>CM054060.1:90841156-91498317 GCA_028641055.1 Alopecurus myosuroides
GGCATCCGGATGTGCCTAGTCGGCTAAACAATCCAGGTTTTTATGATGTAGAAATATCATGCGCGAATGGAGCTAGGTTCTTTCTACCCGAATGATTGCTTAAGACTCAGTCGAAAGAGTTTTCGTACTGTAGATAGTCGTGCCCATATGAAAGAGTTTTCATGTTTGGACTGTTGCGCCTATACGAAAGAATTTTCGCGTATAGGTTGATTCTCTTGTTTAAAAGAGGTCTTGCTTCATGACTTATTCGTAAAGGAATTGCCTTTAGTCGAAGGAATTTCATACGAAGCTATTTTCGTGTTTGAATTGTCCATTCGAAATTTCTTGAATTTGATGATGCGTGCCATGACGTCATGGCACACTCTTCTCCTCCCGATGGGACGTGACGGAGTGGTAGCAGATGGGCTGGCCCACCTAGTCAGCTTTTTGACCGGGAAACGAGACGCCGCCTCCGTTTTTTACGCGAACTGCGCAGTAAATGCGCACGATCTTCTGTTAAGATCGTGGCACGGAACAGCGTTCACCGCCCCTTCGTTTTATCTTCACACGTGGTGGCTGCGATACGTGCCACGTAGCACATCGAGTGGCTGAGATTGACCCTCTTCGTGTATAAATACGGGACTTAGCACTGCGGTAAAATTTTCCCAGCCTTTGCCTTCAACCATGTTCTTCCTCGTGCTCATCTTCTTCCCTGCGCTCGAGCTCACACTGCTAGCCATGGCCGGAGGCAAAAGACGTGGTGCTGCCGCTTCCGCATCCGGAGACGTTTCCGCGCAACCGGCACCTCGGGCCGGCGACTGGCGCTCCCCCAATACCACCGCGAAGAGCATCAAGGAGATGCAGTGGGAGGGGCTGCTGCCGGCTGAATCTGAGAAGCGGGTGCGCCTCGGGAAGAAAGAAGAGGTACCAAACCCGCAATCGAACGAGCGCGTGGTCTTTGCGGACCACGTGTCTCGGGGTCTTTCTTTCCCTCTCCATCCTTTTCTCCTCGGGTTGCTGTATGTCTATGGCATACAGCTTCACAATCTTCCTCCGAATGCGGTGCAGCACATTTCGTGCTTCATCGTGTTCTGCGAATGCTTTCTTGGCATTCGCCCTCATTGGGCGCTGTGGAAGGCCCTCTTCAAAGTTCGCATCTTCCGCGAGAAATCACGGGTGGACTCCGAGCCTGGTGAGCCGCTGCGCACAGGCGGCTTCGGGATCCAGGCGCAACTGGAGAGCAGCTACTTCAACATGCACTTCGTCGACTCCGCCCAAGGCTGGCGGAAGAAGTGGTTCTACGTCATCGACAACAGCTCGGGTGGGCTCGTGGAGTTCCACCCGTTCGCTGTTTTGAAGAGGCGGAAGTCCTGGGCGCACAAGCTGTCAGCCGAAGAAACCCAGGTTGTCACGCCCCTACTCGCAAGAGTGTCCGCTCTCCGGGATCAAACCGCCGGAGTGGTACTCAACGGGCTGCACCTGGCGAGTATTTTTCTGAAGCGCAGGATCCAGCCGCTGCAGCAAAGGCCTTCCACCATGTGGGAATACCAAGGCGCTGAAGATCCTAGCCGAGTGAGCCGCGAGGAATTTTCGAACGCTGAGTTCGAGAAGAAAATCGCGGCTGTCACCAGCTTGAAGGTTGGGGAGAAGTTCCCCGACTGCTCAGTCGAAGCCTTCGACGCTTCGAAACCCCCACCAGCCGAGGTTAGCTTTATCCTTTCCACTCGTCATTATTTTCTTCTTTGCTTTGAGTCTTTGGTCGACTGAATGTTTTCTTGCCTCCCTCTTCCGTCTTTGTAGAGCTTAGCGGTGGCGAACTGCTACCCGCCAGTTGTGGGAGAAGACGCCTCGGAGTTATTGGCGAGTCACCTGGACGGCTTAGCCGATACCAGTGTAGCCGATGCTTCCTCGAGCTCCGAGGACGATTCTTCGGATGACGCGGAGGGCTCGAATGGCGGCCTATGTCGTTGCAAGCGTCGTCGGGTAGAGGACGATAACGAGGCCACCTCCAAGGATAATTCCTTGGAGGAATCGCCCGGGAAGGCCCCTATCTCCGCGACTCCACTTCGCTCCCTCGCCCCTTCGCCTTCATTCCCAGTAATCGCAACCGCTTGGAACGCGGATTTGCTGGATGAAGATGAAGATGACGAGTAAGTTATTTTCCTCGTTCTTAGTCGAACGTTCTTTCTTCTGCGCTTGATGTTTGATTCCTTGTTCTTTTTTGCCGCAGTGTGCAGGCCATCAGCCCTCGCAGGTACGCTTCTTGTGTTCCTCCCGAAAAGAGGAACAAAACAGGAACTGCGGGTGGAGCTCCCAATGCTGGTACCGTCCAGAATTCTCCCAGCGCAGCCCCCAATGCGGCGACTGCGGAACGTGAAGCTCCTAGCTTTGCCGCCAGGACTTCAGCTTCGAAAGAAGCGACGGACAGCTCCGCAGATCCTCTCTCCCGCGCCACGGGCCAGGTAAACTTTGTAGTTTGTCTTCGAATTTGTATCGGGTGCACGACAGTGCTCCCGATGGGAGTAGCCCCCGAGGCTGTAGTCGATCGCTTGCGATCGGCTACAGGCTCAAAATCTTGCTCTATTTTCTTCGTCTTGATTTCTATCGGGTGCACGACAGTGCTCCCGATGGGAGTAGCCCCCGAGGCTGTAGTCGATTGAATTCAATCGGGTACAGGCTCTAATTTATATCTTCTAATTCTTCTATTTCTGTACTTTTGCAGTCGCTTGTTGACTCGCTTACGGTGATCGGTCGCCGCGTTGTTCTTGCCGAATCGGAGTGCGAAAGGCTTCAGTCACACTGTAGTCGATTCCACACCGAGAACGAGCTCCTTAAGAGTAAATCTCATTGTCTTCTTTTGTTTCTGTTGTCATATCCATTCTTGATGTTTAACAAATGTTTATTGCGCAGCTCAACTCGAACATTCGGAGTCCGAGAGAGTCAAGCTCTCTGAGCGGGCAACCACTCAGGAAGCTAATTTGGCAGCTGTTCGACAGGAGCTGGAGGCCTCCCGCATGCTGTCAGAAGATCTTGACAGGCAACTCGCGGATGCGAGAAAAGCTTTGAAGGATCAACAGGAAGCTGGCAATAAGGCCGATTCTGACCTTGTCACATTCCTCCGTCCTCTTGCTGAGCGTTTCGCGGGTAAGTGGCTTAGGCTCTCGCAATTGTATCTTTTGTCTTGGTGAACTTGCGAAATTTTGACATTCTTTTCCTTTGCAGGTCTTCTGGATGTTCCTTTGGAGATCCCTGGGATCCAGCGAGTAGATGTGTTAACTGACACGCTTGCTCAACTCAAGAGGCACGCCGAAGGAGTGTGCTCCTTGATTGGAGATGCCACCCAAGTGTTGTCGCAATTGCATAGTCGCTTCCTTGCCAATGCTGCTCCTCCATCCGCACTAGACGGCCTGCTGAAGATCTTCTCGGAGGGCAATCTCCTGGATGCTTACGCAGTCGCCCAGTCGGAATCTGGTGCGAAAACTGCGATTCCGTTCGCGCTGGCGCACGGAGTCAATGGCTTGGAGGAGGCCTACTCAGCTCTTCCAGTCGACCTCTTGACGGGAAAAAGGTACGGCTCTCTCGTTTTAGCAAGCAGGCCACCATTCTTGCTCGGAAGCTGTCTGAGCTATTTGCTCGACTGGAAGGAGGGGCGACTGCCACTAGTGGGAGCACCACTTTAGTTTCTTAGTTTTGTTCTTTTTCCTTTTCCTTCGTGAATGTAATGAACCTTGGGATGTATTCCCGTATTTTCATCGTCTTTAATTGAAGTGTTCGTTCTGGAAATTGCCTCCCGTAGCTTGTGTATTTTCTCCCGATGGGAGTAGCCCCCGAGCACTTTTTTCAGATGTGCGACTAGAAATATTTCGAATAGGGCTTCTTACTTCTTTCCTTGTATTTTTCCAGGCTACCGGGGTAGTTGCAGAATCTTCGAGTGGACATGCTACTCCAGTAAATCCCCTTGTTGCTGCGGTTGGCACGTATGCTGGTCTTCGTGATAAGGTTCGGGAGGGTGAGCGTCAGCTTAAAGCTTTGCGCGGTATAGCCGATGTGGCGAAGTCCAAGCAAAAACTGGCGGCTGAACGTGAGCAGTTCCTGATGGATGAATTATCGCTGGTTGCGAGGGATTTGCTGTGTAAGTAATACAGCCCCCGTGTCTTCTTTTTGCTTTGTTTCCTTAGCTGATTAAGAATGCTTGCTCTTCAGTTGTCAGACCTGATGACAGGGAAGAAAAGCAGTGGGTTGAAAACCATATAGTTCAGGGGGCTGGTAGCTCAAATCCTCATGCGAGTAACTTCTGGTCTGATCGCAGTCGAGGATTTGTGATGGCCACCTTGAAGTTCCGTGTTCTGCAAGCTAGAATTCTCGTGAGTTCTTTTCACGAGGTCCTGATTGCGATGAATGCTGCTTTCTACCCACTCGAAAGGGGTCCTGAAGACTGGAGCTATCTTCTCAGATTGTATGGACGTGAAGGAGAGGTTCGCGCGTGTGTGCGCAATCAAATGACATGCGGCGCGGTTGTAGCTCTATCCTTTGTCCGAATATGGTATCCAGAAGTAGATTTTAACTCCGTAGCTAGGCTCCCAGATGATCCAATCGATGATATTTCCCCCTTCTATGATGCTGTTCGCCCTGCAGCGGAGAAAATCATCCGATTGTCCTCTGAGGAGGTAGATAGAGTTTTGGCGACTGAGAATGCTCAGCGCTTTGAATGATTGTCGGATGCGCATATCCTGTATCCTTGTATAGTTTGTAAAACTGTTGTAAGGTGTATAACCTTGTATGTATGCTTTTTTCCTGTAATGCTTAGTCGTAGGCATAGCCCCCATGTGTTTATGGGGTGTGTTCCTGTAACTTTTGAGCGCGTAAAAATAGGAAGTAGCGAATGAATATGATGGAGAAACCATGTTTTTATTGCGATGACTGAGAAGCCATGTATTCGAGCTACAAGAGTGGCTAGCATAGCCTTATTTGTTGTGAGAACAAGTAAACCTAGGGATAGAATTTGCGGAGGTGCGCAATATTCCAAGGATTGGAATAGATTCCTCCAGTCGATGGATTCTTCAATCTGTAGGCCCCGCCTGGGATTACTTCGTGTACGATGAAGGGTCCTTCCCAGGGTGGTTCGAGCTTATGTCCTTCCTTCTGCTTGAGTCGCAGCACTATGTCTCCAACCGCGAATGCTCTGTGGCGTATGCGGCGACTATGATAGTTTCGCAGGGATTGCTGATATACTGCGGATCTGGCGAGTGCGATGTCCCGCATTTCGTCGAGTGCATCCATATCTTCCGCGAGTGCCCTGTTAGAAGTTTCTTCGCTGTAGACCACAACTCGTGGGGCGCTGAATCGAACGTCCTCGGGGAGGACTGCTTCTGCCCCGTATTGATGTAGACGTTTGCCCGATCTTTCACCGCAAGAACCACCGAGATAACTATTCTCCCAATCACGTGAGCGATACACGTAACCTGAAGAACATGGATAGATTTAGGTGAGAAACGCACGAACCCTCTTGGCAGATCCAAGAACACTCGCACCTTTATTTCACACCAAGCTCGACAACTCAAGGCAGATCCAAGAGCCCCCGAGCCACGCACGAACCCTCTTGGCAGATCCAAGAACACCCGCACCTTTATTTGCAAAGATAACTGACGAACGTTTGAGACGCCGCCTACACGCCGATCCCCTAGGGACGGTGGTAACCTGGAACTTTTAGTTCTACATAATTTTCACTCTCTCTAAAACCCTAGGCCTTGGCTCTCTTTATATAAGAGGCCAACCCCTAGTCGGTTGGACAAACCCAAACCGAAACTGACTCGATCCTAAACCTAGTTGGACTCAAACTGGATACAAACCGGCCCATTTAGAAGGATCGGCCAACACATGCGGCTCGCAGGCCTTAGACATTATACATCGTAGTTTATTGTCCTAGCGTGCTAACCAATAGATGCCCGTATCATCCTCCCTTTCTTCAAAAGGCGTTGTCCTCAACGCCAGAAGGTCTTCTCCGGCGCTTGTGGCATCAAATTATCATATCGCCACGCTTCTAAATCCTCAAGTCTTGCTTGCCTGCCACACCACATCCTCCCTCTCGGCTAGCTAGACTTGTTCTTGGCGCCATCCATGTTTGGCACCACCAACATGATTTAGACACATAATCTGTCAAATTGCATCTGTAAACGCACCATGCAAACCACCCCTGACACAGCAGGACAGACTCTTGTACCCCAAGGATCCAAATAAGCTGAATACGCTCACGGATGTAATCTGAAATAGTGGAGGTCAACTGAGTGCATCATCCAAGACAAACAGGACAGATTCCTGCACCCCTTGAATCCAAATGAACCAAGTTCACCGTCCGTAAAAATATAAATTTGTCTCTTTTTATTTTGAAAATTCCTTTCTTCTTGTCCGTGCACAAATATCCACACACGAAGAGGTAGAACTTTGGCAACCAGCCAACCATCGATCCAAATTGTCCCACCAAAGCTCACTTTTTTTTCCCATTGTTGCTTGCACTCACGTACCAAAGGAAGCCATCGTGTATGTTCATTTTAGCTTTTTTTTTCTCTATGCACAAAATCCCAAACCAATTAGTCAAAGACCCGATGCAATCCTTTTTTTTCCCATCTGGACGCCACTTGCCAAACATACTCGATCTAAACTTGCCTTTCTTTTCTCACGTAACGAATCGCTTCCCTTTTTTTATATAATCTGGATCAAGTGTCCTCTTTCCATCGCACAAAAAAAATAGGGAAATCGGATCACAACTTTCCTTGACCAACAACGCAGACTCCTCCTGCGATGCAAACAATCTGACCACGTTGGCCTTCGACTTCCAACCGGCGACCACCGAAAACGACAACCGTCGCAAAACCAGCCAGCTTGCTACAGCCGCAATTGAACCACGGTGGTAATTTTCCCGACGTCGCGCGTTGGCACGCTTTGCCGAGACTATAAACAATCGCCAGCACCGTCACCTTTTCCTTCTAACCTCGCCGACATGAGATGCGGCAACGCGCTAACTCGCGGATCCAATACTTCCCAGCAAAATTAGTCTGCAATTTGCTTGCAAACCTGCAGATTGATCTTGCACTAAACAAATCTCGCGATGAACAACCTGGCGCTCTGATACCACATGATGTAGACGTTTGCCCGATCTTTCACCGCAAGAACCACCGAGATAACTATTCTCCCAATCACGTGAGCGATACACGTAACCTGAAGAACATGGATAGATTTAGGTGAGAAACGCACGAACCCTCTTGGCAGATCCAAGAACACTCGCACCTTTATTTCACACCAAGCTCGACAACTCAAGGCAGATCCAAGAGCCCCCGAGCCACGCACGAACCCTCTTGGCAGATCCAAGAACACCCGCACCTTTATTTGCAAAGATAACTGACGAACGTTTGAGACGCCGCCTACACGCCGATCCCCTAGGGACGGTGGTAACCTGGAACTTTTAGTTCTACATAATTTTCACTCTCTCTAAAACCCTAGGCCTTGACTCTCTTTATATAAGAGGCCAACCCCTAGTCGGTTGGACAAACCCAAACCGAAACTGACTCGATCCTAAACCTAGTTGGACTCAAACTGGATACAAACCGGCCCATTTAGAAGGATCGGCCAACACATGCGGCTCGCAGGCCTTAGACATTATACATCGTAGTTTATTGTCCTAGCGTGCTAACCAATAGATGCCCGTATCACGTATACCATGAAAAATGGCGTGTATTTTGTAGATCGGTTGGGAGTTGTGCGGAGGCTCCATAGGACGGAGGGTAATTCGTCCGCCCAATGTCCTGCGGCGGGGTGTACACGATCGAGTAGGCGTTTCTTGATGCCAGCCGAAACTAAGCCGTTGGATCTCTCGACTTGTCCGTTGGTTTGCGGGTGGGCAACGGAAGCAAACTTGAAGTTGATGCCCTTTTCCTCGCAGAACTGTTGCGTTTCCTTTGCTGTGAAATTTGTACCATTGTCTGTAATGATGTCGTGTGGCACACCAAATCTGCATACGATGGAGTCAAGGAACTTGACGGCGCATTGGGCACTAGCCGAAGTTACTGGCGTGGCCTCGATCCATTTGGTGAATTTGTCGACTGCGACCAGCAAGTGTGTATATCCTCCAGGGGTGGACTTGCGTAGTGGTCCAACCATGTCTAGCCCCCATTGTGCGAAGGGCCAGACAATGGGTATCATGTGCAATTCCGTAGCAGGTGCATGTGGTCTTGGTGCGAATCGCTGACAGGCATCGCATCGTTCGACCAGGTTCTTTGCGTCGGTAGCTGCTGTCAGCCAGTAGAATCCTGCTCGGAAGGCCTTCCCCATTATTGTTTTCCAGCTAGCATGATGTCCGCAGTCTCCTTGGTGGATGTCACAGAGCAATTCTTTGCCATCTTCGGGTGCAATGCAGCGCTGAAGTATTCCCGAGATGCTCTGCTTGTATAATTCCCCATTGACTACCCGAAAGGATTTGCTGCGTCTGATTATTTGTCGAGCCTCGCGTGGGTCAACCGGGAGCTGTCTGTTGGTCAGGTAGTCGAGATATTTCTGCGTCCAGACTGGCTCGACCAGAAAAACCTGTCGTGATATGTTATGAACGAGCTCGATAAGGGCGACTTGCGGGCTGACCTCTGTTTCTGGCACTGCTATTGCTTCTGCAGCTTTCTTGATTTTTACCGATCGCTTGATCATCCGTTTGAAATATATTCCTGGTGGTATGGGTGTATTCGTGGAACCCATGTTTGCCAGTCGATCTGCTTCTTCGTTGCTGGATCTTGCGATGTGCTTTAGCTCGCATCCTTTAAAACTTCCTTCGAGTAGATTGTACATGTCGCGATACGCGATCATGTTTTTGGCGATTGCGTCACACTCTTTCATTGTTTGTTGCACAATGAGATTGGAGTCGCCGTAGATCATTAGGCGAGTAGCTCCACAGGCGATTGTCATCTTCATCCCGTGCAACAAGGCTTCATATTCTGCGTCGTTGTTTGATGCCGGATCATCTGGTGGAAAATCCAATCGTAGGACGTATTGTAGCTTGTCTCCCTGAGGGGATATAAGAACTATTCCAGCTTCTGCTCCTTCGTTTCTCTTGGACCCGTGAAAGTACATTATCCAATTGCTCGTGTACTCGGGTGGTCCTGGTGTTTGCAATTCTGTCCATTCGCTTAGGAATTCAACAAGTACCTGGGATTTGATTGCGCTTCGTCCTACGTAAGTGATGTCCCAAGCGCCCAACTCGATGTTCCATTTTGCTATTCTTCCGGATGCCATAGGGTTGTTCATGATCGTCCCGAGTGACGCATCATTAACCACTGTAATGGCGTGTTCCTGGAAATAATGTTTGAGCTTGCGGGCGGTAAGAACAACTCCGTACGCGAGCTTCTGGTAGTGAGGGTAGCGTTGCTTGCATTGTGAGAGTACTTCGCTGATGTAATATATTGGACGTTGAACTCCGTACGCTTTGCCTTCCTCAGGTCGTTCGACCATGATTGCTGTGCTGATGACCTGGTTTGTGGCGGCTAGGTACAAGAAAAGTGGCTTCCCTTCTCGCGGTGTTGCGAGGATGCGCCTACTTTGCAATGACCGCTTCAAATCTGCGAATGCTTACTTAGCTTCGGGTGTCCACTCGAATTTGTCTGTCTTCTTCAGCAACTTGTAGAAGGGTAATGCTTGCTCCCCCAATCGTGCGATGAATCTGCTTAGGGCGGCTAATCGCCCTGCGAGCTGTTGTACTTCGCGCAGGTTGGTTGGCTCCTTCATGGTTAAGATGGCTTGTATTTTCTCCGGGTTGGCTTCAATGCCTCTGGCGGATACCAGGTACCCGAGAAGTTTTCCTGCCGGAACGCCAAAGACACATTTGGTCGGATTGAGCTTGATCCTGTACGCGTTGAGGGCGTCGAATTTTTCTCTAATATCTTCAAGGAGTGTGTCCTCAACTCGAGTCTTGATGACAATATCGTCAACGTACACTTGCACGTTCTTGCCAATGAGGTTGGCGAGGCATCTTTGCATGCAGCGCTGATATGTTGCGCCTGCGTTCTTCAGCCCGAAGGGCATTGTTGTGTAGCAGTAGACACCGTGAGGTGTGATGAATGCTGTCTTTTCTTCATCCTCCTTTTTCATTCGGATCTGATTGTATCCCGAATAGGCGTCCAGGAAGGAGAGGCGTTGGCAGCCTGCTGTAGAATCCACGATCTGGTCGATTCGCGGGAGGGCAAAATTATCCTTGGGGCAATGCTTATTTAACGACGTGTAGTCGATGCACACCCGAAGGATATCCGTGTTCTTTTTGGGGACCAACACCGGGTTTGCTAACCAAGTGGATATCTTGATCTCCCTGATGAATTTCGCAGCTAGCAATCTGTTTACTTCTTCTCCAAGCGCCTTTTTCTTGGGTTCTGAAAATCTTCGCGTGGTCTGTTTGATGGGTTTAGCGTCTGGAAAGACTTCGAGTGAGTGCTCGGCAAACTCCCTGGGTATTCCTGGCATATCTGAGGGCTGCCAGGCGAAAATTTCCCAGTACTCATGGAGGAGTTTGACGAGCGCGCTTTCCTATGCTTGCGAGAGGGTTGTTGAAACCATCGCTGTCTTCGCAGAGTCTGTCGGGTGCACTTGATGCTTTCGGGTGTCGCTGTTGGCGCTAAATTCTAGCTCAGGCGCATTTTTCTTCGTGAGGGGCATCACGGAGTGATTCGTGGTTTTTGCCAGCTCTTGGAGTTCTTCGTGCACCCCGAAAGATTTTGCGATCTCGTTGAACTCAATGTCGCATTTGTTGGATTTCTGAAAGTCCCCGTCAATGGTGATTACGCCATGTTCGCCGGGCAATTTGAGCTTCAGGTAGGCGTAGTGAGGTACTGCCATGAATCTGGCGAACGCTGTTTGGCCTAAGATGGCGTGGTACTGTGAAGGCCAATCGACAACTTCGAAGTCGAGAAACTCTCTCCTGTAGTTGCTCTGCGTGCCTAGCACAACTTCTAGGTTGATTGTTCCGAGTGGACGGACATGCTTGCCTGGAACTATCCCGTGGAAGGATGTTTCTGATTCCGGGAGGCCGTCCAAGTTCTTGTTCATCCGACGAAGTGTATCCGCGTAGATAATGTTGAGGCCGCTGCCCCCATCCATGAATACGCGGGCTAAGTCGTAGTTGCCAATTTGCGCCTGGATGACCAGGGCGACGTGTCCTGGTCGATAGACTCGTGGTGGGTGATCTTTCATCGAGAACGTGATCGGCTGGTCCGCCATTTTCAGGTACTCGGTCTTCGTTGGCGGTGTCTGCACTGCCATGCATAATTGCCTTGTGTTAGTCTTTTGAGCTCTGCGAGAGGGGCATACCTTCTGGATCATTGCGAGTTGTGCTGCCGGGTTTGGATACGCGTTTGCTCCGGCGTTCGGTGGTGCGGGTACTGCAGCTAGCGCCATGTTTGGGTTTGCGGGTGGAGGTGGTGGTGGTGGCGGCTGGAATCCTTGGTGCCCTCCTCCTGGAAGCGGCGAGTAATTTTGAGTGGAGGCGGATCTTTTCCTCGCGAGTGCGTCCGAGATGTCATGGAACTTTCGGCAATCCTTAAGCAAGTGTGTTGCCTTGGTTTTGCCCGTGCGCTTATCTGTGAATAGATGTAGCGAGCAGTATGCATCTAGGTCTTCCTCGGGGGATTTTTCTTTGGCCTTTGGTCTCCACTCGCGATTTCCACGGCGACCGGAATCGCGGTTTCGGGTGAATTCCGCGGCAACCAACTCCTCTCTATCCTCATGATCGTAGTCTTTTCTTCTTTTCCTTCGACCGTGACGATCGTCATCGTGTGCGGGTGACGATGTTCTTTCGTTGCGTACCGCATCTTCTCCGTTAGCCCACTTTTCGGCTATGATCATCAGCTCCCCGATAGTCTTGGGTGCAGCTCTGCCTAGCTCCTCTCGAAAGACAGTTCTTCTGGCGCCCTTTGCGAAGGCTTTGATCGCTACTTCTTCTGAGATGGTTCCCGCGGTATTCCTGAGCGTTGTCCACCGCTGGATGTATTCGCGTGTGGACTCGCCGCTCTTCTGCTTGCAGGCTCGTAGTTCTTCGATTGTAGCTGGCCTCTTGTAAGTCGACTAGAAATTTTTGCAGAAGTCGCGGTGCGAATCATCCCACGATGCGTAGCAAGATTTTGGTCTTCTTTCCAGCCAGCTGCGGGCTACGCCAGTAAGATGCAAATTGAGGTATTGCATAGCCGTGTTCTTGTTCCCACGTTGGCATTTTACTGCCGTGAGGTAGTCGCTTAGCCATTGAGAGGGCTCGAGTGAGCCGTCGTACTTCGTCACCTCCGTGCTGAGCTTTAACCTTTTGGGTAGAGGTGCTTCGCGGATGCTGCGAGCGAAACAGAGTGCTCCATAGGTTTCGTCATCCGAGGAGCCAGATGAAGAGCGCTCGCGATATCGCGAAGCCCTTGCCTTATCCACCCTTTTTTGAGCGAGATCTGATCGCGCGTCGTATTCTGGCCGGTCGCGGTCGTCATCTTTCCTTGGTTCCTTGCTTCGTTTTCTCGAGCGGCCGCTATGGTGCCGCGAGTTTCTGTCTCTCGGGCTTCCTTCACTGCTGCTTCGACTGTCGCCGCGGCGTCTAGCTTCTTTTCCTCGACCGCGGCGTGGTGATTTATCTCTCCTTGGTGAAGAGCTTCTGTGCCTGCGGGGCGTTTCTTTATCTTTCTCTTTCTCCCTTCGCTCCTTCTCCTGCTGCTCTTCGGCCTTCTTGCGATCATGAGAGGCGAGCCTTGCGGCCGCCAATCCGAGTCCTTTTCGTATTTGCTTGTATTGCTCTGCCCGAGGGTCGCTTTCCGTTGGTTGGTTCATCTGCATGTAGGTTGCCGCGGCTAGAACCGCAGCGGCGGGAGTTTGCGGGTACACGTTGCCGTCGTCGTCGACTCGCATGAGATAAGGAGTGGTTGATCTGTTTGTTTCGGGTATGGATTCATCGTTCCTAGACGTGGATGCGCGTCCTTTCCTCGCGGGTCGGGTTCCGACCGAGGGTGTTACGGATAGCCCAGCTCGTCTCTGGCTTGACTCGTCCGCCGCTCTTCTTCGGCGGGCCAGATCTACCCGAGCATCTTTGATAATCGTGGCTGCTCTCACCAGGTGATAGTGGTAGGCCACCATGTCTTCATGTGAGGATCCGGCTGCGGGTGGCTTGCTTGTTCGCATAGCTTCCTTCGCCCGTTTCCAAGATTCCCGCGAAACGCCGATTATGTTGCGCTCAGTCGCGTTGTGTTCTGTTTCCGAGCCTTGTTCCGATCCTGCCATGCAGACTTGAGCTAGTCGAAGCTCGTGCGTCCTAGGCGTAGGTCGAAGGTTTCCTTGGATTCTTGATGGTTCCTCCGTCGAGAGGGTGTGATAGTCGTTGGTGTTGAAGCGGATCGACTCGCCGCTTTTCTCCACGTGACGGCGCGAGTTGACAGCTCCAGATTCAGTCTCCGATTCATCCGAGAAGTGGAGGATCCCGTCCTTGTTTGTCACGAATTTGAGGCTCCCGAACGTCAGGGTGACGCTCTCCTCCAGATCTTCGAATACCGGGCGCGATTCCGGCGAGTGCGGTGTGACCACGACAGATCCGATCCGTAAAGGATTGTTCGGAGCCGTAGTCATTGGATTCCAACGAGAGTTTGATGTCGATGAAGCCGAGGATGCCGGTGATCCAGCGCCCGCCGTTCCCACAGACGGCGCCAATTGTCGAATTCCTGACTCAACAAATCCCTTCGATGAACCTATCGGGTTTCGATTAGGAGAACCCATGAGCGCTGGTGGAATCGTCGGCTAGACAGGGGGCGAGATTTACCCAGGTTCGGGGCCCTCGTAGAGGTAAAACCCCTACTCCTGCCTCTTGTCGATCTGTATTGAAGATTAGATCGGTTACAAAGGTTGTGCTCGAATCGAGAGTAGGTCTCGAGTTCAAGGCTTTTGGTCGTGCGGTATTGCTTGGTCCTCTCTCGGGGGCTCTCGTGGCTTTATATAGGCGGTCAGGTCTTGAGTTCTACCCGGAGAGGACTCCAACCCTAGCTAGGTCGGTTACATGTTTTCTAACTTAACCCGCAAGTTTAGTGCGGATGGGCTTCACGTGGGCCTTCTGGAGTACTCCAAGGGCTCCTCTTCTTGGGCCTTCACCTTGGGCCTGAGAGGGGGTGTCCTTATCCGCAGGATCCAGAATCCATATCTTCGTCAACGTTACATAGGCTTATCGGCCGAAATTGTCCCAACTCCGCTGGGCTGGCTACTTTCGGGATCAACACTATGAACGTTTTGTTAATGACCTCCGGGCTTTGGTCTCCACGGAGTATACGTAGCACTGCCATTGTTACATCATCACCACAAACATAAACCATCCGGGCCTGGTGCCTTCAGTGGATACATCTGGAAGAGGGCATTCTTTACCTCCGAGTCCTCAAACGGTGCAATCAACTGAAGGTTCATAGCATCCGTTACCGACCTAGGGACTTAATTTAGCACTTCCTCCATTCCTGTAACTCCCTCCGTGGAGTAAAGATTACTGTAAAAATCCCGAGTTAGTTGTCGTAGCTCATGCCAATCCTCGGTAGTCGTGCCGTCTTGACGCGAAAGACGTTTAATCCGGTTCTTCTTCTTCCTCTTAATTGAACGCAAATGGAAGAACTTTGTGTTGCGGTCGCCCTCGCCCAGCCACTGGGTTCGAGATCGCTGCCTCCACATCACCTCTTCTCTGTGTTGCAACTCCGTCAGGCGCTCAACAATCTTGAGCTCCTCATAGCTGAAAGAGCATGGTTCCCCCATGTGTGGTTTTGGTAATTGATGACAATCACTATGGACTAATGGTTGCATTGAGCTATACTTGTAGAGTTTGTCCATAGGAAATGCTTGATGTCCATGTGTTGGATTCAAGATAATCAAGTTGTGACCAAGGTGCTATTCATATGAATATCCCAAGTTTGGTCATGAGAGAGTTGAGCATATTGCAAGTATGTCCTGAAGAAGAATATTGTGTGAACATTCATATTTACCTTCAAGACATCATTATTATGAAGAGAGAAGAAAAGATAAAAGGTTGATCAAGGCAAAGTGCTAAGCGATGGTTAATATTGATCAACTCACAATGCAAGAAGATGCACCATGTGGTATCATGGTATCATAAGTAATTGTTCATATAGCTTTGTGTTCTAACCCATTATATGTGCGTTTGGTATATCTATGTGGGGTTAGGTATCTTTCCATGGGCTTGTATCAAAAGGAAGATTTCATATAGTCCATGATGGATGACGTCAAGTGGTGGTCGTCATCAAGTTCGAGAAGTGCAAGTTCAAGGGGGGCATATAGAAGAGATTACATTCTTGAAGCTTGCCACTCTTTTGGAGATAATGTTCAAGAAAATATGTACTTAAAAGAGCCTCTCCCATAGTTGCATATGGGGGAGCATCTTTGTGTCTTCACCAAGCAAAGCGAAATCAAGAAAGGTGTTCCATCTTGAGGAGGTCAAGATCTCCATCATCTAGCTCAAGTGGAATGCTCAAGGAAAAGGTATGATCTTGATAGATTTTCTATTTTACCGGTCCCATAGCATTAGGAGGGAGACCGGGTTATAGGATAGATAACCGTACTACCAAGAGGGGCTCTCATATTAGCAACTTGATCGCATCACTTGGAGAGAGCTCAAACCTTTGTATACTTGGCATAATATTTCTTGGTTCTTATTTTTGTTTTCTCCATGTGTGGTTTTTGAGCTTGTCATGTGCTTCAATACAAGCTCAAGTTCATAAAAAACGGGTCTCGCATGAAAAACTTATTGCGTTTTTGATATTGGAGGTTTTACCGATTGTTCTTTTATAGAGAGGTAATAACTTTCATCATTTGGTTTTATCATCCAGTGATGGACTATGATGTTTCTTTGCATAATCTTGTAGTGCTCGTTCTTGCGATTTCAACGAGCCCAATATCATAGAAAACGGAGTCCGGATGCAAAAGATACCGCGTTTTTAGTGAAGGAAATTTTCTGGAAACTCGTAGGCCGGCCTCAGGCCGGGGTGGGCTCCCGAGGCCGGACCCCTACCCGAACCGTCCGGCCTGGGAGGCCGGGGTGGCGCAGAATGCCCCCAACGGGCTGATTTTGGGGGCCTATAAAGGGGCCTTCTTCCCCATTGGTTCTCTACCTTTTGTGCAAGTTTTCCCCACCATTGTTGACATTTTGGAGCTTGCTCTCTCTCTATTCCTACATGATTCTTGCCTCCAATTAGTGGGAAAAGAGAGAGGAGATCTAGATCTACTATTCCACCAATCCATCTCTCCTCTTAGTGAGGGGAAAGTCTTTGGATCTAGATCTTGTGGATTCATTTGTTGAGTTCTTCCTTGTTCTTCCTCTTCTCCCCCCATAGCATTTGTTGCTTTGGTGGGATTTGAGAGTGAAGGGTTTGAGCACTTCTTGTGTTCTTTCCATTGCATAGGTTCCATCGGTTTGAGTTCTCTACAAGGATTCGTCCGAGTGAAAGGTTGAGAAGCTTGTTACTCTTGGGTTCTTGGAGTGCCCTTGAGCTTGTCCTCTTGGGTACTTGGGGTGCCCTAGACGGTTGTTGTTGTCTCGGAGTTTTGGTAGCTCCGGACCTTGTTGCTATCTCGGAGTTTTGGTGGCTCGCGGGATATTGTTGGGAGCCTCCAATTGAGTTGTGGAGATTGCCCCAACCTTGTACGGGATCGGTGACTGCCCTCAAAGGCCCCATAGTGGATCGTGGCACTCCGCATTGGTGGAGGCACGAGGAGAATAAGGTGAGCCATTGGGCGCTTGGAGTCATTGTGACTCCACACCTCTCCAACGGAGATTAGCTTCCATTGGGAAGTGAACTTCGGGATAAATCATCGTCTCCTCGTCTCTCGGTTATTTCTATACCCGATCTCTTTACTTATGCAATTTACTTTGTGATAGCCATCGAGCTTGAAGTAACATATCTTGCTATCACATAGTTGCTTGAATTGTTTAGCATAACTTGTTGGTGCACATAGGTGAACCTAGTTTGTCTAGGTTTTAGCTTGATAAATTAAACACTAGTTTTATTCCGCATTTATTCAAGCCTTAACCGTAATTATTTTTAAACGTCTATTCACCCCCTCTAGACGACATCCGTGTCCTTTCAATAGCTCGGCCCCACCCTATCCACCATCGATCGCTTTTCTGCTAGCAAGGTACAGAGCGTCTTTATCTCCCGACATACATTACCGAAAGTGGACTTGCCCCCACTTCGTAAGTGACCCTGAGAGGCTACCTAGCTTCCTCTCAAGGGCTTGCATGGAATTGCATTTGGCCTGCCACTCACGAGCAACAAAAGGCCTAAGATCTTGGTGCGACTCCCACATTGCTTCGTATCTGAACAACTTCATCGTCGGCCCCCTGGTCTCTTGTGGATCGTGGCACAAGAGGATTGGGGAGTGATCCGAAGCTGCAGCCGTAAGGTGTTGGAGAGTTGCTAGTGGGTAGCGCGCACTCCAGCTAACCGTGGCCAGCGTCCGGTTAAGTCGGACCCTGCAGAAAGTTCCTCCCGTGATCTTCTTCTCGAAGGTCCACGGTAAGCCAGTAAAACCCAAGTCCATCAGCTCACAGATATCAACCGTGTCTCTAAAGGCTTGCATCTGTGTGTTACTCCGACCATTGACGCCCATATGCTCCTCCCGTAGGAGTACTTCGTTGAAATCGCCAATGCAAAGCCACGGGAGAGGGGATGATGCCTTGATGAATTTGAGCATACCCCAAGTTTTATGGCGTTCATTGGCTCGTGCCTCACCGTACACACATGTTAGTCGCCATGGTTCTGAGTCAGAAGGAGTCACAACGACGTCAATGTGATACTGAGAGTAAGGTAAAATATCGATCTTTATTTCGTTATTCCAAAAGATCCCTAGGCCACCACTACAGCCCGAGCTACTTACAGCAAAAGCATTCTCGTACCCTAGTGTCCTTGCTAAATTATCCACCCTTTTCTTATGAATCTGGGTCTTCACGACACATAAAATGGATGGGGAAAACTCCCTCGCGAACTCGCGAAGTTTCTGAACCGTCGCGTCGTTCCCAAGCCCGCTATAGTTATAGAGGAATGTACTCATTGCTCCCGGCGGTGCTCCACCTCGGAGCCCGCCGATCCGTTCTTTGTGGTAGAATGTTTCCTAGAGCGTTTCATCTCTCTTGCCGATGGCGGTGGGGGCGGGGTGCCCGTGGGCGGCTGATAGGATTTAGGCGCACTCCCCTCCCCTCCGAAGTCGAGCTTCAAAGCTACTCCTTTCTCATCCACCAGTCCCACCACCCCTTCTTTCTTCCATTCCAACATCAACGGGGGAGTTGGGGTGTTCTGGGCCTCTTTCGCCGGGCTATTTAACCTAGCCTTAGCTGAGTTCCTCTTGCGATTTTCCACGATGGACGTCGAGCCGACACCGCGGCCACGACCACCCTCGTGTACACCTCCACGTCCTTCTCCTGCATGGTCTGTCCTACCAGCACCACGGCCACGAGTGTCCTCATTCCGTGGGGTACGGCGCTGACGGCTACTCTGATTCTGCTCGTCAGCCTCGGCATGAAGCTGGGCTTGGTTCCACGCCGTATCTGCGAGCATCCACTTCCCGAAGTTTACTGTGCCGGGCGGATGCACACCACTACCACATTCACCTTGGACATGGCCAAGTTTGCCGCACACGGCACAAAAGCACGAAACCTTTTCATATTTTACACACATGATCACCGGGGCCTCCCCCTCTGGCGTGATTGTAACAAAGCGCGTGAGTTCCTTCCTAACATCCAGCCAGATCCTTGCTCGGACGTAGTCACCACCCTCATAGGTTGAGCCATTCAAATCCACGGCGATCACCTCACCAATTTTGGCAGCCAAACCAGTTATAATCGGTTTCTTGCGGAAGAGCTCAGGAACATCATGGATCTGAACCCAAGCTTGAATCCGATTGAGTTCCACCGTGGAGGCCTTGCAGCTCCCATCGTATTTTTCAATCAGAAGGCCATGATCCCGAAAAATCCATGGACCCTGCTCAGTAATTCTTTGCCAATCACCTAGGCAGCTTGCTTGAACTATGAATCTGTTCCCCACCAGATCACGGAAAAATACCTCCTGGGCGGGAGCCAAGGCGAATCTCTTGTCTTCTTCATGGACGCTGCGCTGAAAGGCTTCGTGGTCAGGACCTTCATCACGGCCATCCACTTCGTGTCCTCCTTGAGGGATTCGACCTCATCCTTTGCCAGGGGCGGAGACAGGCCCCAGGCAAGCCTGGCCGTGGCCCGGGGCGTGACACCGGAATCCTTTGGAGTACTGTAGCATTTCGCCACTTTTTAGCACTGTTTGCCACTGTTTAGAGCAGGTTTGCCCGGGGCTTGGCCTGATCCTGCCTCCGCCGCTGTCCTTTGCCACAAAAAATCCTCCTATGTCCTCTCCTCTGAGATTGAGGCTACGCAGCAACTCCTCCAGCGATGGTTCAGGGGCCACGCTCTCGATCTTGCTGCTCGTGTCGTTGTCGTCCGTAGCCGCCTCCATGTCTGCACTCGATCTATACCCTAGGAAGGAGCCGCCAAGGCCGGCTAGCCAAACAGAGTTGGCCCCTTGATCAGCCCGAGCGGATCCGTCAGAGGGGAGGGAGACCTGTGCAGGGGGCAGAGATGAGAAGTCCGGTCGGAGATCACGTACGCCAGCTCGGAAGAGAAACCCTAGTCGCCTCTCTATCGAGAGCTAGACGAAAAGGTACGCCCCGGATTACGTACTCCCTCCGTCTCAAAATAATTGTCTCAAAATTAGACAAAAGTGAATGTATCTAGACATATTTTAGTGTTAGATACATCTATTTTTGTCTAACTTTAAGACAATTAATTCGAGACGGAGAGAGTATATACAACTGCTGCATATCTATACTTCTTATAAAGCAAAATCCAACTAACATGCATTAATTATTTTTCTAACTCAACATGCAAGCTATCCACATCATCCATCCTATTAGCCAATCAATAGTCTATGTCATTTCCACTAATATTTATCAATTATTACATGCAACCTACACATCATCCATTTAATAAATCATCTATTTTTTCAAATTAACAATTTATAATGCATACTCATCACATGTTTATTACAATTTACTATCTCGAGATCAACCAATTTTTACATGTTTCTTTAGACAACATAATATATCATACATGCGTTTTTAGAAAATGACTTTAAGACCCCGCACTTTGCATTGAAATAGTGCATATAAAATTTATTATAGTTACTAAACGGATCCCGCTGCAACGCGCGGGGTATCCTTCTAGTATCTTATGTTAGAGTAGACAAGTGAAGCGGAAATAAAAACCCTTTCAAAAACAAAGTGAAGCAGAGATAAGTGGGCCATTTTGAATGGGCCGAGCTGGGATGCCAATTATTTCTCAGTTTTTGTGTGTGGAATAAAGGACTTGGCTTGGCTCAGATGAAGAAAAGCTACTACTCCGCGGTGATGAATTGCGGCACCAAACGACTGGTGTGCTCCTCTGGCAAGCCACCATTCCCCATAAAACCAGGGCACCCACGGTTCAGTTCGCCCTCTGGCAATAACGCTCGTCGCCCCAGTTTCATCGAGACGTTGCACGTCCCAACAATGTCTCTCCCCGGCGCCAGCTCCTTGGCCGTGCTGATCCTCCTTCTCGTCCTCTCCACATGGCCGACGCGCCCCGCCGCGCACAACATCACCGCCATCCTCGCGGGGCGCCGGGACATGGCCGAGTTCAGCCGCCTGCTGACGGACACGGGCCTCGCGGACGACATCAACGAGCGCAACACAATCACGGTCCTCGCCGTGGACGACGCCGGCATGGCGACGCTCAGGGCGCGGCATCTCCCGCGGGAGGCGCTCCGGCACGTGCTCTCCCTCCACGTCCTCGTCGACTACTACGACCGCGCCAAGCTGCACCGCCTCCCCGGCGGCTCCGCGGTCGTGTCCACCCTGTTCCAGGCCTCCGGCGACGCGCCCGGGAGCGCCGGAATGGTGGAGATCTCCGAGCGCCGCGGCGGGAGCGTAGCGTTCGTGCCCCAGGAGGACGCCGGCGGCGACCACGACACGCGGGCGCCCGCCGTGCTCTTCGTCAAGTCCGTGCACGAGGCGCCGTACAACATATCTGTCCTGCAGGTGGGCGCCGTCATGTCGTCCCCCGCCGCGGAGGCACCCACGTCGCCCGAGTCATCACGGCACAAGGCTGCCAACGTCGCGCCCAAGAACGGGACGCGGCCGGACGGTGATGCCGCTGCTGACGCGCCTTCGCGGGATGGGGACGGAGAAGGAGATCGTGCGGACGGCGGAGGAGATCGCGCGAAGAAGAATGGCGCGATCGGCGCGGCTCCGGGCTGGCTATCCTTCGCTTGGGCGTTTCTGCTGGCGATGAAGATCATGGTGCTCGTTTGAAGGTTAATTGTATAAGTATATTTCGACCGTGTGTTGTGAATCGCTGTTTGAGTTCCTCGGTCTTGTTCCTTTGTCGGTTTACTGGGGATTTGGTGAGTGCTTTACTAGTTAGCTAGGTTTTTGGTGCATTGGAAGGTTCTTACAATTTCATATTATGTTGTCAAGAGAGGTTTGCAGGTCAGATTCCTGATTCATCTACTGTTTCTAGCTCAGACTCTAAACTGGGTGATGTTATATAAACAGGCTTACTGAAACAATGGCCATATGATCAGTCGCTGCATACATATATAAATGCTTAGTTGGAGTTTTGCAAGCTATAATTCCACTCGGTTCTGCAAATGGTGTCGTTTTAGCTTATGAAATATCGAAAGTATTTTCACAATCTGCACATTTTTTATTTACTTTTACAAGAATGTGTCAAACTCGTATTCTGAAAATCGAGTGGATTTCCGAAACAGCAGATTTTAGAGGACGGAGTACGTAGTTTCTAGGCATAGCGAAAAAGAAAACGGAGCAACCAAAGTAGGTTGTGCGAAACGCTGATGCGAGTCAGTGCAGCACATGAACCTAGTTTCCGAAACAAGCTACCCATCCACAGGAGCCCTACAGTACTGTCAGTGCAGCACACCGCGCGGATCCATCAGTTCGGTAGCTTTGCCCGGATCAGGCCGGCAGCCTTTGCTGCTGGCCTCTGCGCCCTCTTTGCCCCTCTAGCGTATTTAGCATCTTTGGGTAGTCTAGGCGAGCACATGCACCCATGCGAGAGCGGAGTGGAGCACGATCCGTTCCAGGCCGGCCGGCCGACGTGATCGTGCCGAGCCATGTGTGATGTTTACACTCACGCACACATCGATTTGGCAATGCTGAAAATGAGCAGTGTGCATGGGGCCAAGGCCGGTCATTTTGAACTGTCGAGTAAAAACTCGCATTAGTTCACGCTGAACTGATCGACAGAGAGTCTGGGACGCGAGTTCAGCTAGCTACTGTATGTTGGAGCAGTTTGTGCAAATGATCATGACCGACGCTAGCTAGCTAGCTTTGCTTGTGCTTTGACAGCCTGATCGGCCGGTCGATGGGGCAAATGTAATCGGCAAGGCTACTGTAATCGCATCGGGGGCTTGATTTGCTTGCCTAGGACGTTTTGGATCTCGCGCAAAGGCCTTGCCTGCACGAGCTGTACACAGAAGGCGCTTTGTCGAAAGGAACGGATGCTCGTAGCCGTGTAGGAACAGTAAAGAGAAAGGAGAGGGTGGTGAAAGTGAAACAAAGAGGTAGGGAGCCAGAGAGTGGTCGAGCTGGACTGGGCGTGTATGCATGTGTCTGCTGTCCGCGCGTACACGGAAAGAAGGGCACGAGCATCTCCAACCGGCGGGCAGCAAACCGCACCCAAACGTCCCCGGCGGATAGTCCGGCCACCGTCCCGTTTAAAAACACACATCCAGCCGACATTTTTAAAGTCAGATGAAAGAGCTATATGCACCGTAGGTACAACAATTTGTCTAAAATGTGCAATTTAGGCCCATAAGTCGTAAAATGGGAAAGTTTAGTCCCACAACTTTCCCTATGTACCACTCTTGCGAGCGGTATGATCGAACTCGACCGCAGCTTGGCTTGCTCCCTCGCTCACTCCACACCTGGGCCGGCCCATTTGTATTTTTTTCTTTTTTAATTTCTTTTGTTAGAAAAAACCATATAGCTTAATATTTTTTAAATAGTGAACAAATTTTAATTTTGAACGATTCCAAAACATGAACAAAATGTTACGTGTTAACAATTCTCAAATTTGAACAAATTTTAATGTGAATATTCTTTCATTTGGATAATTTTTTATCCAAACAAAATTCGAATTTGAAAAAATATAAGTTTGAACAGTTTTTAGTTTGAACCAAAAATAATTCTGAACCAAAAGATTCAGTAAACAAAAAAAAATAAACATAAAAGAAAATGAGAAAAGATAGAAACAGAAAAATGAGACAACAAAAAGCTTAAAAAGGGAAGTTAGACACAAAAACGGGTTTTTTATTTGAACAAAATTTAAATTTGAATATTTTTTTATCCGAACAATTTTTGAATTTGAACATTTTAAAGTTTGAACCAAAAAATAATAAACCAAAAAAATAAAACTAAAACAGAAAAGTAAAAGAAACAAAAATAAAAAAAAAAAGAGACAATAAAAAGATTAAAAGAGGAAGCTAGACAAAAACGTTTGCATGTCCGAGTGGTTGTGCCCTTTTCTAGGGGTTACGTGGGCGAGTCTGTGCACCGTCGCTATAGGCGATGTATAGTGCTCGCGTCATAACTTGTCTTGGAGGAGCAAATAGGTCCAGAATCAATTTTGAGGGGACAGGTGTCAATGTATTTTTTGCCAAAAGAACCCTCTATAATTTTTAATTATCAATGGGATCCATGTGTCGAAGAGGGGGGGGGGAGGCGAAGAAATCGAAATTACATGCAAAGGTTGAGCTGGGATACGAACCAGGAACCTGTTGGTGTCTTGCAGAATATCATAACCAATCAGAGGAAACAAATTCCTATATTACCTCTTGTGGGGCTCCAGGAGGTCATCGCGGTGGGGTTGTGGTATCTGTGGTGGATGCGTCGACAATTTTGCCACGGTGAGAAGCATCCCCCACCTAGCAGATGGCCGGCATCGGTATTGGGGATTGCGAGGAACTCCCTGATGATATCAACAAAGAACTCGACCTCCAACTCAACGTGGATGAGACCTCTCGGAGGAGTTATGAAACTCAATGTAGATGCTTCCGTCCATGGAGACACAGGGAATGGTGCTGTTGGGGCTGTGATCCGTGATAACCATGGAGGATTTATCGCTGCATCTTCAAAATTTGTCCAAAATACGGGGGAAGTTACGACAATGGAGGCCCTGGCTATGTTGGAGGGGCTGAGGCTGGCTACTGCATTGGGGCTACACGATATCGAAGCTGAAACAGATTCTCTTGATGTTTGCAATGCTTGCATGGGACATGATAGATGGTGGGACCTTGCTGCGGCCATCTTTGCTTCGTGTATGGACGAGAAGATGAAGCTAAACTCAGTGAAATTCTCTCATTGCCTTAGATCTGCTAATTCGGTAGCACATGAGATAGCTGCTTATAGTTATAGACTTAGTTCTGATTTCTTTTGGGTAGATGATCCTCCAGATTTTGTGGTGGACAAACTACTCGACGATGTAAGCATACTTTAATCTGGGTGGGCAGCAAGTTTTTTACGCACTCTTTTCCTTCCAGGGTACCTGAGGGGGCTGGAAGGTTTTTAATGAGGCAGCTTGCTTGCTTAATATAGTGGTTTTAAATTTCAAAAAAAAGGAACCTGTTGGTGCCACGAGCTGACACACGCCACTACACCCTAAACCTGTTTATGTACATAATTTGGACACGGTCTTAATATTTCATTCGCGCGAGCACGAACTTTTAGCTTTAATCTTGATTTTCTTTATATCTGCATTAGTTAGTCTTGCATGTAATTTAGCTGTGATACTTTAATTAGTTAGCTGCATATCTGCAATAGTTAGAACGGCGAGGCATGACCGATGCCCACGGTGACGTGAAGCTGCTGTGCATGTGTGAGTTGCTAGCTGCATGTCAGTCAATGTACTGGCTGCGATAGCGGATCTGGATTCACCGGGAGTAAGATGTACTGGGATTCGGCGCTAGGGCATGGCATCGTTTTAAGGTAGTCAATGTGGTTTTCTAGGGTTTGACAAACATTTAAATAAGCCCAACTAATTTAGAAAATGGAAAAAATAGAAAACTGGCGCACGTACTGTTTTATGTGGCACATAAAAATTAATAATAATGGTTTGTGGTTGTTTTTGTGAAAAAACCTTCTCAGAAGTGAGCTACCAAGAACGATGTTGCAGGGAGTTCAACGCAACCGAGAGGGGTTTTGGGATTTGAATTTTTTAAAATTAATAAAATCAGAAACACTTCAATTTGGAGTGACTAAGAAGAATCTTAAATTAGTTTTTCATTTTCATTTTTTAACGTCTTCTAAATGGTTTCTATTACAACATTGTTTGAACTGATTAAATGAGCATAACTAAATAAAAAGAATCGAAAAAATAGAAAACCGACGTACATAGTCGTGTTATGTGACATAGTAATGATAAAAAATATATTAAACATGTTCTATGGTTATTGTGTGAAATAACTTCACACAATTGAGCTACCACGAACGATGTTGTAGAGAGTTCAAGGCATGCGAGGGGTTTTGGGATGTGAAAATTAAAATAAAATCATAAATGCTTCATTTTGGAGTGACTAAGAAGGATCTGAAATTAGTTTTTCACAGACGATGGCATGAAATCTGGAAGGAATAGTTTGACAGAGGCAAGACTGATTTTATTATCAGTTATCTATCATTTCCTAGAAAGAAACGAGTCTAGGAGATCTTGGAGCGGTTAAGGAGCCAGCTAGGATTTTGACATAAGAAAACACAAGGAATCCAATAAGGATAGGAAGTATTACTAAGAGTATCTACAAGTGATTGAACGAAAGGAACTTGAGATCATGATGAGGAAGTGAACCTTATCAACACTAGGATCCGAAGGGATCGACATCAGAATGATTTTTAACCATGATTGCAAGTGAATGGAGTAACTAAATATGAGATAGAGTATTCACGATTGGATGAACTTAACGTTTCTAATCCATTCTGAGGAAGCAAATCACTAAGGACAAACATTGTTCTAAAGGACATGTGAAGGACAATTACGTCAGATTATGGAGCCAAAGAAGATGAAATCCTACCACAAGGGTAGTGGAATCTTATGATTTCCGGCTTACCAAGAGAGTATGCCAAGGATTGTATCAGGAAGTCTTATAGGAAAATTGAAAAGGATCTTCGATAGAGGTCTACAAAGATCAAGTAATGGAAGAGGTTTGAATCGGAGAATCTTTGAGAGACATGAACGAGTATTGAGATCTTGAGAATTCATCTAAGAAGAAACAGAAGTCGACAGATGGACAATGTTGATCAATGGAACATGAATTGAGAATTCAGGGCAAGAGGCCAGCTATATCAAAGTCAATGTCTGAAAGCAGTTCGAGCGGAATCGAGATTGAAAGAAGTTATTTCTACTTATCTTTACGTGACAGGGATCGTTACTTTGGGGCGAAGTTATTGTTAAGGGGGGATAGGATGTAATACCCTAGGGGTCTAAAGAGTTAAAAAAGGTAGAAATAGGATTTGTGCATTCGCATAACATGCATATGAAAATACGGGTAAATTTGGTGCTTAAGTTAAACGATGCAAAGTGATCGAGGTTTATCTTTGATTGATGAATTTGAGCTAGGTCATGAACGATAGTGTGTCAAACTTCGACATGATCTTTATAATCACTAGTTAGTTAATTAAATCATTTGTCAAGTCATTCAAAAATTGGACATGACCTTTCCTAATTCTCTACACTTTCATCACAAATAGATAATATGACAACCTTATAGTTTAAATCAATTAAACATCTCATCATTCCATACGTAAGATCATCCAAGAATGTAAAAATATCAAGTATCATATAGCTTTACCCATCTCAATACATCATTACACACACATCTTATGAACCAATTAAAATTGGAGTACCAATACTTGGCCAAGTCCTCATTACACATACCTTGTTCATCAATTCAGATATGAATGTTTAAGTTCATTTAGATACACAACATGGAAGCATTATACAAGCCCAAACTTCACAAGTGGAAATTTAAAAAATAAACCACATTACAATCTTTTATGGATTATGTACATATCTCATTACAAGAATAGAACATTTCAAAAGAATATCCCAAGCTACATCTCGATGCTCATCTTCATCTACAGTTTGATCATCTTATCTTTGAATCTTTCCAATCTTCTCATCAATCTTCATTCCTGCACAAGAGAGCAAGTAAGAGAATGCAACAAGAGTTGGAGATGGATTTTCTCTCAAATTTGCATAGAAGTATTATGCATGATCTATTAAACTTATCTAGTAACAAAATTGTGTGAAATTCAAAGGTTGTATGTTATGAAAAAGTAGTTTGGTATCAAGGCTGGTCACCTTGTTAAGAAAGTCCTTTTGTATGCATGCGTCATTTGGACTAAATATAATAGAAACTAAACACACATTCATATATGTTCAACCAAAATAAGTGATCATATCCAATGATTAAGCAAACATTCGAATACAGCCTTTATAATCCACACCATTGGAATTGCAAAGCCATGTATACATCAGCCCCTATCAAAGGCAAACAGATTAATTACCAAGTTCATATAATTTAACAAGCCCACACAAGCAATTCAGAAGGCCTTTATAGTGACAAAAGCCACTTGGCATGACCAAGAATAATTCTTACAAGGAGATAATCATGCCACATAGGAAGCAACATATCTAGCCTTACTTCAGCCCTAAGCAATATCCTAGCAAAATATCTAAGCTTACTTGAAACCCAAGTAATGCCTATGCATGAGGGCTTGACAACCAAGCACCTTACTCACCCATGCAAAGCAAGAGTCGCCACTTGAGGTGTCAACTTGTGTGGCATCACAAGACCCTATAAAAGACACCCCATAGTAGCTATTTGAGCATCAAACATAATGGTACTATCTGACTGATACGACATAAACGTATCCTTAATTTCTGATGTTCCATGTTGTTTTCATGTTATTTCCTACATGTTTGCTATACACTTTATGTTATTTTTATCGATTTTCCTAACTAACCTGTTGACAAGATGCCACAGAGCCAGGTCCCTGTTTTCTGTTGTTTTTAGTTTCAGAAAATTGTTCTGGAAATATTCTCGGAATTGGAAATTTTGAAGCCTGGAAGCCTTATAATTACCGAAGGTTCCACGGAGTCTCGAAGAGGCCCGGAGGGGGGCCACACCATAGGGCGGCGTGCCCCTCCCGGCCGCGCCTGGGGGTGGTGTGGGCCCCTCGGGCGTCCATCGCCATCGCCATTTCGCCTATATTATCCCCCGATACGTGAACCCTAAAGATATACCACTTTTTCCCGAGAAACACCCGAGGCCGCCGTCATCGTCATCCCGAGATCAGGAGGGTTCTGGAGCTCTCCCCGGCACCCTGCCGGGAGGGGAATTCATCACCGGAGGGGTCTACACCACCATGCCCTCCTCCATGCGTGAGTAGTTCATCCATGTACTACGGGTCCATAGCAGTAGATAGATGATTGTCTTCTCCATTTTGTACCTCATGTTTAGATCTCGTGAGCTTCCCTACATGATCGAGATTATCTTTATGTAATACTACATGTTGTGTTTGCTTGGATCTGATGAATGTTGAATGCTATGTTTTCTGATTATCAATCTACCATGTTATCTTCATGCATATGTTATTTATGATCTTGCATGCTCTCTGTTATTAGTAGATTCTCTGGCCAAGTGGATGCTAGTAACTCCAAGAGGGGGTATTTATGCTCGATAGTGGGTTCATGCCTCCTTTGCATCTGTGCTCGAGTGATAAAAACGTGATGAATGGAGGATGTGCTATTGCCATTAGGCAAAAAATAATGGTGTTTACTTACTTTACATTGTTTATACTACACACTTTGCTTACTGCGATACTGTTGCTTGCAACTTAATACCCAACGTTTGTTCGGATGATATCCATAGGGTGGATTATTAGTCATAGATGCTGTTGGATGACGGTATATGTATTTTGTTGTAATTCCTACATGAATCACATAGTGATCTTTATGTCTTGCATATGCACTACGGTGCAACCTTCATTTCTGTCAATTGCACAACTGTAATTTATTCACCACACATGTTATTTAACTTTCACGGAGAGACACCACTAGTGAACTGTGGACCCCGGTCCATTTTCTCATACTGATAATACACACACTGCTTCCACTGTTTTCATACTTCTCCTCCTGCTTTCATCTTGTTCTCATATTTTTTTCCACACCATACGTTTAACCTCTTTGTGTTCAGGAAAACCGGTGAGATTGACAACTTCACTGCTTCGTTGGGGCAAAGTGATTTGATTGTGTTGTGTAGGTTCCACGTTGCTGCTGAACCAGTAGTGCGCCCTTCCACCTCAGTTGCATCAACCTTCAGAGATTGCTTGTCCTCCTATAGGTCGATTCAACATTGGTTTCTTTTTGAGGGAAAACTTGCCGCTGCACTCTTCACAACCTTTCTCTTGGGGTTTACCAACGTCAGCCTCCCGTCGAGGGACACATCAAGTTTTCTGGCGCCGTTGCCGGGGAGGAAGAGAATTTCTGCAAGGGGTGTCTCTCACCTCCAATCATTTTTTTATTTTGTTATTGTTTTGCTTGTTACTTCCTTTATTATGCTTGCTATAAATGTTTGATGCCTTTGAAACTAGATCTTATTGGCAAGGTGGGTTCACGGAAGATCAACAAAGATATTATATGTAACGTCGCTTGTCACAGAAAGGGATACACTTATGGGAGCAAATTAATAAATTGATTGACTATGCTAAAAACTTATGCTCTACTTATAATGTTACTTATTGCTTTGATAAATCCTGCTGCTGTACGAGGTATAGAAACCTCCCTTTTCAATGTGAGTATAATGATAATGTTACCATATCTTCTTATGTTAAGGGAAATTATGACTTTTATGATGTGGAACAAATTTAGGAATTTACTGCTTGGAAGGGTGCATTTGAAATTGCCTATTTGCTTGAAAGTATTGATGATGCACCTTATAAATATGAGATTTATGATATACTTGAATATTGCTTTGATAATTACAAGGACTGTAATTACTACATACTTCAGTATCTTAATCAATTCTCTCCCCCAAAGGGATAGACTAATGCCTTGCAGGAACCTATGGAAGAAGAAACTGTTGAATCTGGAAACTCATTGGATGAAAAAGAGGAGGAGAGTGGTGATCAAGAGGAGGAAGAATGGAGCTACCCATGTCCACCTCCCAATGAGAGTAACTCTTTAACTCATACATTATTTGATGAAAGTGATGATCCTATTGATTCTTTTGAAATATCCTTTTTTTTATGAAATTGATACTTGCTATACTTGTGACCTTGATACTACTATGAATGAAACCTGTGAGAATGATAATGCTCTAGATGATGGTCCCATGTTACTTGATGTTATAAATTATAATGCTACTGAAAATAGGATTGCTATAATGTGTCCTATACCTTTTAAGAGTGACCAATCATCTTGTTTTAATATTGCTAAAAGTGGGAAAAAAGAGTAGCTGGTTTTAAATTTTGATCCCACTATTTTGGAGCTTGATATGAATTGTGTGCTTTTAGACCATGACAAACATTCTTTATGTCATAATTATGTTGTTGAGTTTGTTCATGATTCTACTGAAAATTATTATAAGATAGGAAAATATGGTTGTAGGAATTTTCATGTTACTAAAATACCTCTCTTTTTGTTGAAAGTTTTGAAGTCGCTCTTGTTCTACTTTTCCATGATTTCTAGTTTTAACTTCTTTAATTTATTTCTGTACAAGATTCCTATGCATAGGAAGTGGGTTAGACTTAAATTTGTTTTATACTTACTTCTTCATGCTCTCTTTTGCTTCAGTTCATATTTCTTATGTGATCATCTACTTGATTCCACTTTTCTGGGCCTAGCTAAAAGGCGTTAAAGAAAATCACTTCTTGGGAGATAACCCATGGTTTTATTTTTGCTTTGTTTTTCTCTGTTTTATTTGAGTCACGGGGTTGTATACTTCTGTAGAAACTCCTTTGTATATTTATTTTCATGTTTTAGTTGTGCCAAGTAAAGTTTCTGACGAGAGTTGGAGTTGGTTTTGGATTTCTGCGCATGAAACAGAATTTTGCTGTCCACCGTAAAAAATCGCATAATTCACAGGAAAATCAGAATGACCTGAAATTGTAGGTGCTCATTCCTCAGCTAATTCCGCAACTTTTTCGTTCTTTAAGTTTTTCGATGAGCAACGTAAGCGCCCCGAAAAATTTGTCTTTACAAACTGTTCTGGTTTTGGCAGATTCTACCATTTTTCTTGCATTTGCTTCTTTTACGATGTCAAGTGGATTTCTTTGCTTCACGAAACATCAGTGGATGTAGCTAATGTTTAGAAGTATCAATATAACTTTTGCCCATACATAACCCATGGATTTTTGATTGTTGCACTAACCCTCTAATGCGAATTACTCTTTGAGTGTGGTGTGAAGGAAGTTTTCAAGGGTCAAGAGAAGAGGGTGATATATGTGATCAAGAAGAGTGCAAGGTCAAAGCTTGGGAATGCCCCCATGGTTCATACCATAAAATTCTAAGAAGACTCAAGCATATAATCTTGGGGATTCCCAAGGCATCCCCTTCTTCATCAACAATCTTTCAGGTCACTTCTAGTGAAACTATATTTTTATTCGGCCACATCATATGAAATTTAATTGGAGCGTGTGTTTTTTTATCGTGTTTTCTTTTGTTTTGCTTGCTGCAATAATATAGTTGGACCCTATAATTACTTGTTTGGGAGAGATACACGCTCCGCTTTTTCGTTTCAATACTCGTTATGCTTGTATTCTTAGTTTTTCTTCTAGCTGCTGCAAAATTCCTGTTTAGCTCTTGTTTTCTTTGCATCTCTTATTCAGAGATGTTAGTTTTAGTAGTTTTATGTGAGTAGTCTCATGTTTTATTTCTGTATCATTTATAGAGTTTTTGTTAAAACATACTTTGTATGGTGCTTGTTGGGAAAAGAAACTGCTGCTTGAAGTAGAATTTATAACGGTGTAAGTAGAAGCTTGTATAGACTGTGGCTAGACTTTTTCGTATCATGCTAGATGTTATTTTAATTCTAAATCCTAGTGGTTATTTAGTAGCATGATTAGTCTCAAATAGCTGAGAGTGTTTAATGTGCCATTGAAACAATCATGAGTTGTCCTTGTCATATTGAAGCATAAATTTGTGATGTTCTCCTTTGAGTGTTTTATTTGGTTGACTTGGCGCATGCTCACACCATGCTTATAACTACAAACCAGTCACTTATAGCCTCTATGATAATTTAGGTTTTGAACTTGTGGTACCACTTATGCTTTGACTAATGATGTTTATGTCGCTATGCATGATTATGGCTCTTATGCTCTCTTGATTTGTCGCTCCCAGTCTTTTGCTAGCCTCCACATGTACTGAGTATGAGCTCTACTCGTGCATCCAACCCCCAAAAACCAAAGTATGCCCAATGTGTCCACCATACCTACCTACATGTGGTATTTAACCACCACTCCAAAGTAAATTGTTCATGTGTTACCTTTAAAACTTTCAAAATTACTCCTGTTTTGTGCTCCTGTTTTAGCTCATGAGGACGTAAATAGAGAATCTTTATCTTACTTGTTGATTGGACTTTCACACCCTGGACTAGTGGCTTCATCTGCTTATCCAATTGATAGAAGAACTGGCAGCGGGGTGCCCAACCCCAAATTAATAACAACAAATTCTCTTCACTATTTTTGCCCCTCATTTATCAGTCAAAGCATAATTGTGGAAACAAAAGAGAAAGAGGGATGACCTTCTACCTAGATGTGCCCTTCTACGGGAGCCGCTCTTGTGAAGTCTAGTTGAATTGTGATGTACTGTATTTTCTGTTTACCATTCGTTGACATAAACATACACCTCTCTAAAAAAAATAGACACTCCTCCACGGTATGTTATTGTTGGCAAGCAACCAAGGATTCGGTTATCCATGGTTTGTGTAAGATGGTTGGGAGGATTGTCAAACATTTTATACCTCTGTTTAATAAAATAAAAGCTCTAGCACATGAGTGATCCATGCTTTCCTCTACGAAGGGCCATTCTTTTACTTTTATGTTGAGTCTCCATCTTCTAACTTTATGCACAGTTGAGAGAGCATAGTTTCCATTCTGAGTTTAATATGCATTTGTCCCATAAACATTATTCGTTTACCTACTCGAAGACGAGTAGGAACTATGCTTGGGGATGTTGATATGTCATAAACATATCCTTAATTTCTGATGTTCCATGTTGTTTTCATGTTATTTCCTACATGTTTGCTATACACTTTATGTTATTTTTATCGATTTTCCAGAATAACCTATTTACAAGATGCCAGAGAGCCAGTTCCCTGTTTTCTGCTGTTTTTAGTTTCAAAAAAGTTGTTCTGGAAATATTCTCGAAATTGGAAAATTCTAAGTCCGGAAGTCTTGGAATTTCCGAAGGTTCCATGCAGTCCCAAAGAGGCCCGGAGGGGGGGCCACACCATAGGGCGGTGCGCCCCCTGGCCGCGCCTAGGGGTGGTGTGGGTCCCTCGGGTGTCCACCGCCATTGCCCTTTCGCTTGTATAATCCCCCCGATACGTGAACCCTAAAGATATACCACTTTTCCCGAGAAACACCCAAGGCCGCTGTCATCGTCATCCCGAGATCGGGAAGGTTCTGGCGTTCTTCCCGACACCCTGCCGGGAAGGGAGTTCATCACCGAAGGGGTCTACACCACCATGCCCTCCTCTGAAGTGATGTGTGAGTAGTTCATCCCTGGACTACGGGTCTATAGCAGTAGCTAGATGGTTGTCTTCTCCACTTTGTACCTCATGTTTAGATCTCATGAGCTTCCCTACATGATCGAGATCATCTTTATGTAATGCTACATGTTGCCTCCTTTGCATGTGTGCTCGAGTGACAGAAACGTGACGGATGGACGATGTGATGTTGCCATTAGGGAGAAAACAACGGTGTTTACTTAGTTTATATTGTTTACATTACACACTTTGCTTACTGCGATAGTCTGTTGCTTGCAACTTAATACCCAACGTTTGTTCGGATGATATTCAGAGGGTGATTATTAGTCATAGATGCAGTTGGATGACGGTCTATGTATTTTGTTGTAATGCCCGCATGAATCACGTAGTAATCTTTATGTCTTGCATATGCACTACGATGCAACCTTCATTTCTGTCAATTGCCCAACTATAATTTGTTCACCACACATGTTATTTATCTTTCACGGAGAGACACCACTAGTGAACTGTGGAGCTCGGTTCATTTTCCCATACTGATAATGCACACACTGCTTCCACTATTTTCACACTGCTGCTCCTGCTTTCATACTGTTCTTATATTGTTTTCCACACCATACATTTAACCTCTTTGTGTTCAGCAAAACCGGTGATATTGACAACCTCACTGCTTCGTTGGGCAAAGTGATTTGATTGTATTGTGTAGGTTCCACGTTGCTGCTGAACCGGTAGTGCGCCCTGCCACCTCAGCTGCATCAACCTTCAGAGATTGCTTGTCCTCCTACTGGTCGATTCAAGCTTGGTTTCTTTTCTGAGGGAAAACTTGTCGCTGCACTCTTCACAACCTTCCTCTTGGGGTTTGCCAACGCCAGCCTCCCGTCGAGGGACACATTAATGACCAAACAAATTTGGACCAAACAAAATATATTCCCATGTTAGCAAGAACACAAGAACAACACTAGAGCTTGCCAAATCCTTAGAACAATTAGGAAATAGGTCAAGAAGCAAGAAGGAGCAGGCTATCTGCAAGATGCAACTCTACCAGAGCTAGAAGACTATTCTTATCTTCATATAGCAGGTGGAAATACCATGAACTACATCTTCCATAACATCTATCCATATCCTTAGATAAGAGAGAAGTGAGAGGGACATCAGATCTGTTCTTCCTAGATCAGGGGAAGTGAGAAGGAGAGAAATAATTAGGCATGTGCAAGCAATATCTAACAGATCTGGACAATACCTATATTATGTCTAGAAATGCATCTTTAGATCACTTCGGGACATTTAAACACTAAGAAATCAAAATATCTTGCCTATGTTGCTGGACAGTAACTTGGCGCTGTCCAGAAACACATATATATAATTATTGTTCAGATATAATACTTATACATGTCCCAAATCATGCATACTATCTCAGGAAACAAATCCATCAAACCATTTTATCAAGCACAAGATCTGTTTCTATCAATTCATCTAATAAATTTCTCTGAAGGATATATATCCACACTTTGCACACCACAAACACAATCACATGATCCGAGCATGTATGCACATGATCTGGTGAACACTAGCAATAACAAATAATTAAAGAAGCATTTACAACATCATCTTGATGAGTAAATCATCTAGATATTTTCTCTAAAATTATCTAACAGAAATTCATATATGCCAAGGATGAGCACATCATCCAAATTGAGTCATCACACCAAGCACTAATTTACATCACCTCGCATACACACGGATTTGGTAAAGTTATAAAGTATATGCTTATCAAATCGTTTTAATTGATTTATTTATACATGATCAAGTACAAATTATTCACGAGAATATATATACATGGAATCTTCCCATGCAAGATTCTATTACATTTCTACACCTAAACTTACGCATCTCATTGATGCTTGGATGAGTGAATCATCCAAATAGGAGCATCACACAACACAACCCAACTAATTACATGAGTTCGTCACTAGGATGACTGGAGCAACACCACCATCCGCACAAACACTACAATGGCCAGATGACCATCCCACAACCACATCCCTGAGATCACACACAGTTTATCGGCACCACAAGTCACAGAAGCCATTGCCTTCGGAAATTGTAGCCGAGCCAGTGGAACATACGGCTCAATGCCGAAGTTGCGCAAGGGCACCGTATCTCCAGCGTCAACGTCCAGGCAAGGGAGTCGAGTAGCCGTATGTCGCCGTGGTTACGGTGACGACATCCCCGTCGTCCCGTAGGTGACGACAAAACCACCACAGCAACGACATCAACACCACCGAGCAGCCCAACACCAACACGACCAGACCACCCGTACACCACTAGAACAGACTAGTCAAGAGGTGGCGAATCGAGGGAGCTGGGCGTTGCATCCCTCGGGGATCCATCCCGTCGGCGTTGGATTGTTGTTGGTGTGGTCGAGCTGGGGATCAAGGGGGAGCCGGGCATGTAGAGGAGAAGATGGAAATCGAGAAGAGGCTCGATGTAGTGTCGTGGCTGATAAGGATCAGCACATCGAGGAGGCGGGAGGGCTCACGTGGCGGGAAAGCTGCTAACGTCGTGGACATCGACTAGGAGAGCAAAGCGGCGAACTAGGGTTAGGGTTTCCCGACAAGCTCGATTCGGTACCGAGATGAACTAAAGTGTAGGGAATCGGAAAAGGGGAGTGAGGCGGAGCAGCGCCGGCGCATGGCCGCGCTGAAGGCGGCCGACAGCTGACGAAGCAAGGCCTGGCGGTAGGGGCGGCCGCACGAGAGAGAGAGAGAGAGCCGAGAACCGAATCAAGCGAGTCACTCGGGTACGAGGAAATGAGAGAGAGAGAGAGAGAGAGAGAGAGAGAGAGAGAGAGAGAGAGAGAGAGAGAGAGAGAGAGAGAGAGAGTTGGACCGGGTTTTACCCAAACCGGTTGGTCCCATTTGACCAATTTGAGTGGATTTAAATTTAAATAATTATCCTTTCCTTTATCCCACAAATAAAAGCACCAAATCAAGATATTGAGTTTAATTTTAATCTTAAATTTAGTAAAAATACTTAAACTTGAATAAAAACCATTTCTATCAAGTATGATAAATTGTGTAGAGTTTAAAATGATTTTCCTTACATTTTTATTACTCCAATAAACCTTTCTAAAATTCTTGGAGAAGTTAGTTTTTAAAGAAACTACTAGGAAGCTTGGTAATAATTTAAATTTATATGCTTAATTAAAAGTTTACGAAAAGTGTACAGTGTTTTCAAAAGAATAAACATTCTTTTTAGAAAAGAACTTAACATTTAATGGTTAATTTTAAAATGTCAAAACTAATATCCTTAAAATAGTTTCCCAAATAAAATAAAATATTTTTTTACAATTAGGGAGAAATCCTTAAATATTTTAAAATAAAAACTTCATGAGTTTTAATAAATATTCCCAATAATACCAAGTCATAAAATAAATCCACTACTTCATTATATGTGATCACAAATTATCTTAAACCATTATTATGTGGTTAACTTAGGTATAACCATTTCAATTAGGTTATGTTTCCTTAAATCAACAAACTTGATTAATAATAATTATTAAGAAACTTTGTTTAGCTCTTACTTCAAGAGTTATGTTTACAAAATAACATTACCCTATTACATAAAAGTGGACAACACCTAAGTTCTGAATGCATAAGTTTCCGAAATATCTAATCATCAAGTAAATCATAAGGACTCAAATCATCAAAAAATCTATGAAGTCCATCAACCAACTTATCACCAAGTCCTTAAGTGATGAAAGTCATCACAATAAGAAGCAATACAACAAATCTAAGTCTAGTAAACCTAATGAAGCCAAAGTATCGTAAGACGAAGATTAATCATTTAAGCTTGGGTATTTTGGGGGTAAATCACGATGCATATCATGACTATGCATAATAGCATCTTTCTAGCTTTCCAGTAGCCCGTATCGGGACTACTTTGCTCTTTTCAGAACTCGGGGTTTTAACGCAAACCCTAGAACCTCGAAGGTTTTGAACTGCCACCTCGATCACAGGCAAGTTCATTCTTGCTCATGTCCAATTTGAAGTACTTTTTATTAAATTACTTTCAAATTACTATACATTATTAATTACTTGTATTCAAATAAAGTGCTACTTTCGAATGATGTGAATTGCTATATACTATGTTGGCAGGCGATAGAACCATGGAATGAATGATGTACCGTACAGACAGTATCAACCAACAGACTTTACTATGGATGAGCAAGTCAGAGGTACTTTCCACATTTGCATATCCTCGGCAGATTGCCCCGTTGGGTCCGTCGCGTTCCGGCCAACAATGAGTAAGCACATCGAATTTACCACCTAGACATTGGATGGGGGTCAAGAGCTTGGGAGTGGTGGCGTGCTATTGGTTGCCGTACCGGCTGCTCACATTGGGCGGATGTGCGGAGAGCGGCGAAGTACTCGTCATGACTTGGTGGCTCTGACCGGGCTAAGGCTAGGGATGTAACTGGGGCAATAAATGGCACTGTATAGTCCCGTTTAATTTTATCCTTAGTTCGTTTTGTGGGAAGGAAGGAAAAAGTTATTGATCTATTGATGAACAATAGTGGGATTAAATGGGATTAAACGGGACCCAATTTTCAACCCTAGCTAAGGCACACATGGTGTTTGGAGAGAGCAAAAAGGCTGAGATTGATGTTGGGTAAAGTGGCACACCTCCGTAGAGGAAAAACAACAAATTATGGCAGTTACATCCTTGTTCCAGGAAGGGGCTTTGTTCACAGCCCAAAAGGAGTCTCATGAGATTTTGACGCCCGACGGGACTAAAGGAGATAGTTTTTCAGAAACTAAAACTTGAATTTTGAAGAAATATTTTCCAAAACCTAGATTTCGCCCCCGACCTATGGTCGGGGTGGTAGATAAAGCATAAAACACTTTATTCTTATTTATCTGAACTTGTTCAGTACGTTGTACCCATTCCCTCCCATTTGAACCCCTTGCTTAGACCTTGGAGGAATCAAAGAAGTTGTCTAATTTCCATCAAGACGTGGCGAAGGTATTGAACTAATATTCCAGTATATCCAATGAAGCCTGAAGGAGTCAACCGCTACATCGCCAATGGAGAAAATCTGACCACTTCACCAATGGAGAATGACGACAAATTTGTCAATGGTATAAACAAAGACAACATGGCCAATGGTGCGAGTACTACAATTGGAAGGAGGAGTCCAACCCTAAACCAAGATACATCTGGAGAAATAGATTGGGGTTGAATCAACATAAATAGAGGATTAGTAATTAGATCTTGAGCTATACCCAGCTTAGAGCTATGATTTGGATCTTCTTGTGTTTAATATGCCCGATACTTGTTTCTATATATAAAGGAGGTTCTCGAGATTTTGTATTGAATAAGTGTAATCATGTAATGTTACCTTGGACAAGCTATGTTTCTGTTGTACTACTCGGAGGGATGTAATATTTATGAAATAAGTCTGATACGTCCATTTTGTATCACTATTTTATATCGTAATTTACTGTTATTCATCGACATATTTCATATTTAGAGATGATACTTATCTTATTTCATATATTTTGCATGATTTACCATTATTGGAGAATAATTCACCGGGACCAGTAATCTGCTGGAAAAAATACCGTCAAGATACCCTATTTCTGAAGATCAGAAGAAGAAGGGGGACATCGGAGAAGTCTTAGAATGTCAGATGAGGGAAGCCAGAGGAGGGCCACCAGGGGCCCACACCACCTGATGGCGCGCCCCCCTTGGCCGCGCCGCCACGTGGTGTGGCCACCCTGGCCCACCACTGGTAGCCCCCTCTCGCGTACTTCATCCCCAGGGAACCCTAAGACCTGGAGAACCATGGAGGTAATATTCCGCCGCCTCCTCGGCGCGGAAAACAACAGAGAGAGAAAATCTCTCCAGCAGGAAGAAATTTGCCGGGGAAATTCCTCCCCTGAGATGGGAAATCATCGCCATCGTCACCGTCAACGCACCGGGCATTATCAAGATCATCATCATCAGCAGCAACACCATCATCCTCACCATCAACCTCCGTTCCGCTGTAACAATTAGGGTTATATATTGTTGTTTTCCACTAGATCTCTCTCCCGGTGTGGATTACTTGTTAGTAGTTGATGCTTTCGAGATTTATCGATGTTTGCACTTTATGACCAGATTGTTATTCATCATTATATCACCTCTAATTATGATCCATATGATGTCTTGTGAGTATATCATTTAGTTCTTGAGGACATGGGAGAATTCAAGATGTTAGTAATGGAATTATGTTGGTGTCATGTGAACGTCGACTACATGACACTTCAACTTTATGGGCCTAGAGGGATGCATTGTGTATTTGGCTGCTAATTGTGGGGTTGCTGGAGTGACAGAAACCTAAACCCCCTTTAGGAAACCGATGCACGAGGGAGTGTAGGATCCCAGAGATTAAGGCTGTGGTAAGATTTATCTTAATTACTTCTAGTAGTTGCGGAGGCTTGCAAGGGGTTTGATCACAAGTATGTATTAGTCCTAGTTGGGCAGTGCATTAGCATAGGTTCACCCACACAACACCTATCGAAACAATAAATATTAGTCAACTGTATGAAACGAAAGCGCTTGACGAAGTTCCCATGTGTCATCGAAAACGTTTGGTCATCATAAGTAAACCAACCGGCTTGTACTTTGCTCTAAAAAGGATTGGGCCACTTGCTGCAATTATTATTACTGTCTTTTATTTACTCGCACTTTATTTATCTGCTATATCAAAAATCACCAACCTGTTTGCTAGTGTTTACAGTGAATCCTCTGTCCAACCTGCTTGTCAACACCTTCTGCTCCCCGTTGGGTTCGACACTCTTATTTATCGAAAGTACTATGATACACCCCGTATACTTGTGGGTCATCAAAGTCCTCCCGTGAGTGTTATGTCAATGACTTGTACACTACACATGCAGTCAAATACTCGGGTCACCGCAGATGGTATCATATCAGAAGCTTTGACTTTAGGATTAAAACCCTTTCTAGGAGACCCGTAGGATGGTAAAGACTATATGATATTATCTCATCTAAAACCACATCTTTCTACATTTATGATGGTTATTCACTTGAGAATAATCATATCATACTTGTATAGAATTTTCTTACTCGGCAAGTGTAAATCTTGTTATATATTCTTCTATAGGTATAGTACTTATGTATCTTATTTATTTTCAACTTGGTATAACAAGCTGGAGTCTATGTCTTACGAGATGGTATACCAAAGAGAGTTATATCCAAATCAGTGTTACCTATGTGGTATCATTGATACCACTATCCTATGAAACCATGTAATGAAGTAGAACACTATTGAAAGTCGAGGATGGCAAGATAAGAGAAGATATTTCTATGTCACAGTGTTGATTACCCCGTTCTATGAATACATAGGATGGAGTAGAACCTTGTACAGAGTAAGTACTGGATGCCCAAAGAAGAGATGTTTGAGGATCATGAAGAACCAGAGTCACTAAACCAGGTTAACTATGGTGTATATGTGATATGTTGCAAACGTATATATAATTTTGGATGCTCCATGCTTGTTTTCTAACCAATACCTTTTGTTTTCCACATGTTTTTTTTCTTTTCCTTATATTTTCACAGACTAACCTATTAACAAGATGCCCTAGGTCAGTTGTTGTTTTCTGCTGTTTTTCTGTTTCAGAAAAGTTCTTAAGGAAATATTCTCGGAAAGGGCTGAAAATACATGGAGATCAATTTTTTACCCGGAACAAAGACATAGTCCAAAGGGGGGGCCAGAGCGCCACCAGGAGGGCACCGGGCGTGGCCTCCCCCCTAGGCCACAGCCAGTGGGGCCCGATCACCGCCTCACGCCCCCCTTCGCTTATAAATTGCCCTAAACCTTAAAAATCACGGGGACAAAGTTATTTCCACGAAACATATAGAGAGGCGCCGTCACCTTGAAAGTCCAATTTAGGGCTTCTAGAATCCTGCATCGCCATGATCGCCTTCGGACAAATGCGTGAGTAGTTCATCTCGGGACTACGGGTCCATAGCGGTAGCTAGATGGTTGTTCCCTCCCCTATGACTCCATGAGCTTCCTCACATGATCGATACCACCGTTATGTAATTGTGCATGTTGTGTTTGTTGGGATCCGATGATCCGATGAACAATGAGATTATGATTATTTTGTTCATGTCAATCTGGGATGCTTCACTTATATTTGTAGAGCGTTTTAATATTGTGCAATGCTCTCTGGTGTTTATGATTATCTTTGCCACGTAGTTGTTTTCATGTCTAAGATAGGGTTTATATGCTAGATATTGGGTTCATGCCTCCTTGTTTCATGCACTCGAGTGATAGAAACGGGAGGGGGGGATGTGTTGTTGCCACTAGGGAGAAAAAAACAACGCTCTTGTCTACAGATGAGAACCACTGCTTACATTACGTATTAATCCTCTTGCACACATAGCAACCACTTCGTTGCAGCAACTTAATACCAAGGGATTTGCTGGATAGCTTTCTTTAGGTGGATATTTAGATATGGATGTGATGGTGCAGATCTTGCACTCGTTGGGAGACCCCAAGAGGAAGGTATGATGAGCACAACATCAATTTTCCCTCAGTAAGAAACCAAGGTTTAATTGACCAGTAGGAGTAAGGAGTAACTTCAGAACGTTGAAGCACCTGAGATGGCAGGGCGCACTTGAAAGTAAAGTATGGGCACCTAGAGGGGGGGGGTGAATAGGTGCTACGACCAATTTTAACTTTTAACAAGATTTAGGCTTAGCTTAAAGGTAAATTCTCTAGATAGTGCAACTAAGGGTGAATTTACCTATATGGCTAGGCAAGCAATTAATGCAACTAGGACAACACTTAAAACAGAAAGTACTACAATAAATGCTACAAGTACGAGTAAGTAGAGAGTGAGGAACGAGGTAACCGATGGAAGCACACGGAGACACGATGTATTCCCGATTTCCTCCTTTTTAGGGGGAGTACGTCTCGTTGGAGGGGTGTGAGCTCGCCACGAAGGCCTACTCAACGCCACAAAGGCCTCACCCTATTCTCCGATGAACTTCCGCCACAAAGGCCTAGTTCACCTTTCACTATTGAACCCCTTTGAGGCGGGGATCGAATCCTTTACAAACACTTGGGGCACACACCCACAACTTAATTGGGGGCTCCCAACTCTTCTTGAATCACCACTAGCAACAAGAAGCCTAGGTTCTCCACATGAGGAAACCCTAGGCAAAGATCTCTCAAGTGAATGAGAGGGAAATGGAAATCCGGTTGGTGAAGATGTAGATCCGGTGGTCCTGCTTCAATCCTCAAAGAATCGACAAGTTTGGGTGGAGGAGGAGGGAGATCTAGCTTGGTGGGTGAGCTCAATCAATGGAGGCTTCAATGCTGGTGGAGCTAACCCTTCAGGAAGAAAGAGAGGGGCTATTTATAACCCCCACTCAAACTAGTCATTTTTCTGCCCAAACTGCGACTAGCCCGGATTGCTCCGGATTTTTCCGGATTCCCGGATTCATCCAGACTGATTCCGGATTGCAACAGAGAAATTCACGTTGCAGTCGGAATCATCCGGACTGAATCCGGATTGCAACAGAGAAAATCACGTTGCAGTCGGATTCGTCCGGACTGAATCCGGATCCCGGAATCACCCAGAATAATTCGGATTGCAACAGAGAAAAACACGTTGCAGTCGGACTCATCCGGACTTAATCCGGATTCCGGACTCCTCCGGAATAATCCGGATTGCACTTTGAAAACCCTTTTTCTGGCCCGGAAAAGTTCGTTGATCTTCGATTTCTTTGACACCGTATACGTGCTCATTTAAGACCAAATCCTTTGACAAAGTAGCACATACGGTTAGTAACTTCTTCATGTTGTTAGCAAACACACAAAACAGCGAGATATCGAGAATGCACTTTCAATCTCCCCCTTTTTGGTGTTTGATGACAACATAAAGATTTCACGGGGATAAAACAATATGAACTAAAGAAATGGTGTCCAAAAAATAGACGGAGTTCTTCCTCGATGTGTGTCATGAGGCACACACTTCATAGGCTTTGCTCCCCCTATGTTTTAGACACCAAGCCATCTAAACAAGTTCATACAACATGCATAGATAATGATAGAGATAATAGCACGCATGATAATAGTAGCATAACCACGGTTAGGGTGACACAAATACGTCACGAGGTTCCACACAAATAATACGAAGTTCCAAACGAAACAAAAGAAATAAAGATACCGGAGCACAAGCCTATAAGATCGAAATCAAAAGGCAAAAGACTTGTGCCCCAACCCTTGCAAAGCCCGTGGAATCCTAATATGGGACTCCTTCTCCCCCTTTGGCATCAATACGCCAAAAAGGGAAAACGAGTCCAACTAACGACCTAAGAAATCACACGTCATCTTCATCTTCATCATCCTCGTCTTCTTATTCCTCCTCCGGCTCATGAGTACCACCACCACCAAGCCCAACAGCATCAAAGTCATCTTCAGCAGACCCTGACTCCGCATCATCATCCTCAACATCAGCAGGAGGCACACCAAAGTAGAAGTCCTCGTCATGGATCTCAGGCATCTCAAATGGCACATAGACAGTGGGCTCAAGAGAAGGAGGATCATCAGGTATCTGAATCCCAGCAGCTCGGCGGTCGGAGTTCTGAATGCGGCGGGTCTCCTTAGCCAACTCTCTCGCCTCATGAGCAATTGCCCTGGTGTCACTGCACATGTTGAACATAGACTTGAAGAACTTGGCAATGCCACTGGGAGGATGCTGAGAGGCACTACCACCACTCGTGGAAGCAGAAGGAGTGGCCATAGGAGATTTGGACTTGGACCTTGAGTACTCCAGAATCTCCACTCCACGAATGAGAGAGGGAACCATCCTCTTGCCTTTGACCACGGGATAGGAATCCATGATCTCAACCCCAACCTTGTGATTGATGAAACTCTGAATCAATGGACCATAAGCAGGCTTCCTCTTCTCACAGATCCTAAGGCAAACCTCACGGTATATGAAATCCATCACATCAATCTTCCTCTGGTTCTAAGGCCTAGTGATGAACATGAGGTTCACCATGTAAGCCCTGATGGCAGACTTATCACCAGCCTTGATCATTATGGCGTTACGAAAGATCTTGGACAACAGATTGTAGTAGGGGTACATAGCAGAGTTGAAGGGCAGAGTCTTGCTCTGAGCATCAGGAGGATAGCAGAAAGCCAGGCTAGAGTTGTCAAACTCAGAATTTTCATGGATTTTGAAACCATGATTAGCATAAGTGAAGGTCCACCTGTATCCAAGAGCCTCAGTCCACTCACCCAAATTGCTAGTGATCTTCTGGTCCCCAGTCATCCAAGTCACAGTACGAGAGGCATCACCATGGGCATGGAAAGTGCAGTAGAACTGGGCAATCAAGTCAGGGCAATATTCACACTCAACATCTAGCAGAGGAATCAGACCCATCTTCATAAGGCAACCATGCACATGACGGAGATCAATGTATTTGTGCTGGTTATAGAACTCCATGTCAATCTGGGACTGCTTGCAGACAAGAGGACGAGCAACTGAGTAGAACTCTTCCCAACACTTCAGTTGAAGGTTGATCCAGAAACGAGGATCATCACAGGTAGTGTCACGAAAGCGGTATGGATTCTTCCTCTTGATATGCTTCCACTGAGGGATAGAGCAACCTGCGAGGTCCAGTGTGGGAACCCTCTCCTCCTGATCATCACGGTTACCACCCCCATGAGCTGTGCGCCCCCTGACGGGACGCGAACCCCTTCCAGCCAATTGCTTCCTCTTAGTACCCGGTTTTGAGCTGTCACCTGTGAATAGAGGAGATAGGAACAGTAGAAGATAAGTGCAATGCCAAACGGGAACAATAGGAACTCTAATGGTTTGAAACAGTGCAAATTCTCAGAATTTCTGGCAGCATCCGGACAAATTTCGGAAGCCCGGAATTTTCCGGCTGAGCCCGGAAAAATCCGACCGGGTCGGACTGGTCCGGAGTGAATCCGGGCTCATCGATCTGACTCGAGAAAATGCCCAAAAACTCGAAATTTTGGCTTAAAACTGTTCCAAACAATTAGGGGTACCATAGAGATGATCCTAGAGGTGTTCTAAGTGCTGAAAAAACATGGGATTGGCTCGAGATTTGAGATGGATCTAAGTCTAGATTGTGATGTGGTTAGACTAGATCTACGAATCCATGGCATCTAGGTAAGGATTGGCATGATGAACACGTTGACAGAACTTGGATCTAGATCAAACCCTAGGTGAGATTTCATCTAGAACAAAAAACAACCAACAAAAACAAAAAATAAGAGATGCCAAACACAATACCTTCCATGGGGGAGTCCTTGACCAAAGGATGGATCAAACTATCCTCCCTAGGGGCAACGGGGACGAAAACCGCGGATTTTGGTGGCTAGGGCACGAGAGGGGTGGAAAGAATGGAAAGAAAACTGCCTCCCGTGTGTGTGTGGGGGGGGGGGTATTTATAAGGAAAACTGTCTCGTCCGGAATGGCCCGGAAAAATCCGGCTGCCGGAAAATTCCGGACCCAATCCGAGCTACTCGGAAAAATCCGGGCTTGGCCGGAATGAATCCGGGACAGGCCAGAAAAAGGCCAAACCATTCCACAAAATACAGTTTTGATAGGCTAGGAAAGATGTGATGTTGTGTGGAGTAAGGCATATGCATAGATGAACATGAGAGAGGGCAAATAGAGCAAAACAGAAGGGGTTAGATTTCCTAGTCTTACTTCTCGGGGAAAAACAAATAACACGAAATAGCAACGAGAAGTAGTATTCGGAAGGATAACACAAAAACCCAAAAGATATCCAACTAAGAACCAACTCTTCAAAAGAGAAGAGGTTGGTGGCCTAAGCCACCATGAAAGAGTTTATGGTATGCAACCGCGAAGATATATCTTGGGGGCATTGCCAATACTCAACATTGAAGCTCACAATTCAACATTAGAAATAGAGAGATAACAATGATTTTTTTTGCTTTGGGCATAATGGGGGGAGGGAGAACCCAATGTGTTAGGATAACACTCCCCCTATGTCCATGCCTACACCTAAGCTCAAACACGTTTCATCTATAGGGGTGTGTGCAAGATCTTCAAGTCAATCTCCTCGAATCAATCACATTTAGTTCATTCCTCAAGAACAAGAATCTTGCATCATCAAGTGGCTTCGTGAAAATATCCGCGAGATTGTCCTTGGTGGGCACATAAGATAGTGCAATATCCCCTCTTGCCACATGGTCTCGGATGAAGTGATGGCGAATCTCAATGTGTTTGGTCCTTGTGTGTTGCACCGGATTGTATGCAATCTTGATGGCACTTTCATTGTCACACAAAAGAGGCACCTTATCCAAATGAACTCCATATTCCTTGAGAGTTTGCCTCATACATAACAATTGAGTGCATGCACTTGCGGCGGCAACATACTCGGCTTCGGCGGTGGAGAGTGATATGTAATTTTGCTTCTTGGAGGACCAACTCACTAGGGACCTACCAAGAAATTGGCAAGCCCCGGAGTAGACTTCCTATCATCTTGATCACCCGCCCAATCGGAATCCGTGTAGCCATTGAGAAAAAATTGTTCCCCCTTTGGGTACCACAAACCAAATCTTGGGGTATGAACCAAATAACGAAAGATCCTATGAACCGCCATTAAATGGCTATCCTAAGGAGCCGCTTGATACCTTGCACACACACCTACGCTCAAAACGATATCGGGCCTAGATGCACAAAGATAGAGCAAAGAACCAATCATAGAATGATACAACTTTTGATCCACATCCTTACTCCCTTTTGGATTACGAGATAGGTGGCACTTGACTTGCATAGGAGATGTCTTGATCTTAGCATCTTGGAAATTAAACCTCTTGATCATATCTTGGGTATACTTGGCTTGAGAAATGAAGGTCCCACGAGCCAATTGCTTGATCTCAAAGCCAAGGAAGAATTTAAGCTCACCCATCATAGACATCTCGAACCTGTCAGTCATAAGCTTAGAGAACTCATTATTGAAAGCTTGGTTAGTTGAGCCAAAGATGATATCGTCCACATATAGTTGGCATATGAAAAGCTCTCCCTTTACTCTCTTGGTGAAGAGAGTGGGGTCAATCTTCCCAACTTCGAAACCACGATCATCTAACAACTCCCTAAGGTGCTCATACCAAGCACGAGGTGCTTGTTTGAGACCATAGAGAGCCTTGTCAAGTTTGTAAACGTGGTTAGGAAAGTAGAGATTCTCGAACCCCGGAGGTTGCTTAACATATACCTCCTCTTTTAGTGGACCATTCAAGAAAGCACTTTTTACATCCATTTGTTGCAATTTGAAATTATGAGAGGATGCATAAGCAAGGAGGATACGGATGGAATCAAGGCGAGCCACAGGAGCGTAGGTTTCATCAAAGTCAATGCCTTCAACTTGGGTGTAACCTTGAGCAACCAATCTTGCCTTGTTCCTAATGACAATGCCATGCTCATCTTGCTTGTTCTTTAAAATCCACTTAGTGCCAATAACATTGTGGCAATATTTGGGCTTCTCAACCAATCTCCAAACTTTGTTGCGCTCAAAGTTATTGAGCTCATCATGCATAGCTTACACCCAATCGGAGTCCTCAAGAGCTTTATACATTTTCTTAGGTTCCACCATAGAGATATGAGCTTGATGCTCACAAAAATGTGCCAATTGCCTTCTTGTGGATCTTCGAGTTTGAACATCTTCCAAGACCTTGTTGTCTTGGGCATCAATTTGCTTCAAAGCTCTTCTTATCCTTTTGACACGACGGGCTTCGATCTCCTCATTATTGGGAGGAGGGATCACTTGATCATCTTGATCATTTGGGTCCCCATCTTGACCAACTTGGCCTTGATCATCATCATCATCATCATCACCAACAATATCTTCAACACTTGCTTCAACTTGGGGAGAGGATGAAGAGGATGGTTGATCTTGTCCTTGACCTTGACTCGCATTAGTGAGAGGAGTGGGTACGACTTGCGGAGTCACTTGGTCAATGAGAGGAGGGTCTTGAACATGTTCTTGGTTAGGTGTAACATTTGGCTCCTTGGATTGTTCTTCTATTGTAGAGGAGGGCTCCACTTGAGTAGAGCATAGTCCTTATCGAGTCGCCATAAGGTGTCCCTCAATGGGGCGGAAAAATCCCACACCCATCCTTCCTATGGCTTCTTGAGGTATTTCAACATCTACATTAGAAACATGGAATTGCGCCACTTGGGATCCATCATTTTCCTCGAAAACCAAACTACAAGATTCTATGACAATCCGCGAGGCTTTGTCATAGACTCTATAAGTGTGGGATTCGGCACCGTAACCAACAAAGATACCCTCAATAGTTTTGGATTGAAATTTAGACAACCTAACACCCTTGATCAAATAAAAGCACTTACAACCGAATACACGGAAGTAGGAGACGTTGGGCTTGTTGCCGGTGAGGATCTCATATGGGGTCTTGTCCAAGCCTTTGCGGATGTAGAGGCGGTTGGAGGAGTGGCATGCGGTGGATATGGCCTCAGCCCATAAATATTGGGGAGAAGAGTACTCCGCCAACATGGTCCTTGCCATATCCAAGAGGGTGCGATTCTTCCTTTCGGCAACACCATTTTGTTGAGGAGTGTAAGTGGCGGAGTATTGATGACGAATGCCTTCTTCACTAAGGAATTCATTCAATGTATAGTTCTTGAACTCCGAGCTATTATCACTCCTAATAGCCATGATTTGCACATTGTGTTGACGTTGCACTTCGTTGGAGAAGTCGATGATAGTTTGTTGAGTTTCACTCTTGCACTTGAAGAAATAAACCCAAGTGTATCTTGAATAATCATCGACAATCACCAAGCAATACTTCTTGCCACCGAGACTTACCTCGGGCACGGCACCAAAGAGGTCAACATGAAGAAGCTCCAAGATCCTCTTTGATGAGATAATAGTCTTGGCATTGTGCACTGTTTCATGCATCTTCCCTTCAACACACGACCTACAAACGCGATCCTTTGCAAAGGAAACATTTTCTATTAGTCCGACAATAAAGCCACCTCTGTGAAGACTTTGCAAAGTTCTCATGCTGACATGGGATAGGCGGCGATGCCACAACCATCCCAAGTCCGCCTTCCCGAAAAGACACATTGCTTGAGAGTTGGTTGACTTCGAAAAGTCCACCACGAACAACTCATTTTCAACATGTCCCACATGAGCGACGTCAAGAGTCTTGCTCCTCAAAAGGACCACAATATCACCATCGAAAAAGACGGAAAAACCCATCTTTCCAAGAGAGCGGACGGAAAGTAAATTGTAACCAAGGGATTCGACAAGCATGACGTTCTCGATAGTTATATCGGGAGCCACCACAACCTTGCCAAACCCGGATACCTTAGACTTGGACGAGTCTCCATAAGTGACGGTTGCTTGGATGTCATTTGGTCGCAACTCCGTCACAAGCTCTTTGCTTCTGGTCATATGATTAGTGCATCCACTATCGAGAATCCATTTAGTCCCACCGGAAGCATAGCCCTGCAAGAGATCATTGACTAGAGTTAGGACCCGAGATGGGTCCCTTCATATTAGCAACAAGGGTCTTTGGAACCCAAATAGTATAGTCAATAAAACCCTCAATAGGACCAACATATTTAGCTTGCACAACACCATAATAATCAACATATAAGAAATGGTGTGGATTGTTAGTTCCCGCGGATGTGCTACGAGTAGTGTTGTCCCTCATGACACTACTACTCGAGGCAATGTTGTTTGCTTGAGCGGGTGTACTAGGAGTAGTGTTGTCCCTAATGACAACACCACTCGAAGCACCATTGTTGGTCTTCTTCTTGCTCTTCTTTTTCTTATTCTTCTTCTTGGCTACATAGCCTAGACCTTTCTTGCCCACTTGTTGCCTTGGTGCACTCAATTGTGGTCTAGCAATGACCGCATTAGAGTTAGGGGCAACCACTTGTGGGGAAGGGGTCACAAACTTCACAACTTGAGGGCTTTTAACCTTGAGCCTTGCTAGCTCATCCTTCAACCTAGCATTTTCCTCAATAATATTTGCATGATCACAATAAGAAGTAGAGGTGCTAGCATTGTTAGTTTGATTAAGTTGAGTTTGAAGTTGTTCATGCAACTCTTTGAGGGATGAGTGTTGGCTTTCCAAAGCCTTGTGAGCCTTGGTTAGCTTTTCAAACTCCTCGGTTAGTTTACCATGACCAACCTCAAACTCGACCTTATCCTTTTTAGCCTTTTTATATTTAGCAATAGCAAGATCACGTTCCTTAGTGATGTTTGAGACAAGTTCATTATGAGTTAATTCAATAGATTCAAGTTCATCCTCTAGAGAAACTCTACCATCATGCTCTTCCTCAATAGTCATAGAGAGAGATGCAATTTCATCCGCATCCCTTCTCTCAATCTCACCTTTCTTCTCAAGAGCATCTTGGGCCTCTCCCAATTGCCTCATGAGATACTCAACGTACTTCTTGGTCTCCCCTTGCATGTTAGACATAAACGGTCCAAGGAGACCCTTTCTTCTTCTTCTCTAAGACTAGCAAGATGTTCAAGTTCACTAGGGGTCTTAGAGTTGGGGGAAGGTTGTGACGCCCCGGGATCGGGCACTATGCAGATTTCAGCATTTCCACCCAAATCCGCATAATAACCGATTTCAGGTCGCCACTTGTGATAACATTACAACAGTTCACGGATAATCCACAACAACAACAGAGGAGGTATATACAAGACGACTTAAACGAGTCAAGGATACAACTGATACAACACAAAGATTCAAATAACAGCGAAAGAAACAACATAGTGTCCGACTACGGACAACATACAAATTGGACTAAGAGTCCTGAAGATAACCGATGGCGTCCAATCCATGCCCAGGCCAAGCCAGAGGGATTCCCAAACTAACGTCGTCAGACTTCAAACCTGTTGACTGCAATGTGGAATATGCAGCCACGAAATGGATTCGTGGGTCAGTACTATTAAGTACTGGCAAGTGGATAAACCATACTCACAAGATACCAGTGTAACCAATCATCACAAGATACAAATACTTTGGGTACAAAGGAAGGAAGGGATTATTGCAACGAAGCGGCAGCGGGCTGCACTAACTAATTACAGAGACGCGCTACAACATCCGTCTAAAAGAAAGGGATAAGATAGCGCGACAAAACCAACTATAACTACTCACCAAACAATACCCATCCAGTGTTACCCCCTACTAAGGAAGCAACCCAAGGAAAACTCACACTGTTGATTAAGGTGACATTCATTTTTATGGTGAAGGTAATACTATATTACTAGTCAAGTTATTATCATTAGGTGTAAGTTGTCTGAGTACTTGTTAGCCAGCACTTTCACCAAGTCATCCATAACCGCGGAAAACACGGCTTCTCGAGAAGATTTAACCCTGCAGGGATGCACCAATTTGGCCGTACACGTAAGAATGACCCGCCAGATGGAAATGCACTTCCACCAAGCGAGGCACTCAACACAACCCAACTGTTCTTCGCATCAAGCCCAAAGAACCACGTGCTGTGCGTGCGCGGCTAATCGAGCCCCCACGAAGAAAAAGGGGACCCTCATAGCACTGGAAGACCACGCCGCCCTAAATGCCGACTACAAAAGTTCCACCCTGGCGCCAAGGGTCCGCACCTGCATATGCATGCATCAAATGGAAAGCCCGAACTAAGTGTGGCGATTTGGAGGAGATGCGAATCGAATCAGAATTGCGGGGGGGGGGGGGCGCCCATACTCGCTTCCCACATGCGGTTAGTGCGCTCATCATGGATCGGAGGACAAGACCCTTTTCCTAATTAAGTTCGACACTAGCAGGCCTCAAAACCACGCCGGGCCTCCTGCCGGTGCCTTATTATCAAATTGTTATTACCCCAAGCATTAACATGTTGTTGATTAAGTTGAAACCCAACTATCAAACTAAACAGGTGATAAGATGGACAGCAAGACTTGAGCGCAAACAACACTAAGCATGCAACTACGACACGAGGGCCAACAAGGTAAACAAACAACAGGTAAGGAAGTGGAAGGAAGGCTATACCATGGTTGCAAGGTAAACATATGATAGGATCGAGACACAAGCATCAAATCGTAAGGCTAGCATAAGTACAACGGAAAGAATCGGTAACAAGTGATGAAAGGCAGCCATAGGTAGCAAGTGAGTATACTTGCCTGATATCCAGCAAGTAGAGGTACATCCGCAGAACTTGTCGTTGCTCACATCATCTCAACGTCCTATTCGCGAAGAAGCAACGAACTAGAACAAACACCGGATGCAACAATTACTTCTACGGCAAAAGATCCAGCATGATCAAGATATGGATGCATGACATGCGGGATGCAACGCAAAATTACAACTTAGACAATTTAATCGGACCCGGAGTCCGGACAATTAACTATAGGTTCAAGTTGTTTATCTAACCAACAATGTTAAATGTTGATTAACAGATGTAAACAAGGAAGGAGTGATGTATTCAATATTAAATGGAATAGGGCATGATTGGAATTAATTGCCCCAACACATTCCATATTTATGTATTAGGTGACATGCATAACACTACTACAAATGCAAAATGCAAGGTGCAAACATGAACATGGATGGCATGAACAGATTAAGTGCATTTTTCTGGTATGACAACATATTTTATTTTTTGGATTTGAAATTAAAATGAGCAAGTTATCAAATTAGCAATTTTAAATGCATTAAATAAATAATTAGTTGTTTTCAGCAATTTAACTTATTTAAAACAGAAAACAAAGTTGATATTTGCAAAGTTCATGAAAAATGGGATGGAAAACATATTTTATATGTGCCATTTGAATTAAATTTGAAATAGATATGAATTTAATCAAATTCAAAAGAGTTATTTGAATTTGAATTTTTGAATTGATTTGGAATGCTCAAAACAGTGCACAAATGGTTTAAACAGGTAGAGCATTTAATTTGGTGTCGAAAACATATTAAAATTGTTGGATTTGGAATTACCATTCAAAAGTTATTCAATTGTGAAGTTTTTAACAATTTATGCAATTTATTTTTAATGTCCAGGGACTTGTATTTAAGAAATAGGGGCTTGTTTTGAAAAACCAGGGACTTGTGCAGAAACTGTAAAGGACAGGGGGCTGTGCAGAAATTGGCCCAGATCTAGCCACCGCAGCTGACGGGTGGGACCCAGTTGTCAGCGCGGTAAAAGAAGGAAAAAATGGAGGCTTTTGCCTCCGAGCGGGATCGAACTCGGGATCTCTCCCTCGCGCGGATGGAACCTAGCCACTGGGCTACGGTTCGATTAGTGAGTGAACTGGGCTTCGGCCCGTTTTGGAGTGTTGGTGCGGGACTGTAATGAACCAGTTCAGTTTCTGAACTTGGAACGACAGGGACGGACAGCAGCCGGCGGCGCGAACTCGCCGGAGAACCCACGACGGCTGCACGACGGCGAGCACCAGAGCAAGGGGGGGTTGGGGCCTAGGCCTAGTAGGGAGGCTTACCACGGGGTTGAAGACGAGGGCAGGAGGCGCGGGGCGCGGGGCGCGGAGGCGTCGATGGCGTGCAGCTGCACTGACGGGGAAGCAGGGCGACGACAGCAACGCCCGGGAGAAAAGGTCGATGACGTCGGGCTCCTGCTGCCTCCCCGGGCTGGACGAGGAGACGAGGACGCAGCTGGCACTGTGGGGTTTCCATTCCCGCAGTCCACTGCCCTCGATGGAGACTAGGGCGATGGCGCCACGACCTCCAAGTCACGGCCATGGAGGCGTCCTTCTCGGGTTCAGAGATTTTCAGAGATGGGAGGAGGAAGAAAGGAGAGGGGAAAAGCAGCGGCGGCGGCAGGGAGGAAGAAGAAGATGGAGACTAGGGTTGAGGATCCAGGAGGAGGGTTTTATGGAGGAGGGGAGCAGGTAGGAGGGGGTGGTGGTGCTCTGCTTTTGGTGAAAACGACAGGCACGTCCTCCTCGTGCCTGTCCGTACGAGGAAGAAGGGAAGGTAGGCTCGAGGGGGAGTTGGGTGGGCTGCATCGCTGGGGTGGTAGGTGGGCCTTAACAGGCCTGCCTCCCCCTTTGATGATTTGTTTCTTTTCTTTTTTTTCCTTTTAGTTATATTTTTTTTGTAGAAAGGAAAGAAGAAAATAATTAGAAGGTTTTAGGGTTTTATAAAATTTTTGGAAACAATTTTATTGCATTGAGCATATTAAATGCCCAAGTGCACCAAGTTTTGTTTTACCATAATTCAAAATTTTGTTAAACTTTGAATTTGAATTTGAAATTCAAAATAGGGTTTTAGTAAAAAGGGATTTTTTTTGTAATCCAAACCATTGTTAAATTCCAATTCAATTTGTATTGCAACAGATTGAGTTTGAAACAAGGGTGAACTTTTGAATTTCTAAAGTTGTTTTGAAATTTGAATTTGTTTGAAAGCAAGTGAAATGCATATGATGTATGATGCCATGCCAAAAAAGGAAAACAACCAAATCTAATTGGGGGAAATCCCCCGGGTGTTACAGCCGACACCACTAACAAGGGATTGCGCCCTCGCAATCCGCCAACGCCAAGAGAGAGGGGAAAATCGGACTATCGAGTCTTCGGTTACCTTGTTGATCTCCTCGACACCACTAACAAAACTTCTTGACACCACTAACAAGAGATTCTTGCTCGTTGTTGATGATGATGCTCTTCCGGTGAGAACCTTCCGAAGATCGAACCTATTAGGATAACGGCTCAGAAAACGTCCACCCACGTGGGATCCTAACACTTTGAAAGATAGATAAGAGAGGAGACTCCAAAACAAATAAGGTAGGAGGAGAAATAGAATAGAGGAAAGGAATAAACAAGAATCCTATCGAGAGGTTTCCAAAACAGGTTTTGCACAAATAGTTTTTGACATTCTAGAAACAACGACCGTTAGCGAGGTTATCCTACAGGCTTTGCGGACCCGTTGCTTCGATAACCATTCGTATTGAAACAACATTGGGAATCGGAAACCATGCTCTCATACCATTTGTGACGCCCCCGGGATCGGGCACTATGCAGATTTCGGCATTTCCATCCAAATCCGCATAATAACCGATTTCAGGCCGCCACTTGTGATAACATTACAACAGTTCACGAATAATCCACAACAACAACAGAGGAGGTATATACAATACGACTCAAACGAGTCAAGGATACAACTGATACAATACAAAGATTCAAATAACAGTGGAAGAAACAACATAGTGTCCGACTACGGACAACATACAAATTGGACTAAGAGTCCTGAAGATAACCGATGGCGTCCAATCCATGCCCAGGCCAAGCCGGAGGCATTCCCAAACTAACGTCGTCAGACTTCAAACCTGTTGACTGCAATGTGGAATATGCAGCCACGAAATGGATTCGTGGGTCAGTACTATTAAGTACTGGCAAGTGGATAAACCATAATCACAAGATACCAGCATAACCAATCATCACAAGATACAAATACTTTGGGTACAACGAAAGGAAGGGATTATTGCAACGAAGCGGCAGCGGGCTGCACTAACTAACTACAGAGACGCGCTAAAATATCCGGCTAAAAGAAAGGGATAAGATAGCGCGACAAAACCAACTATAACTACTCACCAAACAATACCCATCCAGTGTTACCCCCTACTAAGGAAGCAACCCAAGGAAAACTCACACTGTTGATTAAGGTGACATTCATTTTTATGGTGAAGGTAATACTATATTACTAGTCAAGTTATTATCATTAGGTGTAAGTTGTCTGAGTACTTGTTAGCCAGCACTTTCACCAAGTCATCCATAACCGCGGACAACACGGCTTCTCGAGAAGATTTAACCTTGCAGGGCTGCACCAATTTGGCCGTACACGTAAGAATGACCCGCCAGATGGAAATGCACTTCCACCAAGCGAGGCACTCAACACAACCCAACTCTTCTTCGCATCAAGCCCAAAGAACCACGTGATGTGTGTGCGCGGCTAATCGAGCCCCCACGAAGAAAAGGGGGACCCTCATAGCACTGGAAGACCACGCCGCCCTAAATGCCGACTACAAAAGTTCCACCATGGCGCCAAGGGTTTGCACCTGCATATGCATGCATCAAATGGAAAGCCCGAACTAAGTGTGGCGATTTGGACGAGATGCGAATCGAATCAGAATTGCGGGGGGCGCCCATACTCGCTTCCCACATGCGGTTAGTGCACTCATCATGGATCGGAGGACAAGACCCTTTTCCTAATTAAGTTTGACACTAGGAGGCCTCAAAACCACGCCGGGCCTCCTGCCGGTGCCTTATCATCAAATTGTGATTACCCCAAGCATTAACATGTTGTTGATTAAGTTGAAACCCAACTATCAAACTAAACAGGTGATAAGACGGACAACAAGACTTGAGCGCAAACAACACTAAGCATGCAACTACGACACGAGGGCCAACAAGGTAAACAAACAACAGGTAATAGGAAGTGGAAGGAAGGCTATATCATGGTTGCAAGGTAAACATATGATAGGATCGAGACACAAGCATCGAATCGTAAGGCTAGCATAAGTACAACGGAAAGAATCGGTAACAAGTGATGAAAGGCAGCCATAGGTAGCAAGTGAGTATACTTGCCTGGAATCCAGCAAGTAGAGGTACATCCGCAGAACTTGTCGTTGCTCACATCATCTCAACGTCCTATTCGCGAAGAAGCAACGAACTAGAACAAACACCGGATGCAACAATTACTTCTACGGCAAAAGATCCAGCATGATCAAGATATGGATGCATGACATGCGGGATGCAACGCAAAATTACAACTTAGACAATTTAATCGGACCCGGAGTCCGGACAATTAACTATAGGTTCAAGTTTTTTATCTAACCAACAATGTTAAATGTTGATTAACAGATGTAAACAAGGAAGGAGTGATGTATTCAATATTAAATGGAATAGGGCATAATTGGAATTAATTGCCCCAACACATTCCATATTTATGTATTAGGTGACATGCATAACACTACTACAAATGCAAAATGCAAGGTGCAAACATGAACATGGATGGCATGAACAGATTAAGTGCATTTTTCTGGTATGACAACATATTTTATTTGTTGGATTTGGAATTAAAATGAGCAAGTTATCAAATTAGCAATTTTAAATGCATTAAATAAATAATTAGTTGTTTTCAACAATTTAACTTATTTAAAACAGAAAACAAAGTTGATATTTGCAAAGTTTATGAAAAATGGGATGGAAAACATATTTTATATGTGCCATTTGAATTAAATTTGAAATAGATATGAATTTAATCAAATTCAAAAGAGTTATTTGAATTTGAATTTTTGAATTGATTTGGAATGCTCAAAACAGTGCACAAATGGTTTAAACAGGTAGAGAATTTAATTTGGTGTGGAAAACATATTAAAATTGTTGGATTTGGAATTACCATTCAAAAGTTATTCAATTGTGAAGTTTTTAACAATTTATGCAATTTATTTTTAATGTCCAGGGACTTGTATTTAAGAAATAGGGGCTTGTTTTGAAAAACCAGGGACTTGTGCAGAAACTGTAAAGGACAGGGGGCTGTGCAGAAATTGGCCCAGATCTAGCCACCGCAGCTGACGGGTGGGACCCAGTTGTCAGCGCGGTAAAAGAAGGAAAAAATGGAGGCTTTTGCCTCCGAGCGGGATCGAACTCGGGATCTCTCCCTCGCGCGGATGGAACCTAGCCACTGGGCTACGGTTCGATTGGTGAGTGAACTGGGCTTCGGACCGTTTTGGAGTGTTGGTGCGGGACTGTACTGAACCAGTTCAGTTTCTGAACTTGGAACGACAGGGACGGACAGCAGACGGCGGCGCGAACTCGCCGGAGAACCCACGACGGCTGCACGACGGCGAGCACCAGAGCAAGGGGGGTTGGGGCCTAGGAGGGAGTCTCACCACGGGGTTGAAGACGAGGGCAGGAGGCGCGGGGCGCGGGGCGCGGAGGCATCGATGGCGTGCAGCTGCACTGACGGGGAAGCACGGCGACGGCAGCAACGCCCGGGAGAAAAGGTCGATGGCGCCGGGCTCCTGCTGCCTCCCCGGGCTGGACGAGGAGACGAGGACGCAGCTGGCACTGTGGGGTTTCCATTCCCGCAGTCCACTGCCCTCGACGGAGACTAGGGCGATGGCGCCACGACCTCCAAGTCACGGCCATGGAGGCGTCCTTCTCGGGTTCAGAGATTTTCAGAGATGGGAGGAGGAAGAAAGGAGAGGGGAAAAGCAGCGGCGGCGGCAGGAAGGAAGAAGAAGATGGAGACTAGGGTTGAGGATCCAGGAGGAGGGTTTTATGGAGGAGGGGAGCAGGTAGGAGGGGGGTGGTGGTGCTCTGCTTTTGGTGAAAACGACAGGCACGTCCTCCTCGTGCCTGTCCGTATGAGGAAGAAGGGAAGGTAGGCTCGAGGGGGAGTTGGGTGGGCTGCATCGCTGGGGTGGTAGGTGGGCCTTAACAGGCCTGCCTCCCCCTTTGATGATTTGTTTCTTTTCTTTTTTTTCCTTTTAGTTATATTTTTTTTGTAGAAAGGAAAGAAGAAAATAATTAGAAGGTTTTAGGGTTTTATAAAAAATTTGGAAACAATTTTATTGCATTGAGCATATTAAATGCCCAAGTGCACCAAGTTTTGTTTTACCATAATTCAAAATTTTGTTAAACTTTGAATTTGAATTTGAAATTCAAAATAGGGTTTTAGTAAAAAGGGATTTTTTTGTAATCCAAACCATTGTTAAATTCCAATTCAATTTGTATTGCAACAGATTGAGTTTGAAACAAGGGTGAACTTTTGAATTTCTAAAGTTGTTTTGAAATTTGAATTTGTTTGAAAGCAAGTGAAATGCATATGATGTATGATGCCATGCCAAAAAAGGAAAACAACCAAATCTAATTGGGGGAAATCCCCCGGGTTTTACAGCCGACACCACTAACAAGGGATTGCGCCCTCGCAATCCGCCAACGCCAAGAGAGAGGGGAAAACCGGACTATCGAGTCTTCGGTTACCTTGTTGATCTCCTCGACACCACTAACAAAACTTCTCGACACCACTAACAAGAGATTCTTGCTCGTTGTTGATGATGATGCTCTTCCGGTGAGAACCTTCCGAAGATCGAACCTATTAGGATAACGGCTCAGAAAACGTCCACCCACGTGGGATCCTAACACTTTGAAAGATAGATAAGAGAGGAGACTCCAAAACAAATAAGGTAGGAGGAGAAATAGAATAGAGGAAAGGAATAAACAAGAATCCTATCGAGAGGTTTCCAATACAGGTTTTGCACAAATAGTTTTTGACATTCTAGAAACAACGACCGTTAGCGAGGTTATCCTACAGGCTTTGCGGACCCGTTGCTTCGATAACCATTCGTATTGAAACAACATTGGGAATCGGAAACCATGCTCTCATACCATTTGTGACGCCCCCGGGATCGGGCACTATGCAGATTTCGGCATTTCCACCCAAATCCGCATAATAACCGATTTCAGGTCGCCACTTGTGATAACATTACAACAGTTCACGAATAATCCACAACAACAACAGAGGAGGTATATACAAGACGACTCAAACGAGTCAAGGATACAACTGATACAATACAAAGATTCAAATAACAGCGGAAGAAACAACATAGTGTCCGACTACGGACAACATACAAATTGGACTAAGAGTCCTGAAGATAACCGATGGCGTCCAATCCATGCCCAGGCCAAGCCGGAGGCATTCCCAAACTAACGTCGTCAGACTTCAAACCTGTTGACTGCAATGTGGAATATGCAGCCACGAAATGGATTCGTGGGTCAGTACTATTAAGTACTGGCAAGTGGATAAACCATACTCACAAGATACCAGCATAACCAATCATCACAAGATACAAATACTTTGGGTACAACGGAAGGAAGGGATTATTGCAACGAAGCGGCAGCGGGCTGCACTAACTAACTACAGAGACGCGCTACAATATCCGGCTAAAAGAAAGGGATAAGATAGCGCGACAAAACCAACTATAACTACTCACCAAACAATACCCATCCAGTGTTACCCCCTACTAAGGAAGCAACCCAAGGAAAACTCACACTGTTGATTAAGGTGACATTCATTTTTATGGTGAAGGTAATACTATATTACTAGTCAAGTTATTATCATTAGGTGTAAGTTGTCTGAGTACTTGTTAGCCAGCACTTTCACCAAGTCATCCATAACCGCGGACAACACGGCTTCTCGAGAAGATTTAACCTTGCAGGGATACACCAATTTGGCCGTACACGTAAGAATGACCCGCCAGATGGAAATGCACTTCCACCAAGCGAGGCACTCAACACAACCCAACTCTTCTTCGCATCAAGCCCAAAGAACCACGTGTTGTGCGTGCGCGGCTAATCGAGCCCCCACGAAGAAAAGGGGGACCCTCATAGCACTGGAAGACCACGCCGCCCTAAATGCCGACTACAAAAGTTCCACCCTGGCGCCAAGGGTTCGCACCTGCATATGCATGCATCAAATGGAAAGCCCGAACTAAGTGTGGCGATTTGGACGAGATGCGAATCGAATCAGAATTGCGGGGGGCGCCCATACTCGCTTCCCACATGCGGTTAGTGCACTCATCATGGATCGGAGGACAAGACCCTTTTCCTAATTAAGTTCGACACTAGGAGGCCTCAAAACCACGCCGGGCCTCCTGCCGGTGCCTTATCATCAAATTGTTATTACCCCAAGCATTAACATGTTGTTGATTAAGTTGAAACCCAACTATCAAACTAAACAGGTGATAAGACGGACAACAAGACTTGAGCGCAAACAACACTAAGCATGCAACTACAACACGAGGGCCAACAAGGTAAACAAACAACAGGTAATAGGAAGTGGAAGGAAGGCTATATCATGGTTGCAAGGTAAACATATGATAGGATCGAGACACAAGCATCGAATCGTAAGGCTAGCATAAGTACAACGGAAAGAATCGGTAACAAGTGATGAAAGGCAGCCATAGGTAGCAAGTGAGTATACTTGCCTGGAATCCAGCAAGTAGAGGTACATCCGCAGAACTTGTCGTTGCTCACATCATCTCAACGTCCTATTCGCGAAGAAGCAACGAACTAGAACAAACACCGGATGCAACAATTACTTCTACGGCAAAAGATCCAGCATGATCAAGATATGGATGCAACGCAAAATTACAACTTAGACAATTTAATCGGACCCGGAGTCCGGACAATTAACTATAGTTTCAAGTTGTTTATCTAACCAACAATGTTAAATGTTGATTAACAGATGTAAACAAGGAAGGGGTGATGTATTCAATATTAAATGGAATAGGGCATAATTGGAATTAATTGCCCCAACACATTCCATATTTATGTATTAGGTGACATGCATAACACTACTACAAATGCAAAATGCAAGGTGCAAACATGAACATGGATGGCATGAACAGATTAAGTGCATTTTTCTGGTATGACAACATATTTTATTTGTTGGATTTGGAATTAAAATGAGCAAGTTATCAAATTAGCAAATTTAAATGCATTAAATAAATAATTAGTTGTTTTCAGCAATTTAACTTATTTAAAACAGAAAACAAAGTTGATATTTGCAAAGTTCATGAAAAATGGGATGGAAAACATATTTTATATGTGCCATTTGAATTAAATTTGAAATAGATATGAATTTAATCAAATTCAAAAGAGTTATTTGAATTTGAATTTTTGAATTGATTTGGAATGCTCAAAACAGTGCACAAATGGTTTAAACAGGTAGAGCATTTAATTTGGTGTGGAAAACATATTAAAATTGTTGGATTTGGAATTACCATTCAAAAGTTATTCAATTGTGAAGTTTTTAACAATTTATGCAATTTATTTTTAATGTCCAGGGACTTGTATTTAAGAAATAGGGGCTTGTTTTGAAAAACCAGGGACTTGTGCAGAAACTGTAAAGGACAGGGGGTTGTGCAGAAATTGGCCCAGATCTAGCCACCGCAGCTGACGGGTGGGACCCAGTTGTCAGCGCGGTAAAAGAAGGAAAAAATGGAGGCTTTTGCCTCCGAGCGGGATAGAACTCGGGATCTCTCCCTCGCGCGGATGGAACCTAGCCACTGGGCTGAAGGGGTCGTTGCAAAGAAAACAAAAAATTTCCTACGCGAGAGACACCCGAAAGGCCAAGATCTAATCTAGGAGACGAAGTGCAACGGGCAACAAGAGGGTTAAGGAGAACACATACCCTCGAAGACTCAAAGTGGTACGAGATCAAATCTCGTTGTTGGCGTAGTCGTACTCACATCGATCCCGATAGCGAGAAGATGGGCACCGCAATCCGGCGGTGCATCCGTGATCGGTCACACGTACGGTTGATGACGACCTCCGTTCCCTCGTTCCAGCGGGGCGCGGAAGTAGAGGATCCCTCGGAACTCCAGCAGCACGACGACATGGTGGTGGTGAAGAATCCCACGGTCAGGGCTTCGCCAAGCCGGAGACCATGAAATGGAGCAGCGGGTGGAGGGAAAGGGAAGTGGCCACGTGTGTGAAGGAGGGAGAGCTCTCACCCTCCTTTTATAGGAGAGGGGGAGGCAGCCCAAGGGGGGTGCGGCCAGCCCATGGGTGTGCCCCCACCTCTTCCCTCATCATGTGAGTGGACACTCCACTCACACCCACTCATTTCCCCATTATTTCCCACTTGGAAAATCCAAAGGTTTTCTTTTAATAAATAAATAAAACCTTTTTATTTCTTTATTTCAGCATTTGTTAATTCTACTAACAAACTTTTGCATATAGCACCTCGAATCATTTGTTAATTCTATTAACAATCATTCGATGAAAAACCCCTTGAACTATTTCAATTTTCCCCGAAACAATTTCGGTGCTTCCCAAAATATTCTTCGATATTCCGTATCCTCTCAAACGCGTCATCGAACCTTAAGTGTGTCACCCTATGGTTCGCGAATAAGATAGACATGATCGAGACTCCTCTCCGATCAATAATCAACAGCGGGATCTGGAGATCCGTGATGACTCCTATATATTCAACGATGACTCTCGTGATCGTGTGAACCAACAACGCCGTGAACTATTCCCTTTGTCTCGCGATATTTTACTTGTCCGAGATTCGATCATTGGTATCAATTATACCTTGTTCAATCTCGTTACCGACAAGTACTCTTTTCTCGTTCCCGTGATATAACATCCTTGTGATCATATCACGTGCTTGCAAGCGGTTTCGATGTGATATCACCGAGAGGGCCCAGAGTATATCTCTCCGTCATTTGGATGGACAAATCCCACTCTTGATCCATGATCCTCATCTAATACTTCCCGAATACTTAACGACACCTTTATAGTCACCCTATTACGGTGTGACGTTTGATGCCATCAAAGCACTCTTCCGGTATCAGCGATTGACATGATCTCATGGTCTAAGGAATAAGTTACTTCGTATGTTTGATATAACAATGTAAACTAAATGACTTGATCGCATTGCTATATTCTCTTTGGGTATATGTTCATCACATCATTCTTCTAATGACATGACCCCGTTATTAATAACATCCAATGTTCATGATCAGGAAACCTTGATCATCTATTAATCAACGAGCTAGTTAAAAGAGAGGCTTTACTAGGAACCATTGTTTGTTTATTAAGCACACATGTATCAACGTTTCCGGTTAATACAATTCTAGCATGAGAAATAAACATTCATCATAAATAAGGAATAAGATAATAACCATTTTATTATTGCCTCTCGGGCATATTCCCTTCAGTCTCCCACTTGCACTAGAGTCAATAATCTAGTCTGTAAGCACTTTAACACATATGGCGTACCACTGTTATTACCATGCTTCGCATGCGGTAAACATCATCAAAAAGATCTGAACTGTTCAGGTCCTATTGTATTTGCATATTCTTTGCGTCTACACGCATCACTCATTCTCTAATGAGATGGCTTTGTATATATATGGTCAATTGGTGAAAACTTAATTCCTGAGCTTAAACTGATGTCACTAACATTGTGAAAATGTAGCTTCATAGTGTTAGCATTCTTGGAAACTCACCAAGTTCCGGTGATACCTTAATTCCTCAGCTTAAACTGATGTTACTAACATTGTAAAAATGTAGCTTCACAGTTTCAGCATTCTTGGAAATTCACCAAGTTCAATAAAGAACTCCTTGACACAAAATACGCTTATAATCAGTTGTTAACACAACGATATACTTTAGCCTTTGTTGTAGTATCTGTCACAATATTTTAATTTTGAAACTCTTTCAAATCCAGCATGGAACTTTCTTCCATCCTACTGTGCTACCCTTCATCACATATTTTAATTGAGATAAAATTACTTGAATAAATGACAAGACTATTAGTGTAACATATTACAACTAATATTTTGTCATTACTATATAGGAAAACATATCCTTGGCATTTCTAAAATGACACAAGGATCTCTCCCACTGTTTTCTAATCATCATATGAATTATCCTACTATAACATTTTATAGCATAGGACTCATCTGGTTGTGTATATAGCATGGAAACATGACTTAGAAATCTCAATTTCAATGATGCTCATCATGTGTCAAAACACATGAATCTTGCTCAATTATTTTCCATGTGACAAGAACTCCGTCTTGTCATTTTCATATTGACTTACTTCAATATTTCATCTATGTAATTTGGCTTCAATCATATCAGGTGCGTCAATCCATCTTTTATAGATATCGATGCCCAATATCTTCTAAGCCTTTCATCAATATGAAATCGAAAATATTAACCGTGTTAATTTAAAATACATATTTTCCAATCAACCATATGTCAACTACATAAAGTATTGGAAATATGTCATAGCGCTCCCACTTAATTTCTTGTAACTCTACAAGCATCTTTATCATTCATGATGGAATCAAACTCTTTTGATAACTTCATTAAGCTAAAGATTTCAACTTCGCTATGCTCACTTCAACCATTGAAGTGTGCATGCCTTTATAGCAACCTTTTGAATTTTACAAAACTCTCAGACTGTGTCAAGTACACATCCTTGATCAAACTGCCTCGAGAGGAGAGTTGGTTTTGTTATTCAACTGCCATATCATAATATGTAACTTTTTGCTAGAACTATCCGTAAAGACTAAAGCATCACTACGGAAGATCAAAATCTTGTAGTAGTCAACTCTTTGAACTTCGTCGAAAACAACTTTTCGATAAGTATCCATGTCTTTGTCGCTATATAGACCCTTTTGCTATCGTTAGGCATCATGCCTATTGAAAGGACTACCAAGTCACATACTTGATATTCATACAAGGATACTATGGCGGATATAATGACTCATAGTCAATTTTACGAAGTCAGGGCCCATCATTTGCTTCCTTTATAAGGTCCAGGTCCTTTTGTTGTCAAAACAACACTTTACACTTAAACCACAAGTTGTTCTAAGTACAAAGTTTTTGGACTTTTCTGGTACAGTTCGCAAACTCATTTGAAGTATCTACATCATTTGTAGTGTCTTCTACTTAGTCAAAATAGTAAACCCCAGAACAATTTCCAGCGCTGCGCTACTCTTGACATGATAACTAAGATTCTCTAATCTCGTTAAGTTTGTACTGTTCTCCCACTCACTTGTTTCGCAAGAACTACTTTCTCGAGAAATCAACCCTTTCTGACAAAATGCATTTGTCTTTGGTCGGTGATAGGAGAAATACCCAATGGATTCGTTGGGATAACCTTATAAACATATATGTATCCCATTTTGGTTGTAAACATTTTACACATGCTATGCATACCAAAACTTAAGAAAAATGACAATTCGGGTCACTACCCAAACCATATCTTATATGTTGTCAATTTCAACGGATCATGATGGTGCTCTTTTCAGTGTAAAAGAGGTTGTCACTAATGTATAAACTACAAAATTACAATGGCATTTTTATTAATCTTACCATGTCAAACAAGGTTTGATTTTTGTCTCTTGAACACTCCAAACTAATGTGGGGTAATTCGAGTAATATAAGTTGTAGAACAATTCTGCAACTTCTCAGATGTTTTGCTAAACCTGTAACTCAAAATTGATTCTTTATGATCGAATCATAAATACTTGATTATCTTGTTACAATGATTTTAACTTCATATTAACAACCTTTCTAACCAATTCAAAATTTCAAACTCTGTTCCCTTTAAATAGATATACTCACATATCTACTCAAGTCATCGACATAATTTTATGAAGGAAAAATTAATCCACCATACATGACTACACATAATGGACTATATACATCAATATGTATAATCTCCATTAAATTAGTCGTCCATTCTACTTTGGCCTAAGAACGGAATTCTATTCATCTTTTGGAAGAGGTCTCACAAGCGTCAATTTATTCAAAAAAAAAAATGACTCCGGAAGTCCATCAATATGGAATTCCTTCATGTTTTCCTTTCCGATATGAACTAAAATGGTGGTGTCACAATTTAAGTGAAACTCTTCTACGTCTTGCAACATTTAGCATTTAGTCTTATAGATGTTTACTTTACCAACATGATTTATATTAACATATCCATCAATTATGGAATATGGTCATAGTTTGAACAATCTCATTTGTTCTCACAAAAGACTAGAACAAAATAACAAATTATTAAGTTCTTCAAATAAATCTTGACTGTTTGGTTCGATACGACAATGAACACAATAACACTTTATTTATGTTCTTGTCATAATCGATTCCACATCTATTACTAGTTCTTTTTAGGCCCTTGTATTTCTTGCATTGCGTTGCTTTGTATGACAACTCATACCAACCAATGTGGTATCAAAATACCCTAAAATACTTTGTTAACTAGTAATACATCTATAACTTGTATATCAAGCATATACTCCTGAGCTGGACTTTCCAGTTATCTTCTTTTTCTGCCATATATCTTTTTGTAATTCTATTTTCAATATTCCCTTTCCTTTATAGAAGAATCATTCAACATCAAACAATGCTAGTCTTACTAGCTCATTTTCTTTGGCGTGTTAGTCATATACTATCACCCATTGAGTCATACTTTGAGTTTGATTGTTCTACTAATATCACCATATTAATAGCAATCTTCTAGATTCCACTCTTAGCAATTTCCAAGTAAGGTAAAATACTTTACCCATACTTCTAATCCATCCCCTCATAACAATTTTATGATTAAGCTACTATAGCTCGAAGGAAGGGATTTAGAGGATAATTTTTAGCACCCAACTTCTTGGAATATTCAAACGCCTAGCATCTTCAATCATTGCATATATTCAAATAATATAAGCATACATTGTCACGCTAAATTATACTCAGCCATGTTGCCACAAATAAGTTTCTAGATATCAATATATCTTTCACTTGATTGTTTCTGAAAACAATTCTTTTCGGTTCCTAAATCACTTTGATCAACAAAACATTCTTTTAAAGATAAAGTAATACGGAAGCAACCATGACTTTGGATTCTAAGTAGGAATTGGTTGCTCTCTATATCAATCAATCATTAATCACATGGAGGTAGGTAGGAAATACCGAAAATCTACAATAGGATTCAATTTTAAATTTCACTAATACGGTACCAATCTTAAATGGTATTTACCAGATCATAACAGTTATATCTCAATTAACAATCTATGTGTAAGGTAATTATAGATGCCAATGAATACTACAATTTGTGCAAATTCACTTTGATTAGTTATTCATGATAAATAAGTTCAAGTTAATTCAAAATTAAACCATGAACTCCCACTCAAAAACAACATCCCTCTTAGTCGTCTTTAGTGATTACACGAACCAAATTCACTACACCAAAACCGATCATCACGTGAGATGATGTAGCTTCAAAGGCGAACATCGACATGTTCATCATATCATCCATATGACTCATGCTTTACCTTTCGGTTACGTGTTCCGAGGCCATGTCTGTACATGCTAGGCTCGCCAAGTAGAACCGTAGTATTGCGTATGTTTCAAGGCCATGTCTGTACATGCTAGGCTTGAAAACACCCGTTGTATGCGAACATTGAGTCTATCACACCCGATCATCACGTGGTGTCTCGAAACGACGAACTTTCTTAACGGTGCATACTTAAGGAAGAACACATTATTATCTTGATATTAAGTGAGAGGGATCATCTTATAATGCTACCATCGCTATCTAAGCAAAACAAGATGCATAAAAAGGATTAACATCACATACATCACATGAAAGGATAATGTGATATGATATGGTCCTTCTTGCACTTGATCTCCATCATGTGCATTATGGTATGATCTCAATCATTCCACCGGCGTGGTACCAAGTACCACGGTACCCCAAACTTGATTGTCCATCAATAAGAAGACAACCATATGGATACCTTCCGGTATATCAATAATTTACAAAATAGATCATCTCATAATAAAATTTGTAATATTGACCATATCACATCACATGCCCAGCAAAAACTAGTTAGACGCTTCTAATTTATTTTTGCATATTTTACGTGGCTTAGGGCTTTCGAGGATAGAACCGTTCATACCTACGAACATCAAACACAATGTTGATAAACATATTTTTAGCAACCCTTCGTAGATTAGATCTTAACTATAGTAGGAGAAACGGACACCCCCTTAGCCACAAGTGAGACAACTCTCGCGTACATAGTACACGTAAACTTAGTCTGGGGCAGCTTCATCCTACTATGCCACTAAGATCATAAAATACTCAAGGAGGCAATAACATGATCATCAACGCCCACATACACCTATGTGTTCTACCCGTACAAAACATCTACGCATAGATCCGGCTCTGATACCACTGAAGGGGTCGTTGCAAAGAAAACAAAAAATTTCCTACGCGAGAGACACCCGAAAGGCCAAGATCTAATCTAGGAGACGAAGTGCAACGGGCAACAAGAGGGTTAAGGAGAACACATGCCCTCGAAGACTCAAAGTGGTACGAGATCAAATCTCGTTGTTGGCGTAGTCGTACTCACATCGATCCCGATAGCGAGAAGATGGGCACCGCAATCCGGCGGTGCATCCGTGATCGGTCACACGTACGGTTGATGACGACCTCCGTTCCCTCGTTCCAGCGGGGCGCGGAAGTAGAGGATCCCTCGGAACTCCAGCAGCACGACGACGTGGTGGTGGTAAAGAATCCCACGGTCAGGGCTTCGCCAAGCCGGAGACCATGAAATGGAGCAGCGGGTGGAGGGAAAGGTAAGTGGCCAAGTGTGTGAAGGAGGGAGAGCTCTCACCCTCCTTTTATAGGAGAGGGGGAAGGCAGCCCAAGGGGGGTGCGGCCAGCCCATGGGTGTGCCCCCACCTCTTCCCTCATCATGTGAGTGGACACTCCACTCACACCCACTCATTTCCCCATTATTTCCCACTTGGAAAATCCAAAGGTTTTCTTTTAATAAATAAATAAAACCTTTTTATTTCTTTATTTCAGCATTTGTTAATTCTACTAACAAACTTTTGCATATAGCACCTCGAATCATTTGTTAATTCTATTAACAATCATTCGATGAAAAACCCCTTGAACTATTTCAATTTTCCCCGAAACAATTTCGGTGCTTCCCAAAATATTCTTCGATATTCCGTATCCTCTCAAACGCGTCATCGAACCTTAAGTGTGTCACCCTATGGTTCGCGAATAAGATAGACATGATCGAGACTCCTCTCCGATCAATAATCAACAGCGGGATCTGGAGATCCGTGATGACTCCTATATATTCAACGATGACTCTCGTGATCGTGTGAACCAACAACGCCGTGAACTATTCCCTTTGTCTCGCGATATTTTACTTGTCCGAGATTCGATCATTGGTATCAACTATACCTTGTTCAATCTCGTTACCGACAAGTACTCTTTTCTCGTTCCCGTGATATAACATCCTTGTGATCATATCACGTGCTTGCAAGCGGTTTCGATGTGATATCACCGAGAGGGCCCAGAGTATATCTCTCCGTCATTTGGATGGACAAATCCCACTCTTGATCCATGATCCTCATCTAATACTTCCCGAATACTTAACGACACCTTTATAGTCACCCTATTACGGTGTGACGTTTGATGCCATCAAAGCACTCTTCCGGTATCAGCGATTGACATGATCTCATGGTCTAAGGAATAAGTTACTTCGTATGTTTGATATAACAATGTAAACTAAATGACTTGATCGCATTGCTATATTCTCTTTGGGTATATGTTCATCACATCATTCTTCTAATGACATGACCCCGTTATTAATAACATCCAATGTTCATGATCAGGAAACCTTGATCATCTATTAATCAACGAGCTAGTTAAAAGAGAGGCTTTACTAGGAACCATTGTTTGTTTATTAAGCACACATGTATCAACGTTTCCGGTTAATACAATTCTAGCATGAGAAATAAACATTCATCATAAATAAGGAATAAGATAATAACCATTTTATTATTGCCTCTCGGGCATATTCCCTTCATGGGCTACGGTTCGATTGGTGAGTGAACTGGGCTTCGGACCGTTTTGGAGTGTTGGTGCGGGACTGTACTGAACCAGTTCAGTTTCTGAACTTGGAACGACAGGGACGGACAGCAGACGGCGGCGCGAACTCGCCGGAGAACCCACGACGGCTGCACGACGGCGAGCACCAGAGCAAGGGGGGTTGGGGCCTAGGCCTAGGAGGGAGGCTCACCACGGGGTTGAAGACGAGGGCAGGAGGCGCGGGGCACGGAGGCGTCGATGGCGTGCAGCTTCACTGACGGGGAAGCACGGCGACGGCAGCAACGCCCGGGAGAAAAGGTCGATGGCGCCGGGCTCCTGCTGCCTCCCCGGGCTGGACGAGGAGACGAGGACGCAGCTGGCACTGTGGGGTTTCCATTCCCGCAGTCCACTGCCCTCGACGGAGACTAGGGCGATGGCGCCACGACCTCCAAGTCACGGCCATGGAGGCGTCCTTCTCGGGTTCAGAGATTTTCAGAGATGGGAGGAGGAAGAAAGGAGAGGGGAAAAGCAGCGGCGGCGGCAGGGAGGAAGAAGAAGATGGAGACTAGGGTTGAGGATCCAGGAGGAGGGTTTTATGGAGGAGGGGAGCGGGTAGGAGGGGGGGTGGTGGTGCTCTGCTTTTGGTGAAAACGACAGGCACGTCCTCCTCGTGCATGTCCGTACGAGGAAGAAGGGAAGGTAGGCTCGAGGGGGAGTTGGGTGGGCTGCATCGCTGGGGTGGTAGGTGGGCCTTAACATGCCTGCCTCCCCCTTTGATGATTTGTTTTTTTTCCTTTTTAGTTATATTTTATTTTGTAGAAAGGAAAGAAGAAAATAATTAGAAGGTTTTAGGGTTTTATAAAATTTTTGGAAACAATTTTATTGCATTGAGCATATTAAATGCCCAAGTGCACCAAGTTTTGTTTTACCATAATTCAAAATTTTCTTAAACTTTGAATTTGAAATTCAAAATAGGGTTTTAGTAAAAAGGGATTTTTTTGTAATCCAAACCATTGTTAAATTCCAATTCAATTTGTATTGCAACAGATTGAGTTTGAAACAATGGTGAACTTTTGAATTTCTAAAGTTGTTTTGAATTTTGAATTTGTTTGAAAGCAAGTGAAATGCATATGATGTATGATGCCATGCCAAAAAAGGAAAACAACCAAATCTAATTGGGGGAAATCCCCCGGGTGTTACAAAGGTGATACCTCCGTGGCCTTAGCCATGAAGCACTTGGCATTGCATTGAGGAAGATCGTCATTGGGGGATTCAAAGAGGGATGAAGATGATGGAGTAGATGCAATAGCTAGAGCGGCCACTTCACTTGTGGTTTGTTCTTCTTCATCACTCCCGGAATCATACTCCTCTTGAGTCAAGAGCACAAACTTGGTGGGAGACTTCTTGTTGAAAGGCTTCTTCTTGAAGTGAGGTTTCTTGTACTCAACCTTGGACTTGTCCTTGCGAATGAGCTTGCCACTATGGAGCTCTCTATTCTCATAAGGGCACTCCGCAATGAAGTGATACTTATCTTGACAATTGAAGCAAGACCTCACTTTTTGAGCCCCATCATTTCCATAGCGAGACCTAGTCTTCTCCTCAACAAACCTCTTGCCCTTGGGAGGATTGCTCCAAAACTTTTGCACGGTGAGAGCAATGAGATCCTTTAAAACGGGATCATAGTCTTGTTCCTTCAAAGGAGGCAACACCTCTTCTCCTTCTTCTTCATTCTCAACCTCTCTTGACAACACCTTGGCCTTCAAAGCAACGGATGCTCCTTGGTGCATTCCAATGGCCCTAGCACGGTTGTCAAGCGCATTCTTGGTTTGCACTTTGTAGGAGCACATCTCTTGCATCACTTGAGTTGAGGTCATGGAGGAGAAATCATGTCTCCCTTGAATGCTCTTCATGTCCGCGCCCTCAAATGAAATAATGGCAATCATGTACTTTCTCTTGATCCAAGCATCACCAATGTACTTGGCACCAACATTTGAGAAGGCGGTGGCAAGAGTCTTGAGTCTCCGGTACATGTCCACATGATCCTCTCCATCATGCATATAGAACCCTTCGGCCTCATTGTTCAAGGCATCATATCTATTCCTTTGCATGTTTTCATTGCCCACAAACATGACGACAAGAGCGTCCCATGTTTCCTTGGCGGTGGAATATTGTTGAAGATGCGGCATGTGGTTAGGACCCACGGCTTGTTAAAGAATGGACAAGGCGGTGTAGTTGAGTTGGCAATCTACGGCTTCTCTTCTTGTGAGATTCTTGGGATCATATGGCTTGTATCCATCACGAGTGATCCTCCAAAGATCTATACAAGAAGAGTTCAAGTGAGTATCCATGTAATATTGCCATTCACGGAAAGAATAAGCATCGATTTTAGGTGGGTCTCCCCTAGGGATTATATGAGGATGAGGGACGGGGGGATTGGGAGAATATCGTCCATCAACGGCGTTATATCCTTCCTCTCCACCCGTGCCTTTCTTAGTGGATAGTTCGGCGGAAGCATTTTTAAGTGGATCAACATCTACCCCTTTCTTGGCACCTTCCGAAGGAATTTCCGGAAGGGAGGATTCGACTACCTCCGGTCCTTTGGCTTTGAGGAGTTGTGCCATTAGTTCACGCAACTCATCAAATTTGGTGTCTATGTATGAGGTCAATGAAGTTCTCAAAGCATTGAGATCATCCATGGTCACCTTGCCACCGGACGGTTCGGTATCCAAATCATCTCCCATACTAAAACTCTTAGGCGGTTAAGCCCAATACAAGAGCCGAGGCTCTGGTACCAATTGAAAGTAAAGTATGGGCACCTAGAGGGGGGTGAATAGGTGCTACGACCAATTTTAATTTTTAACAAGATTTAGGCTTAGCTTAAAGGTAAATTCTCTAGATAGTGCAACTAAGAGTGAATTTACCTATATGGCTAGGCAAGCAATTAATGCAACTAGGACAACACTTAAAACAACAAGTACTACAATAAATGCTACAAGTACGAGTAAGTAGAGAGTGAGGAATGAGGTAACAGATCGAAGCACACGGAGACACGATGTATTCCCGAGTTCCTCCTTTTTAGGGGAGTACGTATCGTTGGAGGGGTGTGAGCTCACCACGAAGGCCTACTCAACGCCACAAAGGCCTGACCCTATTCTCCGATGAACTTCCGCCACAAAGGCCTAGTTCACCTCTCACTATTGAACCCCTTTGAGGCGGGGATCGAATCCTTTACAAACACTTGGGGCACACACCCACAACTTAATTGGGGGCTCCCAACTCTTCTTGAATCACCACTAGCAACAAGAAGCCTAGGTTCTCCACATGAGGAAACCCTAGGCAAAGATCTCTCAAGTGAATGAGAGGGAAATGGAAATCCGGTTGGTGAAGATGTAGATCCGGTGGTCCTGCTTCAATCCTCAAAGAATCAACAAGTTTGGGTGGAGGAGGAGGGAGATCTAGCTTGGTGGGTGAGCTCAATCAACGGAGGCTTCAATGCTGGTGGAGCTAACCCTTGGGGAAGAAAGAGAGGGGCTATTTATAGCCCCCACTCAAACTAGCCGTTTTTCTGCCCAAACTGCGACCAGCCCGGATTGCTCCGGATTTTTCCGGATTCCCGGATTCATCCGGACTGATTCCGGATTGCAACAGAGAAATTCACGTTGCAGTCGGAATCATCCGGACTGAATCCGGATTGCAACAGAGAAAATCACATTCAGTCGGATTCGTCCGGACTGAATCCGGATCCCGGAATCACCCGGAATAATCCGGATTGCAACAGAGAAAAAAACGTTGCAGTCGGACTCATCCGGACTGAATCCGGATTCCGGACTCCTCCGGAATAATCCGGATTGCACTTTGCAAACCCTTTTTCTGGCCCGGAAAAGTTCGTTGATCTTCGATTTCTTCACCATTTTTTTTACACCGTATACGTGCTCATTTAAGACCAAATCCTTTGACAAAGTAGCACATACGGTTAGTAACTTCTTCATGTTGTTAACAAACACACAAAACAGTGAGATATCGAGAATGCACTTTCAGCACTACCGGTTCACAAGCAACGTGGAACCTACACAACACAATCAAATCACTTTGCCCCCAAAAAAGCAGTGAGGTTGTCAATCTTACCGGTTTTGCTGAACACAAAGAGGTTAAACATATGGTGTGGAAAACAGTAGGAAAACAATATGAAAGCAGTGTGAAAGCAGTGGAAGAAGTGTGTGTATTATCAGTATGAGAAAATGGTCCGGGGTCCATAGTTCACTAGTGGTGTCTCTCCGTGAAAGATAAATAACATGTGTGGTGAACAAATTACAGCTGGGCAATTAACATAAATTAAGGCTGCACCATAGTGCATATTCAAGACATAAAGATTACTATGTGAATCATGCGAGCATTACAACAAAATACATAGACCGTCATCCAACTGCATCTATGTATAATAATCCACCCTCCAAATATCATCCGAACAAACGTTGGGTATTAAGTTGCAAGCAACAGATTATCACAGTAAGCAGTAAACAATGTAAACTAGGTAAACACCGTTGTTTTCTCCCTAATGGCAACAACACATCCTCCATCCGTCATGTTTCTGTCACTCGAGCACAGATGCAAAGGAGGCATGAACCCACTATCGAGCATAAATACTCCCTCTTGGAGTTACTAGCATCTACTTGGCCAGAGCATCTACTAATAAAGCAGAGCATGCAAGATCATAAATAACATATGCATGAAGATAACTTGATAGATTGATAATCAAAAGACACAACATTCAACATTCATCAGATCCCAGCAAAAACAACATGTAGCATTACATAAAGATGATCTCGATCATGTGAGGCAGCTCACGAGATCTAAACATGAGGTACAAAGTGGAGAGGACAACCATCTAGCTACTAATTGACCCGTAGTCCAGGGATGAACTACTCACACATCACTTCGGAGGAGGGCATGGTGGTGTAGACCCCTCTGATGATGAATTCCCCTCCCGGCAGGGTGCCGGGGAGAGCTCCAGAACCCTCCCGATCTCGGGATGACGATGACGGTGGTCTCGGGTGTTTCTCGGGACGAAGTGGTATATTTTTAGGGTTGATATGTCGAGGGGTATAAATAGGCGAAAGGGCAAAGGTAGTGGAGTCCTGGGGGCCCCACACGACCCCATGGCGCATCTGGGGGCGCGCCGCCCTATGGTGTGGCCCCCCTCCGGGCCTCTTCGGGACTCCGTGGAACCTTCAGGAATTCTAGGACCTCCGGACTTCAAATTTTCCAATTTCGAGAATATTTCAAGAACAACTTTTCTGAAACTAAAAACAGCAGAAAACATGGAACTGGCTCTGTGGCATATTGTCAATAGGTTAGTCCGGAAAATCGATAAAAATGACATAAAGTGTATAGGAAACATGTAGGAAACAACATGCAAACAACATGGAACATTAGAAATTAAGGATACGTTTATGACGTATCAGGATGCATGCTCGATAGCGGTCCATATACCTTGACGTAATGCCTACAATGTTAGAACCCGTGAACTTTATCTCGATATAATAGTATTCCTATACGTTCATGATTTTTCAATTTCCCAGCTGTAATTTGTTCACCCAACATGTTTGTTTTCTTTGGAGAGACACCACTAGTGAACCTATGGCCCCCGGTCCTATTTTCCTCATATTGAAAACCTTCTTTTAAGCACTTTCATCATTGTTTCCTTGCTATTCTGTTTTTACTTTAATTGTTTTCCAAGACACTATATGTTTAATTCTCCTGTTTTTTGGCAAGACCGGAAGATTGACAACCTTCCGGAAAGTTGGGACAAGAGAGAGTTTGTGTTTGTGTGCAGGTTCCATGCCTCGTGAACAACACTTTTTATGGCTCCGTTGATAAAGCAACCTTCTTCAAGACTACGAAGTCCTACTGGTTCGATAACTCTGGTTCTTTACTAGGGGAAAACTTACTCTAGATTGCATCATACGTTCCGCTTGGGGTCTCCCAACGAGCGTGTGATCACGTCCTCATCAACTACTTTTTATGGTGCCATTGCTAGTGATTTCTAGCTTGCTGCAAGGGGAGTCTCACAGTTCCACTCTCTTTATTTTGTTTTGTTCTTGCTTAGTTTACTTTTGTTTAGTCTTGTTTTCTTTTTATCAAAAAAAATAGTTCTCTAGTTTCTAGTCTTTTATTTGTGTGATCTTGAAATCATGTCTACCAATGATAATACCAAGCTTTGTGACTTTACTAGTACCAATAATAATAATTTCATATGCACACCAATTGCTCCACCTGCTACTACATTAGATTCTTATGAAATTAAACCAGCTTTGTTGAATCTTGTCATGAAAGATTAATTTTATGGTATTAGAGAAGATGTTGTGTATCATTTAAATAACTTTGTTGAGTTATGTGACATGCAAAAAATATAAATAGGTATACGGTGATATCATGAAATTTATATTGTTCCCTTTCTTTTTAAGAGGAAGAGCTAAGGAATGGTTAGTGTCTTTTCCTAAAAATAGCATTGATTATTGGACTAAATGCAAAGATGCTTTTATTGGGAAGTATTATCCACCTCAAAATTATACAACTGATGAGTAACATTATCAACTTTAGACAATATGATAATTAATATGTTTGTCAATCTTTGGAAAGAATGAAAACTATGGTTAAGAATTGTCCCACACACAAACTAACTACATGGATGGTTGTCCAAATCTTTTATGCAAGATTAATTTTTTATTCAAGGAATTTATTGGATTCAGCTGCGGGAGGAACATTCATGAACCTCACCTTAGGATCAGCAAACAAGTTATTGGATGATATAAACTATTCCCAATGGCACACAGAAAGGGATCCAACTGGTAAAAAGGTAATTTCTATTGAGGAGTTATCTTCTTTGAGTGATAAAATTCATATGATTGCTTCTTTGATAGCTAAAAAAGTGCCAATATATCCTAATAATGTTCCCTTGAACTCTCTGGTTGCTAATGAGAATGATAAAATTGATGTGAATTTTATTGCTAGAAACAACTTCAACAATAGCGCTTACAAGAATAACTTTGGTGGTAACAACTATAGGCCATAGCCTAATAATAATGGTAATTCATATGGGAATTCGTATGGCAATGCTTACAACAATACTAAAAGTTCCACCTCTGATCTTGATAACATGCTTAAATTATTTATCACTACACAAAAAGTTTTCAATAAAACTGTTGATGAATGGCTTGCAAAACTAGATAATCTTGCGCTGAAAGTTGATGGTCTTGCTCATGATGTAGAAATTTTAAAAATTAGGACTACACCTCTTGAAGTCAAGAAAACTAAAACTATAAATTCTATACAAGTTCAAATAAACGAGAACATGAGAATGTTAGCTCAAATACATGCTAGAAGAGAAAGACAAGCTGAAATTGCTGAAAAGGCTGCTAAAGTGAGCATGTTAGAATTAATACCACCCAACACTTTAAGGAAGTGAAAACTTTCAGTACCAATGAGTATCCTAATTCTTCTACACATTTTTATGTCAAAAAAATGGTATTGGAGAGGTCATGACTTTAGGTAGAAGGGGTCTGAAAAGTTTGGAGATTAAAAATATTTCTAGTGAGAAAATTGTTGGAAGTGGGATTGAGGATAATTTGACTTTAGGAGAAAATTTTCCACCATTTTTGAGGATTATAAACTTGATTTTTATAATTTTACCATCTCCGATGTTATACAGTTCTTACCAAAATTAGCTGAAGATTCTAGTGGTAGCAAGATGCATATTTATTTCACTAAACATATCATTAATGCTCTCATGGAAGCTAGAGAAGAAAGGCTCAAACTTGAAGCCTCTATTCCTAGAAAATTACAAGATGCTTGCGATCCTACTATTACAATAGAAGTGAATGATTTTGATTGCAATGCATTGTGTGATCTTGGTGCAAGTTCTTCTATTATGCCTAAAATTTTATATGATATGCTTGATTTGAAACCTTTGGATGAAAGTATTTTTGGAGTGCTTCTTATAGACTCCACTTTTAGAAGACCTTTTGGAAGGATTGATGATATTCTTATTATTGCTAATGATAAGTACGTCCCTGTTGATTTTCTTGTTTTGGATATTGAATGCAAGGCCTTTTGTCCTATCATTTTGGGGAGACCTTTTCTTCACACCGTTGGTGCCATTATTGATATGAAAGAGGGAATTATTTGAGCATCTCCAGCCGTTCACCCCCCAGGGACTTTTTTGGCGCAAAATAGCGCCTCATGGGGACTACCCGGTGCTATTTTGGACCTGGGGGGCGACAGCTCCCAGCCGCGACCCCAACTGAACAAGTCGAGACTTCACAAAAACTACGGAAAACAGCGAATATTTGGCAAAATTCTAGACGATTTCATTAAAGTTGGAAAAATATAGACAGATTTTACATAGTAGGCACGATTTTTTGTTAAACGGCTTATTCATGCCGAGGGCCTGATGACCCACAATAATAGGGGGGTGTATCGTAGTACTTTCGATAAATAAGAGTGTCGAGCCCAACGAGGAGAAGAAGGTGTTATTTTGAGGCGATCCAAATTCACTTATGCTGATAAAAGGCCGAACTTCTGACGAGTAGAACGGAGCGCCAGCCCCCCGGTACGGTACGAGTTGTTACCGAGTTGGAGTTGGATTCACCGTTACCAACCTAGTTAGGCCAGGACCGCCTTTATATACCTCTTGTAAGCCGCCACATGGGATAAGCCACACATTGTAAATCCGGACGCGTTTGTAACCTCACCCGAAATAGTGAAGTATTGCGGGCTGGCGCCAGTGGTTTTTTCTCTTCCTTGTTCGAAGGGTTTTCCACGTTAAAATCTCGTGTCCCCTTTGGTTCGATCTTGTTTAACTTCATCGTTGTTTTTCTATTGTGTGTAACAGAAGGTGTTGACAAGAAGGTTGGATAGATGATTCACTGTAATAACTAGCAAACAGGTCTTTGGTGGTTTTTGATATATCAGATAAATAAAGCGCGAGTAAATAAATGACGGTAAATATAATTGCAACGAGTGGCCCAATCCTTTTGAGAGCAAAGGACAAGCCAGTTGTTTTACTTATGATTACCAAACGTTCTGGAGGACACACGGGAAATTCGTCAAGTGCTTTCGCTTCATATAGTTGATTAATATTTATTGGTTCGATAGGTGTTGTGTGGGTAAACATATTCTAATGCACCGCCCAACTAGGACTAATACATACTTGTGATTATACCCTTCGTAAGCATCCGCAAATACAAGAAAGTAATTAAGATAAATCTAACCATAGCCTTAAAACTCCGGGATCCTACACTACCTTGTGGAATGGTTTCCTAACGGGGGTTTAGGTTTATGTCACTACGGCAACCCCACAATTAGTAGCCAAATACACAATGCATCCTCCTAGGCCCATAAAGATGAAGTATCATGTAGTCGACGTTCACATGACACCACTAGAAGAATAGCACCACAACTTAAATACCAAACCACTAGATATTACTTGAACATAATTCCACTACTAACATCATGAATTCTCCCATGTCCGCAAGAACTAAACGAAATACTCACAAGACATTGATAACCCACAAGTATAGGGGATCGCAACAATCTTCGAGGGAAGTAAAACCCAAATTTATTGATTCGACACAAGGTGAGCCAAAGAATATTTGTGAGCCTTAACAAGTGAGTTGTCAATTCACCTGCACCTGAAAGTGGACTTGTTTGCAGTGGTTTATTAGTAGTAACAATTTTATAGTAGCAGAAGTAGTGAAATAATAGCAGCAGTGAAATGAAAACATCAGCAGTAGTGTTTGAAGTAAACAGCGGGATTAAATACTGTAGGCATAGGGATAGATGAACGGGCGTTTCATCGATAAGATAGTTCATATAATAATCAAGACATGGGCATTGCAGATAAATAAGATAAAGCATCCAAGCACTAGTAACCATAGGCATGTGTTTCGTAAATAGTCGTATGTGCTCACAATGAGAACTTGCACAACATCTTTTGTCCTACCAGCACGTTTTCAGCTCTGCCTAAAGGGAACTTGCACTAATAGAGGATATTAGGGAACTATGCCCTAACAATCACGAAATTATTACATGAACAATCTCATCCAATCCCTACCATCCCCTTCAGCCTACAGCGGGGGAATTACTCACACATGGATGTGGGAAACATGGATGGTCGATGGAGAGGCGTTGGTGATGACGATGGCGATGATCTCCTCCAATTCCCCGTCCCGGCAGGGTGCCAGAACGGAGTTTCTGAACCCCGAAAAAGGATTCACGATGGCGGCGGAGGTACAAACTTCTTTCTGGAAAACGATCGAACCCCCTCGGGTTTTTAGGTTTCGGGGCATATGTAGTCGAAAGGGGAGTCCGAGGGGGTGCCGAGGTGGGCTCACCATGCCCAGGCGCGGGCCCACCTTGGGCGCGCCTGGGGGTGATGAGGGCACCCCCTTGCCCCTCTCCGACTCATCTTCTGGCTCCGTGAGTCTTCGGGTAAAATATGGACTTTCCCTTCGTTTCCGGATATTTTCCTAAAAGTTTTATTTCTACGCAAAAATGAGACACCAAAGTAATTCTGCTGAAAACAACGTTAGTCTGTGTTAGTTGCATTCAAAACACATAAGTTTAGAGGGAAAACATCAACAAAGTGTTCGGAAAAGTAGATACGTTTTTGACGTATCAACTCCCCCCAAGCTTAGCTTATTTCTTGTCCTCAAGCAATTCAGTTAACAACTGAGTGCGATAAAAGAACTTTTACGAACACATTTGCTTCATATGATGTAAATATACTCACTATATGATCAAATACTTAATTATGCTCATGATAAGATACATGCAAGATACTGTCACTTAATAGCTATGCAAACCATGAAGAGATAACAACATATTAATAATAAACAACATGAAGCATAACTATTTGCAAGATTGTAATATTCATAATAGGATCTGATAAAGTGGTATCTCGCTTGACCTTATGTGTGAGGCAAAACATAAATGTCAGGGCACCTCTGAAGTTCAAGGGAAGACTAGAAATAAAGATATCAAAAGATGCAAGTATCAAGATTATATCACAATCAACCGTGCTTTGGGACAAACAGATCACACTAAGAATGACAATTATGCTCTCAAGAAGGTGCTCAAAGAATATGGTGGAGAATCTTCCTATAAGTAAAGGATTGGCCCTTCGCAGAGGGAAGCAAGGATTCACATGCGCTAGAGACTTTCATTTTTCATGAAATAGAAGTAAAAGAAATTTGAGAGGTGGTTGTTCATGTCAGCAAATGGCAATAGAGTGCTTATTATCTTCCATACTAAACAAGTGAGAGCGGTTCCGAATTAGGCAATTATATGATGCACATATATATAGCTTGACACTCCCCCAACCTTTGCTTTCACAAACCATGGCTAACCGAATCCTCGAGTGCCTGCCAACTTTCACATACCATGGGGGAGTGCCTAATTTTTATTATTTTTCTGTTATAGTGGTCTAACAAGCTCTTTGCAATATTAATGATGAGCATATGAAGCATGCAAGTCAGTTAGGTACTTAATTTAGCATGGAAGATAACAAACACAATACTACTTCCTCATGAGCTAAAACAGTGTCACAAAACGAGAAGTATTTTGAAGGTTTTAAAGGTAACACATGCAAATTTACTTGGAATGGAAAGAAATACCATGCATAGGAATTTATAGTGGAATCTAAGGAATAACTTGGTTTTCAGGGATTTGGAGGCACGAGTAGAGCTCATACTCAGTGCAAGTGAAGGCTAGCAATAGACTGGGAAGCGGAAATCAAGAGAGCAATAATTACCATAATCATGTTTGCGACAAAGTAAAATTAACTGAGGCATAAAATTTATACTAGAACTCTTAGGTAAAATAAATCATCGAGGCTTATTGACTTTTCGTTTTGAGTCTTAGCATGCGTGAGCATGTGCCAAGTCGATTCGAATGAAACAGTCAGAGGAGGCTACCACAATGTCATACCCTTCTACGAATAGAACAACGCGAATAAATATTTATACGACATGTCATTTACTATTAATAAATTGGAACAAAACATGAGAGAGCACAAACTATTAAGAAGCCATTAAATCACATATATCTTATATGAACAAACTAAGCATGCTCACATGGATGGTTATATGTACAAAAATGAAAACAAGTAGAGTTCATACCAGCCTCTCACCGCAACTTGAATTGTCATAGATCGTCATTATTGATCTTCAATTGTGGCTCGAATAATATATAATGAAAACCAAGCTCCAATGGAGTCACGGACGACTCTTGAACTCTGCAACAAACTTTACAAAACAAAACAAGAACAACAAATATTTTTGGGTTTTTCAAATTAAAACAAGAACAAAAGAAAACGAGCAAACAAAGCAAAATCTTTTTAGGTTTTCGAATTAAAAACTGCAATTAAAAGATAAAGCAAACCAACTAAAGAAACAAATAGAGAGAAACAACAGAAATATTTTTGGTCTTTTTGTGTTTTGGAAAGCGAAAACAAAACAGCGATAACAAAAACGGAGGAGAGAGAAAAAGAAAATATGAATGTACAAAGAACCGACTGAATACAATATCTATATGAGTGTGTGATGTCGGTATACCTCCCCCCAATCTTAGGCTTTTGTCCTAAGTGGGGCTCAATTCCAGCCCCTCCATGAAGTGACGTCTCCAAAGTGTGACGGTGAGGGGCCTCCTCCCTGGTACGAGCTCGATGCGCCTGGATAATGCGCGGTGTAGTTCTCATGGGGCGCCTCGTCGCCCTCCTGCTCCTCGGGGTCGTGCTTCTCGTGGAAACCAAGCAACTGCAGCTGCTTTTCCAGCACCTCCTTGGTGTGATACCATAATCCCCTGTCAATACTGAACGAACCAAGTTGTGGCATGGGGATTCCCCTCTCATCCCTATCAGTGAAAAACATCCTATAAATTAATTTTCCCTGGCGGGAATCAGAAGTAACAAAATGATGCAGCTTCATGGCAGCAAGGTCAAGCCTCTGTATGGGTAATATCACATCATTAGGACTAACAGCAAGACCTAAATCAGCTACAATACGTGAAGCAATAATGCCTCCATAAATAGGTCCTCTGACCGCTAAACGACGTGCAATAATAACATCAAGATGATAATTAGTAACACCAGTAAGAGCAGCAACTAGGAAAGCTAGATGGTAGTGAGAAATGTTGGTAGTGTTTTCTCTTCCTAGAACACTAGTAGCAAGATAATAGGCAAAATAACGAATAGCTAGGAGTTGTATGTTTCTTATCTTGCCCCGCCGAGCTAGGCGGTCATCGTCGTTTCTTATTGCCCGGTAGAGTTCTAGCAAATCTCCAGGGCGATCTGAAATCTTCTTTGTTGTCCCAGACGAAGGAACACCTATTATCCTGCAAAATTCTATCAGTGGCAAAGTATAGCCCTTATCATAAATCTTAAACGAAACAGTTGGCCCATAGGAATGATTTTGGAGCTCAAAACTTTCAACGAAAGTCTTTGTGAGGATAGCGTATTGAGCATGCTCCTCCTGTATATAAGTAGTTAAGCCAACATTGTTAACAAGAAACTTGAAATCAATTAGAATCCCCGCTTCCTGCAAAAATTAATAGCATGGAAAAGTGGATGGATTAGCATCTCCATCATCCCTGTCCCCAATATTGGAGGCAAGAAGATTTTACTTATATGATGGTCTTGCTCTCGCAACTGATCTTGAGGGCCTAGATGCCCTTGGTGCATCACTTACAAACATCTCTCCAAAGGTATGGTTCTTCATCCTCCTATTTTGAAATTTTTAACAAATATCACAACAAAATTATTTGGAGCAACTATATGATAGCAACTACTATAGGGACTTGTATGAGTACTAAACATGGATCAAAACTAACTTAATCAAGCATCAAACAAGCATGCAAGCTCACATAACCTGTCACCTACGGCAGCAAAATATGCAAGAAATACTCCACTAAACAAAATTCTATTTGGATCATCGGAGGAGTCACATACCGGAGAACAACTGCCCCAAATCTGAGCAGAAAAGATGAGCTGAGCAAGGAGATCGAAAATCGTGAGGAAGAACAACAAGAACTCGGGTTTGGATGAACTGGGTGAGTTTCTACGGGCAAGAGGAAGGTGTGGTAGGTGGGAGAGCAAATGGGGGGCCAGGGGGCCCCTCACCATATGCAGGCGCGTCCCAGGGGCAGGCTGCGCCTGGCCATGGTGAGCTGGCATGGGTGCCCCCTGGGGTCACCCCAGGTGGCTTTCTGCCCCTTTTTCGCAAAAACTTCGAATATAAACTTTTCAGGATTTTTCGAGAAACTTTATTTTCCGGGCTTTTCAAGAATTTAATTAATAATAATATCGCTGGAAAACGAAGATGGAATGATGGAAAACGTCAGCAAAACCAAACCTACAACAGTTCTAAGACACTCTACTAAACATATACCAACTGAAAACAGAGGAAAACATATGGAAAACGTGATTGGGGATAGCGAAAACATGAGTAGACGATGGAAAACGAGCGAAAACGAGGTGAAAACGTGCGTAGGAATAAGTGAATATGGTGAAAACAATATGAAAACATGATATACTTTATGGAAGCACAGTGAAAACGAGCATATGAATAAGAAAACGTAACGAACACATAGTGATAACATTGTTTCCTTCATTTAAAATCACTTTGTTAACAAGGTTGATCAAGTCTTGCTACCAAAATAATTTTATATGAAATAAAACTTTGTTTCTCACTAAATAGTTATGTTACCTCAACCTTGATTGATATAGTCCCAACCATGAAAGTCTCATATTCTTTGGATGGCTTTGGAATAGGACAATAAAATTCTCCAATCTTGAGAAGGAGAAAGGGTGCGAGTTTGTGCGGTTTCCTCCTCAAGTTTTGATTGCGGGATCACACGAAGTCCTTCTCACTGAACAGGTGTTTCCCACGAATTCACGAAGAGATATCAGGATGACAGGCTGGTTTTTCCTCCCTATTTTTTTAAGAATCGCTCGCGGGGTGGGACGTACCTACGGACATGGACACCATGTACTCCACTTTAATAGTAAAGATTCCTGAATTCTTCATAAATAAATGAAACATCTCCAAACATAGTAATGTTTGGGTTAGTGTAGGAGTGAAAACCATATGAAAATCAAATAAAACAAGGTGGAATGGCTAGGGAAAAGAACACAAAAAAATAGAGCCATCACTCACGCATTTTATTTCCTTGCAACTATGAAGAAAGAAACGGCCTAGGCTTCTTGTACTTGAGACTCCCTCATTTTTCCCAATTGCGCTACACCTATAGTATAGTTTCAAGGTAGGTCGTCGCTGCCTCCTCTCTACCCTAAAACGTTTGAAGCACTAGTGGCCCAGGTTGCTGCCTTTGCTGAATAGTGATATGTGATGTCTTTGTCATCCAAACATCGTTTCCATTGCGAGGTCGTGAGCTTTTGAGACTTCAACGATGATCTCCACGGCCATATCCATCAAGATGCTATGTCACCACTTTTGTTGGCAAGTCGATCACTCCTTGCTTAGTTCCAAATTCATATATTTGTTTGGATAAGTGTTTGTGGCTGGAGTTGTCAATTGAAACAGTAGCTTTGATAGAGAGTTACCCAATGGGGGACCAATACCCAAAGAACAAAGAAGATGCAGGTATGCCCGCTATAACTTGTCATATAGGAGGAACAAAAATTTGTAATGCACTCTGCGATCCAGGAGCAGGAGTAACTGTTATGCCATTCTCTTTATATAAAAAGTTAAACTTGGGAGAGTATTCTCCAACTTATATAACTTTTCAAATGGCAGATAAAACAAGGAAGCAACCAGTGGGAGTTATCGAGGATGTTTTAATTAGAATTGATGAACATACTATTCCTATACCCACTAACTTTATTATACTAGATATTCCCGATGATGATAAACTATTTATCATACTAGGAAGACCAGTTTTAAGTACCGCAGGAGCTTCCATGGATTGTGTAGATGGGAAGATTAAATTCAATGTTTATGATAAAGAGATTATTCAATGCTTCCCGAAGAGAGGTCAACAAAGAGATAAATATAGCACCCCAAAGAGATAAATATAGCACCCTAGCACGAAGAACAAATTCACTAAATGCTCTCGAAGAAGAGCAACCAAAGGTAAGAATGAATAATTAATTTCAAAAGGGAGGGTTTCCCATTTAAGAAAGAGAAAGGGGTAAAACCTTAATGAGAGGCAACCCCTCACAAATTTTATATGCTAACATTACATATGAATTTTTTATCTTGGAAGTAAGGAATTGGACCTTATTATTTTTGAAGTGAACAAGACAAAGAAAAGAAGAGATGATCAAAAAGCAGAAGAAAATCATTTAACGAGATGCACTACAACGACTTCCCACCGTACTAACTGACGTACTAATGACTTATTTATTGTTATTATTTACTGTTTTGTAGATCCCAATATGCAATATGTTTGGACGTAATAACGAGTCGGGGTACGATGAGCCTTCACCGTACCAGCCAGACCATCTGTGAGGTGTACAAGGGAGAATCACTTAACGAGTTGTTGTACGGTGAATTATCACTGTACGAGTGACCGTATCGTGGCAATTCCCGGAACCAAAGAGTGGAGAATTAACTTAACAAGTCGCAGTACGGTGAGATTTACTGTACCATGACCATATTGAGCAAATATTATGTATCTATGCAACGGTGTAATCACTTAACGAGTGGAGGTATTGTGGGATACGACCATACCAGCCATCGTACCAGAACACAAGGCAGGTATATACCCTAAAACCTATGAATAGAGCATGAAGTAACCTCAGTACGGTGAGATGTGACTGTATCACTCACCGTACCTCCGTGTTTCGAAGTTAAAAGAGAGGGTGATGTGAGATTCATCTCGTAGCACCTCCAAACCCGAAAATACCTCTCTCCAAACCCTCCAAAACTCTTCCATAAATCCTCCCAAAGATTCGATTCTTCACGGATTTCGCTCGTTTGATTTGGTAGAACTCCAAATCATTAAGTTTCTCCTCTAATCCATGGTTTATTTTATCCGATCTGTGGCTATTTTTATATCTTTGCTAGAACTAGATGAGTTCTTGACCTAGATTGATTTTAGAGATTTGTACACGTTAGGATTTTATTTGAGTACGTAGAATCATCTATTATACACCTGTGAATCATATGCCTAGTCTTGTTTATTCGAAATCAGCAGAGTATAAAATTATTTTTTGCGTGAACTTATTTAGTTAAAATTTATTTTCTTTAGGGAAATGGCATCCAAGAAGTTGAAGGGTGTAATGGTTAAGGAAAGCACCACACCTAGGAAGGAGCCTGCCTTCGAGATTGACTGTGAGGCGGCCAAGGAGTTGCGGGCAGGGATGAAGAATCGTGAGGTTGTTCCCACCAGGTGGGTGCATCACCAGTTCCTCTAGGAGGCTGGTCTTGTCACCGACTTCACGTGGATGGTGGATCACACCAGACTTGCTACTTTCGGGCAAATCCACGTCCCCACCTTCAAGAAGCTTAGGCGGGAGTGCCTCTCCACCTTCTACAACAACATCCACCATCAAGACAAGGATCCATACTATTGGTTCATCATCGGAGGGCAACGAGTACGCCTAATCCTTAAAAAGGTTATGCGAAATATTCAGTTTTCCGAACCACGGTACAAGATTTCAAGAGAATGCTGATAATGATCTTGTCGAGATGGAAGGAGTTTGCAATGAGATTTATGTTCTTCGTGATTATGATTATCTTAGGAAAAAGATGTCTCTCATTTAAAATCCCACCATCCGTTACCAAGCTATCTTTATTGCCAAATCACTCTTTGCTACGGAAAACGCAGGTGCACTTTCACACCATGATCTAACACACTTAACTGCAACATTTAAAGATGTTCAGTTTGATTATGGTGCACTTCTTATCCAGCACTTTCACCGTCAGCAGTCATAGACCAATAGAATTTTTTTTGTGGTGGACTTTTTACTCACATTGCTATGCAGGAGGGCTTTGATTTTGATAACACTCTGCCTATTGTAGGCCCGACTTCGATTGACCCCCAATATTTAGTTTATGCTGGTTATTTGAAGATTAACCCTGCTGATACGTCATAAACATATCCTTAATTTTTGATGTTCCATGTTGTTTTATTATTGTTTCCCACATGTTTGCTATACACTTTATGTCCTTTTATCGATTTTCTTGACTAACCTATTAACAAGATGCCACAGGGCCAGTTCCCTGTTTTCTGCTGTTTTTAGTTTCAGAAAAATTGTTCTGGAAATATTCCCGGAATTGGAAAATTCGAAGCCCGAAAGTCTTAGAATTCCCGAAGGTTCCACGGAGTCTCAAAGAGACCCGGAAGGGGGCCTCAGGGGGCCCACACCATAGGGCGGCGCCCCCCCTTGGCCGCGCCGGGGGGTGGTGTGGGGGCCCAGGGCTCCACCGCCTTTGCCCTTTCGCCTATTTAATCCCCGAGACATAAATCCTAGGAGGATAGGATTTTACCCGAGAAACACCCGAGTCCGCCGTCACCGTCATCCTGAGATCGGGAGGGTTCTCGAGCTCTCCCCGGCACCCTGCCGGAGGGGGAAATCATCACCGGAGGGGTCTACACCACCATGCCCTCCTCTGAAGTGATGCGTGAGTAGGTCATCCCTGGACTACGGGTCCATAGCAATAGCTAGATGGTTTTTCTCTCCACTTTGTATCTCATGTTTAGATCTTGTGAGCTTCCTAACATGATCAAGATCATCTTTATGTAATGCTACATGTTGTGTTTGCTGGAATCTGATGAATGTTGAATGCTATGTCTTCTGATTATCAATCTATCATGTTATCTTCATGCTTATGTTATTTATGATCTTGCATGCTCTCCGTTATTAGTAGATGCTCTGGCCAAGTAGATGCTAGTAACTCCAAGAGGGAGTATTTATGCTCGATAGTGGGTTCATGCCTCCTTTTTATCTATGCTCGAGTGACAGAAAAGTGACAGATGGAGGATGTGCTGTTGCCATCAGGGAGAAACCAACAATGCTTTGTCTAAGGATGATGTTATTGTTTACATTACACGCTTTGCTTACTGCGATTATCTATTGCTTGCAACTTAATACCCAACATTTGTTCGGATGATATTCGGAGGGTGGATTTTTAGTCATAGATGCAGTTGGATAATGGCCTATGTATTTTGTTGTAATGCTCGCATGAATCACATCGTAATCTTTATGTATTGCATATGCACTACGGTGCAGCCTTCATTTTTGTCAATTGCCCAGCTGTAAATTGTTCACCATGCATGTTATTTATCTTTCAGGGAGAGACACCACTAGTGAACTGTGGACCCCGGTCCATTTTTCCTCATACTGATAAAACACCTACTGCTTTCATACTGCACTCATACTGTTCCTACTGTTTTCCATACCATACGCTTAACCTCTTTGTATTCAGCAAAACCGGTGAGATTGACAACCTCACTGCTTCGTTGGGGCAAAGTGATTTGATTGTGTTGGGGTAGGTTCCACGTTGCTGCTGAACCGGTAGTGCGCCCTGCCATCTCAGCTGCTTCAACCTTTCGAAGTTACTCCTTCCTCCTACTGGTCGATTCAACCATGGTTTCTTTCTGAGGGAAACTTTCTGCTGCACTCTTCATACCTTCCTCTTGGGGTCTTCCAACGAACGTGTGTCTACACTCCATCAAGCATTTTTTCGGCGCCGTTGCCGGGGAGGAAGAGAATTTCTGCAAGGGGAGTCTCTCACTTCCAATCTCTTTACTTTGTTTTTGTTTTCCTTAGTTTATTTTATTTTGTCTTGTTTGATTCTCTTTATAAAAACACAAAAAATAGTTGTTATTCTAGCTGTAGTTTTATTCCAGTTTTTAGTATTACTAAAATGACTACTCCTGAGAACACTAAGTTGTGTGACTTTACTAGCACAAACAACAATGATTTAATTAGCACACTTATTGCTCCACCTGCTCCTACTGCTGATTTTTATGAGATAAAATCTGCCATGTTAAACCTTGTTATGAGAGAGCAATTTTCTGGTGTTAGTACTGATGATGTTGCTGCCCATCTTAATAATTTTGTTGAACTATGTGAGATGCAAAAATATAAAGATGTAGATGGAGATATTATTAAACTGAATTTTTTTTCCTTTCTCTTTAAGAGGAAGAGCTAAAGAATGGTTGATGTCTTTGCCTAGAAATAGTATTGATTCTTGGACTAAGTGTAAAGATGTTTTCATTGGAAAATATTATCCTCCCGCTAAGATTATATATTTAAGAAGTAGCATTATGAATTTTAAGCAACTTGATAATGAACATGTTGCTAAAGCTTAGGAAAGAATGAATTCTTTAATAAAGAATTGTCCCACTCTCTGTCCCGAGCGCACTCGAAACCCTAGCCTCGCCGTGATCCCTCACTGCCGGCGAATGGAGCCTTCCCGCGCCGCCTCGACTAGCTCAGAAGGTTCCCTGACGTCCCCTTGACCTCCACAAGCAAGCAGAGAAGAGGGGGTGGCCAGAGAACCGGGGATTTCTCCGTCTTCCCCACGGACGTCTGAGCGCCGCCGTGCGCCATTGCCGCTGCTTCTCACCTCCCTCTGCCCCGCCGTCCTCTCCACTGCATCCACGGTGAGCCCAACTCCCTCCCCGTGCCTCCCGTTGTCTTCCCCGTGGCCAAAATCGACGAGCTCGCCGGAGTCCGTGACCACCACCACCTTTACGTGTACGGCGGCTTGCCTCCAGTGGCCCTACCGTGGTGGCGCCACCACCTTTAGGCATCACACGTCCATGGCTTTCCAATGAGACCAATTGCGCTCGATTCCGTCGCCGGCGACCACATCTGAGCTGGTCGGCCACCCGCTGACGTCACGCTGACGTCAGCGTGAAATCAGCCAGGGCCCCACCTGTCATGTTTAAATATTAAAACACTTGATAAAAAAGAAAATGCTGACGTGGGCCCCACCTTTTTTATAATTATAGAAATGAATTAAAGTTGATTAATTAATATCTTTATTTCTGTAACTCAGAAAAATATGAAAAATATATGGTTTTGTTCAGAAAAATATTTCTAACCCAAATATGTCACTTTCATACATGTTTGACAAACTTTAATTTTGGGAATTATTTAAATATCAAATAAATCATTTAAAAATAGAGAAAATAAGATTTTAATCAATAAAATCAGAAAATTACAAGTTATATACCAAAATGCTCAAAATGATAAATGCAATCCATTTATGATGTTTTCAAACCCATTTGAGCAATTAAAATTGTACTCACTTTCAGAATTGCCCGAAGTGCCCTCTGGGGTCTATTTCGGGGCTAATTTTAGTAAAAATGCTTAACCACCATATGAACCATAGCAAACCGTTGAATATGTTTAGGTCTTTATCAACGTGCATTAACTTTTTCATGCATACATATTGCGCATTGCATCGATGCCACGTGTTGATTGTTTCTTCTCCGGTATTTGCTTCTTATCGGTAGAATGCTGCCCGAAGAGAAGATCAACAATTCCCGTGAAAAATACTTGATCTTAACCGACAAGTCAAGCACTTATCCAGAAGATCTATCTATTTGGTTTTCTGTTAAGAAAGGCAAGCATAACCTCTTATATGCTCATATATATGTTCTCCAACGACTTTTGGTTCTCGTACTTTGCATTCGGTTCCAAAGTAGTTGGTGTCTGTAGGTAGTGTTCTCCTATACTCTGCATAGCCTAATTACCCCGACCCACTGCTCCTAGTCGCCTAGATTTGATTGTGCGCATCGCTAGAGCATTATATATTATATGCTTAGTTTTGTATACTTGTTTAGCTCTGCTCCATCCGGTTGATGAATCAGAGTTGCGAATGAATATAGTATGGCAGGATGACGTGGAAGATTAGCTATGTGTGTTTAACCTGACTAAGGCTTGGATAGGAGGCCACTTGGGAAGTGGTTGTTCGTCCTATACTTGCCACCCCTAGGACTAAGGTTTCATGCGGAAGCCAAGACTGAGCGTGCAACCACACGCGGGGTCTAAGTAACCGTGCTCGACTAACTAACTTGTTTGGCCACATCCATGGGTCACGTAGTTTGAGAGTTTGATTCGACAACACAAATAAAACTTTCAACCGTTTTGGAAAAATGCTTTGCCTAGGGCGTGACCGGGGCCAAGTGATGGACGTACACGGATCTTGACCCCGCCTCACAAAGACATGTGCCATAAGAAGGATGGCCAACTCCCTGTTGACGGGGTGGCCCTGTCTTAGGTTGACTCATGGATATGGCTGGATAAGGTAAAGGTCGTGGCCAACCACCCTCTGTCGCGCTCCCTTGGGAAGAGCGTTACCACGTGGCGTTAAGAGTCGGTTGGTACGTGTGGGTAAAGTGTACATCCCTGCAGGGCAATCTTTTTGAAAAGCTGTGTCCACGGTTAAGGACGACTTGGTGAATGCAAAGACCATAGATAACTTGAACGTGTCGTAAAATATGTTGGCAACAAATGAAGGGTGCCTCCTCGGAGATGCCAAGAGGGGTGATCCTTGTAGGATGAGATGTTGAGGAATGATGGTGGTGGATTGAAAAGATGATGATCACAGTATTTGGAGTCCTTTCTCATCTATTTTGAAAACACTCTATGAGACGTGCTATTATTCCTCGATTTGGAAAAGAAATATTGCTTTACGCAAATTAACCTTCAGAAAACACTTTATGAAAATAGAAGATATATAATAGGTTAACTAAGTCTTGTTGAGTACCTTCAGTACTCAGGTTTGCTTAATTTTGGTTCAGGTGAAGTTACTCACATCGGTGGTGTTTCAGCGTGGACATCTACGAGTAGTTTGGGGTTCCCAGGTAGCAGCCTGGAATCTATGAGCTGGGATATCGCCTTATGTTGCCGCCCCTTAGGCCTTTTTGGTTTTTGTTGATTAGCAACATAGTTTGCCTTCCGTTGTCTGATATAATGTTGGGTCATGTGACCTCTTGTTGTATAAGCTATACTCCAGTAACACCTGTTTAATAAAGCTTCATCTCTAGAGTGTTGCTTTGATCAGTTGTTGGTTTCGAGCTTATTGTTATACAGTTTTGGCTATTCCTGCGTAGTTGTCGCAGTCGAGGGGTTGTGGAGTCGATGATCCATGTCCGATCACGCCTGCTGATGTGATTCGGCCTGGGGCTTGGTAACCCCAGTAACCCTCGATTGTTGTTGCACTTCCTAGACACATAGCATCTCTGTATAGCTTTGGTCCCATTCCTTCAGTTTCATCCGACTCGTGGACGCTTGGTTATGCATAATTGGTCATGACTAGCATGGGCACAAGGAGTAGTAGTATTGAGGTGATCCGGCTTGCGTGCCGATGAATCCGGTCTGCCTGCCGTTGTTTGTTGCGGCCGAGGCTGGTAACCCTGAAGCCCTTGTGGGTGCATGACTAAGGGCACATAACAATATGTATATCTCTGGGTCTAGGGTCTGACAGTTGCTGGAGGAACCTTTATGTCCATGACCTTGGGGTTAGCAACAAAGCTTCTTGATGATATGATGGTAAATTATTCTGAGTGGCACACTGAGAGAGCTACAACTGGTAAGAAGGTAAATTCTGTTGAAGAAACCTCCTCTTTGAATGAGAGACTTGATGCTATTATGTCTATGCTTGTGAATGGTCATGCTCCTATTGATCCAAATAATGTTCCTTTATCCTCTTTGGTTTCTCAAGAAGAGAATGTTGATGTGAACTTCATTAGAAATAATAATTTCAACTCCAATGCTTATAGGAATAATTTTGGTAGTGCTTATGGTAATTCTTATGGTAATTCCTACAAGAACAACAAAAGTGTACCCTCTGATCTTGAGAACATGCTTAATAATTTTATTAGTACACAAACTGCTTTTAATAAGTTTGTTGAGGAAAAATTTGGCAAAATTGATGTTCTTGCTTCTAATGTTGATAGTCTTGCTCTTGATGTTGATTTTATGAAACTAAAGGTTATGCCTCATGATGTTAAAGAAAGTAAAACTTTGAATGCCTTCCAAATTCGAATTGATGACAATGTTAGAATGTTAGCTGAATTGCATGCTAGATGGGAAAGAGAAGATGAAATAGCTAGAAAGAATAATATAGCTAATGTTTGCACCATTACCACGAATAGTAAAACAGAAGCTTTTCATGCAAGAAAACATTATACTATCAATGTTAAAGTAATTGGTGTTGAAAACACTCCCACTTCTGCTAGTAAAAATGCAAAACTGCCTGAAACTGCTAAAAATCCTCCCGATAAAAGTGCTGAAATTTTTAGAAACATGGGAGACAATGGTCCCATTATATCTGATAAATATGAGATTTAGTTTTATGATTAATACATAACTGGAGTGATTAAGTTCTTACAAAATCTTTCTAGTTGTCCTAATGCTAGTGCTATGAATATGGCTTTCACAAAACACATTACAAATGCTCTCATGCAAATTAGAGGAGATGAATTAAGATGTGAAGCCTCTATCCCTAGGAAGATAGATGATGGTTGGGAACCTATTATTAAAATTAAAGTGAATGATTTTGATTTCAATTCTCTATTTGATCTTGGTGCTAGTATCTCTGTTATGCCCAAGAAACTCTATGATATTCTTGATTTACCGCCATTGGGACCTTGTTATTTCGATATTCGTCTTATTGATAATGTTAGAAAGAAACCTTTGGGGAGAGTTGATGGTGTTATTATCATGGTTAATAATACTCTTTGCCCCATTGATTTTGTTGTCTTGAATATTTAATGCAATGCTTCTTGTCCAATTGTTTTGGGAAGACCTTTTCTTAGAACTGTTGGTTCTGTTATTGATATGAAAGAAGGGAATATTAAATTTCAGTTCCCACTCAAGAAAGGTATGGAACACTTTCCTAGAAAGAGAATGAAGTTGCCTTTTGATTCCGTTATTCAAACAAGTTACAATTTGGATGCTTCTTCACTTGAAAATACTTGATTCCACTTTTCTGGGTCTAGCTAAAAGGCGTTAAAGAAAAGCACTTGTTGGCAGATAACCCATGGTTTTATTTTTGATTTTTTTTCTCTGTTTTTTTTAGTCAAGGGGTTTTATAATTCTGTAGCAACTCATTTTTATCTTTATTTTCATTTTTTTAGTAGTGCAAAGTAAGGTTTCTCATGGGAGTTGGAGTTGGTTTTCGGATTTCTGCGCAGGAAGCAGATTTCTGCTGTCCACAGTAAAAAACCGTATAAAATCCTGGAAGACCAGTATGATCTGAATTGTTTTTGGCTTGTTCCTCAACAAATTCTGCAACTTTTTCGGTCTTTAAGTTTTTCGATCTGAGCAACTTAAGTACCTCGAAAAAATTCGTATTTACAGACAGTTCTGGTTTTGAAAGATTCTGCCATTTTCCATGCGTTTGCTCTTTTGCGATATCAAGTGGATTTCTTTGCTTCACGAAACATCAGTGGTTGTAGCTAATGTTTAAAAGTACCAATATAACTTGTGCCATATAGAACCAAAAGATTTTTAATTGTTGCACTAACCCTCTAATGTGAATATTGTTTGAGTGTGGTGTGAAGGAATTTTTCAGGGGTCAAGAGAAGAGGTGATATATGTGATCAAGAAGAGTGCAAGGTCAAAGCATATTTTTTAGAAGACTCGAGCATCTAAGTTTGGTTATGCCCAAGGCATCCCCTTCTTCATCAACTATCTATCAGGTCACTTCTCATGAAACTATAGTTTTATGCGGTCACATCATATGAAGTTTACTTGGAGCGTCTGTTTGTTTTTATTTTGTTTTCCTTTGATTTCTTTTGTTTCCCTTGATGCAATAATATAGTTCAATCCTAAAATTCTTTGTTTGGGAGAGAGACATGCTCCACTTTTTCGTTTGAATGCTTGCTATGCTAGTATTCTTAGTTTTTCTTCTAGCTGCTGCAAAAATTCCTGTTTAGCTCTTGTTTTCATTGCATCTCTTATTCAAAGCTGTTAGTTTTAGTAGAGTTATGTGAGTCCTCTCATGTTTTCTTTCTTTAGTATTTAGAGAATTTTTGTTAAAGCATGATTTGTATGGTGCTTGTTGGGAAAAGAAACTGCTGCTTGAGGTAGAATTTTTAACGGTGCAAGTAGAAGCTTGTATAGACTGTGGCTAGAAGTTTTCATATCATGCTAGATGTTATTTTAGTTTTAAAGACTTGTGGTTATTGAGTAGCATGATTAGCCTCAAATATCCGAGAGTGTTTGATGTGCCATTGAAAGAATCATGAGTTGTTCTTGTCATATTGAAGCATAAATTTGTGGTGTTCTCCTTTGAATGTTTTATTTGGTTGACTTGGCGCATGCTCACACCATGTTTATGACTATGAACCACTCACGAATAGCCTCCATGGTCATTTTGTCTTTGAACTTGTGGTACCATTTATGCTTCGATTAATGATGTTTATGTTGCTATGCATGATTATGGCTCTTATGCTCTCTTGATTTGTCACTCCCAGTCTTTTGCTAGCCTCCACCTGTACTGAGTATGAGCTCTACTCGTGCCTCCAACTCCCAAAAACCAAAGGTTTCCCATTGTGTCCACCATACCTACCTACATGTGGTATTTAACCGCCACTCCAAAGTAAATTTCTCATGTGTTACCTTTAAAACTTTCAAAATTACTCATGTTTTAGCTCATGAGGACGTAAATAGAGAATCTTTATCTCACTTGTTGATTGGACTTTCACACCCTGGACTAGTGGCGTCACCCTCTTATCCAATGATAGAAGAGCTGGCAGCGGGGTGCCCAGCCCCAAATTAATAACACAAATTATCTTCATTCTTTTTGCCCCTGATTTATCAGTCAAAGCATAATTGTATAAACAAAAGAGAAAGAGGGATGACCTTCTACCCAGATGCGTCCTTCTATGGGAGCCGCTCTTGCGAAGTCTAGTTGGCTTGTGACGTACTGTATTTTCTGTTTACTATTCGTTGACATAAGCATACACCTCTCTACAAAAATATAGACACTTTTCCACGGTATGTAATTGTTGGCAGGCACCCGAGGATTCGGTTAGCCATGGTTTGTGTAATATAGTTGGGAGGAATGTCAAGTTTTCAATACTTCTATTTAATAAAATAAAAGATCTAGCACATGAGTGATCCATGCTTCCCTCTACGAAGGGACTTTCTTTTACTTTTATGTTGAGTCTCCACCTTCTAATTTTATGCACAGTTGAGAGAGATTTTTTACCATTCTGAGTTTTATGTGCATTTGTCCCAGAACATTATTAATTGATTCATGATGTGTTATTGTTTGTTCTCTAATTATTTTTTCTAGTCTTCCTCATGAACTTTTAAGGTGTCCTAGCATTTATGTTTTGCCCCACTCTTAGGGACTAGCGAAATATCACTTTGACATGTTCTCTCTATACTTTAAACAAACGTATATCTTTGTTTGCATTGTTATTCATGATCTTTTATTTGAGTTACTTCTCATGATGCAAAGTGATTACTATGCTTTATTATTAAAGTTCTATTTATCATGCTTGTGGTTAAGTTCTATGATCTCAGCTTACTTATGCTTTTACATTATTGATGATCAAGTTTATGTTGGTAGCATGTCACCTCAGAAATTATTGTGTTTTTATCGTTTACCTACTCGAGGACGAGTAGGAACTAAGCTTGGGGATGTTCATACGTCATAAACGTATCCTTCATTTATAATGTTCCATGTTGTTTTCTTATTGTGTCCCACTTTATGTCATTTTTATCGATCATTCGGACTAACCTATTGACAAGATGCTAGAGAGCAGCTCCCTGTTTTGTGTTGTTTTTAGTTTCAGAAAAGTTGTTCTGGAAATATTCTCGGAATTGGAAAATCTGAAGCCCGGAAGTCTTAGAATTCCCGAAGGTTCCACGGAGTCCCAAAGAGACCCGGAGGGGGGCCTCAGGGGGGCCACACCATAGGACGGCACCCCCTTGGCCGCGCCGGGGGGTGGTGTGGGGCCTCCAGGGCTCCACCGCCTTTGCCCTTTCGCCTATTTAATCCCCTCGAGACATAAACCCTAGGTGGATACAGCTTTTACCCGAGAAACACCCGAGGCCGCCGTCACCGTCATCCCGAGATCGGGAGGGTTCTCGAGCTCTCCCCGGCACCTTGCCGGAGGGGGAAATCATCACCGGAGGGGTCTACACCACCATGCCCTCCTCCGAAGTGATGCGTGAGTAGTTCATCCCTAGACTACGGTTCCATAGCATTAGCTAGATGGTTGTTCTCTCCACTTTGTACCTCATGTTTAGATCTTGTGAGCTGCCTAACATGATCAAGATCATCTTTATGTAATGCTACATGTTGTGTTTGCTGGGATCTGATGAATGTTGAATGCTATGTCTTCTGATTATCAATCTATCATGTTATCTTCATGCTTATGTTATTTATGATCTTGCATGCTCTCCGTTATTAGTAGATGCTCTGGCCAAGTATATGCTAGTAACTCCAAGAGGGAGTATTTATGCTCGATAGTGGGTTCATGCCTTCTTTTCATCTGTGCTGGAGTGACAGAAATGTGACGGATGGAGGATGTGCTGTTGCCATCAGGGAGAAACCAACAATGCTTTGTCTAAGGATGATGTTATTGTTTACATTACACGCTTTGCTTACTGCGATTATCTGTTGCTTTTAACTTAATACCCCACATTTGTTCGGATGATATCCGGAGGGTGGATTTTTAGTCATAGATGTAGTTGGATAACGGTCTATGTATTTTGTTGTAATGCCCGCATGAATCACATAGTAATCTTTATGTCTTGCATATGCACTACGATGCAGCCTTCATTTATGTCAATTGCTCAGCTGTAATTTGTTCACCACACATGTTATTTGTCTTTCACAGAGAGACACCACTAGTGAACTATGGACCCCGGTCCATTTTTCCTCATACTGATAAAACACCTACTGCTTTCATACTGCTCTCATACTTTTCGTACTGTTTTCCACACCATACGTTTAACCTCTTTGTATTCAGCAAAACCGGTGAGATTGAAAACCTCACAGCTTCGTTGGGGCAAAGTGATTTGATTGTGGTGTGTAGGTTCCATGTTGCTGCCGAACTGGTAGTGCGCCCTGCCATCTCAGCTGCTTCAACCTTCTGAAGTTACCCCTCAATCCTACTGGTCGATTCAATCTTGGTTTCTTTCTGAGGGAAACTTGCTGCTGCACTCTTCATAACTTCCTCTTGTGGTCTCCCAACGAACGTGAGTCTACACTCCATAACCTGCCAACCGCATGAAGGGAATATGCCCGAGAGGCAATAATAAAATGGTTATTATCTTATTCCTTGTTTATGATGAATGTTTATTTCTCATGCTAGAATTGTATTAACCGGAAACGTTGATACATGTGTGCTTAATAAACAAACAATGGTTCCTAGTAAAGCCTCTCTTTTAACTAGCTCGTTGATTAATAGATGATCAAGGTTTCCTGATCATGAACATTAGATGTTGTTAATAACGGGATCATATCATTAGAAGAATGATGTGATGAACATATACCCAAAGAGAATATAGCAATGCGATCAAGTCATTTAGTTTACATTGTTATATCAAACACACGAAGCAACTTATTCCTTAGACCATGAGATCATGTCAATCACTGATACCGGAAGAGTGCTTTGATGGCATCAAACGTCACACCGTAACAGGGTGACTATAAAGGTGTCGTTGAGTATTCGGAAAGTATTAGTTGAGGATCATGGATCAAGAGTGGGATTTGTCCATCCAAATGACGGAGAGATATACTCTGGGCCCTCTCGGTGATATCACATCGAAACCGCTTGCAAGCACGTGATATGATCACAAGGATGTTATATCACGGAAACGAGAAAAGAGTACTTGTCGGTAACGAGATTGAACAAGGTATGGTTGATACCAATGATCGAATCTCGGGCAAGTAAAATATCGCGAGACAAAGGGAATAGTTCACGGCGTTGTTGGTTCACACGATCACGAGAGTCATCGTTGAATATATAGGAGTCATCACGGATTTCCAGATCCCGCTGTTGATTATTGATCGGAGAGGAGTCTCGATCATGTCTATCTTATTCGCGAACCGTAGGGTGACACACTTAAGGTTCGATGACGCATTTGAGAGGATACGGAATATCGGAGAAAAGTTTGGACAGCACCGAAATTGTTTCGGGGAATATTGAAATAGTCACCGAAATTGTTTCGAGTAATTTTGAAATAGTTCAAGGGGATTCTTATCAAATGGTTGTTAATAGATTTAACAACTAACTCAAGGGGTTATATGTTAATGTTTGTTAATGGAATTAACAAATATTAAAATAAAGAAATAAAATTGTTTTATTTATTTATTAAAGAAAACCCTTGGGATTTTGAGTGGGAATTCATGGAAGAATGAGTGGGTTGAGTGGAGACTCCACTCACATGATGAGGGAGAGGTGGAGGCAGCCAAAAATTCGTGGCTGCCATCCCCTCCTATAAAAGGAGGGGTGAGAGCTCCCTCTCCCCCTACACACACTTGTGTCATCTCTTCCTCCCTCCTGCCGCTGCTCCACCACTTGTTCGTGCGCTTGGCGAAGCCCTGAGCAATGTTTTTCTCCACCACACCACGCCGTCGTGCTGCTGGAGTTCCGAGGGATCCTCTACTTCCGCGCCCCGCTGGAACGAGGGAACGGAAGTCGTCATCAACCGTATGTGTGACCGATCACGGATGCACCGCCGGATTGCGGTGCCATCTTCTCGCTATCGGGATCGGTGTGAGTACGACTACGCCAACAACGAGATTTGATCTCGTACCACTTTGAGTCTTCGAGGGTATGTGTTCTCCTTAACCCTCTTGTTGCCCGTTACACTTCGTCTCCTAGATTAGATCTTGGCCTTTCGGGTGTCTCTCGCGTAGGAAAATTTTTGTTTTCTATGCTACGTTCCCCTTCAGTGGTATCAGAGCCGGATCTATGCGTAGATGTTTTGTACGGGTAGAACACATAGGTGTATGTGGGCGTTGATGATCATGTTATTACCTCCTTGACTATTTTATGATCTTAGTGGCATAGTGGGATGAAGCGGCCCGGACTAACCTTACATGTCCACGTACATGAGACTTGTTCCACAACTGACATGCAACTTGTATTGCATAAGTGGCTTGCGGGTGTCTGTTTCTCCTACTATAGTTAAGATCTAATCTATGAAGGGTTGTTAGAAATGTGTTTATCAACGTTGTGGTTGATGTTCGTAGGTATGAACGGTTCTATCATCGAAAGCCCTAAGCCACGTAAAATATGCAAAAATAAATTAGAGGCGTCTAACTAGTTTTTTGCTGGGCATGTGATGTGACATGGTCAATATTACAAATATGATTATGAGATGATCTATTTTGTAAATTAATGATATACCGGAAGGTATCCATATGATTGTCTTCTTATTGATGGACAATCAAGATTGGGGTGCCATGGTACTTGGTACCACGCCGGTGGAATGATGGAGATCATACCATGATGCACATGATGGAGATCAAGTGCAAGGAGGACCATATCATATCATGTTATCCTTACATGTGATGTTTGTGATGTTAATCCTTTTATGCATCTTGTTTTGCTTAGATAGCGACGGTAGCATTATAAGATGATCCCTCTCACTTAATATCAAGATAATAATGTGTTCTTCCTTAAGTATGCACCGTTAAGAAAGTTCGTCGTTTCGAGACACCACGTGATGATCGGGTGTGATAGACTCAACGTTCGCATACAACGGGTGTTTTCAAGCCTAGCATGTACAGACATGGCCTTGAAACACACGCAATACTACGGTTCTACTTGGCGAGCCTAGCATGTACAGACATGGCCTCGGAACACGTAACCGAAAGGTAAAGCATAAGTCATATGGATGATATGATGAACATGTCGATGTTCGCCTTTGAAACTACATCATCTCACGTGATGATCGGTTTTGGTGTAGTGAATTTGGTTCGTGTAATCACTAAAGACGACTAAGAGGGATGTTGTTTTTGAGTGGGAGTTCATGGTTTAATTTTTGAATTAACTTGAACTTATTTATCATGAAAAACCAATCAAAGTGAATTTGCACAAATTGTAGTATTCATTGGCATCTATAATTACCTTACACTTAGATTGTTAATTGAGATATAACTGTTATGATCTGGTAAATACCATTTAAGATTGGTACCGTATTAGTGAAATTTAAAATTGAGTCCTATTGTAGATTTTTGGTATTTCCTACCTAGCTCCATGTGGTTAATGATTGATTAATCTAGAGAGCAAATAATTCCTACTTAGAATCCAGAGTCATGGTTGCTTCCGTATTACTTTATCTTCAAAAGAATGTTTTGTTGATCAAGGTGATTTAGGAACTGAAAAGAGTTGTTTTCAGAAACAATCAAGTGAAAGATATATTGATATCTAGAAACTTATTTGTGGCAACATGACTGAGTGTAATTTAGCGTGACAATATTTTCTTATATTATCTGAATATATGAAAATTTAGCGTGACAATGTTTGCTTATATTATCTGAATATATGCAATGATTGAAGACGCTAGGAGTTTGAATATTCCAAGAAGTTGGGCGCTAAAAATTATCCTCTAAATCCCTTCCTTCGAGCTATAGTAGCTTAATCATAAAATTGTTATGATGGGATGGATTATAAGTATGGGTAAAGTAGTTTACCTTACTTGGAAATTGCTAAGAGTGAAATCTAGAAGAATACTATTAATATGGTGATATTAGTAGTACAATCAAACTCAAAGTATGGTGTGTGATAGTATATGACTAACACGCCAAAGAAAATGAGCTAGTAAGACTAGCATTGTTTGATGTTGAATGATTCTTCTGTAAAGGAAAGGGAATATTGAAAATAGAATTACAAAAATATATATGGCAGAAAAGAAGATAACTGGAAAAGTCCAGCTCAGGAGTATATGCTTGATATACAAGTTATAGATGTATTACTAGTTAACAAAGTATTTTTGGGTATTTTGATACCACATTGGTTGGTGTGAGTTGTCATACAAAGCAACGCAATGCAAGAAATACAAGGGCCTAAAAAGGACTAGTAATATATGTGGAATCGATTATGACAAGAACATAAATAAAGTGTTATTGTGTTCATTGTCTTATCGAACCAAACATTCAAGATTTATTTTAAGAACTTAATAAGTTGTTATTTTGTTCTAGTCTTTTGTGAGAACAAATGAGATTGTTCAAACGATGACCATATTCCATAATTGATGGATATGTTAATATAAATCATGTTGGTAAAGTAAACATCTATAAGACTCAATGCTAAACGTTGCAAGACGTAAAAGATTTTCACTTAAATTGTGACACCACCATTTTAGTTCATATCGGAAAGGAAAACATGAAGGAACTCCATATTGATGGACTTCCGGAGTCATTTTGTTTTGAATAAATTGACGCTTGTGAGACCTCTTCCAAAAGATGACTAGAATTCCGTTCATAGGCCAAAGTAGAATGGACGACTAATTTAGTGGAGATTATACATATTGATGTATATAGTCCATTATGTGTAGTCATGTATGGTGGATTAATTTTTCCTTCATAAAATTCTATCGACGACTTGAGTAGATATGTGAGTATATCTATTTAAAGGGAACGAAGTTTGACATTTTGAATTGGTTCAAAAGGTTGTTAATATGAAGTTAAAATCAATGTAACAAGATAATCAAGCATTTATGATTGGATCATAAAGTATAAAGTTTGAGTTACAAGTTTAGCAAAACATCTGAGAAGTTGCAGAATTGTTCTACAACTTATACTTCTCGAATACCCCACATTAGATTGGAGTATTCAAAAGACAAAATCAAACCTTGTTTGACATGGTAAGATTAATAAAATTGCCATTATAATTTTGTAGTTTATACATTAAGGACTACCATTTTCACACTGAAAAGAGCACCATCATGATCCGTTGAAATTGACAACATATAAGATATGGTTTGGGTAGTGACCCGAATTGTCATTTTTCTTAAGTTTTGGTATGCATAGCATGTGTAAAATGTTTACAACCAAAATAGGATAAATATATGTTTATAAGGTTATCCCAAATAAAACATTGGGTATTTCTCCTATCACCGAACCAAAAGACAAATGTTGTTTGTCAGAAAGGGTTGATTTCTCGAGAAAGTAGTTCTTGCAAAACAAGTGAGTGGGAGCACAGTATAAACTCAATGAGATTAGAGAATCTTCGTTATCATGTCAAGAGTAGCGCAGCACTGGAAGTTGTTCCGGGGTTTACTATTTTGACTGAGTAGAAGACACTACAAATGTTGTAGATACTTCAAATGAGTTTGCGAATTGTACCAGAAAAGTCCAAAAACTTTGTACTTAGAACAACTTGTGGTTTAAGTATAAAGTGTTGTTTTGACAACAAAGGACCTGGACCTTATAAAGGAAGCAAATGATGGGCCCTGACTTCGTAAAATTGACTATGAGTCATTATATCCGCCATTGTATCCTTGTATGAATATCAAGTATGTGACTTGGTAGTCCTTTCGATAGGCATGATGCCTAACGATAGCAAAAGGGTCTATATAGCGACAAAGACATGGATTTTACATCTTTGAAAGTTGTACTACTTGAAAAGTCATTTTCGACGAAGTACAAAGAGTTGACTACTACAAGATTTTGATCTTCCGTAGTGATGCTTAGTCTTTGCGGATAGTTCTAGCAAAGTTACATATTATGATATGGAAGTTGAATAACAAAACGAACTCTCCTCTTGAGGAAGTTTTATCAAGGATGTGTACTTGACACAGTCTGAGAGTTTTGTAAAATTCAAAAAGGTTGCTAGAAAGGTATGCACACTTCAATGGTTGAAGTGAGCATAACGAAGTTCAAATCTTTACCTTAATGAAGTTATCAAAAGAGTTTGATTCCATCATGAATGATAAAGATGCTTGTAAAGTTACAAGAAATTAAGTGGGAGCGCTATGACATATTTCCAATACTTTATGTAGATGACATATGGTTGATTGGAAAATATGTATTTTAAATTAACACGGTTAAGATTTTCATATTGATGAAAGGCTTAGAAGATATTGGGCATCGATATCTATAAAAGATGGATTGAAGCGCCTGATATGATTGAAGCCAAAATTACATAGATGAAATATTGAAGTAAGTCAATATAAAATTGATAAGAAGGAGTTCTTGTCACATGGAAAATAATTGAGCAAGATTCAAGTGTTTTGACACATGATGAGCATCATTGAAATTGAGATTTCTAAGTCATGTTTCCATGCTATGTACACAACCAGATGAGTCCTATAATATAAAATGTTATAGAAGGATAATTCATATGATGATTAGACAACAGTGGGAGAGATCCTTGTGTCATTTTAGAAATGCTAAGGATATGTTTTCCTATATAGGAATGACAAAATATTAGTTGTAATATGTTACACTAATAGTCTTGTCATTTATTCAAGAAATTTTATCTCGATTAAAATATGTGATGAAGGGTAGCACAATAGGATGGAAGAAAGTTCCATGCTGGATTTGAAAGAGTTTCAAAATTAAAATATTGTGACAGATACTACAACAAAGGCTAAAGTATATCGTTGTGTTGACAACTGATAATAAGCGTATTTTGTGTCAAGGAGTTCTTTATTGAACTTGGTGAATTTCCAAGAATGCTGAAACTTTGAAGCTACATTTTCACAATGTTAGTAACATCAGTTTAAGCTGAGGAATTAAGGTATCACCGGAACTTGGTGAATTTCCAAGAATGCTAACACTCTGAAGCTACATTTTTACAATGTTAGTGACATCAGTTTAAGCTGAGGAATGAAGTTTTTCACCGATTGACCATATATATACAAAGCCATCTCATTAGAGAATGAGTGATGCGTGTAGACGCAAAGAACATGCAAATACAATAGGACCTGAACAGTTCAGATCTTTTGATGATGTTTACCACATGCGAAGCATGATAATAACACTGGAACGCCATATGTGTTAAGTGCTTACAGACTAGATTATTGACTCTAGTGCAAGTGGGAGACTGAAGGGAATATGCCCGAGAGGCAATAATAAAATGGTTATTATCTTATTCCTTGTTTATGATGAATGTTTATTTCTCATGCTAGAATTGTATTAACCGGAAACGTTGATACATGTGTGCTTAATAAACAAACAATGGTTCCTAGTAAAGCCTCTCTTTTAACTAGCTCGTTGATTAATAGATGATCAAGGTTTCCTGATCATGAACATTAGATGTTGTTAATAACGGGATCATATCATTAGAAGAATGATGTGATGAACATATACCCAAAGAGAATATAGCAATGCGATCAAGTCATTTAGTTTACATTGTTATATCAAACACACGAAGCAACTTATTCCTTAGACCATGAGATCATGTCAATCACTGATACCGGAAGAGTGCTTTGATGGCATCAAACGTCACACCGTAACAGGGTGACTATAAAGGTGTCGTTGAGTATTCGGAAAGTATTAGTTGAGGATCATGGATCAAGAGTGGGATTTGTCCATCCAAATGACGGAGAGATATACTCTGGGCCCTCTCGGTGATATCACATCGAAACCGCTTGCAAGCACGTGATATGATCACAAGGATGTTATATCACGGAAACGAGAAAAGAGTACTTGTCGGTAACGAGATTGAACAAGGTATGGTTGATACCAATGATCGAATCTCGGGCAAGTAAAATATCGCGAGACAAAGGGAATAGTTCACGGCGTTGTTGGTTCACACGATCACGAGAGTCATCGTTGAATATATAGGAGTCATCACGGATTTCCAGATCCCGCTGTTGATTATTGATCGGAGAGGAGTCTCGATCATGTCTATCTTATTCGCGAACCGTAGGGTGACACACTTAAGGTTCGATGACGCATTTGAGAGGATACGGAATATCGGAGAAAAGTTTGGACAGCACCGAAATTGTTTCGGGGAATATTGAAATAGTCACCGAAATTGTTTCGAGTAATTTTGAAATAGTTCAAGGGGATTCTTATCAAATGGTTGTTAATAGATTTAACAACTAACTCAAGGGGTTATATGTTAATGTTTGTTAATGGAATTAACAAATATTAAAATAAAGAAATAAAATTGTTTTATTTATTTATTAAAGAAAACCCTTGGGATTTTGAGTGGGAATTCATGGAAGAATGAGTGGGTTGAGTGGAGACTCCACTCACATGATGAGGGAGAGGTGGAGGCAGCCAAAAATTCGTGGCTGCCATCCCCTCCTATAAAAGGAGGGGTGAGAGCTCCCTCTCCCCCTACACACACTTGTGTCATCTCTTCCTCCCTCCTGCCGCTGCTCCACCACTTGTTCGTGCGCTTGGCGAAGCCCTGAGCAATGTTTTTCTCCACCACACCACGCCGTCGTGCTGCTGGAGTTCCGAGGGATCCTCTACTTCCGCGCCCCGCTGGAACGAGGGAACGGAAGTCGTCATCAACCGTATGTGTGACCGATCACGGATGCACCGCCGGATTGCGGTGCCATCTTCTCGCTATCGGGATCGGTGTGAGTACGACTACGCCAACAACGAGATTTGATCTCGTACCACTTTGAGTCTTCGAGGGTATGTGTTCTCCTTAACCCTCTTGTTGCCCGTTACACTTCGTCTCCTAGATTAGATCTTGGCCTTTCGGGTGTCTCTCGCGTAGGAAAATTTTTGTTTTCTATGCTACGTTCCCCTTCACCGCAACACTTATCGTTTTCGCAAACGTTTTTATAGTAACAAGATGACAAGGAAAATGTCTCCTTGCCTTTTCCACATGCTTTTTGTTTGCAGGGCAGGGGAGCACATATAGACAGCGAGCAGTAGCAAGTAGCTCACCAAGAAGCTGGACTGGACCGGCGGGATCTAGCTTACGAATGAAAGTGGGAGCACTATGCTGCCCAAGAGGAGCGCCACCTGTAGCAAGGAGGCGCATGGGGTGAATGGCGCTACCAAGCACCGCCACTGCCACAACAATGACAAGGTAACTTTGTTGACTGCTTGGAGTATACTGAGCTCATGGGACGAGTGGGCGAGGTTGAGAAAGCACTCTAGGTTGTGAGCACCAACTACGACTACCTCAACACGAGCTTCACCAACTTCATGAACTTGTGGGGAAAGAACCCACCACCACATGGCGGCAACCACCAGCCCAGTTAGGCCAAAAACCTAAGCTTGGGGGAGGTGAGAATCCTCCACACTTTCACATTCATGTTTATTTCCTGTTTTTTTTAGCATGTTTAATTTCAGCACTTGCATTGTTATTAAAAACACACAAAATTAGAGTAGTTTTTTTTATCAAAATAACAAAAAATTAGAGTACCATTTTATTTCTCTTTCACTTACTTAAAAACCACAAAAAAATAGTTAGAGCTTTTGTATATATTCTTTTCTTTCTCAATTTTTCACAAAGAATCCCAGCTCGTGTGAGATAGCAAGGAAAACAAAATCGAAGATGGATCGAACAAGACACCAAACTAGCAAGATGAGGTATGTCACTCTCGTTTTCCTAGCTCTTCCAAGATTAAATACGATATTATTATTTGTTTGGTTGCACCTAGAACTTTTTCCCTGTCTAGTTCGTTAGTTCTAAGAATATTTCCATCAATTCTAGTCTCACTATTTTTAACTTGATGAACAATGCACTATCTAAAGTTTAGACAATTTTATTGACCATCTTTGTGAATGAGGTGAAGAGAAAGAAAGAAATATTGCTCATTGTTGTTGAAGTATGACTTTGATTTATCCTCCATACTGTGATATTGAAAGCCTAAATTTTTATTGTTAAACTGGTACTAAGTACTTGTGAACCATTAAATTCATTGAGAGCCCATGGGTACTCATCTTAATTTCTACTAAGACCACTACCCGCCGACCAATGAGCAATGTACCACGAGTGATAGTGTTGACTGTTCCTCTAGCCAACGAATGATCTACCCAGGGGAAATCCTGGATATGGGCTATGAGCAGATGGGATCTTGTAATGGAAACGTTATAATTTTCCACCTCAATACTTGACTCTCACATCTTGGTTATGAGTGGAAAGATGATTATAGTTCTTCATCACTACATCATGCAATATTATTGGTCTAACCATCTTTGTTATTTTAACACACAAAATATCGCACTAATCAGATTGGCATGATACTATGATCCAACTCTACTTCTAAATGAAAAAACAAACATGTTCTATTTTTTTTTGACCAATCCTCCAATTTCTGTAGACAGAGTCACAAGACACTCAACTGGTGAACTAGACTATATTATACATGGATAAGAGTGTCTCATTTATCACGTTGGCATAGTGAATGTATAGAAGTTTTACCCAGTATTTCTGGAATGCCAATTTTTTAGGAAAAAAAATGAAGAAAACACAATATAAATGGATCAAAATATCTCATTAATAAGATTGAATAATACTATGCTCCAATTGTACTTCTAAATGAAAAGCCAAACGTGTTTATATTTTTGGACGAATATTGCTTCAATTTCTGTAGACAGAGTCATGATACAATCAACTGGTGAACTAGACAATGTTATAAATGGATAAACATATCTCTTTAATCATATTGGTGCTCCAATTCTACTTCTATAAAAGGCAAGCGTGTTCTACAATTTTTGGACCAATGCGGCCAATTACTGTAGACAGAATCGTGAGAGTTGAGACACTCACCTCGTGAATTAGGCAATCATACAAATGGTGCATAATACTTCCAGTTCTACAGCTAAATGAAAAGTCGAACGTGTTTAACATTTGTAGACCAATGCTCTAATTCCTCTTCATAGAGTCACTAGACACTTAACTGGTGACGACAATGGTATAAATGGATAAAAAGTTTCTCATTAATCACGTTGGCATAATACTATTCTTCAATTACTTATATTGGTAAATAAAAGAAGTAGGATGTGGAGTATTTTACACCTATTTCATCTTATGTGTGAGAGTCTTTTCAATATTGTTTATAATATTATGAGTTTACGGTGTACGTAATGCCTGTTATCTAGGGCTCGGTAACATGATTCTAGTAGAGACCTACGTAAACATATACTTGTTGTTCAACTATTCCGTGACCTCCTAAGTGACAAGTGGAGATATCACCGAGGAGTGAAGACATCAAGAGGATCACAAGAGTCCATCGAACTTAATGCATTGACCTAACCTATTGGTTTTAGATAGTTGAACTGTCCATGTCAATGGAACAGTGAAGCATGACAATAGTGATAAACAGAGCGAGGCATGGGGACGTTTAACTATTCCAGGGTGACTCGTCTACCGACCATTCAATAGAAGAGAATATGTATCACATATCCGCTACCTCCATCAAGCATATTCACAAGAACGATGAATAAGAAATCTCTCCGCGCTTACTCCATCCATAAGCAATACAACACAACTTTACAAATCTTTATTTATTTCGGTTATTTATTATTATTAAGTTATTTTGTTTCTATTTACACACAACTCACCATGTGCTTTCTGCAGGTTTAAACAAATTAATATTTCTGTGAGTCAATTCACATAAGTGTGACACCTTGTCTGCGACAAAGGCAGGCTTAAAAACCTTTTACCGGATCAGGTCTCCATGGAAGCGATATAAATCAGGAGATCATACTTGCACGAAATGACGTTTTAACGAAGCTGTGCACTTGCAGGTATCAGTGAGTAGCACTACCATGCAAACACTACATAGATAAATTGGTCCTTTTACTATCAGTTTCCAACTGCTCAAGTAATAGCCATTACACTACTTATTCCTTCTTTCTTTTGTATTATTTTATTTAACTTGATAGTCCCAAATCATACCATTTATTTAATTAAATAGGCAAAGATAGCTAGTGTCAATTTTTTTCTACTACATATAGAACATCATATTCCTGGAGAAAAAGATGCACGAACATAATTTACTCAAATAAAAAATATTAATCATATTAGCATAATACTATAGATTAAAAATATAACATGTCTTACATTATTGGACCAAACCTCCAATTACAATAGATAGAGAATTAGTACTTTATTCCACATGCATATATTGTGAAATATCATAGATTGACAACTGGAACTTGACACATATTACTACCATAAATCCCCAACCGTATGTTTCACAACAAATTGCAATGCATGCTTCAAGAAATAAATATGTTTTAGAAGTTCCATAAGGAATAATTGATCCTCATTTACCTCGTGCAATACCTGAGCACGTCCATCGAGATGTCGCTTTGACTACTATTTTTATCCGTTATATTTTAAGTGTAATATTATGAAATGTTTACATGGCAGATAGAGGTATGATTAACCCGAGAGTAAACCTTATAACCATTGTGAAAGTACAAAGTTTTAAAAATTATTTATAGAAATCTAATGAAAGAATAAAAGATAAATGGATACGAAGTCTAATTAACCATATAACATAATATTATACTCCAGTTATATCTCCAAATAAAAAGTTAAATGTGTTTTATGTTTATAGACCAAGTCTCCAATTTCAACAGTGAGATACGCTTACACACACATATCTTTATTTATTCATACGCACCACACATTGTTCCAAAAAATAAATACTTCTGTATATATACATTTAAAAGAGATTGTAGCGGATCTTCCGTGAAATAAATATGTTTCGTAGACATTGAACAACACACTGCAACGTCAGTCATCCCAGAAACAACAAAAATAGTGTATCCTTTATGAAGTTCTATACGTGAGCACAATATCCATGACGTCCCTTTGACTATCATTTCTTTTAACTAGTTTTCAACATGTTATTATGGAACTTTATAAGAAATACGGAGGTTTAGTGAAATCTTAATATTTCTTATTACTATGATGAAAGTATAGAGGTTGTACCCAATATTCGTATAACAACATATATTTTTTGAATAAAATTTAAAGAACAAAAATATAAATAAATACAAAATATTATTGATCATATTAGCATAATACTATACTCCAGTTCTACGTCCAAATAAATAGTCAATTGTGTTTTAAATTTATGCACCGAGGCTCCGATTTCAGTGCCAAGACACTCATACACATCCGTATCTTGTGAAATATTATGGATCTAGTAACAACCACATGTTGCAGATGAAATATGTAATTTCAAAGCTATATGTTTACAACAATTGTAGCATATGCTCCATGAAAATAATATGTTCCCAGTATGTTGAACAACATCGCAAAAATTTAGCAATGCTGGAAATAATAAAACAGGCTCTCCTTTATTTAATGTTATACATGAACATAGTTTCCAATATGTCACTCTATGACTAATTTTCTCGGTTGTACTACTATTTTTAGTACGTAATTATGACATGATTATATGACGTACATATATATGATAATAAAAGAGAAATCCACCATCGTGAATGTATGAAAGTTTTACATTGTATTTATGTAATGCCATATATTTTAGAGAAAATTAAAGAAGACTATATAAATGGATAAAAGTATCTCATGAATAATATTTGCATGATATTGTGCTCCAAATCTAAAACTATTGAGAATTTAAATACGTTTTGCATTTTGGAACCTATACAATGTTGAAAGTTGATAATAATATTTGGTCAATATTGGTATAATACTACGCTATAGTTCTATTTGTAAATGAAAAGTCAAACATGTTCTAGATTTCTGGACCAATTCTCCAATTCTTGCATGCAAAGCCAATGGTATAAATGGATAAAGTTATCTTATTAATCAGGTTAGCATAATACTATTCCCTAATTTACTGCTAAATGAGAAGTCAAACATGTTTTATAGATTATTTATTAATACATACAAGCTATACATTTAAGATCAAGTGTAACGTATTCACCATGAAATAAATACATTCCAAGGGTGTTGAACAACGTAGTGCAAGGTCTGCAGTCGTAAAAACGAAAAAATGTTTCTCCTTTATCTAATTTTATACATGAGCGCAATATCCATGATTTCACTTTGAGTTTTTTTTTATTGTTTACTAATTTCAGTACATATTATAAAACTATGCTCCAATCCTACTTATAAATGTAAAGTCAAATGTGTTTTACATTTTGGACCAATATTACTCCAATTCCCATAGGCAGAGTCACAAGACACTCAGTTAGTGAAGTAGATAATGTTATAAATAGATAAAAATATCGCACTAATCAGATTGGCATGATACTATGATCCAACTCTACTTCTAAATGAAAAATCAAACATGTTCTATATATTTTTGGACCAATCCTGCAATTTCTGTAGACAGAGTCACAAGACACTCAACTGGTGAACTAGACTATATTATACATTGATAAGAGTGTCTCATTTATCACGTTGGCATAGTGAATGTTTAGAAGTTTTACCCAATATTTCTGTAATGCCAATTTTTTAGGAACAAAATAAAGAAAACACAATATAAATGGATCAAAATATCTCATTAATAAGATTGAATAATACTATGCTCCAATTGTACTTCTAAATGAAAAGCCAAACGTGTTTATATTTTTGGACGAATATTGCTTCAATTTCTGTAGACAGAGTCATGATACAATCAACTGGTGAACTAGACAATGTTATAAATGGATAAACATATCTCTTTAATCATATTGGTGCTCCAATTCTACTTCTATAAAAGGCAAGCGTGTTCTACAATTTTTGGACCAATGCGGCCAATTACTGTAGACAGAATCGTGAGAGTTGAGACACTCACCTCGTGAATTAGGCAATCATACAAATGGTGCATAATACTTCCAGTTCTACAGCTAAATGAAAAGTCGAACGTGTTTAACATTTGTAGACCAATGCTCTAATTCCTCTTGACAGAGTCATTAGACACTCAACTGGTGACGACAATGGTATAAATGGATAAAAAGTTTCTCATTAATCACGTTGGCATAATACTATTCTTCAATTACTTATATTGGTAAATAAAAGAAGTAGGATGTGGAATATTTTACACCTATTTCATCTTATGTGTGAGAGTCTTTTCAATATTGTTTATAGTATTCTGTGTTTACGATGTACGTAATGCCTGTTATCTAGGGCCCGGTAACATGATTCTAGTAGAGACCTACGTAAACATATACTTGTTGTTCAACTATTCCGTGACCTCCTAAGTGACAAGTGGAGATATCACCGAGGAGTGAAGACATCAAGAGGATCACAAGAGTCCATCGAACTTAATGCATTGATCTAACCTATTGGTTTTAGATAGTTGAACTATCCATGTCAATGGAACAGTGAAGCATGACAATAGTGATAAACAGAGCGAGGCATGGGGACGTTTAACTATTCCAGGGTGACTCGTCTACCGACCATTCAATAGAAGAGAATATGTATCACATATCCGCTACCTCCATCAAGCATATTCACAAGAACGATGAATAAGAAATCTCTCCGCGCTTACTCCATCCATAAGCAATACAACACAACTTTACAAATCTTTATTTATTTCGGTTATTTATTACTATTAAGTTATTTCATTTCTATTTACACACAACTCACCCTTTGTTTTCCGCAGGTTTAAACAAATTAATATTTCTGTGAGTCAATTCACATAAGTGTGACACCTTGTGTGCGACAAAGGCAGGCTTAAAAACCTTTTACCGGATCAGGTCTCCATGGAAGAGATATAAATCGGGAGATCATACTTGCACGAAATAACGTTTTAACGAACCTGTGCACTTGCAGGTATCAGTGAGTAGCACTACCATGCAAACACTACATAGATAAATTGGTCCTTTTACTATCAGTTTCCAACTGCTCAAGTAATAGCCATTACACTACTTATTCCTTCTTTCTTTTGTATTATTTTATTAACTTGATAGTCCAAATCATACCATTTATTTAATTAAGTAGGCAAAGATAGCTAGTGTCAATTTTTTTCTACTACATATCGAACATCATATTCCTGGAGAAAAAGATGCACGAACATAATTTACTCAATTAAAATATATTAATCATATTAGCATAATACTATATATTAAAAATATAACATGTCTTACATTATTGGACTAAACCTCCAATTACAATAGATAGAGAATTAATACTTTATTCCACATGCATATATTGTGAAATATCATAGATTGACAACTAGAACTTGACACATATTACTACCATAAATCTCCAACCGTATGTTTCAGAACAAATTGGAATGCATGCTTCAAGAAATAAATATGTTTTAGAAGTTCCATAAGGAATAATAGATCCTCATTTACGTCGTGCAATACCTGAGCACGTCCATCGAGATTTCGCTTTGACTACTATTTTTATTCGTTACATTTTAAGTGTAATATTATGAAATATTTACATGGCACATAGAGGTATGATTAACCCGAGAGTAATCCTTATAACCATTGTGAAAGTACAAAGTTTTAAAAATTATGTATAGAAATCTAATAAAAGAAGAAAAGATAAATGGATACGAAGTCTCATTAACCATATAACATAATATTATACTCTAGTTATATCTCCAAATAAAAAGTTAACTGTGTTTTATGTTTATAGACCAAGTCTCCAATTTCAACAGTGAGATACGCTTACGCACGCATATCTTTATTTATTCATACGCACCACACATTGTTCCAAAAAATAAATACTTTCGTATATATACATTTAAAAGAGATTGCAGCGGATATTCCGTGAAATAAATATGTTTCGCAGACATTGAACAACACACTGCAACGTCAGTCATTCCAGAAACAACAAAAATAGTGTATCCTTTATGAAGTTCTATACGTGAGCACAATATCCATGACGTCCCTTTGACTATCATTTTTTTTCTTTACTAGTTTTCAGCATGTTATTATGGAACTTTATAAGAAAGACGGAGGTTTGGTGAATCCTTAATATTTCTTATTACTATGATGAAAGTATAGAGGTTGTACCCAATATTCGTATAACAACATATATTTTTTGAATAAAATTTAAAGAACAAAAATATAAATAGATACAAAATATTATTAATCATATTAGCATAATACTATACTCCAGTTCTACGTCCAAATAAATAGTCAAATGTGTTTTAAATTTATGCACCGAGGCTCCGATTTTAGTGCCAAGACACTCATACACATCTGTATCTTGTGAAATATTATGGATCTAGTAACAACCACATGTTGCAGATGAAATATGTAATTTCAAAGCTATATGTTTACAACAATTGTAGCATATTCTCCATGAAAATAATATGTTTCCAATATGTTGAACAACATAGCAAAAATTTAGCAATGCTGGAAATAATAAAATAGGCTCTCCTTTATTTAATGTTATACATGAACATAGTTTCCAAAATGTCACTCTATGACTAATTTTCTCGGTTGTACTAGTATTTTTAGTAAGTAATTATGAGATGATTATATGACGTACATATATATGATAATATTAGAGAAATCCACCATCGTGAATGTATGAAAAGTTTTACATTCTATTTATGTAATGCCATATATTTTAGAGAAAATTAAAGAAGACGATATAAATGGATAAAAGTATCTCATGAATAAGATTTGCATGAGACTGTGCTCCAAATCTAAATCTATTGAGAATTTAAATACGTTTTGCATTTTGGAATCTATACAATGTTGAAAGTTGATAATAATAATATTTGGTTAGTCATATTGGTATAATACTACGCTATAGTTCTATTTGTAAATGAAAAGTCAAACATGTTTGACATTTCTGGACCAATTCTCCAATTCTTGCAGGCAAAGACAATGGTATAAATGGATAAAGTTATCTTATTAATCAGGTTGACATAATACTATTCTCTAATCTAGTGCTAAATGAGAAGTCAAACATGTTTTATAGATTATTTATTAATACATACCAAACTTTGCTACACAGAATAAATATTTTCCTAGCTATACATTTAAGATCAAGTGTAACATATTTACCATGAAATAAATACATTCTAAGGGTGTTGAACAACGTAGTGCAAGGTCTGCAGTCGTAAAAACGAAAAAAATGATTCTCCTTTATCTAATTTTATACAAGAGCGCAATATCTATGATTTCACTTTGACTTTTTATTATTATTTACTAGTTAAAGTACATAATTATAAAACTATGCTCCAATCCTACTTCTAAATGTAAAGTGAAATGTGTTATACATTTTGGACCAATATTACTCCAATTCCCATAGACAGAGTCACAAGACACTCAGTTAGTGAACTAGATAATGTTATAAATAGATAAAATATCGCACTAATCAGATTGGCATGATACTATGATCCAACTCTACTTCTAAATGAAAAATCAAACATGTTCTATATTTTTGGACCAATACTCCAATTTCTGTAGACAGAGTCACAAGAGACTCAACTGGTGAACTAGACTATATTATACATGGATAAGAGTGTCTCATTTATCACGTTGGCATAGTGAATGTACAGAAGTTTTACCCCATATTTATGGAACGCCAATTTTTTAGGAACAAAATGAAGAAAACACAATATAAATGGATCAAAATATCTCATTAATAAGATTGAATAATACTATGCTCCAATTGTACTTCTAAATGAAAAGCCAAACGTGTTTATATTTTTGGACGAATATTGCTTCAATTTCTGTAGACAGAGTCATGATACAATCAACTGGTGAACTAGACAATGTTATAAATGGATAAACATATCTCTTTAATCATATTGGTGCTCCAATTCTACTTCTATAAAAGGCAAGCGTGTTCTACAATTTTTGGACCAATGCGGCCAATTACTGTAGACAGAATCGTGAGAGTTGAGACACTCACCTCGTGAATTAGGCAATCATACAAATGGTGCATAATACTTCCAGTTCTACAGCTAAATGAAAAGTCGAACGTGTTTAACATTTGTAGACCAATGCTCTAATTCCTCTTGACAGAGTCATTAGACACTCAACTGGTGACGACAATGGTATAAATGGATAAAAAGTTTCTCATTAATCACGTTGGCATAATACTATTCTTCAATTACTTATATTGGTAAATAAAAGAAGTAGGATGTGGAATATTTTACACCTATTTCATCTTATGTGTGAGAGTCTTTTCAATATTGTTTATAGTATTCTGTGTTTACGATGTACGTAATGCCTGTTATCTAGGGCCCGGTAACATGATTCTAGTAGAGACCTACGTAAACATATACTTGTTGTTCAACTATTCCGTGACCTCCTAAGTGACAAGTGGAGATATCACCGAGGAGTGAAGACATCAAGAGGATCACAAGAGTCCATCGAACTTAATGCATTGATCTAACCTATTGGTTTTAGATAGTTGAACTATCCATGTCAATGGAACAGTGAAGCATGACAATAGTGATAAACAGAGCGAGGCATGGGGACGTTTAACTATTCCAGGGTGACTCGTCTACCGACCATTCAATAGAAGAGAATATGTATCACATATCCGCTACCTCCATCAAGCATATTCACAAGAACGATGAATAAGAAATCTCTCCGCGCTTACTCCATCCATAAGCAATACAACACAACTTTACAAATCTTTATTTATTTCGGTTATTTATTATTATTAAGTTATTTCGTTTCTATTTACACAAAACTCACCCTCTGTTTTCCGCAGGTTTAAACAAATTAATATTTCTGTGAGTCAATTCACATAAGTGTGACACCTTGTGTGCGACAAAGGCGGGCTTAAAAACCTTTTACCGGATCAGGTCTCCATGGAAGCGATATAAATCGAGAGATCATACTTGCACGAAATGACGTTTTAACGAACCTGTGCACTTGCAGGTATCAGTGAGTAACACTACCATGCAAACACTACATAGATAAATTAGTCCTTTTACTATCAGTTTCCAACTGCTCAAGTAATAGCCATTACACTACTTATTCCTTCTTTCTTTTGTATTATTTTATTTAACTTGATAGTCCCAAATCATACCATTTATTTAATTAAATAGGCAAAGATAGCTAGTGTCAATTTTTTCTACTACATATAGAACATCATATTCCTGGAGAAAAAGATGCACGAACATAATTTACTCAAATAAAAAATATTAATCATATTAGCATAATACTATAGATTAAAAATATAACATGTCTTACATTATTGGACAAAACCTCCAATTACAATAGATAGAGAATTAATACTTTATTCCACATGCATATATTGTGAAATATCATAGATTGACAACTGGAACTTGACACATATTACTACCATAAATCCCCAACCGTATCTTTCACAACAAATTGCAATGCATGCTTCAAGAAATAACTATGTTTTAGAAGTTCCATAAGGAATAATAGATCCTCATTTACGTCGTGCAATACCTGAGCACGTCCATCGAGATGTCGCTTTGACTACTATTTTTATTCGTTACATTTTAAGTGTAATATTATGAAATGTTTACATGGCACATAGAGGTATGATTAACCCGAGAGTAATCCTTATAACCATTGTGAAAGTACAAAGTTTTAAAATTATTTATAGAAATCTAATGAAAGAAGAAAAGATAAATGGATACAAATTCTAATTAACCATATAACATAATATTATACTCTAGTTATATCTCCAAATAAAAAGTTAAATGTGCTTTTTGTTTATAGACCAAGTCTCCAATTTCAACAGTGAGATACGCTTACGCACGCATATCTTTATTTATTCATACGCACCACACATTGTTCCAAAAAATAAATACTTCCGTATATATACATTTAAAAGAGATTGTAGCGGATCTTCCGTGAAATAAATATGTTTCGTAGACATTGAACAACACACTGCAACGTCAGTCATCCCAGAAACAACAAAAATAGTGTATCATTTATGAAGTTCTATACGTGAGCACAATATCCATGACGTCCCTTTGACTATCATTTTTTTTCTTTACTAGTTTTCCGCATGTTATTATGGAACTTTATAAGAAATACGGAGGTTTGGTGAATCCTTAATATTTCTTATTACTATGATGAAAGTATAGAGGTTGTACCCAATATTCGTATAACAACATATATTTTTTGAATAAAATTTAAAGAACAAAAATATAAATAGATAAAAAATATTATTAATCATATTAGCATAATACTATACTCCAGTTCTACGTCCAAATAAATAGTCAAATATGTTTTAAATTTATGCACCGAGGCTCCGATTTCAGTGCCAAGACTCATACACATCTGTATCTTGTGAAATATTATGGATCTAGTAACAACCACATGTTGCAGATGAAATATGTAATTTCAAAGCTATATGTTTACAACAATTGTAGCATATTCTCCATGAAAATAATATGTTCCCAGTATGTTGAACAACATAGCAAAAATTTAGCAATGCTGGAAATAATAAAATAGGCTCTCCTTTATTTAATGTTATACATGAACATAGTTTCCAATATGTCACTCTATGACTAATTTTCTCGGTTGTACTAGTATTTTTAGTAAGTAATTAAGAGATGATTATATGACGTACATATATATGATAATATTAGAGAAATCCACCATCGTGAATGTATGAAAGTTTTACATTCTATTTATGTAATGCCATATATTTTAGAGAAAATTAAAGAAGACGATATAAATGGATAAAAGTATCTCATGAATAAGATTTGCATGATACTGTGCTCCAAATCTAAATCTATTGAGAATTTAAATACGTTTTGCATTTTGGAACCTATACAATGTTGAAAGTTGATAATAATATTTGGTTAGTCATATTGGTATAATACTACGCTATAGTTCTATTTGTAAATGAAAAGTCAAACATGTTCTATATTTCTGGACCAATTCTCCAATTCTTGCAGGCAAAGCCAATGGTATAAATGGATAAAGTTATCTTATTAATCAGGTTGGCATAATAATATTCTCTAATCTACTGCTAAATGAGAAGTCAAACATGTTTTATAGACTATTTATTAATACATACCAAACATTGCTACACGAAATAAATATTTTCCTAGCTATACATTAACGATCAAGTGTAACGTATTCACCATGAAATAAAATACATTCCAAGGGTGTTGAACAACGTAGTGCAAGATCTGCAGTCGTAAAAACGAAAAATTGTTTCTCCTTTATCTAATTTTATAAATGAGCGCAATATCCAGATTTCATTTTGATTTTTTTTATTGTTTACTAGTTTCGGTACATAATTATAAAACTATGCTCCAATCCTACTTCTAAATGTAAAATCAAATGTGTTTTACATTTTGGACCAATATTACTCCAATTCCCATAGGCAGAGTCACAAGACACTCAAGACACTCAGTTAGTGAACTAGATAATGTTATAAATAGATAAAAATATCGCACTAATCAGATTGACATGATACTATGATCCAACTCTACTTCTAAATGAAAAATCAAACATGTTCTATATTTTTTGGACCAATGCTCCAATTTTTGTAGACGGAGTCACAAGACACTCAACTGGTGAACTAGACTATACTATACATGGATAAGAGTGTCTCATCTATTACGTTGACATAGTGAATGTATAGAAGTTTTACCCAATATTTCTTAAATGACAATTTTTTGGGAACAAAATGAAAAAAACACAATATAAATGGATCAAAATATCTCATTAATAAGATTGGATAATACCATGCTCCAATTGTACTTCTAAATGAAAAGCCAAACGTGTTTATATTTTTGGACCAATACTGCTTTAATCTCTATAGACAGAGCCGTGATACAATCAACTGGTGAACTAGACAATGTTATAAATGGATAAAAATATCTCTTTTATCGTATTGGTGCTCCAATTCTACTTCTATAAAAGTCAAGCGTGTTCTACCATTTTTGGACCGATGCTCCAATTCTTGTAGACAGAATCGTGAGACAGTCAACTCGTGAATTAGGCAATGATATAAATGGATAAAGGTATTAGTCAGGTTGGCATAGTATTTCCAGTTCTACTGCTAAATGAAAAGTCGAACGAGTTTAACATTTGTAGACCAATGCTTTAATTCCTCTTGATAGAGTCATTAGACACTCGACGGATGAAGAGAATGGTATAAATGGTTAAAAAGTTCTTATTAAGCAGGTTGGCATAATACTATGCTCCAATTCTGTTGGTAAATAAAAGAAGTAGGATGTGGAGTATTTTACACCCGTGAACCAATGCTCCAATTCCAGCAGATAGAGTCGCGGGACAGTTGATGGAGCTATAGAATGGATACGGACCTATTAATTTCGTGGGCTGCACCGGAGCGGACGGGAGCACGCCGACGCCGAACGCCTACGTACGTACCGACACCGGTGCTTACCACCCACCTGCCTCCTCGTTGACTTTGTACGTGCATCTCCTGTCTTCAGTTTCCCCCGGATGATCCGTCGATAGAGATAAACAAAAATGATTGCGAATTACCGCGCGTTTCGCGGGGTCTGTGCAGCACATTGATGTGCTTCCTCGCCGGCGACCCTGCCGGTAGGTGAGAAGCGACCAAAGGAGCGGCGTGTGTCGAGCTCAAAGCCGCTTTTGGGTCCTGCCCCGTAACGCCTGCATGGCTCGCCGGCGCTGCAATGTGGCAGCCGCACCTCCTCCTCCGCGCGACACGGCACCACAGTCGACGCGCGCGCGTGCGTCCAGGCTGGCGCAGCCCAGCGCGCGAACGCACTATAAAAGCAGGGGCTGCGAGTCAGCACTCACACTCAGGCTCGCCCTCGAAACACACACCGAGTACGGTCGCTAGGAGTGAGCGGGCAATGGGAGGACGCAGCAAGAAGCGTGGTACGGAATTACGCAGTGCGAGCTTAATCCTGCCAAAAGCGGAGGATTAGTATTTGTTGTTCATGGTTTTTCTGTTTTTCCTTTTCTTGGTTCGGGTTTCAGGTGGCGCGAAGGGGGGCGATGCGGAGGACCCGGCTTCGGAGGAGCGCAACGCGCTGCCGATGGCCAACGTGGTGCGCCTGATGAGGCAGGTGCTGCCGCCCAACGTGAAGATCGCCGAGTCCGCCAAGCAGCTCACCCACGACTGCGCCGTCGAGTTCGTCGGCTTCGTCGGCGGCGAGGCGTCCGAGCACGCCAGGACGGAGCACCGCCGCACCGTCGCGCCGGAGGACTACAACTGGTCCTTCCGGAGCCTCGGCTTCGACAGCTACGTCCAGCCCATGCAGACCTACCTCCATGGCTACCGCGAATACGACATCGCCCGCGGCAGGAGCAGCCGCGCCGCGCCGCGCCCCGCGCCGGCGCCGGTCGCAATGGTGCCCCTGTCGCCTGACGCGCCGGTGACGGTCACCGACGAGGAGCTGGAGTTCCTCCGGTCGGTAATCCCTCCGCCGCCGGGAGGATATTAGTTTGTACTAGCGGTGCGGCAAGTTTGTCCATCGCCTCAAGGCGCAGGCCGCATGCCGCGCATGTCTAGGAATGAACACATAAGATCCAGGTCAACATGCAGTGTTGTTCTGCTTGAGGAAAAGAAAACAAGTTCAGTAATAAATGTGACATCTATAGAACCGTATTCTGTGTGTCTAAGAATGTCTACACTATCTTTTAGCCTTGTCTCCAGAATTTCTACACTGTTTTTTCTCCAAAGAAACGCGCTAGGGGAGACCAAATTTTGCCATTTGAAAGAATGGGAACGTCCGGGAGGACTTGAATCTGTTGAATCTGCATGTTTACCAACCAAGTGTTTTCCCAATAGTTTTCCTTCCTAAAAATAGTACTCCGTATTTTCTATTTCCCCTTTTTTGCGTTTACTTTGTGTAAAACATTTGCCTACCAATTTTTTTTAGCAAATAAATGGTAAAAAAAAGATCCGTTGTTCATCGTAGCTGGCTGCAATCTGTTTGGTTTTCTCTGTTTATCTTTGATCTGCTTATAAGAAGGTCTCTCATCACCTTGTATTTGTTTAGCCGTTGGACTTTATTTATAAAGCGGGACGAAAGGCTATTTCGAGAGCTGGCTGCAATCGGCAGAAAGAGGGGGAAATTTATTTTCTATTCCCCTTTTTACACTACTTTGCATATAATATTTGGCTATCAATTTATTTTTCGCAGTAACAGTTGTCTGAACCGGCTGAGAGTGAAAACATTAATTTCTATTTACTTTTTTTTCACTTACGTTGTGTATAATATTTGGCTTTCAAATGGATATATATTTTTAAGCAAATAATCGGTCAACGCAATATCTATTGTAACGTCCGCAGCATGCTCTCATAGGCAGAAAGAGGAGAAAAATTATTTTCTATTTGCTTTTTTTTGCGCATACTTTGTGGATAGTATTTAACTATTAAAAAGAAATATATTTTTTGAGTAAACAATTCTTCAACGCAACATTCATTGCAACATCCGCAACCGGTTGCAACGAGTGAAAAGAGGAAATTTTTATTTCATAAGTTACCTTTTTACGCCTACATTGTGTATAATATTTACCTACAAAAGGAACATGTTTTTTGACTAAAATCAGTCAATGCAATATACCTTGTAACATCCGCAACCTGCTGCGACGAGCAGAAAGCGGGGACACATGCATTGCATATAATGCAGAGACTCTATTTTCTGGTTAGGCTAGTTCGATGACTTTATACAATTTGTATTTTTAGTATCCTTTTGATTATGTCTCCAATTTAAAGACAGTTTATGTTCATTGTTCGTTCACGACTTGTTTTGGAATAACGCAATGCTTATGTCCAACCTTATTATGGTTTTCACTCTATATGGAACATGCTAAAGTACCCCTGCTTGTTTACCGTACCATTAGTTATACATAGTGTCTTTTAAGAACCATCAGCTAGGTTTTCATCTTGTGCGGGTCACTAATACTTGTCTGCTCAATTCGATTCTTGTTTCTTTATTCCCATTGAATTTGCAACACTTGTCTTCCTGATTTCTTTCTGGTGATTTAATTCAGTAATATCGTCGTTACATCGTCTACCTGATAGTCAATGGTAAACACCATAAAAAGAAATATTTCAATTAGAGTAAGATGAAGGCACGATTGTAGGCCAAGAAAACTTAAAAGTGTTCATTTCTGAGTATAATATAAAGTTGTTTGGAGCATCGGCTCCATCTTCTCTTTCTCTTATTGAATCTATGATCGGTGGCCTACCTCAAGTTTCTGTTGATGAGAGAATTTAACATTGCCTTTTTTGGGCGAAGGAAGTGTTTGATGCTATATCTAAGATGGAACACAATAAAGCTCCGTGATCAGATGGGTTTTCAGCGGAGTTTTATCAGTAGTTTTGGGATGTCATTAAGGCTGACTTGATGGCTATGTTTACGCAGTTGCATTCAGGTGATCTGGAATTGTTCAAGTTGAACTTTGGTGTGATTATCCTTCTACCCAAAAAGGAGAATGCAAGTAGGATAGAGAAATATAGGCCTATTTGTCTGCTGAATGTTAGTTTTAATTTTTTTACAAAAGTGGGAACGAATAGGGTAATTTCAACTGGTCAGATATTTATTCAACCATGACAATCGGCTTTTCTTCTAATAAGGAATATGCTGGAAGGTGTTGTAGGTTCCACGTTCCTGCTGAACCGGTAGTGCGCCCTGCCGCCTCAGCTGCATCAACCTTCAGAAATTGCTTGTCCTCCTACTGGTCTATTCAACCTTTGTTTCTTTTCTGAGGGAAAACTTGCCGCTGCACTCTTCACAACCTTCCACTTAGGGTTTACCAACGTTTGCATCAAAGTTTTCCGACGCCGTTGCCGGGGACTTCGAAGTCCTCAAGAAGCAAGCAGCCTCCCGCCAACTTTGGCTCCATCAAGTTTTATGGCGGTGTTGCCGGAAGGAAGAGAATTTCTGCAGGGGGAATCTCTCACTTCCAATCTCTTTACTTTATTTTTTTTGCTTAGTTTATTTTATTTTGTCTTGTTTGCTTATCTATATTAAAAACACATAAAAATTAGTTCGTATTCTAGCTGCAGTTTCATTCCTGTTTTTAGCCTTGTTAAAATGACTACTCCTCAGAACACTAAGTTGTGTGACTTTACTAGCACCAACAACGATGATTTCATTAGCACACCTATTTCTCACTTGCTCATACTGCGATTTTTATGAGATTAAGCCTGCACTATTAAATCTTGTTATGAGAGAGCAATTTTCTGGTGTTAGTACTGATGATGCTGCTGCCCATCTTAATAATTTTGTTGAATTATGTGAGATGAAAAGTATAAAGATGTAGATGGAGATATTATTATTCTGAATTTATTTCCTTTCTCTTTGAGAGGAAAAGCTAAAGAATGGTTGCTATCTTTTCCTAGAAATAGTATTGATTCTTGGACTAAGTGTAAAGATGCTTTGATTGGAAAATATTATCCTCCTGCTAAGATGATATCTTTAAGAAGTAGCATTATGAATTTTAAGCAACTTGATAATGAGCATGTTGCTAAAGCTTGGGAAATAATGAAATCTTTAGTAAAGAATTGTCCCACTCATGGGATGGCTACTTTGATGATCATCCAAACCTTTTATCCAGGGCTGAATTTTTCTTCAAGAATCCTTCTAGATTCAGCTGCTGGAGGAACCTTTATGTCCATGACCTTGGGGCAGCAACAAAGCTTCTTGATAATATGATGGTATATTATTCTAAGTGGTACACTGAGAGAGCTACAACTGGTAAGAAGGTAAATTCTATTGAAGAAACCTCCTCTTTGAATGAAAGACTTGATGTTATTATGTCTATGCCTGTGAATTGCCATGCTCCTATTGATCCAAATAATGTTCCTTTAGCCTCTTTGGTTTCTCAAGAAGAGCATGTTGATGTGAACTTCATTAGAAATAATAATTTCAACAACAATGCTTGTAGGAATAATTTTGGTAGCAATAATTACAGGCCATATCCTCTTAATAGTGGTAATAATGATAGAACTGGAATGACTAATGAATGAATTTAGAAGTTGAAAGAGCCACTAAAAACTTTATGCAAAAGCAATATGAGAAAAATAAACTATTTACTAAGACCATGGAAGAACAATCTATCATGCTAAAAAATATTAGTTATCAACTTGAGAGTTTAAATAGAGAATATCTGGTTTGCAAGTTAAAATTGCTCATGCTGAAACTTCTATTTCATCCATGTCTGAAGCAAAATCTTCTTTGATTAATAGGATGACTGCTAAAACTGAAACTATAGATGAGAATCCTTTTGCTTCTACAAATGCCATCCAAATTCGAATTGATGATAATATTAGGATGTTAGCTGAATTGCATGCTAGATGGGAAAAAGAAGATGAAATAACTAGAAAGAATAACATAGCTAATGTTTGCACCATTACCACCACTAGTAAAACTGAAGCTTCTCATGCTAGAAAACCTTCTAATATCAATGGTAAAGTAATTGGTGTTGGGAACACTCCCACTTCTGCTATTAAAAATGCAAAATTGCCTGTAACTGCTAAAAATGCTCCTCATAATAGTGCTGAAATTTTTAGAAATATGGGAGACAATGGTCCCATTAACTTTGATAAAACTGATCTTCACTTTGATGATTGCAACTTAACTTAAGTGATTAAATTCCTACAAAATCTTGCTGGTTGGCCTAATGCTAGTACTATGAATATGGCTTTCACAAAACATATTACAAATGATCTCATGCAAATTAGAGAGGACGTATTAAGATGTGAAGCCTCTATCCCTAGGAAGCTAGATGATGGTTGGGAACCGATTATTAAAATGAAAGTGAATGATTTTGATTGCAATGCTCTATGTGATCTTGGTGCTAGTATCTCTGCTATGCCCAAGAAACTCTATGATATTCTAGCTTTACCACCATTGGAACCTTGTTATTTGGATGTTCGTCTTATTGATAATGTTAGAAAGAAACCTTTGCAATGCTCTATGTTGTCTTGAATATTGAATGCAATGCTTCTTGTCCAATTGTTTTGGGAAGAACTTTTCTTAGAACTGTTGGTGCTATTATTGATATGAAAGAGGGGAATATTAAATTTCAGTTCCCACTCAAGAAAGGCATGAAACACTTTTCTAGAAAGAGAATGAAGTTTCCTTTTGATTCCATTATTCGAACAAGTTACAGTTTGGATGCTTCTTCACTTGAAAACACTTGAATCCACTTTTCTAGGCCTAGCTAAAAGGAGTTAAAGAAAAACACTTCTTGGGAGATAACCCATGGTTTTATTTTTTTTCTTTGTTTTTCTATGTTTTCTTTGAGTCAAGGGGTTTTATACTTCTGTAGAAACTCCTTTGTATCTATATTTTCATGTTTTAGTAGTTCCAAATAAGGTTTCTGACGAGAGTTGGAGTTGGTTTTCGGATTTCTGCGCAGGAAACAGATTTATGCTGTCCACCGTAAAAAATCGTATAATTCACAGAAAAATACGAATGACCTGAGTTTCTTGTGCTTATTCCTAGGCTAATTCAGAAACTTTTTTGTTCTTTATGTTTTTCGATCGGAGCAACGTAAGTGCCTCGATAAAATTCGTCTTTACAGACTGTTCTGGTTTTGACAGATTCTGCCATTTTTTTACATTTGCTCTTTTGCGATGTCAAGTGGATTTCTTTGCTTCACGAAACACTTGTTTCTGTAGCTTATGTTTAAAAGTATCAATAGAACTTGTTTCATACAGAACCAATGGATTTTTAATTGTTGCACTAACGCTCTAATGCGAATTACTCTTTGAGTGTGGTGTGAAGGAAGTTTTCAAGGGTCAAGAGAAGAGGGTGATATATGTGATCAAGAAGAGTGCAAGGTCAAAGCTTAGGGATGCCCTCGTGGTTCATCAAAGCATATTTTTAGAAGACTCAAAGATCTAATATTGGGGATTCCCAAGGCATCCCTTCTTCATCAACTATTTATCAGGTCACTTCTAGTGAAACTATATTTTTATTCGGTCACATCATATGAAATTTACTTGAGCGTCTGTTATTTTTCGTTTTATTTTCTTTTGTTTTATTTCCTTGCTGCAATAATATAGTTGGACCCTAGCATTCTTTGTTTTGGAGAGAGACATGCTCCGCTTTTTTGTTTGAATACTTGTTATGCTCGTATTCTTAGCTTTTCTTCTAGTTGCTGCGAAATTTTTTCTTTAGCTCTTGTTTTGATTGCATCTCTTATTCATATATGTTAGTTTTAGTAGTGTTATGTGATTACTCTAATGTTTGCTTGCTTTATCATTTAGAGAGTTTTTGTTAAAGCATGTTTTGTATGGTGCTTGTTGGGAAAAGAAAGTGATGCTTGAAGTAGAATTTTTTACGATGCAAGTAGAAGCTTGTATAGAATCTGGCTAGACTATTTCATATCATGCTAGATGTTATTTTAGTTATAAAGCCTTGTGGTTATTGAGTAGCATGATTATCCTCAAATAGCTGAGAGTTTTTAATGTGCCATTGAAAGAATCATGAGTTGTTCTTGTCATATTGAAGCATAAATTTGTGGTGTTCTCCTTTCAATGTTTTATTTGGTTGACTTGGAGCATGCTCACACGATGTTTATGACTACGAACCAGTCACTAATATCCTCTATTATCATTTAGTTTTTGAACTTGTGGAACCACTTATGCTTTGATTAATGATGTTTATGTCGCTATGCATGATTATGGCTCTTATGCTCTCTTGATTTGTCGATCCCAGTCTTTTGCTAGCCTCCACTTGTATTGAGTATGAGCTCTACTCGTGCAATCCAACTCCCAAAAACCAAAGTAAGACAAATGTCTCCACCATACCTACCTACATGTGGTATTTAAGTGCCACTCCAAGTAAATTGCTCATGTGTTACCTTTAAAACCTTCAAAATTACTCATGTTTTTTTTTCCTATTTTGCTCATGAGGACGTAAATATAGAATCTTTATCTCACTTGTTGATTTGATTTCACACCCTGGACTAGTGGCTTCATCCGCTTATCCAATTGATAGCAGAGCTGGCAGCAGGGTGCCCAGTCCCAAATTCATAACACAAATTCTCTTCACAATTTTTGCCCCTGATTTATCAGTCAAAGCATAATTTTGTAAACAAAAGAGAAAGAGAGATGACCTTCTACACAAGTTTCATCCTTCATATAGGAGCCGCTCTTGTGAAGTCTAGTTGGCTTGTGATGTACTGTATTTTTTGTTTACCATTCGTTGACATTAGCATACACCTCCCTCAATATAGACACTCCTCCACGATATGTGATTGTTGGCAGGCACCCGAGGATTCGTTTAGCCATGGTTTGTGTAAGATGGATGGGAGGAGTGTCAAACATTTTATACCTATGTTTAATAAAATAAAAGCTCTAGCAAATGAGTGATCCATGCTTCCCTCTACGAAGGTCCTTTCTTTTACTTTTATGTTGAGTCTCCATCTTCTAACTTTATGCACGGTTGAGAGAGCATAGTTGCCATTCTCAGTTTTATGTGCATTTGTCCCAAAAACATTATTAATTGATTCATAATGTGTTATTGCTTGTTCTATAATTATTTGTTCTACTCTTCCTCATGAACTTTGAAGGTGTCCTGGCATTTATGTTTTGCCCCACTCTTAAGGACTAGCGAAATATCACTTTGCCATGCTTTCTCTGTACTTGAAAAAAACGTATATCTTTCGTTGCATTGTTATGCATGATCTTTCATTTGTGTTACTTCTCGTGATGCAAGGTGATTGCTATGCTTTATTATTAAAATTCTATTTACGATGCTTGTGTTGAACTTCTATGATCTCAGCTTACATATGCTTTCTACATTATGATGATCAATTTTATGTTGGTAGCATGTCACCTTAGAAATTATGTGTTTTTACCGTTTACCTACTCGAGGATGAGTAGGAACTAAGCTTGGGGATGTTGATTCGTCATAAACGTATCCTTAATTTTTGATGTTCCATGTTGTTTTCTTATTGTTTCCCACATGTTTGCTATACACTTTATGTCATTTTTATCGATTTTCCGGACTAAACTATTGACAAGATGCCACAGAACCAGTTACCTTTTTTCTGTTGTTTTTAGTTTCAGAAAAGTTGTTCTCGAAATATTCTTGGAATTGTAAATTTCGAAGCCCGGAAGTCTTAGAATCCCCGAAGGTTCCACGGAGTTCCGAAGAGACCCGGAGGGGGGGGGGCACACCATAGGGCGGCGCGCCCCTGGCCGCGCCATGGGGTGGTGTGGCCCCCCCGGCCTCCACCGCCTTTGCCATGGGGTGGTGTAGACCCCCCGAGACGTAAAACCTTAAAATATACCACTTCGTTTCGAGAAACACCCGAGGCTACCGTCATCGTCATCCTTAGATCGGGGGTGTTCTGGAGCTCTCCCCGGTACCCTGTCGGGACGGGAATTCATCACCGGAGGGGTCTACACCATCATGACCTCCTCCGAAGTGATGCGTGAGTAGTTCATCCCTGGACTACGGGTCCATAGCAGTAGCTAGATGGTTGTCTCCTGCACTTTATGCCTCATGTTTAGATCTCGTGAGCTGCCTCAGATGATCAAGATCATCTTTATGTAATGCTACATGTTGTGTTTGCTGGGACTTGATGAATGAGGAATGCTATGTGTTTTGATTATCAATCTATCATGTTATCTTCATGCATATGTTATTTATGATCTTGCATGCTCTGTGTTATTAGTAGATTCTCTGTCCAAGTAGATGCTAGTAACTCCAAGAGGGGGTATTTATGCTCGATAGTGGGTTCATGCCTCCTTTGCATCTATGCCCGAGTGACAGAAACGTGACGGAAGGAGGATGTGTTGTTGCCATTAGGGAGAAAACAACAATGCTTTGTCTAAGGATGATTCTATTGTTTACATTACACACTTTGCTTACTACGATAATCTGTTGCTTGCAACTTAATACCCAACGTTTGTTCGGATGATATTCAGAGGGTGGATTATTAGTCATAGATGCAGTTGGATGGCGGTCTTTGTATTTTGTTGAAATGCCCGCATGAATCACATAGTAATCTTTATGTCTTGCATATGCACTACGGTGCAACCTTCATTTCTGTCAATTGCCCAGCTGTAATTTATTCACCACACATGTTATTTACCTTTCACGGAGAGACACCACTAGTTAACTGTGGACCCCGGTCCATTTTCCTCATACTGATAAAACACCTACTACGTTCACACTGCTTTCATACTGCTGCTACTGCTTTCATACTGTTTTCCTGCTGTTTTCCACAATATATGTTTAACCTCTTTGTGTTCAGCAAAACCGGTGAGATTGACAACTTCACTACTACGTTGGAGCAAAAAGATTTGATTGTGTTGTGTAGGTTCCATGTTGCTGCTGAACCGGTAGTGCGCCCTGCCACCTCAGCTGCACCAACCTTCAGAGATTGCTTGTCCTCCTACTGGTCGATTCAACATTGGTTTCTTTTCTGAGGGAAAACTTGCTCCTGCACTCTTCACAACCTTCCACTTGGGGTTTACCAACGTTTCCATCAGTGAAGACACCTCTATTTATATTTCGTGGAAAATAACTCCGTCTCCGACGTTTTTAGGGTTGAAGGCAGTTTTTGGGCAAAGAGGGGACGTGAGGCTGTCGCTAGGGCTTCTAGGGGCCCGCTGGGCGCGACCAAGGGGGAGGCCGCGCCTGGTGCCCGCTTGGTGGCTCCTTGATCACCTCATTCTCTCCCTTCATTCCGGATAAAAATTGATCTCTGTGGATTTTCTTCCCTTTCCAAGAATATTTCCTTAAGAACTTTTCTTAAATAAAAAACGGCAGAAAATAGCAACTGTCCTGGGGCATCATGTTAATAGTTAGTCTATGAAAACATCCGGGAAACGAAAGAAAACATGTGTAAGAAAAAGGTATTGGGTAGCAAACAAGCATTGAGCTTAAAAAATTGTAGATACGTTTGCAACATATCACTATATAATTCCCCAGATTGTCCTGGGGTCATATCTTGTGTTTTCGACGAGTTTTGTTTTTGAGTTGTTTCTGCCGGGAAGAAATCCACCAAACCCTAGTCGCGATAACTCCTCCAAGATCTCCCAAGTACAAGTTCTTCCTCAACATCATCAAGCCCTACCTAGCTGAGGTGAGGATGCATCCCCAAACTCTCTAGTTGAAGGATGGCATCCTACACAAGAAAGATCTAGAGGGACCGAAGAAGGAGGATATGAGAAGACAAGGCTTGAAGAACTGAAGCATGAAGTGTTGAAGTACAAGAAGATTGTGGAACATGGAGTGGAAGTGAATCATCGCATAATTTCATATATCATCGATGATCACCACAAATAAACAAGGTCTCTTTGGGAAAAAGTACACCTACTACAGAAAGAAATGTCAATCAAAACCATGAGTACGAGTTGAGATTCAAGCATATGAGCTTTGACGCAAATTTCAGGACCCTGGAAACTATTCGTCTTTCGTTGATGGGAAGCCATTACAGGGGAGTTGCCCCGGTATCACTATCTTTACTTTTATTATTAGATTTGTGTGTCTTATCATGGTTTGAGAGGTGATCATGCAGAATGGTTGTTTGCAAGTTGGTCTATGACAACTTTATAAGTGAAGCTTTGTATCTGTTGGTGTGGGTTTGCCTATTATGAAGTGTTGATATGGAGCCTTCTTCTTACTTAGTTGCACTATATGTTCTATTAATGGAAGTTATACTCGCATGCTTGTCTTGTGATTAGTACTAATCAAATGTTGGGTATAGTAGCAGAAATGTATTGAGTATTTGCAAACATAGCATTGTTCATATCAACAACACTTAGAAACTTAGAACAAAGTAAGAGATATTTCACTTGCAGATATATTACCCCATAGATCTTTTATGCCTGCAAAACCATCATGTTTATGTTCTTATGATTGATGTGTTATTCTGACAAGGAAGAAAATTGCAATACCTCACGTTTTATATCACTGCATGGTTTTATATATCTGTTTGCATCTCTCAAGATAGTATGTTTGCTACAAAGCCTTTGCTAGCGAAGAACCCTGTACCGAGTATGATCACTACTTGTGCATCCAAATACCTAAACCAAAAACCTTCCACAAGTGTCCAACATACCTTCCTATATGTGGTATTTTACCGCCACTTGATGTCTACGCACTCTTCTATTCTTATAGGCAGTGTTGGGCCTCCAAGTGCAGAATTTTGTAGAACAGGAGCAAGTTTCCTTAAGTGGATCACCCAAGGTTTATCGACCTCAGGGAGGAAGAGGTCAAAGATATCCCTCTCAAGCAACCCTGCAATTACAATACAATAAGTCTCTTGTGTCCCCAACACACCTAATACAATTGTCAGTTGTATATTTGCACTAGTTTGGCGAGGAGAGAGTGAAATACAAGTAATATGAATGGTTATAAGTGACAATAGCAATCTGAAAAATAAATGGCAGCAAGTAAACATGTAGCAGAACTGGTTGAAAACGATGTTTCAATGCTTAGAAACAAGGCCTAGGGATCATACTTTCACTAGTGCACACTCTCAACAATAATAACATAATTGAATGCATAAATATCTCTCTTCACTATGCTACTCCGAACTAATCTCCAGTCGGATAAGAAACACCAATCATTGCGTAGGGCTGCAAACAGCACTCCTTAGAGTTCGCATTTCCCCATCTAGGTAACCCCCACGCTATCACCATGAGACCTAGATGGTTCCAAACAAACAACACAATTTCATAGGGTCATCCAACACAAAATATAAATATCATGATAAACCACACAGTGCACACACTGTCACCTATACACCGTGATCAAAGTTTCTACGGAGATCTCGTAACAAAATCACTTGAGTAGCATAACAACTGAAGAGTAACATCTACTTATTCAACTAGATTACAAAGCTAATGATCACATAAAGATCACAACATGGGAGAGAGAGATGAAACACATAGCTACCGTAGAGCTCTCAGCCTCGGGGGAGAACTACTCCCTCCTCATCATAGGAGACAGCAACGGCGATGAAGATGGCGGTGGAGTCGATGGAGATGGCTCCGGGTGCACTTCCCCTTCCCGACAGGGTGCAGGGAACAGAAATTTCTGTCACCCAAAACTTGTCGGTGGCGGTGGCGGAGCTACGAACTTTTCGTGGAAGGCGGCTGATTGATTTAGGGTTTATGCATCGGGAGGTATAAATAGGCGAGAGGGCGATGGCGGTGGGCGCCCGAGGGGCCCACACCACCTCCAGGCGCGGCCAGGGGGCCACCCGCGCCCAACTATGGTGTGGGGGCTCCAGCCCCCCGCCCTCCGGGTCTCCTTTGGACTTCCTTGACGTGTCGGGAATTCTAAGACTTTTGCCTTTTGTTTTGCCCAATTCCGAGAATATTTCCATAACAACTTTTCTGAAACCAAAAACAGCAGAAAACGGGAACTGACTTTGTGGCATCTTGTCAATAGGTTAGTCCATGAAAACGTCCGGAAAACGAAGGAAAACATGTGAAAACATATAGGTATTGGATAGAAAACAAGCATGGAGTATCGAAAATTATAGATACGTTTGAGACGTATCAAGCATCCCCAAGCTTAACTTCTGCTCGTCCTCAAGTAGGTAAGTGATAACAAAATATTTTTTGAGGTGACATGCTACAAACATAATCTTAATCATCATATTTGTAAAAGCATTTGTAAATTTGAGATCATAATACCCTAAACATAGGCATGATAGATATAATTCTAACAATGAAACTTCGCAATCATGTTGCAACATGAAAATTAACATAAACAAAAGATCATGAATATAATGCATTTAAAAGTTATATGTTTCTTTCGAACAATAAGAAAGCATAGTAAAGTAGTATTCAGCTTGTCCTTATGAGTCGAGCAAAACATAAATGCGAGGACACCTTCAAAGTTCAAGTGGATGGCTAGAAAAAATAATTTAAGAGCAAGTAATAACACATAATGAATCAATTAATAATAGTCTTTGGAAAAAATGCACCTTAAAATCAGAATGGAAATTATGCTCTCTTAACCGTGAATAAAGTTAGAAGATGGAGACTGAGTGTTAAAAGTAAAAGAAATGCCCTTAGCAGAGGGAAGCAGGGATTAACTCATGTGCCAGAGCTTTTTATTTTATTAAACAGAGGTATTGAAAACACTTTTTTTAGAGATGTGTATGCTTATGTCAACGAATGATAATAGAGTTGTTTTCATCTTAAATACTAAACAAGTTGAGAGCAGTTCCGAATTATTTATATTAAGCATTTATAGCATGCTCTTTATATAGTATGACACTACTCCCCACCTTGCTTTACCAAACCATGGCCAACCGAATCCTCGGGTGCCTGCCAAATCTCATACCATGGATGAGTGCCTTTTATTTGTTAGGTTTTTTTATGTTGTAATAGTCTAGCCAACTCTTTGCAAAATTAATGACGAGCATATGAAGCATGAAATTCAGGGTACTTAAATAGTATGGAAGACAACAAACCCAACTACTACTTCCTCATGAGCAAAAACAGGGGCACAAAACAGGAATAATTTTGAAAGATTAAAGGTAGAACATGAGAAATTTACTTTGAGTGGCGGTTAAATACCACATGTAGGTAGGTATGGTGGACACATTTGGAAAACTTTTTTTTTGGGAGTTGGATGCACGAGTAGAGCTCATAGTTAGTACAGGTGGAGGCCAGCAAAGACTGGGAGCGACAAATCAAGAGAGAAATAATGAGCATAATCATGCATAGCTACAAAAACATTATTAATCAAAGTATAAATGGTATTACAAGTCAAAAACTAAATGATCATAGATGCTATAAGTGACTGTTCTTTAGTCATAAACATGGTGTAAGCATGCGCCAAGTCAACCAAATAAAGCATTCGAAGGAGAACACCACAAATTTATGCTTCAATGTGATAAAAACAACTCATGATTCTTTCAATGGAGCATTAAGCACTCTTAGCTATTTGAGACAAGTCATGCCACAAGAACAACTACGAAGCATAAAACTAGAATAACATCCAACATGACATGATAAAGTCTAGCCACAGTCCAAACAAGCTTCTATTTGCACCATTATAAGCATGAAATATTTTACTCTTCTCCAACACCAATTAACTTGTTTGAAACAACTCTCAGAGATAATATGCATCAAAGACCAGAGAGATAATCATATAAAACTGAAGAAAACTAACAAGCTCTGAAACAAAATACGAGTGGAAAACAAGGGCTAAACTCAGTACTAGCAAAAAGGGAACACTCACATAACAGTAAGAGTGATCTAAGCAATCAAAACGGAGCATGTCTCTCTCCCACACAAGAATTCTAGGTTCCAACTAAGTTTATTGCAGCAACGAAAATAAAGAAACATAACAAAAAAATGGACGCTCCAAGTAAAGTACATATGATGTGGCCAAATAAAAATATAGTTTCACTAGAAGTGACGTGATAAATTGTTGGCGAAGAAGGGGATGTCTTGGGAATCCCCAAGATTAGACGCTTGAGTCTTCTTAGAATTTGCTGGGATGAACCATGGGGGCATCCCCAAGCTTTGGCTTTACACTCTTCTTGATCGCATTACATCACCCTCTTCTCTTGACCCTTGAAAACTTCCTTCACACCACACTCAATGTAATTCGCATTAGAGGGTTAGTGCATAATCAGAAATTCACATGTTTTGCATGGATACAAGCGTTATTAATACTTTTTAATTTTTTTGGGGCACTTAAGTCGCTCAAATCGAATAACGCAAAGAACAAAAAACTTTTGGAATTTGCTAAGTAATACGCACAAAAATTTGCACGTCATTTTGATCTTCCTGTGAATTATGCGATTTTATACGGTGGACAGCAGAAATCTGTTTCCTGCGCAGAAATCCAAAACTAACACCAACTTTTGCTAGAAACTTTACTTGGCACAACTACTACATGAAAATAAAGATACAAAGGAGTTGCTACAGAAGTATAATACACCTTGACTCAAATAAAACAGAGAAAAACAAAGCAAAAAATAAAACCCAAGAAGTGAATTTCTTTAAAGCCTTTTAGCTAGGCATGATCATTTGAGAAGTTGCTCACATGAGAAATATGAATTGAAGAACAAGAGAGCATCAACAAGCATATGTAAAATAAATTTAATTCTAACCCACTTTCTATGAAAAAGAATCTTGTAAAGAAACAAGTCATGAAAGCACAAAGCAGCAAGCATAGGAAAGCAAAACAAGTGAAACTTCAAAATTTTCAACATAAAGAGGGGAAATTTGATATTGTTGAGATGCATAAGACTATGTTTCCCTTTCTTATAATAAATTTCAGTAGCATCGTGAATAAAATTTACAATATAACTATCAAAAACATTCTTATCATGAGCCACATGCATAAAAGAATTATTACTCTCCACATAAGCATAGTCATTATCATTAATAATAGTGGGATCAAATTCAACAAAATAGCTATCATTATTATTCTCATCACCAGAATCATCAAATAGGAGGCATATTATAATCATAATTAACTTTCTCCTCAGTAGTAGGTGGACTGAAATTAACTTATTCATCATTGTAATCATCAAATATTGGAGGCAAAGTATCATCAAAGAAAATTTCCTCCTCAGAACTTGGGGGACTAAAAATATCATATTCATCAAAACCAGCTTCCCCAAGCTTAGATTTTTCCATAGCATTTGCAATAATGGTGTTCAAAGAATTCATAATAATAACATTTCTACTAGGATGCAAATAAAGTTCCATGGGTTTTTTAATGTTCTCTTCAAACACTTCATGTCCTAATTCAATATAAAGATTACGCATTCACCACCTACAACATGTACACCGACTTCGAGAGCATCTTCCCCGAGGAAAACCACATGCACACCCTCCCCTACTATCTCGGAGATGACGATGTCGAGGAGGAGTGAAGACGAAAAGTACGACGGCAAGGAAGAGTAAAGACGACGATGGTGAAGTCCAGACGGTGTTGGTGTTGCGAGCGCGTAGTGTTGCTGGCCCTAGCTAGTGTATCGTGTTATGTACCATATACCATGTGTTCCCCGTACTATGTACCGTACTATGTAGGGATCTAAAAATCCCATATCTAAGTTATTTATCGTTGGACGTGCGTGGTGTGTTCTTTTTTATCTGTATTCATATTATTTCCAAGTGGTTTTACCCAAGTTAAGGCACGACTAAGAGCACATACAACGCAACCTTTTAGAGTAGACGCGGCCTTTTTATCTTTACTTTCCTATATTTGAACTAGTAGTTACACTAGTTTGTGAAAAAGAAAAGAATCCAAACTAAAATGTAAGCAAGACAAATTTATGAACTAGTTATGTGTATGCTGAGATAAGGACATAAAATTAAAACATATTTGTGAACTAAATAAGGTTAGATATCCAACTAGTCGAATAAATAACTCCTTTTTTTGCACGTGCATGACAACTAACTTGTAGAAAAAAATTAAAATAATATTCTTTCCCTTCTTTTTTTGGTATTCTTAAAGCCCTTTGCATTTTGTGAACACTTTGTATTTTACTATCACTTCCAGCAAATAGAATAGGGTGGGCAATCAAACCTAAAATAAATGAATCTCTTTGAATCGTTGAAAGAAAAAAAATCAAAGCATCGCGTGTTTGTGGATTTTTCATAGAACTCGGTGTAACCAAACTGAAGCTAAACTGAACTGAAGAGAGTGTTCCTCTGAAGAAAAGATGAGGTATTTGTGTTGCGCAAGTAGTGCTAACTGACGTCTGGTCAACTAAAGAACTAGGTAACAAACAAACTTAGATGATCTCGAGAGATGCACATTGAAATCCATCGCATTAAGGTTTCATGACATGGACTTAATAGACAGTTAATAGTACACAACATCTCTAACGAGGGTTGACCAGCAAGTAAAAAAATCCTACCGCAACAATGCAAAAATAAAAGCCTAAAGCTATCATATTTGCCTGCTGCATCACCTGAATCATCTGCTTCAAGTTCTTGTTCATCTTCTTCAAGTCACCGTTCAGCTCTGCATCCCCTATTGTTGGAGCACCCTTCAACTCTGCATTCCCCATGTTCTTCATGGATGGAGGCAGATTGAGCTAGAGGGTTGGAGCCCCCTTTAAACAAATCAAGCCCTTCCTTTGAAGCCTCTCCACATACTCGTCCATCCACTCGAAATGATTGCATTTTTTTCACGATCTGAAATTGAAATAATGAAGCATAAATCCCAACTCCGTGGATGCAAGAAGAGAAACCAGATCTGAAAATGAAAAATTCAGAGCTAAAGGATGCGAGAGGAACCAATATCTACCTACCCCTCCATCCTGCTCTCGCTGTCTCGCATCTAACGAACTCGCGCCCAAAGTTGCAATTTCTCTCCTCCTTCAAAGTCCAGCGCTTCAGCGGCGTTTTGCGTGACAGTCTGGACACCGCTGCATCAGCACTGGACAATACGTAGGCCACGAGGGGCGGGAGGATGAAGTGGAGGTCAACATTTCGCCAGAGAGGAAGAAGATCTGCTCGGTCGCCGAGATCCAAAGGGGAGGCGAGCACGGGCTGCTGTGTGACTGTGTCGATGGGTGGAGGAGGGCACGGGCTGTTGTGTGATTATGTTGATGTGTCAGTGGAATACAATGGCGTGGCCAATAGGATTTAGAACTAGCCTCATGCGGATCGCCCTCTCTTCTAGAAGACTGAACTCTGATCTCAACCGTAGACGCCATCCAACGGCCCGGAGACGACGCGCGGGCATGTCCCCAGAATTCCTTCTAGAAGGTCAGATCTTACGGCTGGCATTGGTGGTAGGGTATGATCAGATGGTGACGTTCGACGCAAGGGTTTTGTGGTTACGAGGTTATCAGGGTTTTGGGGTTATTAGGGTATGACAGAACTTCAAATGACCATAACTAATTCAAAAAAAATCAAAAATATGGAAACGAGGCATAGTTTGTCAGCTTATAAGATATAGTTACTAGAAAAAAAAAATGCTATCGGAACATTTTCTAGAAAAATCATTTTCACAACCGAGCCATCAAAATCGGGTTCAAATGACCATAACTAATAAAAAAATAAAAAAAATGCACGGCAAGCTCACATAGCCTTCATATGTGACATGGTTATGAGAAAAAAATATAAACTCGATGTCAAGACATTTTCATGAAAAAGGCTTCTCATAAATGAGCAATCGTGTATAGACCTGTTCAAAGTTCGATGGAGAGTGAAGGAGGGTTTTGGTTTTGAAAAAATTCAAATAAATAAATAAAACAGCAATGCTTCCTCTTGGAGTGAATAAGACGGGTCTGAACTTACTTTTATATTTTCATATCTCAAGCGTGTGTTTAGGTGGTTTTCAATTAAAAGCATTTTTTTCCAAAAAATAAATAAATAATATGGAAAATAATTCAATAAGTAGTGAAACTTCGATTGGACACTACTTAGATGAAATAGGTGTCACCTAAATAATATTGGCTCATTTAGAGAAGGTCGAAAAAAACTTGATTACAAATGGGGCTGTTGACCCAAGATTTAGAGCTCATTTGTAGCACGTTTCTCCTTCAGATTGATCAGATTCAAATATTGGGGTTCGAATATTGGTGAAAGTTCAACTTTAGCTCAAACAAGTACTGAAGAGCAACAGACTTGAAATTTTTGTACAACTTCAACGTTGGCTCAAATTATAATTTTGTTCCAAATTCAAATATTGCTTCAAAATCAACCTTTGTTTCAAATATGCATTCTGCGTCATATATAATACCAAAACACAAACAATATTATTGAGACTTAGAAGTTATCACAAGATCTTAAGTTGACAACACAAACACCTAATTACAAATCCATCAAATTCATAGTTCAAATTCAAATTCATAGTTCAAATTCAAATCTTCGACATGCTTCTTGTGTGAGCAGATGGCTTCACCATCTTGCTCCAGGTTTCCCTAGCCCGAGTACTCTTTGGAATCATCTTGTTCCTTCTGATCTTCCCTTGCGGTTGTGACCGTGGAGGTGGTGACGGAGTAATTCCACTCGACGAGCACTCGACGACAAGTTGACGGTCATGTGTGTGTTCAGTAATCCTTAAAGGAACAACTGGAACAATTACTATGTCCTCTTCTTCTCTTATAGCTTCAAAACCATCAAGAGCCATGGATTCAAATTCTAAGCCATCACATGATGAATGAACTTCATTTTCTTGGGCTCTATCCTTTTTCTTATAGCTTCCTCTCTACACCTTTTCTTTCCTCTACCTCCATTTATCCTAGTGTTGAGAAATAAAATTATAAGACATATGGAGTAAAAAGAACAAAATGCATAAAAAAGGGAACGCACACACATACCAAGGTGCTGCTTCAACGATGAGTGCATCTCAGACTCAATTGCTGCTGCATGGTCCCCTCCATCTTCAATCTCCATTGCTGATGCATTCTCCTCTGCATTTGCTGTTGTCCATCGGTCCTCTTCTTCAATTGATGCATCCAATGGATTAGAACAAAGCGTAGCAATGTGCCCTAGAATTCCACATTTTTTACGCCCTCTTTTTTGGTACACGGCCCTGTTCACCTGCTATGTACCTGTTTTTTCTTGGTCAACCTGGTGGTCTAGTCAGTAAAGGAGAGTGGAGTTTGAACCCTGGATCTACTATCTTCCATTGGTCTTTTCCCACGAGTGCAGGCACATTGTGAGCATAAGAAGCCTTAAATTTAGAAACAGAGAAATACTCAGAGCAATACTGATCAACTTCACCATCTTCACCCCCAATCAGAGTCATCAGATGTAGAGCATGTATGCATGGCTTCCCACGAATCTGCTATTGCCTACAACTGCATTCCCTAGTGGCTAGGTTCACTGGATACATCCATTCCCTATGTTTACTATCAGTGTATGCTACCTCAGCCTCGTATGTAGGCGATCGAATGCATCTCATCTTCAGTCCTCTTGCCTTGTGATGCAATGCCTTAATGAGTGATGGGAGTATAACATGGCCAACATATTGTGTTTCAACAATTCTTTTGCGAAGAGCCATCTTTATCATGATCATCTGCCTCATCTTGTCAAATGCTTGCCAAAACAAATAACCCTTCACTGACTTGAACTTTGCATTGAAGCATTCTGCAAGATTATCGGTCACATAGTCTACTTTGCATATGGTGTTGAATTTGCTTCTTGACCACACATTTCCATGATGTGCATCCATATACTCCTTCACCTCTGGATGCTTCTGAGCATACAACACTCTCAAATGGTGCTCATGCTTCCTTTCGCTGCATGTGTACGATGCTGACAATAAGTTCTCATCAAAAAAAAATCTTTGAACTTATTTTTAAAATTTTGCGCTAGGTGTCGCATACTTTCCCTATGCTCCACTCCATGGAATACAATTTCAACTGCACTCTCTAGACCTTTGCAAGCATCTCTATGTATAGCTAAATCTGGGGGTGTGCCTTTAATGTTGCGCAATTGCTGCAGAAACCAGACCCAACTTTTCTCGGACTCTGCCTCCAAAACACCAAATGCAACTGGGAATAGCCAGTTGTGTCCATCAACTCCGGAAGCTTCTGTTAGATGTCCTCTCCATCTTCGAGTCAAATGGGTAGCATCTACAACAAAATAAGGCCTACATCCATCAAGAAACCCCTGCCAACAAGCCTTGAAACATACAAAAGACCCTCTGAAGCACTCCTTCTCAAATGACTTCCCTTTTATTTTGAATGGAACTGTATGCTTGTCAATTTCTACAACACTACCTGGACTAGCCATCTCCACTTCATCTTTGAAGGTGTAAAGCAACTAAAAACTTTCATTCCATTGACCATTAATCCCGTCAAGAGCCATTTCTTTAGCATTGAAATCCTCATGTAAGGAATTACAATCTTATACTTCTAAAAAAAAGCTTCCGTTGGAGTGTTGTTGGACAAAGACCAGGTTTTTCCCTCAGCCAATCAAATATTGCATCTGCCACCCATCGAGTTTTTGCTAGTTTGGATTTTGCCTTCCCCACTCCCCCTCCAGATGGACATGTATGCTTGTGTGGGTTTTTTTTTAATCTGAAACAAAAGAAAGGGTAAAAAATAAGGGATAAGAAACATTACTCAATGATTTGAAATAAAATAATCAATCAACTAGGAGTACCTGAATCAGTTTTCTCTTTAGCATACGGGATGCATGCAACCTTCACATACACCTATCATATGGACAATAAACTATGAACCTTCTTGGCTCACTCCTTTTAATTTTATACGAATTTTCCATATGAATGCAATATGTAGTTACTGCATTCCAACAGTCAGTAAGCTCAGGATTCTCCCTGTTCCACTCAATTATTGGCACGTCGTCACCATCGTATTCATCCAAAATTAAGTTGTCATTATTTTCCGCATCCTCTTCATCGTCAGTGTCATCAAACCTAGCTCAACTCATGGGCTCCTCCGGATATTCATCATCCACTGCTTGCTGACTGGCTCTATCTACCAGGTCAGGGTACATCATCTCGTCTTCATCATCATTTCGAGGCACTTCCTCGTTAGGTTATCCATGTTCTTCTACAACGACCATAGCAGGTACAGGAGAAGCAACAGCACTACCGGCAGCAGATTCAGCAGCAGACATGTTATGGCTCCACGAACCACTCGCTTTATTTGGTATTGACCTACAAGGAGTCCCGGGGTGCTGGCTATTAGCAGAGACAGATGATTTCCGAACACCTTTCCCCTTGAATGGTTTTGCGTGTGGCTGAAGGACGTCGATATAAAGTTCACCGAAACGGCTGCCAGCATTCAGAGTAAAAAACAACCCGAGATGCTCGCCGCAAGTTAGTGGGAGACATCTTTGCTCGATACTGCTAAAGTAACTCAATTCAACAGCATCTACATCGCCCCACAGATAGGCTAAATGGAGGGTAGTGATAAAATCTCTGAAGCAAATGTTTGTTTCTATCACAACCGGATAGAAAAACGAATGAAGAAAAATGCGGTTTAGTACCACGCAGCACACTAGTTTCCATTCTAACCGCCAGCCAGAAAGCCAGCACAGGATCAATCCTATTTAGTTCAAACATACGGCTGCAGTTAGGCACGGGACAGAGGAGAGAAATTGGAATGATTCAAACTAAAAATGTCAAATACGACCTTACTTACAAGCTAGAACACCAATTCAAGGGGAAACGTTGCTTACCCGGGTCTAATCCATGAAGTATCTGTCTTTGATTCGATCCAATCCTCTCCATGGATGATGGCATTCTGTGGGTCCTGGATCAACATGGCTTTAGAGATTGTGAGGTGGGGTTGATGGTGAGGTGGGGTAGATGAGCCAGAGAATGCGGCGGAGGGGATGGGGCGGCGGCGAACGCAGCACAACGGCAGCGGAGGGGGCGAGGCTGCGCGATGCGGTGGTGTCAATCTGTTTCAGCTTCAGACAAGCTTGCTTACGTGTCTCCTTGCGGTCCCACTAGGCACACAACGGTCAAATCAAAACCCGCCCCCACTCGTCAGCAAAAAAATCAGAAGTTGACGGTGAATGCATTGTTGGGAATATGCCCTAGAGGCAATCATGTATGATGTTATTCCCATTGTATTCATAAAGTTATTAAGTTGTCCTTGTTTTGAACATCTGATATATGTCATTGAATATGTGATTCGATTGTGGAACTATATATTCATGTTGTTCATACTAATTGTCCTTGGTCGTTAAGGTTGTGCTGGACACACATCCTAGACTAATGTGAGTGTTGGCTGATGACACGGTTCCACTTGTCATGGGCATGGTGATGCCATTCCAACGTTCACGGACTTGGCTAAAGAGTTTAGCAAGTCGGACTGACCCACATTGAGATGCAACGATCAAGTCGTCATTTGCATGTCTCAATCAATGTAATCCTTAGACCTGAGGTTATCGCACAATCCGAGTTGTGGATCACCGACTTAGGTTCTGTCAAACGTTGTTCTGTGACAAGGCAACTATAAAGGCAGAGTTCGGGTCGAATGAGAAGCAAGCTGCGTGCTGTGGATAATCAAGATGGGATTTTGCCCCTCCGAATGGAGAGATATTCTCTGGGCCCTCTCGAGTGATATGATTCAGGAAGCATGGCCATGCGCGACTCAGTTAAGTGTTAACTGTGTCGGTTGACTAAGAGTTAGTCAGATGAATCACATATCACGGATCGAGAAGAGAGTTGAGCTATTTAAGGGATGACGATAAATCGCCTATAGCTCGACAAGGTATATCGTGAGGCAAAAAGGACTAAGATGAATATCACATTGAAAGGTATGTCGTCATGACTCAGTGGTACTTGGGAGTCGGCACGTTCTGCTAGGAGCCGCTACCGATTGATCGATTGAGAGTAGGACTCCAATCGTGTCCAAGTCGCCATGAGCCTGCAGGGTCGCACACTTAAGAGCGGGAGCTAGTATTGGTTGGGTTGGACCCGAACCGGAAATGGACTGAGTTAGTGAGTCGGACTCACAGAGGGAATGGGCCACAAGTGTTGTGCAGCCCATTACCATACGCTATATAAAGAGGGGCGCAGGTTGCCCAGCGGGCACGTCAGTCCACTCTCCCATGCGTTGGGAACCCTAGCCCCACTCAGTCCAGCCGCCGCACCGGACCTAGCAGTCCGCCGTCGGAGCTCCTCCTCGTACGTGTGGATACCGGCAGAGGTGCTGTACGTTCAGCACTTCGACGTTCGAGGGATTGGATCGGCCGGACCGGATCGTGGGACTGCACTGCCCCGACCAGACGCGCTACATCGATAATCCGCACCTGCGCGTCTAGTGGTAATACTCGTGGCCTTCTACCTCGGCTAGATCTTGGGAGTACCGCGTAGGAAAAGTTTTTCGTTTATCACTACGCGCCCCAACAGTGGTATCAGAGCGGTAGCTTCTGGTATTAGGCCCGAGATCCGTACATATGTGATATGTAGTTAGCGTTAGATGTGATCTAATTGCTGTTTTGGTGGTCGGTCTATGAGATAGATCGGTTTTGTACAAGGTTGATTGGATCAATCGTACTCGGGGTTAATGGATGATCTGGTTTCCGTGATCATACTGCTAAGGTCGTGGAACAACTTACCCCTACCGGTCGGTTTCCGCCATCGGGGTATACCGTGACACATAAATCCAGTTGCGGTGATCGAAGATCAAAGAGTTTGGTCGAATCGGAATACGGATCAGATTCGGGTAAAATCGTTTTATCCGATGAAGAAATCCATGATCGGAATGCAGATGAGATCTGCGTTTTCCGAAATCAACGGGCGCTGCCCGCACCCGCGAGGGGCGCTGCCCCTTCGATCCCCGCCCGCTATCCGGCTAGCGGGACCGCCGTCGTCCTGTCGTAGCGCCTTAGATGTCGTTGCGAGTTCACAACGCCGGTAGATATCGTATCTATGCATAACTTGTTTTTTGCAGGAAGTTGTGAATGGTATGGCTTATGTGCATGTGATGTGTGTAATCCATACATGATCTGCGTATCATGTTTATGTCAGCCGGCTGGAGCCTAGGTGCTGTCATTTTATTGTATACCGGCCTGCGTGTCGGATTCTCTATGTAAATTTTCATTTACTAGCTAGTGTAGCTTGTTGGAGAACCCGGTGGCATGCAAGTCGATGTACAAGTCGGCTACATGGAGTAAGATGGCACGTGACAAGAGTTGGCACGAGTCGACTTACAAGCTTCGTGGAGATGGAGATCACCATGAAGAGAGCCATACCATTTCACATTATAATTGCTTTATTTGTGTTATTGTTATGTCTCTATTTACCTCTATTTGGATAGTTGGTAGATTCTTTAATCCCTCAAAGAAGGTCTAGTCGGTCGCCCCGCCAGTGCTGCACCATCACAAGTCGGACATTCTTGGTAGTGGGCTCATGAAATTGAGGTGCTACCAATTCTTTCCGGTTAGGTGGGTTCGAGTCGGACTCTTACAAGCAGAAGCACTTGGTAAACTAGACGAGTCCATCACAACGGTTGTGGGGCTCGGGGCGAGGTAGGTTGGGAGCCGGGGCATGTGATGTCACCCAACTAACAGGAGTCGTATAGAGATACGATTGGCAAGGTGTTGCCTACCTAGATCACTTGACGGCTAGCGGTGATGCTAAAGCTCACTAGTCGGCTTGCTTATTTAGGGTCCTGAATCACTTAGCAACCATCGGAGGGATGTTGGTTCTAGTGGGAGCATAAGTATTAAAACGTTTAATATGCCTGCTCTTTTATGAATACATGTCTTAAGTGTTTTTGCGTATTTTCTGTTGTAGATCAATGGCACCTAGCAACCTTCCTCAGTTGTCCACTTTTGCGTTGAGGTCAATCCTAGAGAAAGATAAGCTTAATGGAATTAATTTCACCAACTGGTATCGTAATCTGAGGATAGTCCTCAAGCATGACAAGAAAGAACATGTTCTAGAAACTCCACTTCCAGATGAGCCTGATGACGATGCGACTGTCGCTGTCATGAATGCCTACCGTAAGACTAGAGATGAGTCTACGGAGATTAGCTGTCTTATGCTTGCACACATGGAACCGGACTTGCAGCAGCAGTTCGAGAATGTTGAGGCCTACGATATGATCGAAAGCCTCAAAAGTATGTTCCAGGCTCAAGCAAGGACTGAGAGGTATCAAGTCTCTCAAGCTTTGCTTGGCTGTAAGTTGAAAGACGGCGATCCACTGAGTCCGCATGTAATCAAGATGATTGGTTACATACAGTCTTTGGATCGCTTGGGCTTCTCAATTAAAGAAGAGATCGCCACTGATATAATTCTGAATTCTCTTCCTAGTGCGTATGGTCCGTTCATCTCGAACTATCATATGCACGGTATGGATAAGAGTATCACTGAATTACATGGGATGCTCAAAACGGCAGAGGCTGATATTAAGAAAGGCGCCAGTCAAGTGTTGATGGTGCAGAATAAGGCTAAGTTCAAGAAGAGTTCTTGGACTAAGAAGAAGAAGGATAAGTCAGGAGGTAGCGCCCATGGCCCTGTCCAGAGTGCTCCCTCAAGGACTAAGCCTTCTCCTACAGCCGGAGCCAATTGCTTCTATTGTAAGCAGGATGGCCACTGGAAGAGGAATTGCACCAAGTATTTGGCTGACAAGGCCAAGAGTGGAGGTATGACTTCCGACTCAGGTACACTTGTGTGCAATGTTATAGACATTTATCTTGCTGATGCACCTAATAGTTCTTGGGTATATGATACCGGATCAGTCATTCACATTTGCAACTCGTTGCAGGGGCTGGTAAGAACTAGGAGCGTGGCAAGAGGAGAGGTTGACATTCGGGTCGGCAACAAGGCGAGAGTCGCTGCGTTGGAAGTCGGCACGATGCAACTTCATTTACCTTCAGGATTTATTTTGGAACTAAATAATTGTTATTATGTTCCAGCGCTTAGTCGAAACATTATTTCCGCCTCATGTTTGATGAGACAAGGTTATGAGTCGAATATTAAGAATAATGGTTGTTCTTTATATTTGAAAGATATGTTTCATGGCTTTGCACCCGTTCAGAACGGGTTATTTATTTTAAATCTTGATAGTGAATCCGTCTATAACATAAATGTTAAAAGGTTGAAACCAAATGATCTGAATATGACTTACTTTTGGCACTGTCGGCTTGGTCATATAAGTTGGAAGCGCATGAAGAAGCTCCATGATGATGGACTTCTAACTTCGTTTGACTTAGAGTCATTCGAGACATGCGAATCATGCCTACTAGGCAAGATGACCAAGACACCTTTTGCAAGGAATTGTGAAAGGGCGTCTGACTTGTTGAAACTAATACATAGTGATGTATGTGGACCAATGAGCACGACAGCCAGAGGTGGTTATGAGTACTTCATTACCTTCACTGATGATTTGAGTAGGTATGGATATATCTATTTAATGAAACACAAGTCGGAAGCCTTTGAAAAGTTCAAGGAATTCCAGAATGAGGTACAAAATCAGCTCGGCAAGAAAATAAAGTTTCTACGGTCGGACCGTGGGGGCGAGTACATGAGCCATGAGTTTGATGACCATCTAAAGAGTTGTGGAATAGTTCCTCAACTCACTCCGCCGGGTACACCGCAGAGAAACGGTGTATCGGAACGGAGAAATCGGACCTTGTTGGACATGGTACGATCAATGATGAGTCGGACAGATCTACCTTTATCATTTTGGGGTTATTGTCTAGAAACTGCAGCTTTCACACTAAACAGAGTACCATCAAAGTCAGTAGAGAAGACACCACATGAGATGTGGACTGGTAAAAAGCCAAGTTTGTCTTTTCTAAAGATTTGGGGTTGTGAAGCATTTGTCAAGCGACTTCAGTCGGACAAGCTCACGCCCAAGTCGGATAAGTGTATTTTCGTGGGGTATCCAAGGGAAACCTTGGGGTACTACTTCTACAACCGGGAAGAGGGCAAAGTGTTTGTCGCTCGGAATGGTGTCTTCCTTGAGAAAGAGTTTCTCAGTCGGGAAGTCAGTGGGAGCACGGTGCAACTCGAAGAAATTCGAGAGGAACCCGCTAGGGGCGAGTCGGCGAACGCCTTGGAGGCTGAGCCGGTCGTGGTACCTACACCGGTAATAGCACCTGAACCACGGAGATCTGCCAGATTACAGAGTGCTCGTGATGTTTTACTGTTAGACAGTAATGAGCCGGCAACTTATTCGGAAGCGATGGTGGGATCTGATTCCGAGTCATGGCTTGGAGCCATGAGATCCGAGTTAAAGTCCATGGATGAAAACCAAGTTTGGAATTTGGTTGATCTGCCTGACGGTGCAAGACCCGTCGAGTGCAAATGGGTCTTTAAGAAGAAAATTGATATGGATGGAAATATTTCCGTCTATAAAGCACGACTTGTCGCGAAGGGGTTCCGACAGGTTCAAGGAGTTGACTATGACGAGACATTCTCGCCTGTAGCGATGCTTAAATCAATTCGGATCATGTTAGCCATAGCAGCCTATTTCGACTATGAGATATGGCAGATGGATGTCAAGACAGCTTTCCTTAATGGAAATTTAACTGAGGACGTGTATATGATACAGCCCGAAGGTTTTGTCGATCCAGCTGATGCTAACAAGGTATGCAAACTTCAGAAATCCATTTATGGGTTGAAGCAAGCATCTCGGAGTTGGAACATTCGCTTTGATGAGGTAGTCAAATCGTTTGGCTTCATCAAAAGCGATCATGATTCTTGTTTATACAAGAAGTTTAGTGGGAGCAAAGTAAACTTTCTAATCTTATATGTGGATGACATATTGCTGATTGGAAATGATGTCATGATGTTGCAAGAAACCAAAGAGTCATTGGAAAGGAGTTTCTCAATGAAGGATTTGGGTGAGGCAACTTACATATTAGGAATCAGGATCTATAGAGATAGATCCAGGCGGCTCATTGGATTGAGTCAGAGTACTTATCTGGACAAGGTTTTGAAGAAATTCAAAATGCAAGAGTCCAAGAAGGGATTCTTGCCGATGTCCCATGGTATAAAACTTAGCAAGACTCAGTGTCCTTCGACGACTGATGAGCGAAGTCGGATGAGTGTGATCCCGTATGCTTCGGCAATCGGATCCATCATGTATGCCATGATTTGTACTAGGCCAGATGTTTCCTATGCTCTAAGTGTTACGAGCAGATACCAGGCTGACCCTGGCGAAGCCCACTGGGCAGCGGTTAAAAACATCCTTAAGTATTTAAGAAATACTAAGGAAATGTTCCTAGTTTATGGAGGTGATGAGGAATTCAGTGTAAAGGGTTACACGGATGCGAGTTATCTCACCGACTCAGATGATTCTCGTTCGCAATCGGGATACGTGTTCGTAATGAACGGAGGAGCTGTGAGCTGGAAGAGTTCCAAGCAAGATACGGTGTCTGCATCTACAACAGAGGCTGAGTATATTGCTGCCTCAGAGGCGGCAAAGGAAGCTGTTTGGATCAGGAACCTCCTGATTGATCTTGGTGTGGTTCAGGGCGCGTCCAATCCTTTGGACGTATATTGTGACAACAATGGTGCTATCGCACAAGCCAAGGAACCTAGACAACACCAGAAGAACAAACATATACTCATGCGGTACCACCTCATTCGCCAGTTTGTCGAACAAGGTGATATCAAGTTATGCAAAGTACACACGGATGCAAACATTGCAGATCCGTTGACAAAGGCGCTACCACAGCCTAAGCATGAGGCGCACACGAGAGGCATGGGCATTAGATGCCTAGGCATATGATGCCAGGATGATTGACTCTAGTGCAAGTGGGAGACTGTTGGGAATATGCCCTAGAGGCAATCATGTATGATGTTATTCCCATTGTATTCATAAAGTTATTAAGTTGTCCTTGTTTTGAACATCTGATATATGTCATTGAATATGTGATTCGATTGTGGAACTATATATTCATGTTGTTCATACTAATTGTCCTTGGTCGTTAAGGTTGTGCTGGACACACATCCTAGACTAATGTGAGTGTTGGCTGATGACACGGTTCCACTTGTCATGGGCATGGTGATGCCATTCCAACGTTCACGGACTTGGCTAAAGAGTTTAGCAAGTCGGACTGACCCACATTGAGATGCAACGATCAAGTCGTCATTTGCATGTCTCAATCAATGTAATCCTTAGACCTGAGGTTATCGCACAATCCGAGTTGTGGATCACCGACTTAGGTTCTGTCAAACGTTGTTCTGTGACAAGGCAACTATAAAGGCAGAGTTCGGGTCGAATGAGAAGCAAGCTGCGTGCTGTGGATAATCAAGATGGGATTTTGCCCCTCCGAATGGAGAGATATTCTCTGGGCCCTCTCGAGTGATATGATTCAGGAAGCATGGCCATGCGCGACTCAGTTAAGTGTTAACTGTGTCGGTTGACTAAGAGTTAGTCAGATGAATCACATATCACGGATCGAGAAGAGAGTTGAGCTATTTAAGGGATGACGATAAATCGCCTATAGCTCGACAAGGTATATCGTGAGGCAAAAAGGACTAAGATGAATATCACATTGAAAGGTATGTCGTCATGACTCAGTGGTACTTGGGAGTCGGCACGTTCTGCTAGGAGCCGCTACCGATTGATCGATTGAGAGTAGGACTCCAATCGTGTCCAAGTCGCCATGAGCCTGCAGGGTCGCACACTTAAGAGCGGGAGCTAGTATTGGTTGGGTTGGACCCGAACCGGAAATGGACTGAGTTAGTGAGTCGGACTCACAGAGGGAATGGGCCACAAGTGTTGTGCAGCCCATTACCATACGCTATATAAAGAGGGGCGCAGGTTGCCCAGCGGGCACGTCAGTCCACTCTCCCATGCGTTGGGAACCCTAGCCCCACTCAGTCCAGCCGCCGCACCGGACCTAGCAGTCCGCCGTCGGAGCTCCTCCTCGTACGTGTGGATACCGGCAGAGGTGCTGTACGTTCAGCACTTCGACGTTCGAGGGATTGGATCGGCCGGACCGGATCGTGGGACTGCACTGCCCCGACCAGACGCGCTACATCGATAATCCGCACCTGCGCGTCTAGTGGTAATACTCGTGGCCTTCTACCTCGGCTAGATCTTGGGAGTACCGCGTAGGAAAAGTTTTTCGTTTATCACTACGCGCCCCAACATGCATTGACTGGACGACAAATTCCAGTTATCAACTTTCGCGAGAGTTTCAGCTAAGAGAATGGGGAAAAGTGAGCAAAAGTTTCGAGTGTGGGGAAGAACGAGCAATACTAAGGAATCATGGAAATTAAATATCCCAAGATTATAAGGCTCTCTCATATTTTTGTTGTTTTCCATTAAGCCTAATTAGAAAAAATAAAAACAAGGAACAAGTAAAAAATAAGCCTAACTAGTGAAAACAAGAAACAAAAAGATATAATTGGAGAATCTAAAGGAAATAACTTCGAGAACTCACACCCGAGGATGTGAGTAACTTTTACCTTACCTCTCCGGCAACGGCACCAGAAAAGAGCTTGATGTCTACGCACGTTTCTATTCTTGTAGACAGTGTTGGTCCTCCAAGTGCAGTGGTTTGTAGAACATCGGTAAGTTTACCTTACGTGGATCACCCAAGGTTTATCAAACTTAGTGAGGAAGAGGTCAAAGATATCCCTCTCAAGCAACCCTGCAATTACGATACAAGAAGTCTCTTGTGTCCCCAACACACCTAATCCAATTGTCAGTTGTATATGTGCACTAGTTCGGTGAAGAGAGAGTGAAATACAAGTAATATGAATGGTTACAAGTGATAATAGCAATCTTAAATAGATATGGCAGCAAGCAAACATGTAGCAGAACTTGTTGAAAACGGTGTTTGAATTCTTAGAAACAAGGCATAGGGATCATACTTGCACTAGTGTCTCTACAATAATAACATAATTGAATGCATAAATACCTCTCTTCACTACGCTACTCCGAACCAATCTCCGGTCGGATAACAAACACTAATCATTGCGTAGGGCTACAAAAATCACTCCTTAGAGTTTGCATTTTTCCTATCTAGGTAACCCCCACGCTATCACCATGATACCTAGATGGTTCCAAACAAACACCATAATTTCATAGGGTCATCCAACACAAAATATAAATATCATGCTAAATCACACGGTGCACACACTATCACCTTTACACCGTGATCAAAGTTTCTACGGAGATCTCATAACAAAATCACTTGAGTAGCATAACTGATGAAGAGTAACATCTACTTATTCAACTAGATTACAAAGCTCATGATCACATAAAGATCACACCATGGGAGAGAGAGAGAGAGAGAGAGATGAAACACATAGCTACTTGTAGAGCCCTCAGCCTCGGGGGAGAACTACTCCCTCCTCATCATAGGAGACAACAGCGGCGATGAAGATGGCGGTATAGTCGATGGAGATGGCTCCGGGGGCACTTCCCGGTCCCGGCAGGGTGCCAGAACAGAGATTTTTGTCCCCCGAAACTTGTCGGCAGCCGCGCCGTAGCTCTGGAACTTTCATTGAAGGGGCTCATTGATTTAGGGTTTATGCATCAGGAGGTATAAATAGGCGAGAGAGCGATGGCGGTGGACGCCCGAGGGGCCCACACCACCTCCAGGCGCGGCTAGGGGGCCACCCGCGCCCAGCGATGGTGTGGGGGCTCCAGGGCACCCCTCCGGGTCTCCTTTGGAATTCCTTGATGTGTCAGGAATTCTAAGACTTTTTCTTTTGTTTTGTCAAATTCTGAGAATATTTTTAGAACAAGTTTTCTGAATCCAAAAACAGAAGAAAACAGGAACTTGCTCTGTGGAATCTTGTCAATAGGTTAGTCCATGAAAACGTCTAGAAAATAAAGGAAAACATGTGAAAACATAAAGGTACTGGATAGAAACAAGCATGGAGCATCGAAAATTATAGGTACGTTTGAGACATATCAGCACTCCAAGTAAATTTCTTGTGTGTTACCTTTAAAACCTTCAAAATATCAGACATGTTTTGTGTCCCTCTTTTAGGTCACCAGGAAGTAGTTTAAAATTATCATGTCTTATATCAAGCAATGTTCTTCGTTCTTATTTCACCTGATGTGTATGGAATCGGTGCTCATCTAAATTTGCAAGAGAGCTGGTGCCAAATAATATAACAGAAAAGGCACTTCCCCATGGATTGATGAAAGTTGGTGGGTATCTGTGGATACGGCTAGCCCTCGTTTGAGAAAGGCATGGTGGGGGAAGTGCCAACCTTAATATAGAAATGTAAACGTCTCTCAAAATTTTAAATACTTTGCTTTACATGGGCTATGATAAGTTTTTTTGCTACCATTCATTGACATAGACATACAAACCTCTCAGAATTACATTTTCAATACCTCTGTTTTATTAAAATAAAAAGCTCTAGGATATAAGTAATCCCTGCTTCCCTCTGCAAAGAGCCCTTCTTTACTAACATGATTGAGTCGGTTTCACCTATTCCCTTTATTATCTACTAGCAAACTTGTGATGTTGAACTGAGATGCATTCTTTTATATTTCCATGATGATATTTAACCATGTTTTATTAAAGTTGACATTACCATCATGGTAAACAAGTTGAAAGTTTAGCTCTACTAACTTGCATCTTCATTTGTGTGAGTTGTTTTCATCTCCTTTATTAAGAACACAATCCCTGAAAGTTTTCTATTCATGAAAATACTTTGTGATAATTGAAGTATGTGTTATTTTCTTAATAGATCTAACGTAGAATCTTCCGGAAACATAAGATTAATATGATGGTTGTTCTCTGACAAGAACACAGTTTTCCATAGCTCCATGAATTTGCACTCACTAAACCTTTAAATGATTGCATCATTACTTCTCCTTGAGAAGCATTATGGGATAGATTGCAATATAGAATTGTTAGTGTTTATTGAGTAACTGCTGATGATTCATGTCCGCATTCTTTATTATTGACACCTCACATTATAAAACATGTGGTCATGTTTTCTGAGTTTGATTTTCGCTTGGGGACAAGCGGAGTCGATTGGGGGAGTTGACACATCCATTTTGCATCACTATTTTATATGATAATTTTCCCTTATTCGTTGATAGTTTTCTTAATAGAGCACTATACTTATGTTATTTCATTGTTTTCTCTGTGTTCTACAATTTTATAGAATTATTTATCACAGTCAGAAATCAGCTCGAAAAAGCACCTGTCAGAAGGGATATTTTCTGGACATAAAAAAATCGGGAGAAATAAAAAAAACTGCGTTTTGTCGGAAATCATCGGGGGAGCCATAAGACTTGCCAGAGGGGAGCCAGGGGCAGCCAAGAGCCTCCCAGGCGCCCCCTGGCCTCGCCTGGTGGGCCCCTGGGGGGCCTTGCCCCCTCCGGCTTTCCTTCGGGGTACTCGCCCCCCGTGACCTAAAAACATTGGGGAGGCACTTTGTAGAATTTTTCCGTCGCCTCTTCGCAAAGAAAATGACACACAGAAGAAACATCTTCCTGGAGGGGAGAGTCCGCCGGGGAAATTCCCTCCCAGAGGGGGGAATCATCACCATCGTCACGGTCATCGGAACGGGCATCATCAAGATCATTATGGTCATCGTCATCACCACTAGCACCATCATCCTCACCATCCACCTCCGTCCCTCTGTAACAATTAGGGTTCTATATCGTTGTTTTCCACTAGATCTCTCTCCCGGCGTGAATCACTCGTTTGTAGTTGATGCTTATGATATTTATCGTTGTTTGCACTTTATGACTAGATTGTTATTCATCCATTTATCACCTTAGATCATGTACCATATGATGTGTTGTGAGTAGATCGTTTAGTTCTTGAGGAGATGGGAGAATTCTAGTAATTAGTAGCCATGTTTCGTTGAGTAATATTTACCGATTTGATATTTAAGTTATGTTGTTATTTCTCTACTGGAGTTATGTGAACATCGACTACATAGCACTTCACCTTTTAAGATCCTAGAGGAATGCATTGTGTGTTGGATTTCTTATGATGGGTTGCCGGAGTGACATAAACCTAAACCTCAGTTTGCAATACTTCACATAAGGGAGTAGTAGATACCACGAGTTTATTGCTACAGTTAGATCTATAACTTAATTACTTTCTTATATTTGCGGACGCTTGCAAGTAGTGTAATCGTAAATGTGCATTAGTCTTGGATAGGACGATGCACTAGCATAGGTCTACCCATAACACTTACCAAATCGATAAATATTAATCGACGACATGTGATGAAAATAACTAAAGGAAAGCTCCCTTGTGTCCCCAGGAACGTTTTAGCCATTATAAGAAATACCACCGGCTTGTACTTTGTGCTAAAAAAGATTGAGCCACTTGTATCATATATTTAATTTCATTGTTATTTACTTGTTATCGCTTTATTACTATTACAAAAATCATTAAACAATTGTTCTCTAGTGTTTAAAGTGAAACCTTTCTCGAAACTATTTATTCTTCTGCTCCTCATTGGGTTCGACACTCTTATTCATTAAGAAAGCTACGATCGATCCCCTACACTTGTGGGTCATCACTATCAAAGTTTAATTTATAAAAAGTGTTTTAGATATTGATGAAACACTTGCGCCTAAATCACATAGTGTAGTTGTCACATTAACACCTAAATTTATCTTAACTAGGCCCCAACCCGTGCATTTGCATGGGCTACTATATAAAACATTGTACGTAACATTTAAATTCCAAGTTTAGAATTTTGTTTGGACTAATCGAAAAATTAAGAGATATAAAATGTTTCTCCAATACTTTCACTTACCATTGTTGTATTTACGATCCAAATCTCGGGTGATGGCTTATTTTACGTTTTGCTACAGTATTTTCACAACACTTCCAATTCAAGGACCGTGTATCTTCGTTGTAAGGAACTACCTGTCGAACATCCATCTTTTATGTGCCAACTGTTCGTCACACGCCTCAAGCTACCTTTTCATGGTGATCATCTATAGGGCCACCATGGTGATCATCTTTTATGGACATTTAATATTGTATTTCGGAAGAGTAATGGATGTCTCTACATGGTCCATACTTTGAGATACTTAATGTTGTGTATTCAGTGGTCTACATAATTACTTATAAGAAAGTGATCTCGCATGCAATACTGAATAGATTAAATTTACATAACATGGCACGATGCATAACTCTAGAATTTTATTTTCGGCCGTTGAAATATATATAGGTACAAAAATGGTGATTTATGCATCTTGTATGATAAACAATCTCTTAGTTAAACTTAGGCGGGACAATCTATTCTAGACAACTCTGAATTTTAAACCATCCTCTAAGCCTATCATATGGTAACACATTTCCTGATTTGAAGTATTATCATTACAAATGCTCACTTCGAATATATATGCTTGGATATAATAACCGAAAATGTGGAAATGCAAGAAATATATACATAATTAGAGAGAAAAATATATAACCTTTTCCTTTGTGTTACAAAATCAAAAATCTAACTAACAATATTACTATGATATCTCGCTTGCATTTCATATTCTTGTGAATACAAACACCAAATTATAAACTTGTGAAATCCAGCAGCATACATTTTTTTTGTTATATATAACCAACTTTAATGTTTGGAAGTTTTTGTCACACAGGATAACTTAGAGCATGGATTTTCGAGGACAAAATATATGGAAAAATGGTATACTAAATATACCATTACTTCATTTTGCAATGAAATTAACAATCCAAACTTCTATTTATCTGAATCAAAATCAGCACTTGTTTTGCATAACTCTTTCTCAAGTTTAGTACAGAAATTACGGTCGTAAGCTCGGTTGCATGGACATCAAAACATCTGCATTTGCGTTATCCGTATAACAAAATCGCAAATAATATATGTTGCATACCTGACCTTCCCATACTTTCTTGGGTTGAATGTATATTTATAGAAAATATTTAGTTACTTTCGTCCTCTTTGGATTACAGGGTTGAAAAACACAGGATGACGATAAACATAGAAATCTCACAGGTTTATCTGCGTAAAACATAGGAAAACTGCAGGATTAGTTGTTTGAAGGAAATGCATGAAAACGTAGGAAAAGTGCCTCGAACCTACGCACTTGAGTCTAAGAAAGAGGTTGTAGTGGATGTTCAAAATCGTATGTGAGTGAGGCATAGGAATCCAATCCATAGGAATTTAGGTAGTACTATTCCTTATCCATAGGAAATAATCCCAAGAATTGGAAACCTCAAAAAATCCTACGAAATTCCTGCAATATAAAGAGACCCTTAGTTATCACAAAGATACATCATATGAATAGAATACAAAATAACGAACAGTACACCAGGTCATTCTTTTTTTATCATGTTACGAATTTACATATCATCTCTGCATGCATGCTATTTGTACTACTCCCTCCGATCCATAAAAGGTGTCGCTCACTTAATACAAAGTTTGTACTAACTTAGTATAAAATGAGTGACACTTTTTATGGACGAGAGGGAGTACAAAAGTTCTGAAGAGTCTTACATGTTGGAAGACGATTAGCATGGTTGCGCATGGATGATATTTGCTTATAGATATTTACATGCTTGCCTAGTCCATATAAATCTTGTGAGGGTTATATTCCTGGGGAAAAGGACAAAATAAGAGCCAATTTAAGCATAGACCATCTTGTCATGGATCAGATCAAGTCTTAACAGTGCAAGCTCCACCCCCACAACATGGATCGCCACCACTTATGGAAATCTTATTATGAGAGAAAAATGAATCGCATCTAGCTAATGCTTGCCCAAAATCATCATCAATTGATGGAATTTATTTATGCAAAACATAAGAGAAACCAACCTTAGGTATCGCTTTCTCGATCATTGGACAAAAAATTAAAATCCAAGTAAGTAGGGCCGCAATAAAATCCAGTCACAGTATGAGAACTCAAATCTACATGCATGATTTTCTAGTCGGCACGTCTACACTGAAGCAGCCAAGATTACTTACCATGCTATTATCCCGCATTCCTTTGAGAATGTCAAGGATGCTTCTTGTTTGTTGCCAGGAGGGAGAAAGCCTGCTGATAAGCTGCACGTCAGCGCAAGCATGAACAGGGCATCGTACCTAGGCTGCCGTATCAGCCATACCAACATCATGCATGCAACTTGAAGACAAACTAGGTGAAGAAATCAATCCGAAGTTGTGAAGTAGATTCTGGACGACTGGCCTGACCGGAAAGAGGAGATACGCAGGTGCATTGCTTACCGGTAATCAAATGATCCTACTACAAATGACTGACTGATTTGTCCAAGCCGCCACTATTTTGAAACTGCGGACTATTTTCAGATCGGTCGATCAAGCTTGGCCGTTGCTGCCATACACGGAGCAGCTATTCCTAGGCAGCTTAATTGTATTGGTGGAGGATTCTCGTGTTATATCATCGCGATCGTACTACTCGACTCTGCGGGTGCTAGATTACTTGCCCAGATCAAAAATGACGGGAAAAGAGCAGTCAATCTCCATGATGTCAGCTCGTTGCACGTGTGTTCTCTTGATCATCCTAGGAAGGGTCGCGCGGGAGAAGACATGCATCATCCAACGGTTGTACATAGATTATTTACATATCGTACGGACGTAACACTTTTAACCTCTAGGATTAATGTGGTGATTTGTAGGGAGCCTCCAATTAGTAAATATAAGATGTAAGATTGTAGGCCCAAATATATCTTCTAATTTAGCTGGTAGCTTCTCGGATAATTTTCTACATTCAAGTTTAAACTCTCGATCTTTATAAGCAACTTCATTAATAAATTCTTTATAGTATGCTTCATTACCTCCTTCAAGTGTTGGGTTCTTCAGGCTTCCCATTTTTGTGAGGTCTCTTACGGTGTGGTTTGGTGTGTGAGCGTTGTTGTAATCTAGTTCTCCCAACTTAGTGTAGTTTTACTTTTACAGCGTTTCTGAATGCTTACTTCGATTTTTATGTTTTCTGGCAAAAAAATTCTTGGCCTTTTCGACATTGGCTAATCCGAAAAGGCGGAGTCGTCACGCCGGACAAGAGGAATTTGTGCCCAATCGGTGTAAACCCGGAATCATGAACTGTCTTTTTGGATCCGTAATGCCTAATCCAGCGACCCAACACATAATGCAATTAGTTAAATAATTTTTAATACTTGGAAGAAACATAAGCAATGTGCCCTTACGGAAATATGAAATATCAGTTTTTTTAATCATGAGCACACATGCAAAATTCGTGTTAACATTGATACTTTGTGAAAAATTGGGATCATTGATAAATAAAAGAGAACGGAGTAAGATCATATACAAACCTATTTTAGCAAAATCCCGCAACTTTTATTTCATGATCACAATGATGTTTACATAAGGATTTTAACTAGAAAAAGAAAGGATGTAACTGTTGGATGCTCCAGAGCCTTTTCGTTTCTTCTAGCTTGTCATCTATGTGTCTTTTCCTCTTGCCATATTTTTCTGCGTCCTGGATGTTGACAAGGTAGTATGATCCATTCTTCACAACTTTGATATTGACGAATGGCCCTTCCCATAGAGGGGCTAACTTGTGCTCTCTATTCTGCACAATCCTTAGCACTAAATCGCCTTCCCAGAAGGATCGATGTTTTACTTTGCGGCTGTGATATTTTTGCAAGCTTTGCTAGTAAATGGCACATCGCTGGAGCACAAGGTTTCTTTCCTCTTCTAGGAGATATAACGCATCTTGGCATTCTTTTTCTTCGTATTTTTTGACGTAGGCTTATACATGGGGTGAGTCATGCATAATATCGGTAGGTTACATTGCCTATGCACCATAAACAAAGAAAAATGGCGTTTGGCATGTTGATTTGTTTGGTGTTGTGCGTATATTTCAAAGGACGGATGACAACTCCTCTACCCATGCCCGTGCTGCTCTGTGCAAAGGTCATTTCAAGCGTGGCATAAGGCCTTGGAGGATTGAACTGTTATTTCGTTCCACCTGCCCATTTGACTGTGGAGAATGTGCACCAAAATGAACGGATTTGGCAACACAGTCAACTTCAATTAAGAATCGGGTGACCAATAGTGCTAAGAAGGATACAGAATTATTTTAGATTTATTTTCAAAGCAATAAGAATTGCTAAGAATAACTAATACATACATAAATGCACACCCAACATTACCGAGCATTGAAGCTTGGAAGAAGGGTGACTAAAGACCTGTAAGAGCATCACTTCGTCAAGAAGGTAATTAAAATCAACATGACCTCTTGACATATAAGAGTGTAATACTCAAAAGGTGGAACATAACAGAAGCTAATGAAACTTATTTAATCTGAGAATTATAAAAACTTTGACCTGGTCCTAGAGATGAACAAGATACTGGAGTTTGTTTCTGCTGACATTCCAAGGCAGAATGTTCTGACGGACCACAGGATCAAATGCATTGGAAGCCTCCAACACACGTATACAACTTGGTTTTAAATCAAAGGACGAAGTTTGGAAAGAATCTCAAGAGTAAGAACATGCTCATGAGAATTTTAAGATCATGGGGGATGCACAGGGTAATACTCTTTTGTAGAACCCATGATAAAAACAGAGGTGTAGCTGGATCAAGAGCACAGATGTGGAAATCATAAAGAACACTCTTGTCGTGATCCTTTTGATTCCATATGAAGACCTATGGCTGTGAAAGTTAAAATTACCCAGCTATCCTAAGGTAGAACATGTTCCTCAGGATCAATGGAACAGATTTTGGATTAAAGGTCAGCATCCTGTACTGATAGCCTGAGCATCAAATGGTTAGAACCACATTATTAAACCCACCGCAATTCAACACATTTCGGAACATTCGGTTCAAGTCCAAGGCTTAAAAACCCAAAGAAAGGAGTAGCCACTATCTGAGTGTCTTTAAGGACACTACAAGCAGCAATCACAATGTATATTTCAAAAGCCATACCTAGATCCAAAATTACGTGAGCAATTAATAAGGAAAATATTCGAGATGAAAGAAATCTCGAGGTTCTAGATTTGAGAATCCGGAACATAGGAATGTGGAATCCACATAACTCTGAGAGATTATCATGGAAAGAATCTCCCAATTTAAACGGGAGAAGGTCGAAGTATAGAACACACACGACTCTAGAAAGTTAAAACTAGGTCAACTTGGTTAAAAAACGTCATGCCAAAGAAGGCACATATGTTTTGAATGACTAGAAGAGATAGAAAACCCTTTTAAAATCAAAAGCAGATAAGGCGGCTCAGAGATAGAGCGACACTAGATAAAGAGTAAAATCAATCCTAAAGAGTTTTCACAATTCATTTGAAGTTTCAAAATAGTTTTCACAAACACTAAACTCAACATCGACCAAGCAGTAAAGTTTTCCTACAGGCTGTCCTGCTCTGGTACCAACACTTGTCACGACCCCGGACCTAGAGGTATACATAAGTGTTACGCACTGCTAGTCATGCACCCACAAGGGTTTCAGGGTTACCGGTCCCGGCTGTAACTCACAGTGACTGATAGACCGGAATCATAGGCGTGCGAGCCAGAAACACATCGGTACTACTGCTCCTTATGTCCATGTGATATGTCTCAAATGTATCTATAATTCTGATGTTCCTGTTGTTTTTCATGCAATTGCTACATGTTTTCTATACACTTTGTATCATTTTTATGGATTTCCTGGGACTAACCTATTAAAAAGATGCTACAGAGCAAGTTCATGTTTTCTGCTATTTTTTGTTTCAGAAAAGTTGTTCTGGAAATATTCTCGGAATTGGACGAAACAAAATCCTAGGACCTTAGAATTCTGCCACGTACACACAGTCCGGAGGAGACCCGGAGGGGGCCCCTGGAGCCACCACACCATAGGGCGGCGCCCCCCTCCCTTGGTCGTGCCACCACATGGTATGGTCCCCTCGGGCGCCCACCGACATCGCCCTTTTTCCTATTTAAGCTTCTCCTCAGGTTAATCCTAAATACCCGAGCCTCCATCCATGAAAAGTTTTGTAGCCTCCTTCATCGTCAACCCTAGTTTGGGAGGGTTCCGAAGCTCTCCTCGGCACCCTATCGGGAGGGGAAATCATCACTAGAGGGATCTACATCACCATGCCTGCCTCCAGAGTGATTTGTGAGTAGTTCATCCTTGGACTACGGGTCCATATAAGTATCTAGATGGTTGTCTTCTCCTCTTTATGCCACCATGTTCAAGATTATCTGTTTGTAATGCTACATGTTGTGTTTGCTGGGATCCGATGAATATTGAATGCTATGTCAAGTGATTATCAAACTACCATGTTTATATTATTTATGATCTTGCATGCTCTCTGTTACTAGTAGATGCTATGGCCAAGTTGATGCTTGTAACTCCTAGAGGGGGTATTTATGCTCGATAGTGGGTTCATGCCTCCTTTTCATCCATGCTCGAGTGACATAAACATGATGGATGGGGTATGTTCTATTGCCATTGGGGAGAAAACAACAAGGTTTTCATTGTTTACATTACACACTTTACTTAAGGAAATAATCTGTTGCTTGCAACTTAATACCCAAAGTCTGCTTGGATTACGTTCTAAGGTAGGATTATTAGTCATAGATGCCATTGGATAACGATCTATGAATTATGTTGTAAAATTACGCATGAATCACATAGTAATCATCATGTCATGCATATGCACTACGATGCAGCCTTTATATCTGTCAATTCCCCAGCTGTAATTTGTTTACCCAACGTGTTATCTATCTTTTATGGACAGACACCACTAGTGAACTATGGACCCCGGTACATTCTTTTACAGTGATAATACAACCACTGCAAACACTATTTTCCTTTCATTTGGTGCCATCATTGTTCTCTTTTCATTTACTGCAAACAAGTACTGTTTTCCACATTATACATCTAATCCTCTCTGTTAGCAAAACCAGTGAGATTGACAACCTCACTGTTTTGTTGGGGCAAAGTATCTTGGTTGTGTTGTGTGCAGATTCTACGTTGTTGTTGAGCCCAGTAGTGCGTCCTGCCAACATCAGTTGTCAACAACCTTCAGAAGTGATTTCTTTCACCTACTCGTCGATTCAACCTTGGTTTCTTTCTGAGGGAAACTTGCTGCTGCACTCTTCATACATTCTTCTTCGGGTCTCCCAACGAACGTGTGTCCACAGTCCGCATGCATCAATCAATTTTCTTGTGTCGTTGCAGGGAGGAAGAGGATTTCTGCAAGGGGAGTCTCTCACCTCCAATCTATTTACTTTGTTTTGTTTTTGTTTTTCTTAGTTTATTTTATTTTGTCTTGTTTGATTCTCTATATCAAAAACATAAAAAAATTAGTTATTATTATAGTTGTTATTTTTGCTACCCTGCTTTTAGTTCATCATGTTACTCCCTAAGTTCACCCTGAAAGACTGATCAATAGGTAGTGGTTCTATAATTGGAAAGGATAATATTCAAGAATTCTTTAATCATGTTAGCAAGAATAAATATTTTGAGGATAGATCCATAGTAGAATTTGCTCCAAATTATGAAATTGATGCAGCTTCTTTAGTTCACATGTTAGAGGCTAGGTTTGTTAACCTTAACCCCATAATGATCAAATGTTTCTTAACCTAAATGATGTTGAGGACACTGAAAAGAGAGATTTTATTCTGGAAACTTTTGCTCAAAGAATTTGGCGATGTTTCTATAGAAGCTAGGAAAGTCTTTGATCGTTTTAAGATGCTAGGCTCATGTGTAGATGCTATTGGTGCTCTTAAAAACTAGAAAAACCCAAACCTAAAAACGGGGAGGAAATCAAAATACCAATACCTTTTAAATTAGTAGCAATGCAGGAAGCCTGGGAGAAGAATTTTGATTGGATTATTCCTGAAAACCCATTTTATGAAAGAAGTAAACCTAAAAGTGTTGAGAAAAGGACATATGAAACTTATATATATATATATATATATATATATATATATATATATGTATATATATATAATACAATGCATTGTTGTGGAGGTTTCTTGTCTCAAATTGGATGCTTCTTCACTTGAAAATACTTGATTCTTGTTTTCTGGGCCTAGCTGAAAGGCGTTAAAGAAAAGTACTTCTTGGGAGATAACCCATGTTTTTATTTTTGCAATGTTTTCTTTTGTTTTCTTTGAGTCAAGGTGTTGTTTTCTTCTATAGCAACTCCTTTGTATCTTTAATTTCTCGTATTTGTTGTGCCAAGTAAAGACTCTAGTGAAAAGTTGGTGGTAGATTTGGCTTTTTGCACAGAAACATATTTTCTCTATCCACTGTTAAATTCGTATAAAACTCCCGAAAGATCAAAATGACCTGAAAATGCGTGTGCTTAATACTCGGCTATTTCCGAAACTTTTTCTAGTTTTAAGTTTTTCTATTTGAGCAACGTAAGTGTCTCGAAAAAAATTAGTGTTTACAGACTATTCTGGTTTTGACAGATTCTGCCTTTTTAACGTTCCATTCTCTCTTTTACTATTTTGAGTGGATTTCTTTGCTCCATAAGACATCAATGGTTGTAGATAATGTTTAAAAATTATTAATAATACTTGTGTCCATGCAGAACATGTGAGTTTTTTTATTATGCACTAACCCTCTAATGAGAATTACTTCAAGTTTGGTGTGAAGGAAGTTTTCAAGGGTCAAGATAAGAGGGTGATATAATGTGATCAAGAAGAGTGGAAAGCCAAATCTTGGAGATGCCCCCGTGGTTCCTCCCAGAAAATCCCAAGAAGACTCAGCAACTTATCAGGTCACTTCTAATGAAGCTATATTTTTATTCGGTCACATCTTGGAGCGTCTGTTTTTTTTTTTGGCTTTCTTTTATTTTCCTCGTTGCAATAAACTTAGTTGGAACCCAACATTCTTGTGTGGGAGAGATACATGCTCCTCTTTTTCATATGAATACTCGTATTCCTCATTTATCATACTCGTATTCTTAGTTTTTCTTCTAGCTACTTCAACTCTGTTTTAGCTTCTGTTTTTCATGCATCTCTTATTTAGAGCTGTTAGTTCTTGTAGAGTAGTGTACCTCTCTTTTTTCATTGATATATCATATGGAGAGTTTTTGTTTAAATAAAATGATGGTGTTGGAAAGCAATAAAATATTTCATGCTTATAACGGTGCTTAGTAGTTATTATTTTAATTATATGCTTAGTAGTTATTGATGTAGCATGACTTGTATCAAATATCTGAGAGTCCTTAATGTGTCATTGAAGGAATCATGAGTTGTTTTTATCACATCGGAGCATAATATTGTGGTATTCTCATTCGAATGCTTTATTTGTTGACTTGGCGCATGCTTACACCATGTTATGACTATAAAATAGTCACCTTTAGCCTCTATGATCATTTATTTTTTTACTTGTAATACCATTTATGCTTTGATTAATAATGTTTTGGTCGCTATGCATGATTATGGCCATTATTTCTCTCTTAATTTGTCGCTCCCAGTCTTTTGCTAGCCTCCACCTATACTGAGTATGAGCTCTACATGTGCATCCAACTTCCAAAAACCAAAGTTTGCCAAATGTGTCCACCATACCTACCTATATGTGTTATTTAACCGCCACTCTAAGGTAAATTTCTCATGTGCTACCTTTAAAACCTTCAAAATTACACCTTTTTGTGCCCCTGTTTTAGCTCATGAGGACGCAGGTAGATGATCTTTATCTCACTTGTTGATTGGACTTTACACACCTGGACTAGTGGCACATCCGCTTATCCAAATTGATAGAAGAGTTGGCAACGGGGTGCCCAGCCCCAAACTTGGTTACTATAAATTCTCTTCACTCTTTTTGCCCCTGATTTATTAGTCAAAGCATAATTTTGTAAACAAAAGAGAAGAGGGATGATCTACTGACCCCAGTAGAAAGAACGTCCTTCAATGAGAGCCACTGTTGTAAAGTCTAGTTGGCTTGTGACGTACTGTATTGGCTGTTTACCATTCATTAACATAAGCATACACCTCTCTCAATACCTCGGTTTTAATAAACTAAAAAGCTTTAGAACATGAGTTGATCCTTGCTTCCCTCTACGAAGGGCCTTTCTTTTACTTTTATGTTGAGTCTTCATCTTCTAACTTTATGCACAATTAAGAGAGCATAATTTTCATTCTTACTATAATGTGCATCAGTCCCAAATATTATTATTGATTGATTCAAGATATATTATTACTTATTCTCAAATTATCTGTTTCTAGTCACCACTTGAACTTTGAAGATGTCCTGGCATTTATGTTTTTCTCTCACTTTTAAGGACAAGCGGAATACCACTTTTCTATGTTTTCTTTATGATCGAAACAAACGTATAACTTTCAAGTGCATTATTATTCATGATATTTTGTTTGTGTTACTTTTCATGTTGCAACATGGTTGCTAAGTTTCATTGTTAGAATTATATCTACCATGCCTATGTTTAGAGTACTATGATCTCAGCTTAAAAATTCTTTTACAAATTTGTTGGTAGCATGTCACCTCAGAAATTATTTTGTTTTATAGTTTTACCTACTCGACGACGAGTAGAACTAAGTTTGGGGATGCTTGATACGTATCAAACGTATCTATAATTTCTGATGTTACATGTTGTTTTCATGCCAATTGCTACATGTTTTCTATACACTTTATATCATTTTTATGGATTTCCTTTGACTAACCTATTAACAAGATGCCACAAAGCCAGTTCATGTTTTCTGCTGTTTTAGGCTTCAGAGAAGTTTTTGTGGAAATAATCTCGGAATTGGACGAAACAAAATCCCAAGACCTTAGAATTTTGGCACGAACATGGAGTCCGGAGGAGACCCGGAGGGGGGCTCTGGAGCCACGACACCATAAGGCGGCGCCCCCTCTTAGCCGCGCCACCAGGTGGTGTGGGCCCATCGGGCACCCACCAACATCACCCTTTAGCCTATTTAAGATCCTCCTCGAGTTAACCCTGAATACCGGAGCTTCCATCCACGAAAAGTTCCATAGCCGCCGTCATCGTCAACACTAGTCTAGGAGGGTTCTGAAGCTCTCCCCGGCACAGTGCCGGGAGGGGAAATCATCACCGGAGGGCTCTACATATAACATGTTCTAGGACCAGGTTTCCCGGAAGGGGTAGACATCACTCTAGGGTGAACCGCAGGGAAGGAAAACATGGGGGAGCGCTTTGGGGAGAGGACATGACGTTTTTGCCAAGTTTCAGGTTAGCCGGAGAGGCTCCCTACTTCCTGCCAATCAACTATCTCGGCGATGCCGAACAGAGATTACAAATACCTAGGCAGATTGTGTGTATGGCTCAATCTCCCTTAGGGTTTCTCCCTTCCATCTTTATATAAGAAACCGGATCGGGGCGTACAGGAATACCAACCGTGTATTAGGCTAACACTAATCATCTACGGACATCCAACCCTTAAAGGTACACATGGGCTTCAGGGCCGTCAATCCGGATGTAGTCATGCGCTTCGTGCCTTGTGAGCCTCAGCCTTTGGGCCTGCCCTTTAGGTCCGGCTTATGGATGCTAGTAGATACCCCATTCCGGATATCTCCGACAGTAGCCCCCGGGAAGGCTGAGGAGACTCGTTTTTGGTGTTGAGCTTCCAGCAAGGTCTGAATGACAAAAACTGAATCCTGAGTCGTCCCCCTTTTCATGTTCGAACTTGAACAAAATCCCGCGTCCAGAGAAAAGACGGATCTTCTTCGTGAAGTTTCCCTTTGCGCCAGCGTTCCTGTTCTCGCTAGAGAGAAAACGGATAGAGCGAAATCATCGGGCAATTTAACGTTGTAGAAACGACAGCGAATGATGGCTCCGTCTAACCAGGCGCTTTAATCGAGGATCCCTCTCCCCGCAATGGTCATAAGCGTGACAACGGTCAAATCGTGCCATGTGTCGTGCATCTAGGGTCGAGGCAGACGTCCGGGGCTATTTATCCTTACAGTCGCCCTCGTTTTCTTCTCCTTCTCCACTTGCTTCATCTCGTCTCCATTTTCTTAGAGCTCGAGCTTCCACTCTCACACTGCGAACACACAGTGACCCAAGGTTCCCGCAAAGAAAAATTCTAGCGCCCTCTCGAGCACTATGGAGTCCGGAGATGTTCATTCCGGTGATGATAGGAAAGCATTGGACGACATTTCTTCCCTGGCGGCTGCGGAGGCGGCGTCGTCCAGCGAGGTTCATCCTTCGCCTCCAGCGCGCCTATGATGTTCCTGATGCCCAGCGATGGTCCGACTCCGTCTCCATCCCCTCTGCGTCCGCAACTGCAAAAGGGGAAGGCCAAAGCGGCTGACGACACCGCTGCGATGGATCTAGACGCCGGCGGCGAGGACGAGGACGGAGCCGGGGAAGAAATTGCCTCCGGGTACTTGTTCCCTTGTTCTGTGATGGCATCCAACACTACGAGGACGTCGGCTTCATCCCGCGGAACAAATGACGGAGCACGGAAGGCGATTAGGAGCCGCATCCACGGGTACTATTGCGTTCAGCCTCGAGTACTATTGCGTTCAGCCTCATAATTTGACGCCGAACGCTATATTGTACGTTTCCGCCTTTCAAGCCCTTTTTCAGGGTTATCTGGGAATAGCCCCCAATTTAGGTTTCTTCAAATACTGCTTCTATGTGAGGGGAGAGCCAGATGGCGTAGGTGGGTTGAAGCTTTGGTTTCCTAAAGTTACCAAATCTGAATCTGTGAAATATTTGCAGTACATGTTCTTTCATTTGCAAGACGTGCCCTTCCCGAAGAAAACCACGGGGCTTCTGCCGTTCGTCAACGGCGCTGCAGTCCCCAAAGATAGCCGCAAGGAAGACGCCATCCGAACGCTTCCGGCAAACTTGGAGAAGATAAAACGGTGAATCACTAGGCTCACAACAGCTGAGCCCAAACTTACCAGCGCGGATACTGTTCTGTGCTGGTTTGTTCGCCGAATTCAACCTCTCGCGCATCGGGAAGGCAAACTGATGTGCCAATATGCGGGGACGTCGGATCCTCTGCGCTGCACGTCGTTTCCGCACGATTCGGCGGAACTCAAGTCTTCCGTCAATCTTCTGATCAGCGTCCGGGGCCAGTATAGCGAAACGGTACCTATGTACACAGCAGGTAATCCGCCACCCGCCGTAAGCTTTCTTCCTTCTATACGTTTTCATTTTGTTTAGCCTTTGATCGCAATCTAACATGCATTTGTCAATTTTGCTCGCAGTTTGAAGGACTCTTGGATGAACACCTATCCTCTCCAGGGAATTTGGTGGCAAAAAAGAAGCAGAAGGACAAGGCGACTTCCGACGTACAGGAACCTACCAGGGATACGCGCAAACAGTCGCGCACCATCCCGGAAGGTGCCCATGTCATAAACCCGGAAGGAGCCAATATTGGTTCTTCCAAGTAAGTTTTCAGACTTTTTTCCTTTTTGGTTTCTTCTTCCTTGTTCTTTTTTCCACTTTTGCCTTATATCTCATTTTCCTTCTTTCTAGGCTTCAGCCTACTTCTCTGAAAAGGCTAAAGAAGGTTTCTCGGCGGAAGAAGAAAAACACGGTCCATACGTGGACCCGTTGGAGGTAGAGCCCAGCCAGCCGGAGGCCTCCATCGAGGAGGACTTGGAAAGGTTGGGGGCATCTGGGACGAGCCCAACTCGTCAGAATGTGAAGACACGGGCCGTCCGGCTTCTGGGACTCTGGCACGTCCCAGGGTTAAGGAGGAGTTCTTTGATGAGGATGATCGATACATCCCGGGGTTTGAGCACCTGCTCGTGCCTGTCCCGATTCCATCATTCAACAAAGTGTCAACCGGCTCCTACATCTATCGGGACGGCTTCACTTCCCGTCCAAAGGAGGTGACGGACGAGGGATTCGGCTTTCTGGAAAGCCAGTTCGAGCGCTAAAGCAAGTACTTCCTTGAAGTACTGGGACGTGTCCGTCATATGAACACGGTAACACTCTTACCGCTAGCCCCTGAGTAATTGTTCGAACGTTTTGTCGAATATTTACTCATATTAGCTCAAGGGTGTTAACTTCTTTTTTTCGTGTCCTAGAAGATGACGGAGCAGGAAAATTCGGAAGTGTTTTCCGCTTTGACAGAAAGCAACGAGAAGATGCGGAAGATGGTAGAACTAGTGAAGAATAAGAACGAGGAACATTCCGCTCTTCACAAGGAGATGGAGAATAACAGAGATTAGTTTTTTATTCCTTCCTTTCCGAGTTTTGCTTCTTTTTTTTGTCTTTCGGATTTTTTATCGAAAATTCGAGTTTGTCACTCGGTTTTTATTCTGCCTTCCGAGTTTTTTCTTATATTCCCACTGTCTTCAGCCATTATTGACTCTGCAAAGGAGGCTCTCGCCAGTGCTAGCAATGCACAAGGACTGCGCGATGAGAACCTTAGCCTTGTGAAGTATTCGGAGAAATTGAGCAGGGATCTTGTACTTTGCAAGAAATCTCTTCGCAAGGCAGAAGGCAAAATGACGGAGCAGGCGTCCCAGGATGCCAAGGATGCTGAAGCCATCCGGCATCTCCAGAAGACGCTGGGGGATGCCCAGGACGATCTCACGGTCCTGGACACTGAGTTGCTCGGTAAGTTTCTTGCTTGAATAATTTTTGTCATTTCACTCTTTTGCTTTTTGATGTCTTGTGCCTAATCAGCAAGTTTTTTTGCAGAGGAGGGGGACAAGACGAAGTCTCGGGTTGAAAACATCCGAGTACCTTGTAGGCATCCGGACAGCTAGGAGGAGGTTCGCGTCCAAGTTCCTCCCCGACAAACAGCTGGAGCAAGTCACAGATATTCCTGATGCTCTGGACGTGTGGCCATTGAGGTGCAAGACAACCTCCCGCATTCAGCTGCCCATAGTGGGGCAAAGATGGCAATTGGCCTTTTGCGCTGCCATTATGTGGACGCTGAGTGCTAGCGTTTGGCCACCAGCGTCCCGTCTCCTCTCTTCTCGGCGCGTCGAGGAGTTGTTCGACTCCGTCAAGGGATACACCACAAATATTTCCCGGATTGTGTCTAGTGGAACTTTCTTCCCGGAAGAGGAAGCTCCCAAGACACCAGAAGACACTGGCGCGTCCGACGAAGATGATGATGACGACGATAGCCAGAAGTAGGCCCTACGAGGCAAAGATTTTTTTTTGCATTATCTTGTAATTAAGTGCATTTGTAATACCAAACCTGTTTTGGTTATGTTTTGCAAAGATGAATGCAAAGTATGCGTCTTTTATCTTCCAAATTTTCCTTAGTATTTTTACCATACTTCTTTCTACGAATGCTTTCTTCCGGCTTTCGAGTTGTCTGGCAATGATGGGTTTTAGTTTTTCGGCATTGGGCAATCCTTAAAGACGGAATCATCACGCCAGGCAACAGGGTAAGTACCAATCTGTCTAAACCTGGAATCATGAGCCGTTCCTTAGGGCCTGTAATGCTTAATCGACAATCCAACAAACTTTTGTAATCGGACAAAAATCTTTAAAGCCGAAGAAGAAAACTTAAGAATTAAGCCGTTGAGGTCAAAGGGGATACCAGATTCATGATCACGAGAACGCGGGAAAAATTCGTGTTAACATTGATATGTATATGAAAAATTGGGATTATTGGGAAATAAAGAGGATTGAGGTTCATGCACAAACATCAAGTTGGCGAAAAATCCATTTATTTTATTTCATGGTCACAAATGGTGTTTACAAGAGGATTTTGACTAAGAATAAAACGGACGTAACTGCTGGATGCTCCAGAGTCTTTTGATCTCTTCTAATTCGTTATCCAAATGTCTTTTCCTTTTGCGACCTTTTTCTGTATCCCGGATGTCTACCAGGTAATATGATTCATTCTTCATAGCCTTGCTAATGACAAATGGTCCTTCCCCAAATGGGGGCTAACTTGTGCTTCTTTTGCTGCACCAATCTTAGCACTAAATCGCCTTCCCGGAAGGCTCGAGATTTTATCTTGCGGCTGTGATATCTTTGCAGATTTTTTTGGTAGATGGCGGACTTTTGTTGCACGTTTTTTCTTTCCTCTTTCAGGAGATCTAAAGTTTTTTGTCGTGCATCTTCTGCATCTTCTTCTACGTAAGCTTGTACTCGTGGAGAGTCATGCAGGATGTCGGTAGGTAACACTGCTTCTGCTCCATATACTAAGAAGAATGGCGTTTGACCTATTGATCTGTTTGGCGTTGTTCTTATACTCCATAAGACGGATGGAAATTCCTCTACCCATGCCCCTGCTGCTCTATTAAAGGACGCTTCTAACCTTGGCTTAATGCCTTGGAGGATTGAGCTGTTCATTCTCTCGGCTTGTACATTTTACCGTGGATGCGCGACAGAGGCTAAGTCTAGTCGGATTTCGCCAGCTTCACAGTACTTGGCTAGCTCACCTACGGAAAAATTGGTTCCATTGTCCGTGATTATGCTGTGCGGGACGCCGAACCGCATGACTATGTCAATGACACAATTTCTGGCAGTTACCCCATCCAACTTTTTGATGGGTTTTGCTTCTACCCACTTGGTCTATTTGTCCACCGCTACTAGGAGGTGTGTTAGTCCCCCTCTTGCTGTTCTGAATGGCCCCATCATGTCACGCCCCCAGACCGCGAACGGCCATGTTATGGGTATGGTTTTTAGGGCTTGGGATGGCAAATTCGTCTGTTTGGCAAATAGCTAGCATCCCAGATAGCGCTTCACTAGTTCTTCTGCGTCCGCCTTTGTACTAAGCCAGAAGTATCTAGACGGAAGGCTTTGTGCACCAAGCTCTTAGAGTAGGCATGGTGGCCGCAGTCTCCTCCATGTATTTCTTCAAGGATATTTTTGCCTTCGTCTGGGTTGATGCACCATAGGAAAATGCCAAATGTTCTTCTCTTGTGCAGTTTTCCGTCAATGACGCAGTATCCCTTGGAACGCCAGACAAGTTGTCTTTGTTCTACTCCCGTGCTGCCATGTGGGAATTTCTTTTTTGCTAAGAATTCCATGTATGGTTTTGTCCAGTCCGGGGTTACAGTGATGATGGCCACTGATTATTATATCAGTGGGTAATCCACGTCTCCGCCTTTGGTGGATGGTTCCCTTAAGTGCTCCAGAAAGATGGCATGTGGTATTTCCTTGCGTTCAGAGCCCATCCTTGCCAAAGCATCTGCGGCCCAATTTTCTTCGCGATTAATATGCTTGACTTTGAATCCGATAAAACAAATGGCAAACTAGTCCATCGTTCTTCTATATTCTGCCATAATGGGGCTTTTGGCGTCCCATGTTTGATCCAACTAGTGTTGAACCAATGCTGAATCACCATAATATAGCACCCTTTGGGCGCCAATGTCTTTTGATATATGCAAGCCATGTAGGAGAGCTTTGTATTCTGCCATGTTGTTTAAGGCGTTGAAGTGGATTTGTAGTACGTAGCTCATAGTTTCTCCCGTTGGGAATTCGAGGACTACTCAAGCCCCCGAGCCCTCTTTCATTTTGGATCCGTCAAAGTGTAAATCCAGCAAGGGGGTTCCGGGACGGCTGTTGTGTCCATGGCTTTCGTCTAGTCTGCGACAAAATCGGGATTTTATCGCTGTTCGGGGTTGATAGCTTATGTCAAATGCTGCTAGCTCGATGCCCCATTTGGCTATTCTTCCTGTAACATCTGCATTATTGACAATATCTCTTAGTGGTGCTTTACGAACCACTGTTGTAGAGTGATATTGGAAGTAATGGCGGAGCTTCCTTGATGCGAAGAATACACCATACACCAATTTTTCGTAGTGGGGGTATCTTTGCTTTGATTCAGAAAAAACTTCTTTTATAAAGTATATCAGATGCTCATCCGTGATGTCTTTTCCGTCTTTCTTTCTTTCCACCACGACGACCGTGCTTATCACTCTACTAGTTGCTGCTAAATATAGCAACAAAGGTTCGCCTTCTTGCGGGGTTGCCAAAATTGGTCCCTCCGTCAACATTTTCTTGAGCTATCTCAAGGCACCATCTGCTTCCGGCGACCAGACGAATTTATCGGATTTTTTGAGTAGCTTGCATAGAGGAATCGCTTTATCGCCTAGTCGGCTTATGAAACGACTAAGGGCGGCAGCTGAGCCTTTTAACCTCTGGATGGCTTTTATCTTTTCTGAATTTAATCCAGTGCCTCTATGCGAGACAATGAACATCATAAGCTGGCCTGCGGGAACGCCAAAACGCATTTTAGCAGATTTAGGTTCATGTTGTACTTGCGCAATTTTTCGAAAGGTTCACATAAATCATCAAGAAGCGTGGCTTTCTCCTTGGTTATTACTACAATATCGTCTGCATAAGCGTGGACGTTTTGTCCGATTTGTTTATGTAAACACTTTTGCATGCAACGCTGGTATGTTGACCCAGCGTTCTTCAGGCCAAATGACATGGTGATGTAACAGTAAGTACCGTACGGCGTTACGAAAGAAGTTTTGATTTGGTCTGTCTCTCGCATCCGGATTTCGTGGTAACCAGAGTAAGCGTCCAAAAAGCATAAGAGCTCGGACCCAGCTGTTTTCTCTATTATTTGGTCGATCCTTGGCAGAGCAAAAGGATCTTTGGGACACAGTTTGTTCAACCCTGTATAATCAATACACATTCCTAATTCTACTGTGTTTTTCTTTGGGACTAACACTGGATTGGCGGACCATTCAGTGTGTATGACTTCCCGGATGAACTTGGCTGCTAAAAGCCGGAGAATTTCTTTGCCTATGGCCTTGTGTCTTGGCGGGTCGAAACGTCGGAGACTTTGCTTCACTGGCTTTGATCCCTCTTTGACCTTTAAGGAGTGCTCGGCGAGTTCCTGGGGCACGCCTGACATATCTTGTGGATACCAAGCGAATATGTCCCCGTTCTCACGGAGGAACTGCATGAGTTGGCTTTCCTATTTGGGGTCCAGGTTGTCCCCAATGGTGTTCTGGGCACTGAAGGATTCTTTCGTATTCAGCATTGCCTCTTTACCTGCTGGCATTTCACCGTCCTTCATCTCCTTTTCGAGCTCGCGTAGCTCTTCTTTGGCGATGGCGGTTTCTACTCAAACCACGTTCGGCATTTTGCACTCTTTTTCCAATTTGAAGTCTCCAATGACGGTGATGACTCCGCCATTTGGGCCAGGCATTTCATCTTGTTGTAGACGTAGAATGGGCGTGCCATGAATTTGGCAAATGCTAGACGTCCAAGGATTGCATGGTAGACACTCTGGAACGATACAACCTTGAAAGAGAGTTTCTCCATCCAGAAGTGAGTTTCATCTCCAAATGTGACATCCAGGGAGATTTCTCCCAGTGATTTGGCTTTTCTTCCAGGGATTATGCCGTGGAACTTCACATTACTGTGGTTTAGCTGCTTCCTGGATAACTGGAGCTTCTCCAATGTACTCAAGTACATGAGGTTTATGTTGGCGCCGCCGTCAATTAGGACTTTGTGGAGCCTGGCGTTTTCTACTATTGGGCTTACGACCAATTCATGCGCACCGGGTTCGGGATGTGTGGTGGGTGATCCCTATGGTCCCACGTAATGGACGTTTCAGCATACTTCAGGAACTTCGGGCTGGATGGCATAATGGCGTTTATTTCTCATCATGTGGCTTTCACCTTTCTGTCAGATGGAGTTGCCAAGAAAGTGTGGTTTATGCTTTCCTGCACCTTGGGGAACTCGGGTTCTCCCTTTCTTTGTTGTTCCTGTATTCTCTCATCCGTGTCGGAGGCGCTATCAGTTTCTCCGGCTTTGGGCTTGGGTTTTGGGTTATACTTCCTCTTGAAGTTTTTCCCTTTTCACCCGCTGTCTGAATCTTGCTTGAATTTGGCGTTCAGATGACATTGTTAGTTCGAATGCATGGGATTTCCAAACCTCGAGTGATGAAGGCAGGTCTCCTTCCTCACCTTGTCCTAGTCCATCTTCCCGATGTCCTCGGTTAAGTATGGCTCTTTAGCCTTTCCTTTCCACCTTCCTCTGTTGGATGGCCCGCCTTTGTCGAACGCGACATTCACCTCTTTTTGGTGTTTTGGCGGATCCTGGGCGGGCTTTCGATCAACTTTTGGTTGTCTTTGACTATTGATGTATTGGTTGAATTTTCTGCCATTCATGTGGTCTGCATCTGTGTGCTTGTTCGCAGTTGTTAGCATGGTTCCGAGGTCTGGGTGGTCGGTTGAGGTTATTATGAACTTGACCAGCCCACTCCTTAGTCCATTGACGAATGCGTGTATAGCATCGAGATCGCTGATCCTTTCACAACTGTTCTTCAATATGGTCCATCGTGAGATGTAGTCCATATTGGATTCGTTGTCATACTGGATGCAGTTTTGCAGCTCATTGATGCTTTTGGGGCGTTTATACGTACCCCTGAAGTGTTGGGTAAAGACCCGGGCCATATCCTCCCAAATATTGATGGATTTGGGGTGGAGGCTTTCTATCCATGTTCTTGCTCCTTTGATTAATATCAAGGGAAACAAACGCACTTCTTCCAGGTTTGTGCCGCCATTTATTCAAACTCCCGTGTGGTAGACTAGCAACCAGGTATCTGGGCTAGTGGATCTGTCATATCGCTCATGGGTTGCTCTTACTTTGGCAAACCCTGCATGCATCTCCAGATGGTGAATGGTGTCACCAAAGCAATTAGGGCCTAGGTAGTTTGCGTCCTCTGCAACTCTAATGGCATCCAGTACGTCACGTGCATCGGAGTGCGCAACTCTCGAGTGGTGTGAGGCAATGTGTCTCGAGTGCTCGCGTCTAGGCTCGGCTTCCACCTTTTCGACGGGTTTGTGATGCGATCTAGGAGGTGTACGTTCCCTGTGCTTTCCACTATTGCCGCGGGGTGAACGAGATCGCTCGTGTCTCTAGCATCCCATTGATCCTTCGCATCCGCCATCAAGATTTGCTGGGGATGGAAAGTCATCCCGATCCCTGGTTGTGCGGTTTCTAGGAGGGATGTCTTCTTTACGAGGGGCTGAGTACTTTTTGTTCTTCTTGTTCAGGATTTCCTAGGTTAGAGCCTGTTTTTGACGCTTCGTCCTCCTTCTGCACTTTACCCTTCTCTTTCGAGGCTTTGGTGTAGCTTGGAGGGGGACATATGAGTTCTGCAGAGTTGGGAGTTCTCTAGCAGCTTCCCAGAGCGTGTTTCGTCGTTCTGCTGCTAGACTAAGGCTTGCCGTAGCAATACATTCCCATACTTGATCTTGTCTTCCAGCAAGTAGATATTATAGTTCATAATCTCGTATGCTACCGCTGTGTTGACTGCCGGGGTCCCGAACACCACCTCACCTTCGGAGTTTCTACGTGTGGATTCCTTCGTCCAGTTGACAGCTGTTATCCTTTGGCGGTGACGAAGGCATGGATCCTGGGCCCTACGAATAAGGGCACCCCCTCTCACACCTTCTAACCAAGGCCCGACAGGAAGCGCCCTTGGAGTACTCTAGAAGGCCCATGAAAAGCCCACCCGCATCAACTTGCGGGCTAAGTTAGGAATTGTAACCGACTCAAGCTAGGGTTTGTATCCTCTCCGGGTTGGACTCGAGACCTGGCTATCTATATAAAGCCAGGAGAGCCCTAAAGGAGAGGACGAAGTATTACCGCACGACCACAAAAGCCTTGAAACTCGAGATCTACTCTCGATTCGAGCACCTGTAATCGATCTAATCGTCTAATACAGATCAGCAGAAGGCAGGAGTAAGGGTTTTACCTCTTCGAGGGCCCCGAACCTGGGTAAATATCGCCTCCCTGTCTAGCCGACGATTCCACCAGCGCCTATGACATCTCCTAGTCGAAACCCGATAGGGTCACCTGAGGGATTTGCGGAGCTAGAGCTTCGACAATTGGCGCCGACCGTGGGGAGCGCGGGCGCTGGATCACCGGCATCTTCGGCTTCATCGACATCCAACTCCCGTTGGAAACCATCGACTACGGCTCCGAACAATCCTGTACGGATCGGATCCGTCATAGTCACGCCTCACTCGCCGGAATCACGCCCGGTATTCGAGGATCTGGAGAAGAGCGTCACCTTGACGTTCGGAAGCTTTAACTTCATGGCAAACCGAGACGGGATCCTCCACTTCTCGGATGAATCTGAACCCGAATCTGGAGCCGTCAACTCGCGCTTCCTTATGGAGAAAAGCGGCGAGTCCATCCGTTTCAACACGATCGACTACCACGCACTTTCGACAGAGGAACCCTCTCGGGTGCGAAGAACCTCCCGATCTACGCCTAGGACGCACGGGCCACAACTGGCCCAAGTCTGCATGGCAGGATCGGAACAGCCCTCGGAAACTGAATATAGCGCAACCGAGCGCGATCTAATCGGCGTCTCGCGGGAAGCCTGGAAAAGAGCAAAGGAATCCATGCGAAAGAGTCAGCCACCCGCAGCAGGTGCTACGCAGGAAGACCTAACCGCCTACCACTATCACCTAGTGAGAGCGGCCTCAAACATCAAGGACGCCCGAGCAGATCTAGCCCGTCGCAGGAGAGCGGCGGATGAGTCGAGCCTACGTCGAGCCGAGCTGTCCCTTGCTCCTTCGGTCGGTACCCGACCCGTGGGAAAAGGACCCGCAGCATCAACAAGGGACCACGAATCCATGGCTGGGACCCACAGGTCCACCACATCTTCTTTCATGAGGGTTGACGACGACGGGAACGTCTACCCGCAAACTCCAGCCGCCGCAATTCTAGCCGCGGCCACCTACATGCAGATGAACCAACCAACGGACAGCGATCCTCGGGTGGAACAATACAAGCACATCCGCAAAGGTCTAGGGCTGGCTGCCGCGAGGCTCGCCTCCCACGATCGCAAGGAACAACTGGAGAAGGCGCGACAAGAGAAGGACAAAGACAAAGACACGCCCCGCAGGCATAGGAGCTCCTCTCCAAGAAAGGATAAATCGCCACGTCGTGGCCGAGGAAAAGAAGCCCGGCGCCGCGGCGACAGCCGAAGCAGCAGCGAAGACAGCCCGAGAGACAAAGATTCGCGGCATCACAGCAGCCGCTCGAGAAAAAGAAGCAAAGAACCAAGAAAAGATAGCGACCGCGACCGGTCCGGGTACGACGCGCGGTCCGATCTCGCCCAGAAGAAAGTGGATAAAGCGAGGGCTTCACGATATCGCGAACGCTCATCATCCGGGTCTTCGGACGACGAAACCTGCGGAGCACTTTGCTTTGCTCGCAGTATTCGCGAAGCGCCTCTACCCAAGAGATTCAAGCTCAGCTCGGAGGTGACAAAATACGATGGCTCACTTGAGCCCTCCCAGTGGTTAAGCGACTACCTCACGGCAGTAAAATGCCAACGTGGTAACAAGAACACGGCCATGCAATACCTCAATTTGCACCTGGCCGGAGCGGCCCGCAGCTGGCTGGAAAGAAGACCACGATCTTGCTATGCATCATGGGACGACCTGCATCGCGATTTCTGCAAAAACTTCCAGTCGACCTATAAAAGGCCAGCTACAATCGAAGAACTACGGGCCTGCAAACAGAAAAGTGGCGAATCCACCCGAGAATACATCCAACGGTGGAATACACTCAGGAACACCGCAGGGACAATCTCTGAAGAAGTGGCGATTGAGGCCTTCGCCAAAGGAGCAAGAAGAACCGCGTTTCGAGAAGAACTCGGCAGAGCTGCGCCCAAAACCATAGGGGAGCTCATGGTTATAGCCGAAAAATGGGCCAACGGAGAAGACGCGGTACGCAACGAAAGAACATCATCGCCCACACATGACGAAGACCGTCATGGGCGAAGAAAAAGAAGAAAATACTACGACCACGACGATAGAGAAGAACTAGTGGCGGCAGAGTTCACGCGAAGTCGCGACTCCGGTCGACGTGGAAGTCGCGAATGGAGGCCAAAGGAAGAAGAAAAATCACCCGAGGAAGACCTCGATGGATACTGCTCGCTACATCTGTTCACAGACAAGCGCACGGGCAAGACTAAGGCAACACACCTTCTCAAGGATTGCCGAAAGTTCATCGGAATCTCGGACGCGCTAGCCAAGAAAAGATTCGCTTCCACCCAAAATTATCCACCGCTACCAGGAGGCGGACAACAATTCCAACTACCGCCACCACCACCCCTACCAGCCAACCCAAACATGGCACTTGCCGCATTGCCAGCACCGCAACAGCAAAACACGGGAGCAAATACATACCCGACTCCGCACGGACAACTCCTCGGGATGATACAGAAGGTATGCCCCTCTCGCAGAGCTCAAAAAACTAACTCGAGACAAATATGCATGGCAGTGCAGACGCCACCAACGAAGCCCGAGTACCTGAAGATGGCCGAACAGCCAATCACGTTCTCGAAGGAAGACCACCCGCCACGAGTCTATCGACCAGGACACGCCGCCCTTGTCATTCAAGCTCAAATTGGCAATTATGACCTGGCCCGCGTATTCATGGACGGCGGCAGCGGCATCAACATCATCTACGCGGATACACTCCGTCGAATGAACAAAAACCTGGACGGCCTAACGGAATCAGAAACATCCTTCCACGGGATAGTTCCGGGCAAGGCAGTACGTCCACTCGGAACAATCAACCTCGAAGTTGTGCTGGGCTCCCCACGCAACTACAGAAGGGAATTTCTGGACTTTGAAGTCGTCGACTGGCCCTCGCAGTACCACGCCATTCTTGGTCGAACAGCGTTCGCCAGATTCATGGCCGTACCACATTACGCATACTTGAAGCTCAAGTTACCCGGCGAATACGGTGTGATCACCATTGACGGAGACTTCCAGAAATCAGACAAGTGCGACATAGAATTTAATGAGATCGCGAAATCTTTCGGGATGCAAGAAGAACTACAAGAGCTGGCAAAAACCACGGATCACTCCGTCATGCCACTCACAAAGAAAAACGCGCCTGAACTGGAATTCAGCGCCAACAGCGACACTCGCAAGCATCAAGTGCACCCGACGGATTCCGCCAAAACCGCGATGGTTTCCACAACCCTCTCGCCAGCATAGGAAAGCGCGCTCGTCAAACTCCTCCGTGAGTACTGGGAAATTTTCGCCTGGCAACCCTCAGATATGCCAGGTATACCCAGGGAGTTTGCCGAGCACTCACTCGAAGTCTTTCCTAATGCGAAGCCCATCAAACAGACGACTCGACGATTTTCAGAACCCAAGCAAAAGGCGCTAGGAGAAGAAGTAAATAGGCTACTAGCCGCAAATTTCATTAGGGAGATCAAAATATCCACCTGGTTAGCAAATCCGGTGCTGGTCCCCAAGAAGAACACGGATATCCTTCGGGTGTGCATCGATTACACATCACTGAACAAACACTGCCCCAAGGACAACTTTCCTCTGCCACGAATCGACCAGATCGTGGACTCCACAGCAGGTTGCCAACGTCTCTCTTTCCTGGACGCCTACTCGGGATACAACCAGATCCGAATGAAAAAGGAAGACGAAGAGAAGACGGCATTCATCACACCACACGGTGTATACTGCTATACGACAATGCCCTTCGGGCTGAAGAACGCAGGCGCAACATATCAACGTTGCATGCAGAGATGCCTTGCCAATCTCATCGGCAAGAACGTACAAGTATATGTCGACGACATCGTCATCAAAACTCGAGTAGAGGACACACTCCTCGAAGATATTAAAGAAACATTCGACGCCCTAAATGCATATCGGATCAAGCTCAATCCAACAAAATGCGTTTTCGGCGTCCCCGCAGGAAAACTCCTAGGATACCTGGTATCCGCCAGAGGCATTGAAGCCAATCCGGAGAAAATACAAGCCATCCTCACCATGAAGGAGCCCACCAATCTACGCGGAGTCCAGCAGCTCGCAGGGCGATTGGCCGCCCTAAGCAGGTTCATCGCGCGATTGGGAGAGCAAGCGTTGCCATTCTACAAACTACTGAAGAAGACGGACAAATTCGAGTGGACCCCCGAAGCTAAGCAAGCATTCGCAGACTTGAAGCGGTCGTTGCAAAGCAGGCGCATCCTCGCAACACCACAAGAAAGGGAGCCACTTTTTCTCTATTTAGCCGCTACAAACCAGGTCATCAGCACTGCAATCGTAGTCGAACGACCTGAAGATGGCAAGGCATACGGAGTCCAGCGCCCAATATATTACATCAGCGAAGTGCTCTCGCCGTGCAAACAGCGATATCCTCATTACCAGAAGCTTGCGTATGGAGTTGTCCTCACAGCCCGAAAACTCAAACACTACTTCCAGGAACACGCCATTACAGTGGTTAACGATGCGTCACTCGGGACAATCATGAACAACCCTATGGCATCCGGAAGAATAGCGAAGTGGAGCATCGAGTTGGGTGCCTGGGATATCACCTACGCAGGACGCAATGCAGTCAAATCTCAGGTTCTCGTGGAATTCATCAGCGAATGGACAGAGCTACAAACACCCGGACCACCCGAGTACACAAGCAATTGGATCATGTATTTTGACGGGTCCAAAAGAAACGAAGGGGCAGGAGCTGGAATCGTTCTTATCTCGCCTCGTGGAGACAAACTGCAATATGTCCTGCGACTAGACTTTCCACCTGACGACCCAGCATCGAACAACGACGCGGAATATGAAGCACTGTTGCACGGAATGAAGATGGCGATTGCTTGTGGAGCTACCCGGTTGATGATTTATGGCGATTCCAACCTCATAGTACAACAAACAATGAAAGAATGCGACGCCGTTGCTGAAAACATGATCGCGTACCGCGACATGTACAATATACTCGAAGGAAGCTTCAAAGGATGCGAGTTGAAACATATCGCAAGATCTAGCAACGAAGAGGCGGATAGACTGGCAAACATGGGTTCCACGAATACACCCATACCGCCAGGAATATACTTCGAACGGATGGTCAAGCGATCGGTCAAATTGAAGAAAGCTGCAGAAACACCGGCAGCGCCAGAAACGGAGGTCAGCCCGCAGGTCGCGCTTATCGAGCTTATTCATAATATATCACGACAGGTTTTTCTGGTCGAGCCAGTCTGGACGCAGAAATATCTCGACTACCTGCTCAATAAACAGCTCCCAGCCGATCCGCGCGAGGCTCGACAGTTAATCAGGCGTAGCAAATCCTTTCGGGTAATCAACGGAGAATTGTACAAGCAAAGCATCTCGGGAATCCTTCAGCGGTGCATCGCACCCGAAGACGGCAAAGAGCTACTCCGGGATATACACCAGGGTGACTGCGGACATCATGCTAGCTGGAGAGCAATACTGGGCAAAGCCTTTCGAGCAGGGTTCTACTGGCTAACGGCAGCCAACGATGCAAAAAACCTGGTCGACAGATGTGGCGCTTGCCAGCGATTTTCACCCAAGCCGCACGCGCCAGCTACAGAGTTGCACATGATACCCATCGCCTGGCCCTTTGCCCAATGGGGGCTTGACATGGTTGGCCCACTGCGCAAATCTACTCCAGGAGGGTACACACATTTGCTGGTCGCGGTCGACAAATTTACCAAATGGATCGAGGCTATGCCAGTGACCTCGGGTAGCGCCCAATGCGCAATTAAGTTCCTCGATTCCATAATATGCAGATTCGGGGTGCCACATGACATCATTACAGACAATGGTACGAACTTCACTGCAAAGGAAACTCAACAGTTCTGCGAAGAGAAAGGAATTAATCTGAAGTTTGCTTCGGTCGCCCATCCGCAAACAAACGGTCAAGTTGAAAGATCCAACGGCTTAGTTTCAGCTGGGATCAAAAAGAGATTGCTCGATCGGCTGCACCCCGCTGCAGGTAATTGGGCAGAGGAGTTGCCCTCCGTACTTTGGAGCCTCCGCACAACCCCCAATCGATCAACGCAATACACACCATTTTTCATGGTATATGGGGCAGAAGCCGTCCTCCCCGAAGAGGTTCGATTCAGCGCCCCACGAGTCGTAGCCTACAGTGAAGAAACATCCAACAAAGCTCTTGCAGAAGATATGGACGCGCTCGACGAAATTCGGGACATTGCACTCGCAAGATCTGCAGTCTACCAACAATCACTGCGCAATTATCACAGTCGCCGCATACGCCACAGATCATTCGTGGTTGGCGATTTGGTGTTGCGGTTGAAACAAAAAGAAGGGCACAAGCTCGAGCCACCTTGGGAAGGACCCTTCATCGTACACGAAGTAATCCCAGGAGGAGCCTATCGACTGAAGAATCCAGACACTGGAGGCATCTATTCCAATCCATGGAATATCGCGCAACTGCGCAAATTCTACCCCTAGGTTTATTTATTTTGCAACAATAAGGCTATACTAGCCAATTTTGTAGCTCGAACACATGACTCCTCAGTCATAGCAATAAATACATGATTATCTCATCATATTTACTCGACAGCTTCCAAGGTTACAGGTTCACACCCCATAAAATACACGGGGGCTACACCTAAAACTAAGCATCACAGAAAATAATTATCAAGTACAAGGTTGCACACCTTCCTACAGTTTTTACAAACTACAGACAAGCTTACAGGATATTCACATCCAATAAAATCAGTCGAAATGCTGAGCATTCCTAGTCGCTAAGATCCTATCTACCTCTTCGGATGTCATTCGGATAATCTTTTCGGCCGCAGGACGAACAGCATCATAGTACGGCGCAATATCTTCGATTGCATAATCCGGAAGCCGGGCTATGGAGTTCAAATCTATCTCAGGATGCCATATTCGGACAAACGAGAGAGCCACAACCGCGCCGCATGTCATCTGATTGCGAACGCACGCGCGAACCTCTCCTTCTCGTCCGAATAACCTGAGAAGATAGCTCCAATCTTCGGGGCCCCTCTCAAGTGGATAAAAAGCAGCATTCACCGCAACCAGGACCTCATGGAAAGAACTCATGAGAACTTTCGCCTGGCGGACTCGAAACTCCAAGCTAGCCATCACAAACCCTCGACTGCGATCAGACCAGAAATCACTCGCATGAGGCTTTGTGCTGTTAGCTTCTTGATGAATGTGGTTTTCTACCCACTGCTTTTCTTCCCTGTCATCTGGTCTCACAACTAAGAAGCAAACGCACTTAGTAAGCTACGAAACACAGAGGAGGAAAATAGCATGGGGGCTACACTACTCACATAGTAACTCCTTTGCAATCGAAGACAGTTCGCCAATCAGAAATTGCTCGCGCTCAGCCGCCAATTTCTGCTTGGATATCGCCACGTCAGCTACCCCGCGCAGCACTTTCAGCCTACGCTCACCTTCCTGAACCTTATCACGAAGGCCAGCGAGAGTGCCCACGGCAGCCACAAGTGGATTTGCTGGACTACCACGTCCACTCGAAGATTCAGCAGCAGACGCAATTGCCTGGAAGAAGTACAAGGAAAGAAGTGAGAAGCCCTACTCGAGTTGTTTCCAGTCGCACATCTGGCTAATCGCTCGGGGGCTACTCCCATCGGGAGGCAAAGTATAGACGACAAGGATAAATTTTAAATGCAAAGCGCTTCGATTAAAAGACCAGCAAAGGTACGGGAATATATCCCAAAATTCATTACATCCAAGCAACAGAAACAAAAGGAAAACAAAAGGTCTACGAAGCCGCGTTGGTGCTGCCGCTAGCAGCGGTCGACCCTCCCTTCTTCCGAGCAAACATCTCAGATAATTTCCGAGCAAGAACAGTGGCTTGCTCAGAAAAACGAGATAGCCGTACCTTCTTGCCCGTGGAAGGGTCGACCGGCATGGACGAATAGGCCTCCTCCAGACCTTCGACTCCGTTCGCCAAAGCGAACTGAATCGCAGTCTTTGCGCCGGCTTCTGATTGAGCAACCGCAAAGGCTTCCAGGAGATCGCCTTCCGAGAAGACCTTCGACAACTCGCTCAGCGCAGGCGCAGGAGTACCGCTGGCAACAAGACGGCCATGCACTCGTGCCAAAGCTTTGGAAGCATTATCAATCAGGGAAAATATTCCCTCAGAATGCCTCCTGAGCTGCGCGAGAGTATCGGTCAGCACGTCCACCCGCTGAATCCCAGGAATCTCCAGAGGAACATTCAGAAGATCTACAGACAGAGAAAATGATGCTTAGCAAAAATCAGCAGAATGAAAAGTTCAAAAACCCAAGATACTTACCCGCAAAGCGCTTGGCGAGAGGACGAAGGAACGCGACAGTGTCGTTGTCAGCCTTACTGCCGGCCTCCTGCAACTCCTTCACGGCCTTCCGCGACTCCGCAAGCTTCGTATGGAGTTCCTCCGATTGCTTGCGGGAAGCTTCCAGCTCTTGCCGGGTAGTCGCCAGTTCAGCTTCCCGGGCAGTTACCTGCTCTGAAAGTTTGGTCTTTTCAGACTCTGCGAATTCGGCTCGAGCTGCACAGGGGATATTAATCAGAAATCAAGAATGGATGATACACGAAAGCCAAGAAGATAACGAAATTTACCTTTAAGGAGGTCGCCTTCAGATTTGAGTCGGTTAACTTCTGATCGAAGTGACTCGCAATCTGTTTCGGCCAGAACGACGCGGCGACCGATCGCCGTAAGGGAATCGACGAGCGACTGCGAAAGCATGAAGATAAAGAGTTAGAAGAAAAGAGGTTTGAGCCTGTACCCGATTATTTACAATCGACTACAGCCTCGGGGGCTACTCCCATCGGGAGCACTGCCGTGCACCCGAAGAAGACAAAATATAGAAGAAGAACAGAAAGAGGTTTTGAGCCTGTACCCGATTATTTACAATCGACTACAGCCTCGGGGGCTACTCCCATCGGGAGCACTGTCGTGCACCCGATAAAATCTGTTTGAAAAAGCCAAAGAGATAGAGGTTTACCTGTCCGGAGGCGCGGGAGAGGGGATCCGCCGAGCTGTCCGTCGCCTCCTTCGAGATCGAGGTTCTAGCAGCGAAGCTGGGGATATCCCGCTCCGCAGTCGCAGCATCAGGCGCTGCCCTGGGAGAGTTCTGGACAGTACCCGCAGTAGGAGTCTCACCCGCGTCCTTCGCTTTGTTCCTCTTTTCGGGAGGAACAGTCGCGGCGAATCTACGCGGGCTGATTGCCTGCAAACTGCAGTAAAGAACAAAGAAACGTCAGCACTGATAAACAGAGTTCAATCGAATTAAAATATGGGAAAAAACTTACTCGTCATCCTCGTCGTCTTCATCCAAGTCATCCGCATTCCAGGCGTTTGTGAATGGAGTCTGAGGAGGAAGAGATTGAAGCGGAGTCGCAGAAATTGGAGTCGGGCCAGGTGACGCCTCCAAAGACTTGTCCTTGGAGGTAACTTCGTCTTCGTTCACCCGACGGCGCTTTCGCGGGACGCCACTCGAGTCTTCGACATCATCTGAGGAGTCATGCTCAGAACTCGAGGAAGCGTTGGCCACGCTGGTGTCAACCGCGCCGTCCTGGTGGCTTGATTGAAGACACGAGGCATCTTCGCCAACAACGGGCGGGTAGCAATTTGCTACAGCTAGGCTCTACAAGGATAAGAAGACGATAAAGATCTTATCGACTACAAAAATTCTAAAAATAAAAGCAAGTTGAAGACAAAAGACTAACCGCAGCAGGAGGAGGGTTTGAAGCAGAATAAGCCTCGACTGAGCAATCAGGGAATTGCTCCCCGGCCTTCAGTCGAGTGATGGCCGCGATCTTTTTCTCGAATTCCACATTCGAAAGCTCTTCACGGCTCACTCGGCTGGGATCTTCTACGCCTTGGTACTCCCACATAGTGGAAGGCCTCTGCTGCAAAGGCTGAATCCTGCGCTTCAAGAAGAGGCTCGCCAGATGAAGTCCATTGAGCACTACTCCCGAGGCTTGATCTCGAAGAGCCCCTACCCTTTCGAGTAGAGGTTTAACTGTCTCGACTTCTTCGGCTGACATCTTATGGCTCCAAGATTTGCGCCTCGCCAGAACTGCGAATGGGTGGAATTCTACAAGCCCACTCGAGTTGTTGTCGGCGACGTAGAACCACTTCTTCCGCCAGCCTTGGGCGGAGTCGATGAAGTGCATATGGAAGTAGGCATTCTCCTGGCGCGCTTGGATCCCGAAGCCACCCGTGCGAAGTGGCTCACCGGGCTCGGACTCCACCCGCGACCTCTCGCGGAAGATCCGGATCTTGAACAGCGCCTTCCAGAGCGCCCAGTGCGGGCGAATGCCAAGATAGCATTCGCACAGCGCGATGAAGCACGAGATGTGCTGCACCGCGTTCGGGGGAAGGTCATGGAGCTGTATGCCGTATGCACACAGCAGCCCAATGAAGAAAGGGTGAAGAGGGAAGGAGAGACCTCGAGTCACGTGGTCCACGAAGACCACGCGCTCGTTCGAGTGGGGGTTTGGTACCTCTTCCCTCTTCCCCAGACGGACGCGCTTCTCCGCCTCCGCCGGTAGCAGACCCTCCCGTTGCATCTCCTTGATGCTCTTGGCAGTGGTGTTGGGGGTGCGCCAGTCGCCGGCGCGAGAGGCGAGTGGCGCAGAAGGCTCGCCAGACGCGGAGGTTCCAACGCCGCGTTTCTTTCCACCGGCCATTTTTCGCAGCGAGAGCTTGAGCACAGAGAAGGCAAAGACGAGCGCAAGGTGGAAGACGAAGATTGAGAGCGGGGAAAATTTCACTACGGCGCTAACACCCTTATTTATATACGGGGTAAAGCAATCTCAGCCGTACGATACGCAACGTGGCACCTATCGCGGCTGCCACGCGTAAGGATGAAATGAAGCGGCGGCGTACGCTGTTTCGTGCCACGATCTTAACAAAAGATCGTGCGCATTTACTGCGCATTTCGCGTAAAAAACGGGAGTGACGTCTCGTTTCCCGGTCAAAAAGCTGACAAGGTGGGCCAATTTCTGCTGCCACTCCGTCACGTCCCATCGGGAGAAGAGGAGCACGCCTTGACGTCATGGCGTTCGTCATTCCGAAAGGAAATTTTTTGCGAATGGAATTCCAAACGCGAAATTATCTTCGCACGAATATCAATTCCTTCGGATAGAACACATTCTTCCATGAAAAAATTCATGAATCAAAGCCTCTTCGGACAAGAGAAACATGCCTTATACACGAAAACTCTTTCGTACAGGCACAATTTTCCAAAACATGAAAACTCTTTCATACGGAACTAACATTTCCAACACGAAACTTTTTTCGTACGGAACTCATACCAATCTAATCGGGTAGAAAGAACCCACCTTATGCGTGATATTTACACATCACAAAAACCTGGATTGTACAGCCGACTAGGCACATCCGGATGCCATATTCTTCGAATATGAAGGTAAGACCCAAAAAGATCTTTCTTTTGGGCCTGGAATCGCACTCGAAAGCTGCGTCCTCCGGCATAGTTCCGTGTCAACAACACGAAGAAAAATCCTAGCGGACGCGCCGGGTACCCCCTTAGGTTAAGTTCGACTCGATAAGTCCACAACGGCCCAGTCGTAACGATCACCTCATCGGATTCGAGTCGGAGGTCTCGAATCTGTGTAGGCCAGGAGTGTTTTTGCCCTAGTCGCAATTAATTGGCCCTGATCTCTCGGGAGAGCCAAGCCACTGCGCCACATCCTTCTGCTAATATAGCCGCAAAAACTGGCACTAATGCTGCTCGATACTCGAGTATTTTTATTCAAGAAACAGGGAACACACCCTCCGTAGGCAACAACTGTCGAGCTGAACTTCTAGGAGGAGATCAAAGAAAAGGTCTGACCGTCTACCCGACTGAAAATAAATCCCAGTCGAGCATACGCTCGGGGGCTACTGACGAAGGCATGGATCCTGGGCCCTACGAATAAGGGCACCCCCTCTCACACCTTCTAACCAAGGCCCGACAGGAAGCGCCCTTGGAGTACTCTAGAAGGCCCATGAAAAGCCCACCCGCATCAACTTGCGGGCTAAGTTAGGAATTGTAACCGACTCAAGCTAGGGTTTGTATCCTCTCCGGGTTGGACTCGAGACCTGGCTATCTATATAAAGCCAGGAGAGCCCTAAAGGAGAGGACGAAGTATTACCGCACGACCACAAAAGCCTTGAAACTCGAGATCTACTCTCGATTCGAGCACCTGTAATCGATCTAATCGTCTAATACAGATCAGCAGAAGGCAGGAGTAAGGGTTTTACCTCTTCGAGGGCCCCGAACCTGGGTAAATATCGCCTCCCTGTCTAGCCGACGATTCCACCAGCGCCTATGACATCTCCTAGTCGAAACCCGATAGGGTCACCTGAGGGATTTGCGGAGCCAGAGCTTCGACAGGCGGACTAGATCATCATCGTCCGCCTTTATCCTGAGCCCCTTGGACCAAACGACAGGTCGTTTTACTCGTCTTTCGTATTCCTCTACAGTGTTTTGGGCCTCTTCAATGGCTTCTTGCGCGCTTTTCAGCTCTCTGCCCTAGCGTTCCAGGTAATCGGTTTGTTTTGCCAACAGCTGCCTTCTGGCTTCTAGGAACTGCGGAGGTTCAATGGGATCGATTGGAGTTCGGAGTAGAGCGTACTCATCCATTTCGTCAATGATTTCCAAGGTCGGCGGGGATTTTTTCTTCCGACGTCCTCTTTCGTGCCACTTGGTCCACCAATGTCCAATGGCTTGTCCTGGAGGTCTAATCTCCTGGGTACCACCGTTGACGTTCGCCTTGGCGGATCGGCTTTTCGTGGCGGTGAGGGCGGCGATTTAGACTTTGCCTTCTGGAATAATGGTTCTTGAGAAGGTGGGTTGTTTCCTTTGCCATGTGGAAACTCAGGGGCTGTCTCTTCGGGGGTTGGCGCCTCTTTAGGGGGCGCGTGTACATCTTCCGCCGTTGTTTTTGCCGGTTCCGTCATATAGACGTTGTTGGCAGCTCCGGTGGCCTTCCGTACTTTTTGCAATACTGTTGCCATCTTCATCGGATTCAGATCCGGCTTCCGAGTCTACCTTGCCGTCAATGGCGGCTAGAATAGATTCGGGTTCTGAGCTTTCTTTCATAGGCTCAGCTTGCACCATGCCAACGAACATAGATCTAGGGTTTGGCGTTGAAGATTGAACGGTGGATCTACATGAGTTAAGTGCATTTGTATTACCTTCTATGGCTGGGTGGGTGGTGGGAGCGAAAACCTGCTTCCACCGCGGAATCCCATCGCCTCCGCCGTTAGGCCGACAAAGATATTGGCGGTGCTGATCGGGACGACGTACGAAAAAACGACGTGGTTCTGGGCCGGCGTTACGGTGTTGTTGTTGACGAAGTAACTGCCGCCTGGTCCTGGGATGGCGTTGCCGATGGCGATCTTGTCGCCGATGCCTCCTAGGAGTCTTGCCTTGAAGATCACCCTGGACGTAGCTTTCCCTGCGGTGGGCGCCAAATAACATGTTCTAGGATCAGGTTTTCCGGAAGGGGTAGCCATCTCTCTACGGTGAACCACAGGGAAGGCAAACGTGGGGGAGCGCTTTGGGGCGAGGACACGCTGTTTTTACCTAGGTTTAGGTTTATTCGGAGAGGCTCCCTACTTCCTCCCAATCAACTATTGTGTCTATGGCTCAATCTCCCTTAGGGTTTCTCTCGTCCGGCTTTATAAGCAACCGGACCGAGGCGTACAGGAATACCAATCGTGTATTAGGCTAACCCTAACCATCTACGGCCATCCAAACCTTAAAGGTACAGATGGGCTTAAGGCCCGTTAATCCGGATGTAGTCCTGCGCTTCGTACCTTGTGAGCCTCAGCCTTTGGGCCTGCCCTTTAGGTCCGGCTTCTGGATACCAATAGATACCCCATTCTGGATATCTCCGACAACATCACCATGCCTGCCTCCGGAGTGACGCGTGAGTAGTTCATCCTTGGACTAAGGGTCCATAGTAGTAGCTAGATGGTTGTCTTCTCCTCTTTATGCCACCATGTTTAGATCTTGTGATCTGCCTAACATGATCAAGATCATCTGTTTGTAATGCTACATGTTGGGTTTGCTGGGATCAGATGAATATTGAATGCTTTTTCAAGTGATGATCAATCTATCATGTTTATGTTATTTATGATCTTGCATGCTCTTTGTTAATAGTAGATGCTCTCGCCAAGTTGATGCTTGTAACTCCAAGAGGGAGTATTTATGCTCGATAGTGGGTTCATGCCTCCTTTTCATCCATGCTCGAATGACAGAAAAGTGATGGATGGGGGATGTGTTGTTGCCATTAGGGAGAAAACAACAATGTTTACATTACACACTTTACTTAAGGCAATAATCTGTTGCTTTTAACTTAATACCCGAAGTCTGCTTGGATTACGTTCTGAGGGTGTATTATTAATCATAGATGAAGTTGGAGAACACTCTATGAATTATGTCGTAATGCCCGCATGAATCACATAGTAATCATCATGGCATGTATATGCACTACGGTGCAGCCTTTACATCTGTCAATTGCCCAGTTGTATTTTTTTTACCCAACATGTTATCTATCTTTTATGGAGAGACACCACTAGTGAACTGTGGACCCCAGTCCATTCTTTTACACTAATAATATAACCATTGCAAACAATGTTTTCCTTTCATTCAGTGCCATCATTGTTCTCTTTTTATTTACTGCAAACAAATACCGTTTTCCACATTATACATCTAATCCTTTGTGTTAGCAAAACCGGTGAGATTGACAAACTCATTGTTTTGTTGGGGCAAAATATCTTGGTTTTGTTGTGTGCAGATTCCACATTGTTGTTGATCCTGGTAGTGCGCCCTGCCAACATCAGCTGTCAACAACCTTCAGAAGTGATTTCTTTCTCCTACTAGTCAATTCAACCTTAGTTTCTTTATGAGGGAAACTTGTTGTTGCCCTCTTCATACCTTCCTTTTGGGGTCTCCCAACGAATGTTTGTCCACATGCATCACCATGCTTATCTTAACCAAATATGCATATCAAAGAATCCATGAGTCATATGAAATTGCCGGAACGAAACCAAAGTTATACAAAGATGCTATGTGTCACAAGAAGTGCTAAACATGTCGAGGGTTACTGGGGTTTCCAATCCTAGGCCGAGTAAACATGAGCAGGCCTGCTTGGAAATGGATTATCTGCAACACAACCCTCGACCTCGATAGTAAATATAGCTAGAGCCAAAACTTTATAACAATGAACTCAACACCATCAACCGATCAGAGCACTCACTCTAGACATTAAGCTGTAAAAAGCAGGTATTACTAGAGTATATCTATACACAGAGAGGTCACATGACCCGCATTACATCAGACAACGGAAGGAAAATATGTTGCTAGATAACAAGGTACCAAAAGTCCTAAGAGGCCACAACATAAGGCGACGTCAAAGCCCATAGATTCTAGGATGCTACCTAGGAACCCCCAAACTACTCTATGATATCCACGTTGAAACCACACTGTAGTGAGCACTTCACCTGAACCAAATTTAAGCAAATCTGAGTACTGGAGGTACTCAGCAAGACTTAGTTAACCTATTACATATCTGTTGTTTTGAAAAGGATTTATCAATGTTAATTTGCGTAAAGCAAAGTTTGCTTTATAAATCGAAGAAGGGTCAGCACGTCTCATGGAGCATTTTCAAAACAGATAATAAAGCGAATCAACTACTAGGATCATCATCTTTTCATTCCATCGATTCATTCTCAACCACAAGTACCTCATGCCACAAGGATCACCCATCTCGATAGCTTCGAGGAAGCACCCTTCATTTTTTGTCAACAAGTTTTAGCAATTATTTTCAAGTTATCTATGATCAAAGAATCCTTCACCAAGTCATTTTTAACCGCAAACACGGCTTTTTGAAAAGATTTAACCCTGTAGGGGTGTACAACTTTACCCACACATACCAACCGAATCTTCGTGCAACGAGGGTTATCACTAGTCCTGGAAGTGCCAACAGAGGGTGGTAAATCCTCGACCTTCACCTTGTCAAACCATATCCATGAGTCAACCCAAGACAGCGCCACGCCATCAACAGGGAGTTGGCCATCCTCCTGACGGCACCTGTCTCTGTGAAGCTGGAGCCAGATTCATGTACGTCCATCACTAGGCTCCAGTCACGACCTAACTTTTCTTCAAAACATTTTCTGACTCACACGCAGATTGAAAGCTCAAACTACGTGTCTCATGGATAAGGTTAAACAAGTTAGTTAGCCAGGAGGGGTTCACTAGCCCATGAAGGAGGGGTTAACCTCTTGGGTGGCCCGATCTTCACGAATCAACCAAGAACACGAAGAACGAATGAAGAACACAAAGGGGAAAATGAGGAGAATTGAGATGGGGGTCGGGGAGGGGAAGGTAACTAACAAGAACCGAAAGACCTGATCTCCCGTCAACTAAGTCGCAACGTCCGGCTAAGGGACAATCGATCCAACCTAACTCACCTTTTCAGAAACCGCTTCACACCCGTAGCCGTCCCACCACGCCAATAGAACCTCAAGGGTTAGTTGAGGAAGATTGGAAAGTCCCTAACTGAATCCCAAGGGGAAAGGATAGGAAACCCGATGAATCTTGATACGATCCTAGATACACATCATAGGAGTATCCTTGATACGGTCCTAGGTACAAACTACAGGAGTAGCCTCACAAGAGGGGTAAAAGAGCAAATCTCAAGTCTCTAAATTCATCTCTAAAACCTAGATCTAGTCCAAGGGGCTCCTTATATAGCCAAGGGGGTAGGTGAGGGGTGAAAAGGGGGTTTTCCCCTTCATTTGCGCAGAAGTAGGGAAGCCGGCCTGGCCGGGGTGGGAGCACAGGGTGGCCGGCCTAGCGACGCAGGGAAGCCAGGGTGGAGGCCGTGGCGCTCGGGTGGCCGGCCGGCCTCGGGCGCAGGGGGCCCGGCCTGAGGTCGGGGTGGAGGCCGGTTTCCTCTAGGTGGATTCCGGCCTAGAGGACGGCCTGGCCGTGGGTTCAGGCCGGCTTTCCTGCTCTTCTCCTCCCTTCTTCTTCTCTTCCTCTTCCTCAATATCTTGTTCTCGGATTTCTTCTCCATCTTCTTGGGCATCGTCTTGGGAATCCATGGTGGGATCAAGCCCGAGCAAGCATAGGGTGGTTCCATGATGTAGCGCACCATTCACCAAGTCATCGACGACATAGCAAGATAGGAGTGAGTTCACCTTATCATGCATCGCCTTTGCTCGTGATCTTGTCATAGGTCCACTTGGTGTTGGGATTGGTGGAATGGGGTGTGCTTCATCATCCATCCCCTGAAAAAGAGTTGACCTCGACTCGTGGTCTTCCTCATCACTTGGATATCCATGGAAGGGAGAGAGATCCTTGACGTTGAATGAATCATGCACAAGGTACTTGGAGGGTGGTGAGTTGAGCTTGTAGGCGTTGTTGTTGATGAGCTTGATGATCTCGAAAGGTCCGTCACCTCTTGGCTTGATCTTGGAGTTGCGCTCTTGTGGAAAGCGGTCTTTGATCAAGTGTAGCCAAATGAGGTCACCTTCTTGGAACACCATGGGCTTCTTGTTCTTGTTCATCATGGATGCTCGGTGCTCGAAATGCTTCTCAAGTGTAGCTCTTTTGGATTCATGGAACTTCTTGATGTAGTCGGTGCGCTTGTCGAAGTCCAAGTTGACTTGCTCGCGTAGAGGCAATGGTAGGATGTCGAGAGCACTGTTGGGGTTGAAGTCGTAGATGATCTCGAAGGGCTTCTCTTAGTAGCTTTGTGAAGTGCTTGATTGTAGGCTAAGTCGGCATGGGGAATGCATTCCTCCCAATTCTTGAGGTTGGGCTTGATCAATGCCCGTAGGAGTGAAGAAAGTGTCGGTTCACCACTTCGGTTTGGCCATCTGTTTGTGGGTGGTAGGTGGTGGAGAATAGTAGATTGACACCAAGCTTGGCCATCAAAGTCTTCCAAAAGTAGGATGTGAACTTGACATCACGATCCGACACAATTGACTTGGGCACACCATGTAAACACACAATTTCCCTAAAAAAATTGGCGACATGTGAAGCATCGTTCGTTCTATTGCAAAGAACGAATTGTGTCATCTTAGAGAAATCATCAACAACGACAAAGATTGAGTCCATGTTTGTTTTAGTGTGTGGTAGTCTGTGGTGACACAGCACACCCTGCATGTGTAGTGGGCAAGTCGTTGACATAATACTCACAGAAGGACTTATCTGTGAATATTACATCCCTCAGAGTGGTACAAGAGAAACATAGCAGGTCCAAGCAAATCTATAGGATACAAACTTCATTACAAAATCTTGAGAACCTCCTTGAAGAATCAAAGAAGATCTCATGCAAATGAAACATCAGAAGAAGCAATTCAAAGATCCAAGATGGAGAAGATCTCTAGCTCAGAACTAATCCACTACGGCTGATGTCAGCCCTAATCTATGGCTTGTAACACCTAAGTCCAAGAATGGTCTCCACCCACACCTTGATAGCTTCTCCTCCACCAGCGTTGTTGATGACGATGCTTTACCGACTAAGTAATATATCACTCCACCTAGCTTCATGAGGTAGCGATGGTTTCACGATGACGACTTCCATAGGGCTTCAACTCTAAGCAGGGGTCAAACGGAAACAAACGAGTAACGAGTGTTACTCAGCAAGTTCATGATATATAGTGGGTAGTTTGATGCACTAACTACATCTTTAGACTCAAAAGAGTCGTAAGCTAATGCAAGGTTTTGTAAAACTTTCTTCAAGAGGTTGCTTTTAATTCTGAAAACTATGTCCGCCAGACTATCACAGGAGCTAGAACTTCATGGAGTTGCCTTTGCTGTAGCATTCGCAGTTCCTTCCCGGGACAGGGGGTAACATGCCACATCCTTTTACACTCTGCAGAGATGCGTTACTCTACCCATGGGCGATCAAGACCATGTTGCACAACCAGGCTCGAGATCCTGTCCACGCCCACATAGGTGTGGGGACTGGTTGTTGATCCAAGCTAAACCATGCTTCTCTGCACAACGCATGCCCACCCACTTCCACCAGCAGGTTGAACCCCTGATTCCACCCCTCATGATGGAGACCTAGGCGCCCCTGGCAGACACTCATAGACCCCAGAGTCCGTTGGACGTAAGGGCTCCCACCCATGTGCATGTAGACCCGCAAGACCTACATCGTACGTCTCTGGCAGCCCATTGACATGCGAACAAGAGAAGATCACAGTTGACTTACTCGCCCCATACAAGACCCATGGTTAACACGTTATTTACGGCGCACCGAGTTCTGACAGAATTGGTGGTTAAGTCCTAGGTAATACTTTCCCATGCAGATGGAACCTTCCTTTGACTTATTCATCTTACCATGGTCCCATTCGCCCACCAAACAGAACACTACCACTCAGGTAGTCATTCAAGTATTCATATTATTATAAAAATAGGATCATGCATTCTTTTGAGAGTAGGTGATAATACGGTAGTGTTTTTGCAAATAGTTTGTTATGAAATACTGCAAAGGATATGAGCAAGTGATGAACTTGCCTGAGATTGAAATAACCATAATAATCCATGTCTTCGGGGTTCGAGAGTCGCGTAGAGAATCCCGAGATCTGAAAGATAGCAAAGTAGTCCCGGTAAGGACTAAAGAAAACACTCGCAAGATGATACATGCATAGTAAGGAGATGCATCGTGAAATACCCTGGAAAACACCCCATCTTACAAGTGTAAGCCACGTTTGATACGATAACTTAATCACACAGGTTTTAGGTGACTTAGAGTTGTTTCATTACTTGTGATGTTGATGTTGTTACTTCTTTTAGACTTATGTGTGTTTCACTTTTATTTAACAATCAATTGTTATCATGTTTAAATTATAAGTAGTTATCACATGGTTATAACACAAGGTAATATCATATTGAAAACAACTTTAAGGAAATAACAACACATGTTGTTTTCCACCGTTGAAAAGTGTGGAGCTAAGACCAAAGAATTTAACTGAAGGTGAGTACATACTACAATCAACTCTATCAACTTGTAATCCAATTAATGTTTGTCAATATGATTAGGAAGTAAAAACTTATTTGGGTTCAATATTAAAGAAGATAGTGTGGTGTTGGTTAGTCCTTGTTATATTGGAATCCTATAGACTTCCCCTTATACTTCTTAAAACGGAATTCATAATTTAAAGAAAATAAGTTTTTCTGGACATAATGAGTTTGAAAATGTTGTTATCTTTCATTTGGTATATTATTTGATTTTTTCTGAAAAGATTAGAATAAGTTATTAATTTATTAATTTTAAATGAGTTAAATGACTAGTCAAAATATTGCTCACGTGAAAACTTGGTCAAATTACTTTGAAAACCTCATAGATGAGTTGTATTTGTAATTTGGAGCATTTTGGTATATAACTTGTAATTTTCTGATTTTATGAATTATTTATTATTTTTCTCAATTTTAAATGATTTAATTTAATTAAAGAAAATGTTTAATTTTAAACTTTATCAAACATTTTTGAAAAGTTAATAAACATTTAGATTATATTTTTCTAAACATTTCCATAAATTTTTCATATTTTTTTCTGATTATTAGATTGAAGTTATTGAATTACTGAATTTATGAATTATTCTGCCCTTTTTTAAATTGACAGGTGGGTCATATTGATTTTTTAATCAAAAATAAAAGAAAAAGAAAAAGGAATTACTCATGACGTCGCGATGACGTCATGAACGCGTCATCGGAGGAGGGAATTCTTCCGATTGATTGCAATCAGCCGATTCACCCCGAATTGGCGAATTTGCTTTGCGCCAACTGAACAAGAAGCGAGTGGGGCTTCTAGGGGTGGCCGCGCCTCTACCAAGTGGTCCTCGAAATGTCGCCGGCGACGATCATTTGCGGTGGTGGAGACAGTGACTCGGTGGCAGCAAGCTAGGTTGCTTGAGGGAGCAAGTAGAGATGATTGGGAAGCTCACCAGAGCGAGAGGAAGGCGATGGAGTGGTCGAGGAGGCTCGGTGAGGTCCGATTCGACGGCAATGACCACGGCGGCCGGAGACAGATCAAAAAGGGATCGACCGATTTCTCTAGCTCCCGTGCTTCCCAGCATGCGAGACTCGTCGAGGAGGAAGAGGTGATGATGGCGAATCTCATGGTGACCTCAATTTGCGCAGAGGTGGCCGGTAGCGATGGCGCGCGACGGCAGCCGTATGAACTAGGGTTTCTCCTAGTGCGTTGCAGAGATCGAGAGAGAGAGAGAGAGAGAGAGATCAAATCGAGGATGGGGAGGTAGAGCTCGATGTGTACGCCTCTGTGGTCTTATCCCCGAGGTCAGGGAGGCACACAGGAGGTGGCAGGACGACGTCTACGGCAACGACACGCACAACGTCCTACTGTCAAAGGTTGAAGATGTTGATTTTCACATAACCCCCTACAACATTCTATAATTTACAGTTTAGCCCTTCTGTCTTAAAAACTGAAAAGAAACCCCTGTTTGCAGGGCCTATTTGCAAACATAAAAATGAATAAAAATCATATTTCGAAACTTTATCAAATTTCCAAACTTGCCATGTTTTTATTTTTCAATTTTGAGCAAGATTTTTTTTTTTACTTTGGGTGCTCCATTGAGGGGTTTTTGTTATTTTAACTCCATTTCAACTTCAAATGGGTTTTAAACTTCTTTCATACATCCTAACATATGAATATGGCACAACCATAATGTTACTGAAATAATGGTGAACAATTTTAGATATTAATCTTTCGAAATATCATTTGGTAAAACTAGTTAGTAATATTTGTAAGCAATGTCATGAAAATCACCCAGTATGGAATTTTATTCCATTTCAAACCAAATGATTCTAATGGGTGAAGAGACTTTTTTTTCTTTTATGTAACTTTGTTATTCTTACAAATGAAACTCTTAATTATTTTGGTTGACATTTTACTTGAGTGTGTGTAAGCCATGTTTGTTGTTTTAATACTTGATCAAGTGGAAACTAGGAGTGGCTTAGGCTCACATTGATTTCTAATATCAAGAGACTATAATTTTGTTTTTCAACCTTTTTTACAAGTATGGATATTATTTAGTTGTGTTTTCTGAACATGTATTCATTTGCATGTTTATGTGTAGATGAATTTTTGGTATCATCTGTTAGTCTTATGTATGAAAAGGGTATGGAAAAAAAGGTATTAAGCTTGTTACCATTAACCACCACATATCAAGACATGTGGATGCAATGTCTGTTATTATTTCATACTTGATAAGTGTTTCCATTAAAGATAGTATCATGTATTCCTTATCTCTGATGAGCTTGACAAGGAATAGAGATTATAGGTCTCTAATATTACCTAATGATTCATTGGATAATTTCTTATGCTCCCTTACTGAGGCAGTGTTGCTCCTTGTGGTCTTCTATTGCCTGATGTACTTGTCTCTAGTTGCTACTAGTCTTAAGGTACTGCCTTTGTCACTTGCAAGAAAGACCAGCTCTTGGATTTCATCTTCAACTGTCTCGACCTTGTGGTGAAAACAACCAATTACTCGAAGCAAAGATTTTAGTTATATTATTATAAAAGAACGTAGGTTTATTTTCTGACATCATGTTTCCATATGCATATAAGAATAATTTGTTAACAAGTGTATCAGACTTGCCTCCAAATTACTAATCATATACGATAAGCTGAGATGTACTAGGTTATTCAACCTTCTGTTTGTTTGTGTATGCCACTCAATTGTTTGAGTATACAAAAGTGATATGTTAACAAGGTAGCTAGTCTTGTTATCAAACTACTTCTATATAACACTAACATTGGAATATCACACTATTTCAAGAGAGTTAATAAGATCAGATCAAGATATAAGAGTTTCCAAATACTCTTATAATAGATTGAAGTAGAACTTCTAGAATGATCTAAATAATCTTCTTGAAGATCTTCCTGTGGTAGTTCCTCATTTCTGGTGGGTTGCTTCTCTTGCAGAATGACTTTGAGAAGATTGGGAAACAAGATATAATGGTCTAGCCAAAATAACAAGATCTAGATTAAGAGTTAGTTCATGCTTTTATTATCCTTTCACACATTTCTTATAGTGTTTCCCATAGGATATGTACTTGTCTCATACATGATTGGTTTTACTTAGCTTTCAATTCAATTCCTCTAGTAGAGGTTATAACTTGTTGTTATTCATTACTTGTATGCAGAGATACTTTAATTGTTGAATGTTGATTTGAATAGAAGTATGGAATGTTTATGAAATGATGACTTCATAGTAAGTTGATCAAAAGGTTCATTGATGTGTTGAGATTTCATATGCTCACTTGTGTAAGATGATTGAAATAATGAGCATATAAAGGTTATCGGGCTTTAATGATTTATGTCATAGTTGTTATTTGTTTCCCTAGGTGTCATGATTTACTTTGTATTCATCTCTTTATTACCTTTATCATTCATAATGCAGATATAGAGGTTTGAGAATGTCATAGGTAATAATCAAGGTTTAACAGTAGTTTAAGAAGGTTTATTTCTTCTTTTAGGTACTTCTTTTATGGTTAATGAGATATGTACATATTCGATAAATATGTTAATACAACTATTATGTCATTTCCCACTTGTGGGTTTTGAGTTAACACTTGTTTGTATCTTTTGTGTTCTATTGAACCTTTGTTATTTACCTATGAAGGTTCCCTTAGTAGTTACCAAATAATATGGAAAGATGTTATGTGAATGGTTGATAACTTAAAGAGTTATTGTTGGAGAGTACATAACATCTCTGTTGATGAGATGGTTCAATTGTGTATTACTCATCGGTGGAAGTGTGATTATCAGTTGTGCGATTTGGGTACTCACCCCTCTTTGGGTTGTAGATACCTAATGAATTATCCGAAGTCACTTTAAGACTTGTGGTTCAGGTTGTTGAGATTTTGGGTTGGTCACATCCAATTATGGTTTGTGTAATCAGATGATTTGGTTTACAAGATACTTGTTATAAAGATCACACCAGATGTACTCTTGATCAGATGATCTAAACTTAATTCATCATCTCAAGTGAAACATTGGTCACTTTGATTCGTTTGAACTTTCGCACCAAAATTTCCCGTATTTTTAGATGCATGATTTGCAATTGCACATATTATATTTAGATCCTTATAACCTCCCAAACACTGGGTTGTTACATAGTCTTAAGACGAAGTCCATGCTGATGTCACTCCAAGGAACATGTGGTGTAGGTAATGGCAAAAAAAGACAATGGGGGTTGGAAGTAGACTCAGCTCTAGAGACATGTGGGGCATCGTTTGACGAGTCTTTTCACTTGGTGCCTTATCTTAGGCCAATAGTAGTGGTTGGAGAGCATGGCGTAGGTCTTGTCCCTTCCGAAGTGTTCCATGAGAACCCCTTCATGTGATTCCTTCAATAACAACAAACGAAGAGAGGACTCTAGAATACACAATTTGTTAGCTTTGAACAAGAAAACCTTTGTGGAGATAGTAGTCATCAAAACCTCGATTGGGCAAGCATTTCTCAAAAATGGGTCCAAAGAAAATATCGGAAGAGTATAAGTCTTTGATCTCATCCAAACCAATCACATTGATTTCAAGGCGGGTAAGAAGACACGCTTTTATAGACAAAGCATCCGCTACAACATTCTCTTTATTCTTGTACTTAATGACATAAGGAAAAGATTCAATAGATTCTACCCTTTTATCATGTATTTTGTTCAAATTGGCCTTGCTTTTCAAATATTTCAAAGATTCATGATTGGAATGAATAATAAATTCTTTAGGCCAAAGATAGTGTTGCCAAACTTCCAAGACTCAAACCAAAGAAAATAGTTTCTTGTCATAGATTGGGTAATCGAGTCTAGAACCATCTAATTTCTCACTATGATAAGCAACGGGGCGTCCATTTTGCATAAGAACGCCACCAATGCCTATTCCACTAGCATCACATTCAATCTCAAAGGGTTTTGCAAAATCTCGCAAAACAAGCAAAGGTGCTTCGGTCAAAAATTTATTGAGTGTATCGAAAGATTTTTGTTGAGCATTGCCCCAAACAAACGGTACATTATTCTTTGTAATCTCATTTAAAGGGCAAGCAATGGTTGAAAAATCCTTCACAAAACGACGATAGAAACCGGCAAGACCATGGAAACGTCTTATCTCACCCACGGAAGTAGGGTTAGGCGCATTTCTAATTGCCTCTACTTTCTTCTCGTCAACTTCAATTCCATTGGAGGAAATCACAAAACCCAAGAAAACAAGCTTGTTGGTGCAAAAATTGCATTTGGAAAGATTTTCAAAAAGTTGCTTTGCGAAGGGCCAACAAGACTTCAGAAATATGCTCAATGTGACTCTCCAAATATTTTCTATAGATAAGAATGTCTTCAAAATAAACCACGAAAAATTTGCCAATGAATGGGCGCAAAACTTCATTCATAAGACGCATGAAAGTTTAAGGAGCATTCGAAAGGCCAAAGGGCATGACAAGCCATTCATACAAACCAAGTTTTGTTTTGAAAGTTGTTTTCCATTCATCTCCTATGCTCATGAGAATTTGGTGATATCAACTTTTAAGGTCAATTTTGGAAAAGATAGTAGCACCACTTAATTCATCAAGCATATCATAGAGCCTAGGATGGGATGTCTATATTTAATGGTGATAGCATTGATAGGGCGACAATCCATGCACATGCGAGAAGTATCATCTTTCTTAGGGACAAGGATAACCAGAACGGCACAAGGGCTAAGAGATTCTCGTATGAAACCTTTCTCAAGAAGTTCTTTGATTTGCCACTCAATCTCCTTAGTCTCCTCGGGTTTGGTGCGGTAGGGAGAACGGTTTGGAAGTGGCACACCCGGAATGAGTTCAATGCGGTGCTCAATTCCTTGTAGTGGAGGTAGACCCGGGGGTAGCTCATCGGGGAACACTTCCTCAAATTCCTGCAATAAGGGCAACAAAGACGAGGAAAGCTTGTTATATCGATAGTTTCAAGTGCTTCTCCTTTGCACACATGGACAAAGTGAAGTATGGATGGGTCATCTCGTAACTCTCGCATCTCTCTTTTGGTGGCAAGTGAGGCAAGGCCTTTGGTTGCACTCGTGATTTTTTCACTCATGTTTGGCTTGTGGCTCTCACACTCTTTGAGCTGCATCACTCTCTCACCACTCATGTCACAAGAGTTGAGATCTTCTTGTTTGCATGCAAGGGTCTTGGCGTTGTCGGCGATCACTTGGCTAGGAGACATTGGGAGGAGCACAAACGTCTTGTTATTCTACTTGAAGCTATAGTGGTTGGTGTGCCCGTCATGAATAACACTCTGGTCATATTGCCACGGTTGTCGAAGAAGAAGGTGACACACGGTCATAGGCACAACATCACGCTCAATCGTGTCTTAATAGGGGCCAATCTTGAAGTGTACGGTGACCATGTGTTGAATCTTGAAGGTGCCAGGAGTCACTAAGCCATTCAACATGGTAGGGGTGTGGGTGTTGCTTGTAAGTAAATTGGAGTTTGTCGCAACGCTCTTTGCTAGCCAAATTGTGACAACTACCTCCATCGATGATGACCTTGATTGATTTGCCATTGATGCTGGCTCTAGTTTGAAAGAGGTTGCACCGTTGGTCATGTTCATCTTGAGGGGAGGTTGTAAGAACACGAGTGACAACAAGCGATGGATTCTTGTCCTCATTACAATAGACAATCTCTCTTCACCATTTTGTACGTCCAAGGAATTAAGAGCAACTTGGTGCAAGGCATAGTATTCGTCTTCACTCATTGAATCACGTTCACCATCTTGGTTGACAATCATGATCATCTTGTTGGAACACTCAAAGGACTTGTGTCCACTTCCTCCATATTTGAAGCAAGTGATTGTGATCGACTTGACTTGAGGAGCACTAGAAGCGGTGGTTGGAGACACTTGTTTCCTGTATGGTTGCGGCGTTTTGTTGGGAGCATTGGGCGCTATTGAGGTGCTTTTGGAGTTGGGCGGTGTTGTTTCTTGTGTCACTGGGGACAAAGAAGAAGGTATTGATGCAAACTAAGCCTTTTGCTTGTTTTACTTGAGGTCTTCGCAATTTGACGCTCGGCCTTAAGATCTTGATCGACAAGTGTAACGATGTTGCCATAGGTTCGAGACTCAACAATCTTCCTTATTGGGTAGTTGAGGCCATTGAGGAAGCGAGCCATTGTTTGTTCTTGAGATTCCATCACATGATCCCTTATCAAAGCGGTCTCCATCTCCTTATAGTACTCATCAACCGACTTCAAAGCTTGTTTAATCTCTTGTAGCTTTTTGAAGATGTCGCGTTTGTAGTGAGGAGGAACAAAGCGGGCATGCATAAATTGCTTCAGCTCATTCCAAGTGGCAATGGGAGCAAACTGGTTCTTGAGTCGTTCATCTTGGACACGGTCCCACCATAAGAGTGCATAGCTTTCAAACTCCAAAGATGCCATAGCAACCATCTTCTTGTCACTGAAGTTGTGGATGCCGAAGATCTTGTCCACCTTGAGGGCCCAAGCAAGATATTCTTCGGGATCATTTTCACCCTTGAATTTTGGGATGTTGAAGCGAATGGCACTCATATTGTTGTCTTCATGTTGTTGATGGGGTCGCTCATGTTGGTTTTCATCATAGATCGGTGGTGATAAATCATGTGGGTCATCCTCATTGGCTTGGCGTTGGCAGTCATGATGAGGAGGATGGCGTCGGTGGTCATTAGGATGTGGTTGTTGGTGATGACGTAGTCGTGCTTCGCGGCATTCACTATCATCATTGTCACGGTTTTGTTTGTTGAGGATGCTCTTGTTCATTGCAAGGGTGTTGAGGAAGTTCTTGTTCTTGGTGGTCATTGTGGTGGTGACGCGCGTTGCGCCTTGGTGGCCTTCGATGTTGGCGAGCACCATCCACGAAGTCATTGCAGCCATAGTCATTAGCGTGGCCTTGTGGAGGTGGTGGATGATGTTGTCGAAGGTCTGATCGTTGAGGTTGATTTTGAAGAGAGTCACCACAGCCTTGTCGTTGTCGAGGAGGTTGTGATGGCGAGCTATCTTCATACCAATTTCGTCGAGGAGCTTGTGGTCGAGGAGGTGGTGGTGGTGGTTGTTGTTGTTGTCCACCATCTTCCATGTTGGGGTTGTGATCATGGTGACGAGCTTGGCGATGATCTTGAGTTTGTTGTCTTGAACGTCTCGACCTTGAGGACGATGATGATCCACGGCGGTTGGCAAGGTTAGCATGTTGATGCGTTGCATTTGATCATTCAATCGAGCCTCTTGCGCGAGTAGTCGACGCTCATAGCGCTCCAACCCGTCTTGCACAAGGTGGCGGAGTTAGTAATGGTCGCTGCGGGTGACGTAGTTGCCGTTGAAGAACGGATTTCCTTCATCTTCCGAGCTCGGACTTGTGAACACTCCTTCCCTAGCCATCTCAAAAACACACAAGTGTGATGTGAATAATAGATGTCTCACTTACCCAACGTTACCTTTTTTGGCCATATTGAGGTTAGTGGACGAGCCTAGGTGTAGGGCGGTATGTCCAAAGTGAGTCCAAAAAGATCGAATGAAAAAAAACCGCAAATAACAACAGACACTTTTTGTGGATGGCAAATGGGTGAGGAAAGTGACAAGGAGAAATCAACAAATCCGAAGGAAAGTATGCTGTAAAACGTAGAAATGAACCAAAATGAAATGTTAGCAAAAGAACCAAATCCTAGTGGAGGAAAACAAAATGGACACAAAAAAGTGATTAATGAGGTTAGTGCGGCCAATGGACGAGCGGAGACGAAATGTTCCTAACGAAGAATAAGCTCAATGCTACACCAACACAAGGAGAACGCTAGCTCAAATTGCAAACTATAAGAGGCAACAAGATTTGCACCGTGCAACCGGTCACACTCTTCTCTTTTGCAACGCGAAACTACACGTTCCTACAAGGGATAGCACTTGAAACGATATTTTTCTTCTTTTCTCCTTTTTTTTATTTTCTCTTTTCACTTTTTGCTATATGGGGATACAAATGCCAAGCCTAATCGAACTACGCTCCCACAAGTGCAAAACACACACTATCGGTGCCACTAGTACAATTCCAATCAATATAAAAGAGCTAATGCGAATGGGCAAGGTACATGAAGGATGGGTTAGTTCAAGCGGAAGCAAGTTATACATATTTGATGGATGATTGGTACTTGCGGCCAGGGGTTGTCCATGTCGTGTTGATCCGTTGATGTAGTTGCGTAGATGATGTTTTGGTATTCATGTGGAAACTTGAATCACTCAAATCGGACCAACAACGAGAAACAAAAACACGTTCGAAAATCTGTCTAGGAATCGAAGAGCAGGAATTTTCTGGGATTTTTGCCCAATTTCGAAATTCCTTCAAATCCAAGATTTGTTTTGGATAAATTCGAGAAAAGCGGCTGAATAGAAAGGGGGAGAATGGTCTTAAGAAACAAATCCACGGATCAAATCCACGAAAACTCAACAAATCAACAGATCGGTCGAAATCCCTTTTGAGGCTATTTTTGGTGAAATTTTCGAATTTAGGGTTCGGGGAAGAAATTTTTTGTGGAAAGGGGGATTGTGGGAGTCGAATTCATGTCAATCTAGCCGCTGATACCAGATGATGGAGGGGTTAACCTCTTGGCTGGCCCGATCTTCACGAATCGACCAAGAACACAAAGAACGAACGAAGAACAGGAAGGGGGAACGAGGGGAATCGAGAAGGGGATCAGGGAGGGGAAGATAACTAGCAAGAATTGAAAGACCCGATCTCTCATCAACTAAGCCTCAAGGCCGCCTACGGAACAATCGATCCAACCGAACTCACCTTTTCGGAAACCGCTTCACACCTGTGGCCGGTCCACCACGCCAATAGAACCTCAAGTGTTAGTTGAGGAAGATTGGAAAGTCCCTAACGGAATCCCAAGGGGAAAGGATAGGAGACCCGATGAATCTTGATACGATCCTAGATACACATCTTAGGAGTAGCTTTGATACGGTCCTATGTACAAACCATATGAGTAGCCTCACAAGAGGGGTACAAGAGTAAAGCTTAAATGTCTAAATTCATCTCTAAAACTTAGTCCAAGGAGCTCCTTATATAGTCGAGGGGGTAGGTGTGGGGTAAAAAGGGGGTTTTCCCCTTCATTTGCGCAGCAGCAGGGAAGCCGGCCTGGCCAGCCTGTGAGGCCGGTGTGGGACAAAAGGGTGGCTGGCCTGGCGATGCGGGGCAGCCGGTCTGAGGCCGGGGTGGGGGCCGAGCTCTTCGGGTGGCCACCCGTCCTGGCGCGCAGGAAGGCCAGCTTGAGGCCGGGGTGGAGGCCGGGGCGCTCGGGTGGCCGGTCGGCCTAGGGCGCAGGGGGGCCGGCCAGAGGCCAGGATGGAGGCCGGTTTCCTCTGGATGGAGTCCAGCCTGGAGGCCGGCCTGGCCGGGGTTTCAGGCTGGCTTTCCTGCTCTTCTCCTCCCTTCTTCTTCTCTTTTTCGTCCTCCACGTCTTCTTCTCGGATTTCTTCTCCATCTTCTTGGGCATCGTCTTCGGGCTCCATGGTGGGATCAAATCTGAGCAAGCATAGGATGGTTCCATGAGGTAGCGCACCATTCACCAAGTCATCAATGGCATAGCGAGAGAGGAGTGAGTTCACCTTATCATGTATCGCCTTTGCTCGTGATCTTGTCATAGGTTCAGTTGGTGTTGGGCTTGGTGGAATGGGGTGTGCTGCATCAGCCCACTTATGGTCTAACAGTAGATTTTTTTTTTTGCTCCAGTATCTTCGGCGAGTCTAGTCTTTTTTTACTTTCTGGGCAAAAAGTTTTTTTTTGCTACATAGCAGCAAAAGCGGGACGAATTGCAGAAAAATACGAGGTTCTAGAGCGAAAGCGGGATTGAGCCCATCTTAAGGGACACGGGGAGAGATTTATCCCCGGGGACGCTCAGTACTGTCCATTTATTAATAGGTGGTATGGGTGCCGTCAGTTACGATTTGGTTACATCTGTTCGTATCGGATCTTCTCAAAAACAAAATGCTCCTAGTAGGAAACCGGCGCATAGATGTAGTCCAGGATAACATCTCGTGTACGTGTCAGATGACAAAACTGGTATACATAAATATCTTGTGCGTAAATTGCCGAACTTTCAATCTTAGCCATTATAATCTAAATCAACGGATCATATATTTTAAATACATGTGGATGAACGTGGTGGCTCTATTTTAGACATATATACTGCTTTTAGTATATAATAGATAGATAGAATAGATAATAGAAATAGAAAGATAGATAGATGGCCAAATTTGAAATTGTGAAAACATGTTTGGAATTGTTATAAACATTTAGAATTCATTTTTGTTAACATTTGATATATTTTTCATATTTTTTCTGATAAACAAATTTAAAGTTATTGATTATTCAATATTAAATCAATTTCTGAAATTTATAAAAGGGAGGGACCCACCTGTCAGATATTTATTCTTTTTAAACTATTTTCTAATTTTTAAAATTATGACAGCTAGACTCCACACGTCAGATATTTAAATATTCACTAATTATTTTAGAAATTCATAAAAGACTGACAGTCCTGGCCCACGGCGACGTCACCCTTACGTCACCAGCTGGCCGGCGCGGCTATGATGTGGTCGCCGGTGACGAACCACGCCGCGACCCGCGAGATCCGCCACGTCCGGCCCGATGGCCGTCTCCCCAGCACAAATGCAGACTCACGCTTCATAGTCGCCATCCAAAACTTTTCTGCAACGCAGGTGAAGGCTCACTTGACAACAAGTAAATATGAACAGTGTGATGCAGTATGATCCACTGATTTGTAACGTTGCATGTCTGCATTTTTTGTGAAGACATTAACATTGACAATCTAGAATTTACATCCAGACACACGGTGCAATAGGCTTGCCATGGGAACATGAACTGGTACCAGGAGTACTAATAGCGCTGCTGCATGATTACCTTGTTCAAATAATATGAATTTTTTTAAGAGGTCTCATTTAGGCAGTGACTGTTCAAATAAAATGAGAAATGCATTAGCTCTAGAAAAATAATTAGCATCCTTTTGCATTATTGGTATATCCTCCTTTAATCACTTACTTTCGTTGTTGAGACCATACAGGTAGAATAGTTTTGCTCTCCCTCCTTTAATCACTTGGACACTCCAACAACTGTACCCTCCTGCTTTTGAAGAACGTTCTGCACCGTTTTATAGTGTACACAGATAGAAGATTTTTTATTTAGGGTGAAGTTGCTGTCAGAGAACAAGATATATAAGCATTATTTTCATGGCGTAGAGCATACCTGAGGATACCCTTGAACCACTACCACAATAGCAGGTGGTTCACCAATTGTGCCATCCATGATTGGCACATGAAGACGGTGTTGCGAAATCTCTGCAGATCAAACACACCACGGGGGCACATTCTATGTCAAAAGTTTGAGAGGTTTGGAATCAAGATTCACAGGATTGAGGGGATTGTATGGCCCCTACCAGTCCCGCTTCAGTTTTGTTGTTCAGACTTCTCTTTTATTTCCAAGCGGAACTCATCTCCTTCTTGATCTGAGACCTCTTCTGCTGCCAGAGCCTGTCCAAAGCACCGTCGGCATCACCCTGCAAGCCAGATGGTATAAGAACCAATGACAAAGTTGCAACAGGACCGGTAGAAAAGGAGAGCATTCTAGAGCAGCTAGGTTACCAACACCCATGCACAACTGATCAAGTATGTCGGAATATGTAACTCGGAAATAAGAAGGTTCACCAAGACATCATAATTAAAGACGTGCGTGCATGTGCACATCTACTAGTGTGCGTAAATTTCCGAACTTTCAATCTGAGCCATTATAATCTAAATCAACAGATCATATATTTTAAATACATGTGGCTAAACGTGGTGGCTCTAAGACATGTATATTGCTTTTAGTATATAATAGATAGATAGATGGCCAAATTTGAAATTGTGAAAACATGTTTGAAATTTTTATAAACATTTAGAATTCATTTTTATGAACATTTTAATATATTTTTCATATTTTTTCTGATAAGCAAATTTAAAGTTATTGATTATTCAATATTAAATCAAATTCTGAAATTTATAAAAGGGAGGGACCCACCTGTCAGGTATTTATTATTTTTAATTATTTTCTAATTTTTAAAATTATGACAGCCGGACTCCACACGCTAGAGATTTAAATATTTACTAATTATTTTAGAAATCATAAAAGACTGATAGTGCTGGCCCATGGCGACGTCACCCTTACGTCATCAGCTGGCCGGCGCGGCTATGATGTGGTCACCGGTGACGAACCACGCCGCGAGAACCAATGTGGGCGGGTGCGCTCGAACCAGCATCTCACGAGCGACCCGGGAGTGGCAGCGCCGCCACTAGGAGGTCACCGGAGCAGCTCCAACGAGCAAGTTCTGCGGTGGTCCGGCATCGATAAAATAAACGGACAACACGTCAAGGAAGAGGATCTCACTCCGGACGTGAAGAAAGCGACAAAAGAGCAAGGATAGCTCAAGTGAGGTAGTAATGGCGCGACAAAGGAGTTGGCCGGATAGGAAGGGGCGCGGTAATTCGCGCGACTTAGGCCATCTCGAGACGATTCCGTTGGCGAGGAGGTGTACTAGAGGACGGCGGAGCTGGTGGATGACTCGGCTGAGCTCGGCGACGACATGGGCTACGGCATGGCATACATCCATACTGCTAAGGTTAGGGTTTCGGTGAGTCTTATACACGCACACTGAGAGAGAGAGAGTGTGTGTGTAGAGAGAGAGAGAGTGTGTGTGTGAGAGAGAGGGGCTGCGAGCGAAGAGGAGCACGACTTCGTAGACTGGGTCTTATCCTGGGGGGGCAAGTAGGCAGAGAGGAAGTGGTCGGCGGCGTCGGCATAGCCGCCACGCACCTGGTCCTTCTGTCGCACTACAAGAAATATGTTGATACGTGACCCTCAATTTTTGTCACTAGAAGGTCACGTAGGTTGATTCATGACCCCTTTTTGACCAAAAATGAAAAGTCACATACCGAGCGTCTTATTTCATCGTCAATGACTAATTGGATGGAATTGTCATAGACTCTATGACCCAATCAGAGGGGTCATAACCCTATGACCAACTGATTTGGTCATGTGATATCCTGCCATAGCCACGTCACATCCTACGTGGCCAATCCTACGTGGCAAATATTATAACCAAATGACTAGGTCATTGAAGAGATTCAGCCCAGTCCATACTGCTCCACCAAATGGGCCAGCCCAATGTTTTAGCCCAATAATTTTTTTTTCCCTTTAATTTGTTGTCAGGTTAAAAGGCTCATGTGAAATTTCGTCTGGGCCTAGGCCTTTTCCATCCATTTCGAATCTGGGCCTTGGCCTATTTATGGTCCAATGTATTTCCTGGCTGTTGACTACTTTTGGTCCATTAAAATTGAATTTTTTTTTTATAATTGAATACAGCCCACTAGTAGTTGGGCTGATGCCATGGGCTTTTTACTGTTAAGCCCAATTGCATATAGATAGGTCAAATTCAAATCCATACATACAAATTTGAATTCCAGTAAATTTGAACTACAACTCATTCCAGAATGCAAATCCTCACATAACTCATATTCAAGGCACATCATTCTCACAGAATTCATACATTCTCACAGAATTCATACATTCAAGGTTCATTCAAATCATTGAAGGAAAAACTGATACCACCAGGTACCAACGAAAAAAAGTAAAACAGAAAACAGAATAGAAACTCCACTTCTACTTCCACTTCTACTTCCAAAAAACTCCACTTCTATCTTCTATCTTGAACTCCACTTCTACTTCCAAAAAACTGCACTTCCATCTTCCACTTCCTGTTATCTGACCTGAAAAAAGGAACAGAATAGAAACTTCAGAAAACATAGAGCTTCAGAACAGAAAGTGCATTGAGCAATACAGAAAAGAACTGAAACTGGAATCATTTCAGCTATAGCTTCACAACCAAACATAGAGCTTCACAGTTTAAAATCAGAACATGCATGATGCTCACAGGAGAAATAACCCAGCAAACACACAGGGGAACTTACCATCAGAGAGCCTTGCTTCCAAACAACGCCATCAGGTGAGCTAGTTGCGCATGAGTTTCGTCCGTCTTTTGTTGTAGCAGAAGATGCTCCTTGTCACGTACAGCTTGTGCAACTTCTGCTTCTTCGCTCCTCTTCTTCATTTCAGCTAGCTCTGCCCGCATTGCTTCATTTTGGATTTGCTCCCTCTCCAGCTTCTCCTCTAGCTCAATGACATGCGCAGCCACAGCAGGATCTGATTTACTGAACTTCCTGGATGAGCTTGATTGAAGACCAACATTCTTGAGGAATGTGCTTGAAGGGCATTTCTTGGTAAGCACATCAGCAACAACAGCGACATCAGACTTTTGTTGGCCTTCTTGTGCTGAATCATCCAACATATTCTCCATGTCCTTCTGCAATTACAGATGCACAACATACATACACATATTAAAATTCTGTTATAGCAAATTGGAGCTACCTTAGCAGGCAACACATCTGAAAATATCATATAACAGGCAACACATCTGAAAATATCATATAACAGGCAACATATATACTACCATGTAACAAGCTAGAGAGAATTGCTGGGCACCAACCAAGATCACAAGCAGGTCATGTAGAAGCATAGTGCAGAACTGTATTAACTATACTTGCTAAAAAATCCATCTAAACCTATCTGTTTTGAACACATGTAATAGATCATCTAACATCAAGTATGCCTTGAACAATTCCTGGGAGAGACAAGTAACTTACTATAGCTGCCTGCACTTCCTGGGAAAAACCCTCTTTCTTGCTGTTATGTGTAGCCTTAAACAGGTCTACCGTAGTCAAGGTTTCGCCCTTGCGATCCTCCTTCTGAAACATTTTCCATCAAGACAGCAGGCAGACTATAAGCTTTGAAGGCAAAATATTCTTAGGCCAATTGAAAAACATGAGTTTTCTTACAGTTTGATATATGTGGGCAGCGTAGCATCGAGAACCTGTCCTTTGCTGAAACTTGACTTTACTTCTGTTTTTCTTGGCACTTTCACAGGTTTGCTACAATAGAATAAATGAGCAAAGTACAATCAAGAACAGCAGCAGATACATCACAGCAAGCATTAACAAAACTCATAGCGCGTGAACATACATACCTTGTGTTTCGGGGTAGACCACAGTTCTACCAGCTTTTGCCATTCATTGTCTGACAAGCCTTCCACCGGGGACTTGGCGCTAACTTCATTAGCTGCCACGTCGTTGAAGAAATCCTTCTTGATCAAGTGGCGTCTATTCTTTGATACTTTCTTCAAGATGTCTTTGCAAGTCTTCTCAAGAGTCTCTTCAGTAGCGTCAATGTGAAAATTGGCCTACCAAAATAGGAAACAAGGCAATGGGACAGTCAGATAATCATATTGCCAGGGGTATCCATAGCAAGAACATGAGATTCAGGTTCAAAGCAGTTAGCTTACAGAAACTTTCCCAATGAAGTTCTTGACAATGTTGGGGTCTTTCTTGTACTCCTTAAAGTGAGGCAGCACCGGCAGAACAGATCTTGCAATATAGCCACACTCTGATGCAAGCAATGCAGCCTGCATCGGCTTCTCTGGACGGTTCATCCCTTGAGAAATTTGTATGGTGACCTTCTCACCCAATCCCTTGGTTAACCGCTCTAGCCCTGTTCCCCTTCTCTTGTGTTTAACCAAAGCAGTTTCATCTGAAAATGTAAATATAGCAGAATGTCATATATACATGCATGCCATCGGTTAACAGAATACACTAATAAGGTGGCATGTTCTACAGATGGATACATCAAACCAAATGTAGGAATGGCATAGGAGTGACTTGCTTCCATCAGAAGTATGTTGATTCTGTTCAGTAACTTGCATAGTCTTTTCTCCATCCATGTTCCCGGAGCTTCCTTCATCCACATGCAGCGGGCCTTGTACATTGTCGCATAGCAAGCTTCCACCATCATTGTGCATTGTCATTTCTCCATCCATGTTCCCTGTGTTTCCTTCATCCACATCTTCATCCACATGCAGGTGTGGTGTGGTTTCTTCCATGCTGGTTGGAGCCAACACCTTCTTCTGCCTTTTGAAGAGACAGTTGTCATCTTGATCTGGTCGGATATCAGCTAGCATTCTTTTAGTTCCTTCTAGATCTGGAGCCACCACCCTTCCAGGAGCCATTGCAGAAGATTGAGTTGAATCAAGTGTGCGTATCCGTGTGCTTGTCCTTCTGCTGCTTATCTTCTTAACAGCACACTTCTTCCTTCTAGAAACCTTGGGTCCCTCGTAGAAACAACAAAGACAATGGCATTAGATAATGAGTAAGAAAAGTCTTTGCACATATTAAACAAAGAGCACACAAATTAAGCCCCCCCCCTTCCCACCACCACACCCACCTTAACTTGCTTCTTCACTACGGTATCATCACTTTCATCTTGACCAATCACTCCATCGTCCTCAGGACTGTACTCTGAGCTTGAGTCTTGAGTTATGGCAGATGTTGAATCATTGGTTGTAATTGCACTAGCTTCAGTACCAGCATTGTTTGAATTCCTAATCATGGATACTAGTGCACCGATGCCAAGGGACTGGAATATACGATTGTTCCTCAACATTTGCTGAACCCTAATCTTCTCGTATTCCGTGGCAGGTGCTTCTTTTTGAAAGATAAAATTAAGCAACCATGAGTTTGATTTGGTTGAATTGCATTGAGAAGCAAGACAACGAAAACAAGTAAGTTGAATCTTTGAAACATGGTATTGAGTACAATTAATTCATTAGGAACTAATAAACAACCCCATTCTAGGCAATTTATCTATCCTATCATGTTTTATTTATCCTTATTCCTGGTACCTTAACAAGCACAAGAAAAAATATGACCATAGCTAGAACAGGACATAATAGCATGCAATACAATTAAAAAATATAACCATATATTACAAGAACAGCATGTAATAAGCTAGAGATACATGGAAGCAAACATAGACAAGGTAGCAGGAAAAGCATAAGGAACAAGGTTACTTACCGGCAAGCAGGTTCTTCTTTGACATCTTTGCCATTGATGATCTCAACCTGGGGTTTTGATCTGGTTAGTAAAAAATTATAATGAAAAGAATTTGTTCACACGAAAATTTGATGTAACAGGAAATTAACTTCCTTCTTAGGAAATATAGCATTCTTTCTTAGCAAATATGATTTCATATCAGAGTTATTGTAAAACTAAACAACAGTAGCATCAATGAGCCCTAAACTAAACAACAGTAGCATCAATAAGCCCTAAACTAAACAACAGTAGCATCAATAAGATGGATCAAATCATGCAGGTGGGGATCAAATAATGCTATGGAGAAGAACCCTAAACCTAGAACAAGGAGCTAGCTAAGGGAGATGGACGGGACAACTCACCGTCGACGAGGTTTAGATCGATGGTGTGGCGGTCGTCGTCGTCGTTCCTGTCGCGGCTCCTGTCCCGCCTCCTGCCGCCGTCGTCGGGATAGTGGTGATGTGCGGTGGTGCGGTGCGGTGGGGAGAGGGTAGAGGGGATAGTGGTGCAGTGCGGTGGCGCGGTGAGGTGGGGAGAGGTGGGGTGAGGTGTGCCTCCTCCGTCGCCGTCGGGGGAGAGGTAGGGTGTGCAGCGGTGTGGTGCAGTGCGGTGCGGTGGGGAGAGGGGGGGATGGGGAGAGGTGGTGCGGTGGCGCGGTGAGGTGCGATGGGGAGAGGTGGTGCGGTGGTGCGGTGGTGCCTCCTCCGTCGCCGTAGGGAGAGAGGTGGTGCGGTGGTGCGGTGGTGCGCCGTAGGGAGAGAGCGGATTGGATCTGAGCGGTGGAGAGAGGGGAATGAATTGGTCGGTGGAGAGAGGGGAATGAATTGGTCGGGGCGGGAATTAATTGGTCGGGGGCGGGGATCCCCAAATATTTTGGTCTGAGGCGGGACAGGAGGCGGGACAGCGGGAATTAATCAAAAAAAATATTTGGAACCTAATTTTTGAGTTTTCTTTCTATTTTTGGCCTCACATGTGAAACTTTGGAATAATAATTGGGTATTGATTAATTCAAACCAACTATTTCGGTTGCTATGTCACATAACATGAATAACTTTTCCATTTGTTTTGGATTTTTACGAATTTCTATCACTTGTTTCTAGACCGGTTCGAAATCGCCGCGGTCACCGTCCGTGTCTCGGGGTTGAATCATGCTTCTTACACTCTGTTTACACAAAGAACCTAAAATGTGTTATATTTGATGTACAAATAACCAAATTGTTTGCACAAAGATGACGACGGAACCTAAAACGTACGAAGATTCATGGCTTTCGGTTGAAATGACGGATATTTTGGCCACATCCATGGCATAGTTTGTTTAAATGTGCCCATATTCCACACAAAGGTGCATATTGGAACAACTAACAATGTTCATGAAGAAAGTTTTATTTTTCGTTGAATAAAAATACCATTTTCCCTTCCCGGAGTGTCAAAACCGGCTTGTTTTGTGAAGCACATACACAAAATATGTTGCAAAAATGTACAAAGTAAAATTCTAAATATATTATGTCATGTTTGATCTACAAATAACAAACTTACTACCTCTGAATAGCTCAAAATACACCTCATTTGAAAAAGACAAATTTCTGCCGATTCAGCTGAAACCGGGCCAAATTTGAACTACAGGTGCCTCGTAGTTTTCTCTTTATTTTTTGAAAAAATCATTTCTAGGTAGCCAAGTACCTATTTCAACATAGAAACACCAAGAGTTCATCAAGATTCAACCCCTAGGTACGAACGGTCATGTCCCCCGTTTTGACCGTTCACCGAAACCGGCTTTGAAAATTCCAGAAAATTCAAAAAAAATCGAAACGATGCAAGATCTTCGCGTGGTGTTGTTATATATGCCCTAGTATCCACCAAAAATAATAAACTTGGAATACGACAATTTGGTGGAAAATGTGTTCACAGAAATGAGCTATCTCGTACGAAGATTCATGGCTTTCGGTTGAAATGACGGATGTTTTGGCCACATCCATGGCATAGTTTGTTTAAATGTGCCCATATTCCACACAAAGGTGCATATTGGAACAACTAACAATGTTCATGAAGAAAGTTTTATTTTTCGTTGAATAAAAATACCATTTTCCCTTCCCGGAGTGTCAAAACCGGCTTGTTTTGTGAAGCACATACACAAAATATGTTGCAAAAATGTACAAAGTAAAATTCTAAATATATTATGTCATGTTTGATCTACAAATAACAAACTTACTACCTCTGAATAGCTCAAAATACACCTCATTTGAAAAAGACAAATTTCTGCCGATTCAGCTGAAACCGGGCCAAATTTGAACTACAGGTGCCTCGTAGTTTTCTCTTTATTTTTTGAAAAAATCATTTCTAGGTAGCCAAGTACCTATTTCAACATAGAAACACCAAGAGTTCATCAAGATTCAACCCCTAGGTACGAACGGTCATGTCCCCCGTTTTGACCGTTCACCGAAACCGGCTTTGAAAATTCCAGAAAATTCAAAAAAAATCGAAACGATGCAAGATCTTCGCGCGGTGTTGTTATATATGCCCTAGTATCCACCAAAAATAATAAACTTGGAATACGACAATTTGGTGGAAAATGTGTTCACAGAAATGAGCTATCTCGTACGAAGATTCATGGCTTTCGGTTGAAATGACGGATGTTTTGGCCACATCCATGGCATAGTTTGTTTAAATGGGCCCATATTCCACACAAAGGTGAATATTGGAACAACTAATAATGTTCATGAAGAAAGTTTTATTTTTCGTTGAATAAAAATACCATTTTCCCTTCCCGGAGTGTCAAAACCGGCTTGTTTTGTGAAGCACATACACAAAATATGTTGCAAAAATGTACAAAGTAAAATTCTAAATATATTATGTCATGTTTGATCTACAAATAACAAACTTACTACCTCTGAATAGCTCAAAATACACCTCATTTGAAAAAGACAAATTTCTGCCGATTCAGCTGAAACCGGGCCAAATTTGAACTACAGGTGCCTCGTAGTTTTCTCTTTATTTTTTGAAAAAATCATTTCTAGGTAGCCAAGTACCTATTTCAACATAGAAACACCAAGAGTTCATCAAGATTCAACCCCTAGGTACGAACGGTCATGTCCCCCGTTTTGACCGTTCACCGAAACCGGCTTTGAAAATTCCAGAAAATTCAAAAAAAATCGAAACGATGCAAGATCTTCGCGCGGTGTTGTTATATATGCCCTAGTATCCACCAAAAATAATAAACTTGGAATACGACAATTTGGTGGAAAATGTGTTCACAGAAATGAGCTATCTCGTACGAAGATTCATGGCTTTCGGTTGAAATGACGGATGTTTTGGCCACATCCATGGCATAGTTTGTTTAAATGTGCCCATATTCCACACAAAGGTGAATATTGGAACAACTAACAATGTTCATGAAGAAAGTTTTATTTTTCGTTGAATAAAAATACCATTTTCCCTTCCCGGAGTGTCAAAACCGGCTTGTTTTGTGAAGCACATACACAAAATATGTTGCAAAAATGTACAAAGTAAAATTCTAAATATATTATGTCATGTTTGATCTACAAATAACAAACTTACTACCTCTGAATAGCTCAAAATACACCTCATTATAAAAAGACAAATTTCTGCCGATTCAGCTGAAACCGGGCCAAATTTGAACTACAGGTGCCTCGTAGTTTTCTCTTTATTTTTTGAAAAAATCATTTCTAGGTAGCCAAGTACCTATTTCAACATAGAAACACCAAGAGTTCATCAAGATTCAACCCCTAGGTACGAACGGTCATGTCCCCCGTTTTGACCGTTCACCGAAACCGGCTTTGAAAATTCCAGAAAATTCAAAAAAAATCGAAACGATGCAAGATCTTCGCGTGGTGTTGTTATATATGCCCTAGTATCCACCAAAAATAATAAACTTGGAATACGACAATTTGGTGGAAAATGTGTTCACAGAAATGAGCTATCTCGTACGAAGATTCATGGCTTTCGGTTGAAATGACGGATGTTTTGGCCACATCCATGGCATAGTTTGTTTAAATGTGCCCATATTCCACACAAAGGTGCATATTGGAACAACTAACAATGTTCATGAAGAAAGTTTTATTTTTCGTTGAATAAAAATACCATTTTCCCTTCCCGGAGTGTCAAAACCGGCTTGTTTTGTGAAGCACATACACAAAATATGTTGCAAAAATGTACAAAGTAAAATTCTAAATATATTATGTCATGTTTGATCTACAAATAACAAACTTACTACCTCTGAATAGCTCAAAATACACCTCATTTGAAAAAGACAAATTTCTGCCGATTCAGCTGAAACCGGGCCAAATTTGAACTACAGGTGCCTCGTAGTTTTCTCTTTATTTTTTGAAAAAATCATTTCTAGGTAGAAAAGTACCTATTTCAACATAGAAACACCAAGATTTCATCAAGATTCAACCCCTAGGTACGAACGGTCATGTCCCCCGTTTTGACCGTTCACCGAAACCGGCTTTGAAAATTCCAGAAAATTCAAAAAAAATCGAAACGATGCAAGATCTTCGCTTGGTGTTGTTATATATGCCCTAGTATCCACCAAAAATAATAAACTTGGAATACGACAATTTGGTGGAAAATGTGTTCACAGAAATGAGCTATCTCGTACGAAGATTCATGGCTTTCGGTTGAAATGACGGATGTTTTGGCCACATCCATGGCATAGTTTGTTTAAATGTGCCCATATTACACACAAAGGTGCATATTGGAACAACTAACAATGTTCATGAAGAAAGTTTTATTTTTCGTTGAATAAAAATACCATTTTCCCTTCCCGGAGTGTCAAAACCGGCTTGTTTTGTGAAGCACATACACAAAATATGTTGCAAAAATGTACAAAGTAAAATTCTAAATATATTATGTCATGTTTGATCTACAAATAACAAACTTACTACCTCTGAATAGCTCAAAATACACCTCATTTGAAAAAGACAAATTTCTGCCGATTCAGCTGAAACCGGGCCAAATTTGAACTACAGGTGCCTCGTAGTTTTCTCTTTATTTTTTGAAAAAATCATTTCTAGGTAGCCAAGTACCTATTTCAACATAGAAACACCAAGAGTTCATCAAGATTCAACCCCTAGGTACGAACGGTCATGTCCCCCGTTTTGACCGTTCACCGAAACCGGCTTTGAAAATTCCAGAAAATTCAAAAAAAATCGAAACGATGCAAGATCTTCGCGTGGTGTTGTTATGTATGCCCTAGTATCCACAGAAAACAGCCGTTTTGAGCGCTTAGATAATGGTTGTTTTTTGAAAATTTAATTTATTCAAATGTGATTAAGCAAAATTCCTCCACAGCACCATTCCAACACCACTCAAATCCACCACCAGGTAAGTTGTGGTGCTTACATGTGGGCCCCTGTCCGTGGGACCCACGCGTCAGTGAGGCCACGTACGGCAGTTCACCTCCTCAAGTCCACCTCCTATTCAGTTCCCCCACCCACCTTCGCCACTTCGCCTCGCCACTTCGCCTCCCCACTCCCCCTCGTCAGTTCCGAGAACACGCGCCGATTCGTCGTCCGCGCCGGCCACCGCCCGCGATGGCCACCGATTCCGTCGCCCGCGCTGGAGGAAACCCCCCACTCCAGGTGAGATCTGATGTCCCTCCTCGTGTCCTTCCTCCACCGCCGTTTCTGCTAGATTTAGCTAGGGCAATATCGCCTCCCTTTCCTCGTGAGACCATCGCCGCCGTTTCCTGGAGTCCCACATTCGCTTGTGGATTTGCTCGTTTCCCTATCGACCGTCGTTTCTCTTTTTTTTCGAGTAATCCCCCAACTGCAAAGTAGAATCTTGACCGCCGCCAAGGCAGCCAAGGCCAAGTTCGAGGAGAGGTTCAAGACCGGCAAGAACAGGTCGTTCTTCACCAAGCTCCGCTTCTAGACCAAGCAGGGCAGAACAGCCTCTGCGAGTACTTGCGGGTTTTGTTATCGAGCGGGTTTTGCCTCTTCTTCGTATCAGTCACCTGCGCTAAGATATTCTCCTGTTTTGTTATTGAGCGTGAAGAAGACTCTGTGTCCTAGCTAGCTAGTGTGGATCTTATGATGAAATATGACGTTTCATGTGTTAAACCATGTCAAGAATAGATCTGGTTGGAATTTTAAGTTCATGATTAGGTTCTTGGATAATCATTTGCCATTTGTTAATTAAAACTGGTACTGGTCTACAAGTTCCCAATCTGGATTAAGATGTCTCTGTGTGTTGGTTATTGAATTAAGTTCAGGTACTGCATTTATCAGTTGTCATTGTTCACTGTAGTAATAATGACTGATGCATCAATTGTTTCGATGAACTGGTCATTTCCATTAGTAGCTGTTAGATATAATAAGCTATTAGTTGAAATACATGTAAAGTAGTATCTAAATTATTGTTGTCTTTTTTTATTAGGCCACAATGGATGTGAAACAGGAGGAAGTTGACGCAATTGCCGTTGACGCAATTGCCATTAGTGACGATGAAGTGTGCACTAGGGCCAAGACCATCAGAGGTATGGCTTGTACTCGTGCTTCTGATTTGTTGTAGTGCTGATTCAGTTTTGTATTTACATTTCTTAATCCTTGTATATATGTAGGCCCAGGTAATAAGGGCCATGACACCTATGCACCACATTGTGAGTATGGCAACAAAGTTGCAATGGACCACCGACAGGTGGCATTGCTCAAGGAGTTCTGTGCCAACAACAAACCACACAAGCCATTGTACATCTGCACTTTGCAGAAGTCACACACCATCAACATCAAAGGAAAAATGGTAGATTGACCTGCACCACACTTTCTTCATCTCTGTTGGTATATTTTTGCACAGAGACTAATTGCTTACATTATCCTTGCAGTATTTCACCAAGAAATATACCAAAGATCACCTCAGCAAGCACCTAAGGCACCTGCCAAGCAAGGAAGCTACCATTAAGGTCTATCATCGCAGAAATGAAAAAAGTGAGGTCAAGATCCTGCTTGGGAAAGCCAAAGGTGACAACAGGGCCATGATGACGATGCAGTGGATGTCTGTGGTGAACAAATTGGGCGAGAAGTTCAAAGTGGGAGATATCCTTCTCTTCTGGTTTCGCCGCACCCTCAAGAACACTTCAGGTCTCAAGTTGGTTGTGAAGAAGCTGAAGCCATGTGGAGGGTTGTGTGAATAAGCTTAAGCTGAAGCGTCTGATGCTTTTGAACTGACAAGATGTTTATGTCAGGTTGTCAAGCTAGCTAGAGTCATGTTAGTAATGCTTTTGAACTTATGTGATGTGTCTGTCAGTTTTATGGAACCTATGTCAGTTTGTCAAGCTAGAGTATTAAGCTTTTGAACCTATGTTTGCTTTTGGTTGTTTGAACATGTTATGTCAGTTTATGGAATGTGTTCCAGCAATGTGTGTGAAATTCTGTGTTTGAAGATGCTATGTCAGTCTCCAGCAAGTTCCAGTATTTGCATTTTATTAACCTCCAGTTAAATTTCAGTTATGTTTAAGTGAATTGGCACACATAAATGTTATATATAAAATGTTGTAATCATCCTACTATTACAAGATCACATATCTCTCCCAGTGGCAATGAAGTATCTATTCGAACTAGAGGTCCTGGGTTCGAGTCCCAGGTCTCGACCTTTTTTTGGTCATTTCTCAACAGCAAGCATAAGTTCAGTTTCAACAGCAATTCATCAAGCAAGCATAAGTTCAGTTTCAACAGCAATTCATCAAGCAAGCATAAGTTCAGTTTCAACCTTGTCCATCAAGCAACCTTGTGCAACAGACAACAACATGCATCAACTACAAGATCCATCTTGGTCATTTCTTAACAACACGCTACAAATTCAATACAAATTCAGTTTCAGCAACACGCCACAAATTCAACTACAAGATCCAACAGACAGCTACAAGTTTCAGCAACAAGCATCAACTACAAGATCCAACAGACAGCAACAAGCATCAACTACAAGTTTCAGCTACAGGAAGCAACAGACAGCAACAGGCATCCATCTTGTGCAACAGGCATCCATCTTGTGCAACAGGCATCCATCTTGATCAAGCAACAGGCATCTTGGAGACATCAGGCTGCAATACAATTCAAAAAAGGTTAGTACTATCTAACATCAATGAAATTCCAGTAGGTTAGTACTATCTAAATTACAGAAGCATAGTTATAATTTTTACCTTCATTACCATATGCTACTCATCGTCATCGATGCCAAAACCAGGAATTCTATGCCCAGTCCTATTTTCCCCATCATCACTAGCATACTGCAACATAGTATCATCTCCTTCATCCTCGCTTTCATGTTCATTGACAACAACCTTTCTTTTTTTCTTAATGCCTTCTACAACTGAAGCATCTACAAGAACAGGTTCTTGCCGGTCCATTTGCACTCTGGTTTGGACATTGGCTTCACGTGTCTGCACCGGAACTTCTGTACAATTATCATCCTGATATGTTAGGCCACCACCACCTGGACCCTTTTCCATTTCAGTTTCCTTAATACTCCACAAGTGTCTATGCTGGAACTTTTGCTCAACTTGCCAACTTCCCTGCAAATACGTGTCTGGCACATAGAAAACCTTTGTTGCTTGAGTTGTCAGAATAAAAGGATCATTCTTAAACAAAAACTTTGCAGTGTTGATGCTTCTGAAGTGTCCATCATCTCTCAATCCGGCGTTCCTCTTGACACCAAGATCGAACCAGTCACACCGAAATAAGACAACTGAACGGTCCATGCCTCCGCTGGAGTTGTACTTCAAATGAATGATGCTTCTGAGCTGACCATAGAAGTCAAAAGGCTCACCATCGCGATCTCCCTCGGTGACTATTCCACTATTCTGTGTCTTTCTGTTTTTCTCGCGGTCAAGAGTGTGGTACCGGACACCGTCAACGATACATGCTGAATACACTCTTACTCGCTTATCCGGCTCGCATGCCAAAGCAAATAGATCATCACTGACCTTCTTCTCATCATGCATCTTGCCAATCTGCACAAAATAAATCAGGGTGAATAACACACAAAAAGAAGATCGTGTCATAATGGATTCCATGGCTAAATATCTCACATTATTCTTAAACCATTTAGCAAATCCCTTGGCAAGCCTTTTATAAACAGGGATGCGGCTTTCTTGCTTATTCAACTCTTCCTTGAAAATCCTGCAAACCCAAGGAAAGAGTAGTGAGTTAAAACATCTGGTGGGTGATAAAAGTTGGGTTCCTTCCAACCCACGGAGAAAATATAACGAGTGCACAAAATATAACTTACTCTATATATGGTTGCACCTCAGCGCAATTGCTGAGCACAAACCACACCATCTTGTCAAATTCATCATCAACCTCCAAGTACTTTGACCCTCCAATAAATTTCACACCATGATTGAAAACTGACACATCACCAATGTGCGAATCATCCCTCTCACTATTTCTGCTTGGGCGATTCCATCTCGTTTCCACATCATCAAAGTACCTTGAACAAAATGTCAAGCACTCATCGACGACATAGGCTTCAGCAATCGAACCTTCAGGCCTCGCCGTGTTTCGCACAGAACGCTTACAAGTAAGCAGCCTTCTTTCGACTGGGAACATCCAACCATACTGCACGGGGCCTCTAAGCATTGCTTCTTTTGGTAAATGCACGGTCAAATGGACCATCACGGTGAAGAAGGCTGGAGGGAAGATCTTCTCAAGCTTGCAAAGAATTATTGGGATTTCCTTTTCAAGTCTTTTCAGCACAGATAGCTTTACTGTTTTGCAGCACAATTCTCTGAAGAAATTTCCCAGCTCAGCAACTGCTTCATATATATCATGATGCATGATTCCTCGGAGGGCGGCTGGCAAAATCCTTTGGAGAAGGATGTGACAATCATGAGTTTTCAGCCCATGGAGCTTGCATCCATCGGGGGAAACACACTTTGCTAGGTTAGCAGCATAACCATCGGGAAATCTCACGGCTCTGATGAACTCACAGAATGCACGTTTTTCTTCTTTACTCATTGTATACCATGCTGGTGGCATTTCAAATGAATCTTTGCCTTTAGGCCTTAGATGCAACTCTTCCCTTATGCCCATGTCTTCAAGATCAAGCCTGGAGTTCAAAGTGTCCTTTGTCTTTCCTTCAATGTTGAGGAATGTGCCAAGCAGATTATCAAATATATTTTTCTCGATGTGCATTACATCGAGATTATTCCTCAATTTGAGATCAGGCCAGTATTCCAAGTCCCACAAACAGGACCTTCGGTCCCAACATTGACCTTCCTCACGCTTTCTTTTCTTCACAAGCTTTCCCGGTCTGACATCTTTGACCTTTTCAAGTTGCTGCTTCAGCTCTTCTTTACTGAATTCTGCCGGCTGGTCACGGGTTTCAGTCTCACCATTAAACTCTGTACTTTTTCGCCAACGATGGTTTCGAGGAAGAAAACGGCGATGCCCAATGAAGCAAATCTTGTTCCTTATCTTCATCGAGCAAGGGTTTTTGTCACAACGCACACATGCGTGATAACCCGCCGTGATCCTTCCCGACAAAGTGTGCAGTGCTGGAAAATCATGGATGCACCATATGACTGCAGCACGCAGAGTGAACTTCTTGTCAGGTGTCAAGGCATCGTAAGTATTAGGTACACCATTCCAAAGATCGAGCAATTCTTCTACGAGAGGCTCCATAAAGACATCGAAATCCTTTCCTGGAGACTCTGGACCCGGTATAAGCAACGCCATCATAAAGTTGGACTGATCCATGCATGCCCATGGGGGCATGTTGTAGGGCACCACAAAAACTGGCCACATGCTATATGACGTGCTCTGGTTTCCGAACGGATTAAAGCCATCTGTGGCAAGGCCGAGTCTTATGTTCCTTGGGTCTTCTGCAAACTTTGGATATTTCTCGTCAAAATCTTTCCATGCTTCTCCGTCCGCTGGATGGCTCAACTCATCTTCCACAGGCTGCCGCTTGAGCTTGTGCCATTGTACATCATCTGATGATTTCTCCGAGAGAAACATCCGCTTCAGCCTTGCTTTCAAAGGAAAGTGCCTCAAAACCTTCTGCGGTATCGATCTTTTCCCATCGGCATCTTTCCACCTTGGGGCATTGCATTTGGGGCAGCTGTCACACAGGGCATAATCCTTCCGAAACAAGATACAATTATTTGGGCAGACATGTATTGAAACATAACCTAGACCCAACTTGCGGATTATGCTCAAGGCTTCATCATAATTCTTGGGAACACCACTATTAGGGAATTGCAAGGTCAAAAGATTCAGTATTGCGTTGAATGCAGCATTGCTAATCCGGTAGTAAGACTTGACGTGGAGTAACTTCACGGCGAAGGTAAATCTTGAAAATTTCCCCCCTGCAACAGCTACACGCTTAGCCTCCTCTAATACCTCGGCAAATAGTGACTTCTGTCCATCAACATGGTCTTCAGAATTGTACAGATCCCTCAATAAGTCAGGAATCCTATCATCTTCATATCCATCCTCTTTGTCCAAACCATCATCATCTTCCAAAACATTTTCCATAAACTCAAAGTCATCATCACCACCATGGTGTGGCTCTTCAACATCTTCACCATGTTGAGGTTCTTGAAGAAAAGTTTCTCCATGGTGGACCCACCTATCATATGTGCTGGCCATCCCATTAAGAAGCAGATGATCTTCCACTATACCTTGGGTCTGTTCTTTACGGTTCAAGCATCGACAACATGGACAAAGAATGGCAGCATCGTTGCCAAATCTTGCGCGGACAAATTGCATGAAATCTTCCACTCCCTTGATATGTTCAGTGGAAAGCTTTCTAACCCCTTTTATAATCCAACTTCTGTCCATCTGCCAAAGACCACAAAACTAATAAGTTACTTTATTCTACCAAATTATAATGCATCACTACAAAATATAGCAGTAACAGAAGCATGCAAATTTGTTGCTTAATTCTTCAGTTAACACATCAATAACAATTTTTTGATTCATTATTCAGTTATGTAACTTAAATCAATTACTCAAGAACAAAAAACCTAGCTATGCCATAAATCTCTAATTACTTAATTACACTAAATTACTTTCATCTATGCTTCTTGTTACATTTAAATTTCCTAATATTCAAGCAGTGTAGCAGGTGCAGGTGGGGGCTCTAGCTAGAACAGAGAGATCAAGAGAGAAAGAGCAGAGGATCAAGACCAGAGAGAGGAGAGGGTGCATACCCTGCTGTTCTTCGAGCATGAGCAGAACAAGAGAGAGGAGGCCACCAGCAGGGCACAGAGAGAGGCCACCAGCAGGGCGAGGCACCAGGGCAGCTCCTTCCCCGCCTTTGCCGGCCGCCTCCGCCCCCGCCTGTAAGCACCGAGGCGCTCCGGCGTCGCTGACGGTAGCCTCCCCCGCCTCCGCCCCCGCCTGTAAGCACCGAGGCGCTCCGGCGTCGCCGCCGGTAGCCTCCCCCGCCTCCGCCGCCGGTAGCCTCCCCCACAGGTTGCCTCGCGCACGCCGCCGGTAGCCTCCCCCACCGCCGGTGGCCTCGCACGCCTCCGAACAGACAAGTTCGTCTCGATCTAAGATTCAGACAAGTTTCCACGATCTAAGATTCAGACAACTTAACTCGCTCGTTAACTCGATCTGAATTCAGATAAGATGAGAATAAAAGGATGCGTCTCTGGATATATAACAAAACAGCGACTACATCTCAATGGCAACGTGCAAGCGGAGCAAGCAGCGCGGTCGGGGTTCGAGTCCCCGCGAGCGCTTATTTTTGCTGAATTAAAACTGAGTGTGGGCTGGGCTGGGCTTGGCTGGAAGCTGGGCTGTGCGCGTGGGCTGGGCTGGGCGCTGGTGTGCCACACTTGTGTAATAGCAATACAGCCAAGTGAGAAAAAAAACATGAGATCATGGCCCACTTGTCAGACGAAGCACAAAATCGGTACAGCCACGTGTCAGTGGGCCCCACAAGTCAGTGCGTCCCACCTGCTGAGGTGGCTGCCAAGTAATACAAATCATCACAGCCAACAAACGCATGACCAATTAATTTGGTCTTAGATAAGCAAAAAAAAGGTCATACACCAGGTATCATGTCCTATGACCATCTTGTTAAAGAAAATCATGACTTTTTTGGCAAAAAAGTCATGTGTTTAGTCCCTCCCAAACATGTCATGACCAACAGATTAAACATGGTCATGGATCTATGACAAATTCATCCATGGTCAATAAAAAAGGGTCATGTATCAACATATTTCTTGTAGTGTCGAGAGGAAGAAGAAAAGGAACGAATTTTTTTTCCACAAAACCCTATAAAATTTTCAGAAATTACAAAGTGGTCCTTCTGTGTTTAAAAACAGAAAGGAATTTAAATATTTCAGGGATTTTTTACAAATATAAAATTTGGAAAAATAAGATTGGAATCCTTATGGAATTTACTGCCTCACCATATTTTGGTTTTCCAAAATAAAAAAACGTTTTGAATTCAAATTTGGAGTGAACATTTTAAGTGAGTTTTGGGAAAGTTTTATTTAAATTCAAATTCAAATTAGAATGAAACTTTAGATGCATGTTATGACATGAACACAAAACCACAAACCCATTATTACCAAAAGTGGGTTGTTACATAGATCTAATGCATTGTGCCTCGCGGTGGGCCCTAACTGTCTAGGGATTTAGCAGCAATAGATAGATGGGGTCGATATTCTTAGAACAAAGCACTCGCACAAGATGTATATAGGTTTGAGACTCTCCTACAATGAGATAAAAACTCTAATCATATTTTTGGACATATCTATTACTTATATTCAATTACGATCTCGGGGAGGGTCGCAATTCCTCTAGGATCTTTGTGTATGATGATTATGATGATGTTGTCGTGTCGGTGTATACGTACGAGTTGGAAGGCCCCTCCCTAACTCATATACGTGTGTACCTATGATGTTGTTACGTCAGTGATTATGATGATAGTTGTTGTGTCGGTGTGTACCTATGATGTTCTTGTGCCGGTGTATGATGATTATGATTACATAGGCCGAGTCGGTCATCAAGATCTGATTTGAATTGGTCACAATCACATAGGGATTCTGCAACAACTAAGTAATTGTGTCGTGTCCTGCACTCCAATTTCATGAGGCATACCAGTCTTCTTCATATGCACAGTCCTCGCACTGGGCCACACTAGACCCGATAGGCCTCATTCTATCCTCGTGAGGGTACTCAAGTCACATGCCCTCGACACTACCCTACATAATTACAATCATAGTTACGTATTTTTTTTATGGTGGAACTATTTTATTACTCGACTAATTGTATTATTCTTTAATTTTATCCTATTTGAGTATCATTTCAATAGATACATATTTTTTGTCCGTTCTTAATGCTAGACTTGGGACAACTTATGTTGATTCAACAATAGAGGAATGATGTGTACTAGATGGAGTGAATTCAAGGAGAAAGTGTATGGATCCGGGTGAACAATGACATTGGTCATTATTTCCAGACGTTGAAGGGGTTACGTCAGGGCGATCTCTTGTCCTCGGTGTTGTTTAATATTGTAGCTAATATATGTTGATTGTCCTTATTGCACCGGAAAAGGAGGACGGTCAAGTAGGATCCCTCATTCCTCATCTTGTTGATGGAGGGGTATGAATTTTGTAATACGCTGATGATACTATTTTATTTCTAGAGCATTATCTAGAGAAAGCACTAAATATAAAGTTTATCTTGTCTATGTTTGAGAAACTTTCTGGCTTAAAGATTAAATTTCATAAGAGTGAACTTTATTGCTTTGATAAACCTAAACAGATGCAAGACGATTATCGTAAAATATTTGGTTGTGAGACTGGATCGCTGTCATTGAAATATTTGGGAATGCCTTAAGACCACCAAAAATTACTGAACAAGGAATGGATGCCCATCGAAGACCGTTTGGAGAAGTTAGGGTGTTGGGCTTATAAATTCCTCTCTTACGGCGACTGTCTAGTGTAGATAAATTCAGTCCTGACCATCCTTACGATGTTTATGCTTTCTTTCTTTCCAATCCCGATTGGGATGCAGAAGAGGTTAGACTTTTTTAGATCTTGTTTCTTTTGGAAGAGTGACCAAAATAAGAGAATATGTCATCTAAATGAGTGAACCATTGTGTGTCGTCCCAAAGATCAAGGAGGGTTGGCATTGAGGTACTTAAGATGAAGAATAGATGTCTTTTGAGTAAACGGATTTTTAGGATTTTAAGTGAATAGAGTGTTTGGCATGAGCTGCTATGCAATAAATATCTTAATGGAAAAACTGTATCACAAGTAGAATCCAAACCTTCTCATTCTCTTTTTTGGAAAGGAATTATGGAAGTTAAGAAAGATTTGTTTGACCGTGTGGTTTTTAGAGTGGGCAATGGAAGGAGTGTTTGGTTTTGGAAGGACGCATGCCTTGTACCTAAACCTTTAGCAGCTCAGTATCCATCGCTTTATAATATTGCAAGTTATAAAAACGTGTTAGTGGAACATGTTGTGTCTAATAATCCTTTAAACATTGAGTTTGGAAGGGATTTGACAATACACAAGTGGATATCATGGAAAAATTAGTAGAGAAACTAATGGGTGTCTCTCTAGCAAATGAAAAGGATAACTTTAGTTGGAATTTGATGGCTAATGGGCTATTTACGGTTAAATCTATGTATGCTGATTTGATTCATGGGCATACACCCTACTTGCGTAAATATCTTTGGAAATTAAAGATTCCACTGAAAAATAAAATAGTCATGTTGTTTCTTCAGCGCAAAGTGTTGCTAACCAAAGATGATCTAATTAAACGACATTTGAATGGTTGTAAACAATGTGGTTTTTTTTTTGGCCAAGCGGATGAGCTCTATGAATTTTTTGTTCATTTCTTGCCCATTTACACGTCATTTTTGGAGACTTATTCACTTCACATTTAATGTAACTCCACCAACAAGTGTGGCTATTATGTTTGGTCATTGTCTTGATGGGGTTGAAAAGAAAACTAAAATCCGTATTCGTATTGGCACATGTGATTTTGTTTGGACTATTTGGAAATGTAAAAATGATGTTGTGTTTCACAAAGTCAGAGATGATTTTTTGCAGGTCGTCCATCGCACTACTTATGTGATCTATATGTGATCCTTTCTCCTACCACCATCACAACGGACACTTATGGCTACCGGTTGCACATGGTTAATGGCAATCATTTGGGCTATCTTCAACCGGGGTGGTTGGCTGCAATGCTAGACACGGCCATCATGTCTAGCTTTCTTCTATTAGTGCAATTTCTATAGTTGATTCATGCGGACACTTTGGCTGATCCGTGAGTTGTAACACGATACTTTGTTACTTTTCAGCCTTTTTAAATATATAATCTGTGTGTATCATCACGATGAAGAGGTTAGGGGTATGCCCCCGTTTCAAAAAAAAAGATGCAGTGAGAGTGTATGATTACTATATTGACAAGAAAAGGTAAAGACATAGTATATAAATGTTTTCAAGTCAACGAAAACCATCTACGTGTGTAGATTAGTCATAATTATAACTATTTTGTATATTTCATGCGTCCATATTAAGGTTGATCATATTAAACCTACGAATCCCATTCAAATTCTAAGGATACAAAATTCCAAAAATTCACTTTTATATGTCTCTTAGTTTTATGTAATAATTAAATTCAGATATAAAAAAACTGAATTCCACATTATCTCACATTATATTGTCACACTAAGCAACCAACATAATTGAGAACTACACCAAGAAAGTTTGGGCTCAAGATTACTATCTAATATTTATTTCATGTTGCTAGACGACCGATAAATATCAACCACTACATCTGAATAGTTGATATCTCACTCACACTCACAAGTATATAGGGTTGATTTTAAAAAATTATAATCAATAGTGTCGGACCCGATGAATAGTTGAAGAAATTAGCGTGTGAAACTCGCATGGTGATATATTTGTAAAATCTACACAATTTTTATAGTAATTTTTTTTGTAGATTAATGTAAAAATAACAAGTAACAATAGAATTAAATAAGATCCAGAGATTACCCAATGCTGAAAGTGTTTACATGACAAGTTTTGGATTTAACTTAATAAAAAAATCCAATGACGACGGATATCTTATTAGTCATATCCTTCCACTATCACTACTTTAATATATATGATGTGTTTTCCTCTTTTGCGGATATGCGGACATCCATGTGCATATATGACTTGTGATTATACCCGTAAGAACCATCCGTGTATACTGGAAATGTTAAGGAAAATCATAACCATAACATTAATATTCTAGCTCCATGTAATCCCCCGTGTTATAAATCAAATATTTGGGGGAAATGATTTCTTTCAACTCCATCCTTCCCTCCTTAATTCATTAAAACAGGATGTATCCCTCTAACGCAATAAATGGTGAAGTATCATCCCTTCAACATTCACATCCTACCATTAGATAATTGCAACACAAGGATAAACAAACACAAAACAATTGTGGCAAAATCATATGGAAACCATGAGTAGGGTTTCTCCCATGTACTTTTAACTTAGAGAGATACTCTCGGTGAGAAAAAATGATAAATATCACAAGCATAATGGTATACAACACAATATGAACATATAGTTTCAACACCAAATAATAAGATGGTATCACACAATAGTATGCTTTCTCTACTCGGAACTTATTTAGGGTTCCGATCTACACCAATTGTGAGGATGGTGAACTCGAACACAAAGTGACGATGGTTATGTCGTTGGATATAATGAAGATGATGATGAATATCGCACGCCCAACGTCAAGAAGTCCTGGGAAAATACGATCGCGACAATTTTCCCCAAATGGTGGCAGTGAAGTGGTCGAATCTCCCCCTCGGAGAGACGCATAAGACTATTTGTTTTATAGCCGCCTTAAAAAATGTAAGAAAATAAGGGTAATCATTTTGGGCTGAAATAAGAGCTTTTTTAAACGGAGACTTTGAGACTCTACCCAAGTCCACCATGCCTTGATGGCGTGCCTCGGGGTACTCCTGTTGTGATCACACTTTGACACCTTGTTGGTCCTTGATAATTATGGGTCCTCCGATTTTTTGGGTATTTTTCTCATTTATAAAAATATGTCAATTTTAGCTCAGTTTCTTGGCAGAATCAGTCCCTAGAACTACAAAGGAATAACTGCAGAAATAACAAAAACATAGATAAAAAGTGTACACCAAATGTAAAATACTACTAATAATAATGATGATGACAACTTTACCTCCAAAATTCTTCACACAAAAAGCACATATCACTCAGTTATTTAAGGCCATACTCAAACATTTGCACTTGGACGTGCAACATATTTTCTGCAAGAAATTGAATTTGTAGCATCAAGCAATTAGCAACCTAACTCAATTAATATAAGCATCCTATGAGCTTAAATGTATTGAAGTGGTTTATTGGAAGACGCCATTTTTAATGCAATTTCATTGGGACCGTCATGCGCAAGTAAACATGTTTAAAGTTTGGTGGATCCTCGAGGATTATTTTTTTTCTATGAAAAGGATAGAAAATGTCGGTACACTTATAATAGGTACTATCCAAGTGTATGGGCCTGGTTAAAAAAATTTAACACATTTCCACTCCATGAGCCTAGTATAAGATGACTACATGTCTATTAATTAGTGATTTTCATCCTCTACTTATGTTACAAATTGTCCAAGAGATAATTAAATATATTTTTAGATCATTGTGTTCCACGTAGTTAACTATTTATCTCAAATAATTCTTTAGAAATATCACATGAGCTTCTAAATTATACTAATATGACTTCTAGAATACATGCATTACTACTTCACACAAAAAATTCAAATGATAATGATAAAATGTTATAAGATATTTTCCGTGCATGTTTGATGACACTATCTAGCAGGTTGACCACCTATATTGCCTGCACCCGTTGTAGAGTCCAACTATTTAGTTTATTTACTTCTATGGGTATAATTTATAAAAAAATTGGCATTTATTCTGAAAAAGAAACATGTTATCATGTGATAATATATTATATACTTAAATGGAATTTGTTGATGCATGTATATATTTACTTTTCTCACCATATGTAGATTTCCTTCAAGTTTCGGATGTGCTTGAGTGAACACTAGCTAATTTTGACGTTTCATTGTTATCTAGATGATTCATTGTTATGTGCTTGAGAGTGAACACTAGCTAATTTTGACGTTTCATTTCTCGGATGGCTAGCTTTGCGCCTTCGACCGGATGGTTCTTACATAGGAGTGAAACCTTCCAATTTTTTCATCTATATATCATATGATTCATAGTGGATCCTCTCTCTACGAGCATCCATAAGCCGGGTCACAATTCATGGATCACCCACATTCGATTTAATGTTAGATGATTATGTGAACAACCATATTTTCTCACCTCTATTGTCCGATAAGGTAACAAAGGAGAAAACTAGCTAATTTTTCATCTGAGTCGTACCTTTGTCCATCATGTGTTGAAAATCCTCATTGCATAAATTATTCATGACTATCAAATACTCATCAACCAACACCGGCGTGCAAAAGTTGGATCTTTTTTATTGTGACGACCACACACATGTGTGACACAAAACTACAATACATGTCGCAAATGTTGAACCTGGGGTATCCATGTTCATGGCAAAAGCCGGTCCACTTTCGTTGGGACCATCTCAAAGATAGATGAGGCACAACTACAACCATGGTTCTTGGTCAAAGCTCTACCCGGAGACGACGTTCTAGGCCAAATGTAGAAGACAATGCGCGACCTCGTGCTCCCGGGTATGGACCCGCCAAGTACTTCCTTGCCCAACGACGCCTCCTGAAGACCCTTCTCAAAACCACGCTCGGATGGCTCCTGGGAACGCACATACTCTTGCTCCGGATCCTGCTCAAGGATTATACTCGGTCACGGTAACACAGCTCCATGACGCTTGAACCTTGGGAGGCGCCTAATAAATGAGAGAGGGGCACACTCCTCCATCGAGGAAATATAAATACTTCGAGGCCAAGACTCTATGCGAGCAAGTCAATACGAGGGTGAGGACAACATTGGATAGGTGGCGCCTCATGCCAGCTATCCGTCAGCCCTGTCATGCCAAAAGCTACCTAACTTTTTGCCCTCGCTAACTTCCCAGCGGATGTGGAACCAATTAGAAGAGGCACAACAAGCTGATGACGCGTGCGCTTCCCATCACGAGGGAGATCTTCCCTCCAAGACGACGGAATGCTCCTTCATTGTGACGACATGTTACAACGCCTTGGATATAAAATGAGGACCAGATTACTAGCAGAGGGGAGGAAGATCATTCGAGTGAACTCTAGGTTAGTTCAGGAAGGCTAGCGCCGTGCGCGAGAGAGATAGAGAGAGAGTGAACGCTAATTTTGACGTTTCATTGTTATCCAGATGATTCATTGTTATGTGCTTGAGAGTGAACACTAGCTAATTTTGACGTTTGATTTCTCGGATGGCTAGCTTTGAGCCTTCGACCGGATGGTTCTTACATAGGAGTGAAACCTTCCAATTTTTTCATCTATATATCAACTGATTCATAGTGGATCCGCTCTCTACAAGCATCCATAGAACGGGTCACAATTCATGGATCACCTACATTCGATTTATTGTTAGCTCATTATGTGAACAACCACATTTTCTCACCTCTATTGTCCGATAAGGTAACAAAGGAGCAAACTAGCTAATTTTTCATCGAGTCGTATTTTTGTCCATCATGTGTTGAAAATCTTCATTGCATAAATTATTCATGACTATCAAATACTCATCAACCGACACCGGCGTGCAAAAGTTGGATCTTTTTAGTTGTGACGACCACACACATGTGTGATACAAAACTACAATACATGTCGCAAATGTTGAACCTGGGGTATCCATGTTCACGGCAAAAGCCGGTCCACTTCCGTTGGGCCCATCTCGAAGATAGATGAGGCACAACTACAACCATGGTTCTTGGTCAAAGATCTACCCGGAGACGACGTTCTAAGCCAAACGTAGAAGACAATGTGCGACCTCGTGCTCTCCGGCATGGACCCGCCAATTACTTCCTTGCCCAGCGACGCCTCCTGAAGACCCTTCTCAGAACCACGCTCAGATGGCTCCTAGGAACGCACATACTCTTGCTCCGGATCCTGCTCAAGGATTATACTCGGTCACGGTAACGTAGCTCCATGACGCTTGAACCTTGGGAGCCACCTAATAAATGAGAGAGGGGCGCACTCCTCCACCGAGGAAAGATAAATACTTGGAGTCCAAGACTCTACTTGAGCAAGTCAATACGAGGGTGAGGACAACACTGGATAGGTGACGCCTCATGCCAGCTATCTATCAGCCCCGTCCTGCCAAAAGCTACCTAACTTTTTTCCCTCGCTAACTTCCTGGCGGATGCGGAACCAATCAGAAGAGGCACAACAAGCTGACCATGGATGACGCATGCGCTTCCCATCATGAGGGATATCTTCCTGCCAAGAGGACGGAATGGTCCTTCTTTGTGACAACCTGTTACAACGCCTTGGATATAAAAGGAGGATCGGGTTACTAGCAGAGGGGAGGAAAATCATTCGAGTGAACTCTAGTTTAGTTCAGGAAGGCAGAGAGAGATAGAGAGAGAGAGAGGAGGGAGAGGGAGAGGGAGAGAGAGGGTAGATGGAGACGGGGAGAGAGAGAGAGAGAGAGAGAAGGTAGAAGGAAGGGAGGTGATCTTCCCCGAGAAGGATCTGCTATTCTCTGTCTTCCTTTGGCCGTAGTTGTAGGGTGCCCGGAAACCACCATTGTAACCTCACAACTCTCTCCATAAATACCATCCATGCAGGACGTAGGGTTGTTAGCCTTTGGGCGGCTTGAATCTAGGTAAAACTCATGTATTGTGTTTGTTCTTGTGACGTTCATGAAGCCGATTGATCCCTCTTAGCATATGTTTTCCGAATCTACAAAGGGGTGCCCCGCACTCTCGGTGTTCATGATCTACGACACAACAATACATATATGAAACATAACTAAATGACATCCAATTAGTTGGATGCAAATTAATATCTAAAATATACATGTGAACAAGATATATGATGAGATATATAGTTATCAAAGATATGCTATACTATTTACACCTTCATCGCCCATTACTGCTTGGTAAATACCCCAAATACATCAAAAGTCACTTTATCGATCCATCTTGAGACGATTCTAACCTCTGAAACAAAATGCGGGATTTTCATATTGCACCTCTACTTCTTGGCCCTTAGCCATCATAGTTGTCTTTGCATCAGGCGATATACTAGGCACCAAGGATTGACTAGGGACATACAAATGACCAATAATTCTTGAGAAGAAAGTGGCCATGGTATAGTCCCATTCATAAGATTATTCCAAATAATTTCTCAAAGTATAACTTTGGACGTTAATAATGATATTAATATGTAGAATATATTTTTTGGAAAGTAATAAATATGTACAATTACAACCTCTTGGATCTACATCTCCGCCCATTCTCTATAATTTTTTGAAACGGGAAAACCTAGCCCATTTCTCTATAAGTAGACGAGAGCCATCCTGTCTAATGGTAGGGAACCGCACATCTGATGTAATGAGCTAGGTTTTTTCTTATTTCATCCCAACTTCTTAGCCATTAGCCGTCATAGTTGTCTTGCATTGAACGGCCTACGTACGCACCGAGGGCTTGACAAGAAGACGCGAAAAATGGCCACTAATCCAAAGGTGGCTATGGTAAGCAGTTTTTCTTAAGATAGTTTTAAATAAATTTTCAAAATTAGATTGTATCCAACGCCATAGCCCTTACAAAGATTTCTCGTTATCAGATATTTGTTCATGTATATTTTAGTACAACGTGTCACTGCACGTGTGTACATGGTGAAGGCATGAATGTGTCCCCTTAATCATTTGTAAAATTAAAGTAGAGGCCGCCAATTAGTGTTTGGCGGACGCTAAGCATTTGAGTTCTTTGATGCCATGAGTGTAGGGGCTTGTTGTTTCTAGGAAGCCCCTTGGCCGCGTTTTCTTATCTTGTAAAACTTTTCTCAAAATAAGATCCTCTGTTTTCTAAAAAAAAATGACCCCACAATGTAATCTTAAAAAAGATCTCATGTACTTAAGTGATGAAATATATACTCCCCGTCTTAAATTAATTGTCACAAAGATGGACAAAAATAAATGTATCTAACACTAAATTATGTCTAGATACATCCACTTTTGTCCATCTTTGTGACAATTAATTTGGGACAGAGAGAGTAGTTCTTTCACCACCTAAACCTCAAGTGCCATGTAAAATCCCATTGCCAGGGACGTGCAACACTGTGGAGGTTGAGGAGCAGGGCACCGGTGCAGGTTCGCCTGAATTGGTTTGTCCACTTTAGCGCCTCTCTATCCATGTCTCTGAGCACACGAATCCGGACATCCCAGAGTACATCTAGGGCACGGTGAATGAGTGCATCCTGGACCTGACGTTCGATCTCGCCTTCCAGGCCATGAACGAGTGTGTCCACCGCATCCGTCGGGTGGTCTCTCCATATGACATGAGGCGGGCCATCGTCAACGTGACGGACAGAAACACGGCCCCGCGCTGGCTGATGGTGGAGCGTTCCAGCCGTGTGAGGGCATAGCAGAGATCGCTTGCGCGATTTCGATGACGTCCTCCTGGCCCCCGGCGCCGTGGACAACCTGGTGCAAGCATGCAGGCGCGGACAGAGGACATCAGTAACACCAACGGTTAGCGCTATGAGCATGCGCAATGTGCATGGATGATATGATGCAGCGACGTGTGCGATTTTCTCAAAATAAAGTTTGTATGCTAGAATGGAAAATAAATGCTTTTTGTTTGTTTGTTTTTAAACGAGCGAATAAATGTGAGATCTCCAGCACTCTGCACTAGTCAAATGTGACATGTGGTCCACTGGTCCAGCTCCTCTCGAACCTTTCGTTTTGATTACAAATTTCACGCTTGAACCCCTATGAGAGTTTATCTTCAGAGCACCATGTGTTGCTAATTATTCTGTTGTACAAACAAATTCAGAAAATAAAATTAAACACTATGGTGCTAAAGTTGTGTTAACCTACCAAGTTTCACGTCGGTAAGGACAACGTCGGTAATATCATTTGAGTTAAATCTAGACTAGTGCACTCAGGGGAGGGAGAGAGAGAGAAAATGTTGATATATTTATCATAGGTACTATCCAAGTGTATGTGCTTGGTTACAAATAAAAATTAATAAATTTCCGCTCCATGTGAACCCAGTCTAAAACGAGTAAATGTCTATTCCTCTATTTCTATTACAAATTTTACAAGAGATAATCAAATATGTTTTCATAGATCATTGTGTTTCACGTATTTAAGTAGTTATGTCAGAAAATTCTTTAGAAAAATCACACGAGATGCGAAATTATACTAATAGGACTTCTAGAATACATGCACTACTACTTCATATAAAAACTACAAACGATAATGATAAAATGTTCTAAGATATTTTCCGTGCATGTTTGATGACTCGGACTAGCTGGTTGAACACCTATATTGCATGCACCCAATGCACCTACAGTAGTCTAGCTATTTAGTTTATTTACTTCTAGGGATTTTCTTTTAATTTGTTGGTATTTATTTTATCAAATAAACAGATTATCATGTGGTAATATATTATATACTTAGATGGAATTTATCGATACATGTATATACTTACTCACCATATAAAGATTTCCTTTCAAATTTGGATGTCTATTTTCATCTAGATGATTCATTGTTATGAGATTATTAAGAGTGAAACCTAGCTAATTTTGACTTTTCACTTCTAGGATGGTTAGCTCTGAGCCTTCCCCCAGATGGTTTTTTACATAGGAGTGAAATCTTCTGAATTTTTCATCCATATATCAGATGATTCATAGTGAATCCATTCTCTATGAGAATCCATAACACGGATCACAATGAATCCATAACACGGATCACAATTCATGGATCTAGCACGGTCGATTTAATGTTAGATCACTATGTGAACAACCACATTTGCTTGCCGGGTCCAATGAGGTAATGAGGGAACAAACTAGCTTAAATCACACATTTGTCCATCATGTGTTAGAAATCTTCATTGTATAAATTATTCATGACTATCAAATACGCATCAACCTCACCGGCGTGCAAATATTTCATGCGCCTTTCCTACCATTATTTGTGTACTTTTATGTTAACACTCCATAGTTGGATCTTTTTAGCTGTGCAAGACCACACACATGTGTGACACAAAACCGTGACATATGCAATTACTTGGATGTAAATTAATACCTACAATACATGTCGCAGCTATGGAACCGGGGGTATCCATGTTCATGACCAAAGGGGGCCTACTGCCGATGGGCCCATCTCAAATATGGACAAGGCAAAACTACAACCATGGTTCATGGGCAGAATTCTACCCGACGAGGGTAGTGTGCAAGCTCGTGCTCCCCGTCAATGACTCTTCGTCCAGGCATGGACCCACCAAGTACTTCCTCGCTCGGAGACGTCTCATGAAGACCCTTCTCGGAACCACGCTGGGATGGTTCCTGGGATCACACAGACTCTTTTGTTCGGATTCTGCTCAAGGATTATACTTGATCATAGTAACGCAGCTCCATGACACTTATAGAATATTGGGATGTTTCTAATAAATGAGGAAGTGCGCACTCCTCCATCAAGGAAAGATGAAGACTTGGAGGCCAAGACTCCACGCGAGCAAGTCAAGGCGAGGTTGATGACAACGGGAGATAGGTGGCCCCCTATCCCAGCTATCTGTCAGCTATGTCCCGCCAAAAGCAATCTAGCTTTTGGCTCTCACCGACTTCCCAGCGGATGGGAGTGAATCAGTGCAGGCACAGCCGGATTCCCATGGATGACGATGTGCTTCCCATCGCTCGTGCGGCCGGCAATGACCCTTCGCCCAGGCATGGACCCACCAAGTACTTCCTCGCTCTGAGACGTCTCCTGAAGATCCTTCTGGAAACCACACTGGGATGATTCCTGGGAACACACAGACTCTTCTTCGGATTCTGCTCAAGGATTATACTCGGCATAGTAATGCAGCTCTGTGACACTTATAGAACCTTGGGATCTGCCTAATAAATGAGGAACTGTGCACACCTCCATCAAGGCAGGATCAAGACTTGGAGGCCAATACTCCACGTGAGTAGGTCAAGACGAGGTTGAGGACAACGGGGGATATGTGGCCCCCTATGCCAGCTATCTGTCAGCTATGTCCCGCCAAAAGCTACCTAGCTTTTGGCCCTCACCGACTTCCCAACGGATGTGGAGCCAATCAGAGTAGGCACAGACAGCAGGCTGCCCATGGATGACGCATGCACTTCCCGTCGCTAGGGAGATCTTCCTGCAAAGATGAAGGATTGTGCCTTCTGTGTGGCGACATGTTACGACGCCTTGGATATAGAAGGAGGACCATGTCACTAGCAGACGGGAGGAAGATCATTTGAGTTAAATCTAGACTAGTGCACTCAGGGGAGGGAGAGAGAGAGAGAGAGAGGAGGGAGAGGGAGAGGGAGAGAGAGGGGAGATGGAGATGGGAGGGAGGGGAGAGAGAGAGGGAGGAAGAGGGAGAGAGAGAGAGAGAGGATGAAGAGGGAGAGAGAGAGAAGGTAGAAGGAAGAGAGGTGATCTTCCCCGAGAAGGATCTGCTATTATGTGTCTTCCTTCGGCCGTAGTTGTAGGGTGCCCGGAAACCACCATTGTAACCTCACAACTCTCTCCATGAATACCATCCATGCAGGACGTAGGGTTGTTAGCCTTTGGGCGGCTTGAATCTAGGTAAAACTCATGTATTGTGTTTGTTATTGTGACGTTCATGAAGCCGATTGATCCCTCCTAGCATATGTTTTCCGAATCTATAAAAGGGTGCCTCGCACTCTCGGTGTTCATGATCTACGACACAATAATACATATATGAAACATAACTCAATGACATCCAATTAGTTGATGCAAATTAATATCTACAATATACATGTGAACAAGATATATGATGAGATATACAGTTATCAAAGATATGCTACACTATTTATACCTTCATCGCCCATTACTGCTTGGTAAATACCCCAAATACATCAAAAGTCACTTTATCGATCCATGTTGAGACGATTCTAACCTCTGAAACAAAATGCGGGATTTTCATATTGCACCTCTACTTCTTGGCCCTTAGCCATCATAGTTGTCTTCGCATCAGGCGATATACTAGGCACCAAGGATTGACTAGGGACATACAAATGACCAATAATTCTAGAGAAGAAAGTGGCCATGGTATAGTCCCATTCATAAGATTATTCCAAATAATTCCTCAAAGTATACTTTGGCCGTTAATAATGATATTAATATGTAGAATATATTTTTTGGAAAGTAATAAATATGTACAATTACAACCTCTTGGATCTACACCTCCGCCCATTCTCTTTAATTTTTTGAAACAGGAAAACCCAGCCCATTTCCCTATAAGTAGAGGAGAGCCATCCTCTCTAATGGTAAGGAACCACACATCTGATGTAATGAGCTAGGTTTTTGCTTATTTCATCCCAACTTCTTAGACATTAGCCGTCATAGTTGTCTTGAATTGAACAGCCTACGTACGCACCGAGGGCTTGACAAGAAGACGCGAAAAATGGCCACTAATCCAACGGAAGAAGGTGTCTATGGTAAGCGGTTTTTCATAAGATAGTTTTAAATAAATTTTCAAAATTAGATTGTATTCAACGCCATAGCCCTTATAAAGATTTCTCGTTATCAGATATTTATTCTTGTATATTAGTACAACGTGTCAATGCACGTTTGTACAGGGTGAATGCATGAATGTGTCCCCTTAATCATTTGTAAAATTAAAGTAGAGGCCGCCAATTAGTGTTTGGCGGAAGCTAAGCATTTGAGTTCTTTGATGCTACGAGTGTAGGGGCTTGTTGTTTCTAGGCAGCACCTTGGCTGCGTTTTCTTTTCTTCTTAAACTTTTCTCAAAAAATTTGCCTCTGTTTTATAAAAAAAAATGTCCCCACAATGTAATCTTAGAAAGATCTCATGTACTTAAGTGATGCAATATATACTCCCTCCGTCTCAAATTAATTGTCACAAAGATGGACAAAAATAAATTTATCTAACACTAAATTATGTCTAGATACATCCACTTTTGTCCATCTTTGTGACAATTAATTTGGGACGGAGAAAGTAGTTCTTTCACCACCTAAACCTCAAGTGCCATGTAAAATCTCATTGCCAGGGACGTGCAACACCGTGGAGGTTGAGGAGCAGGGCACCGGTGCAGGTTCGCCTGAATTGGTTTGTCCACTTCAGTGCCTTTCTATCCATGTCCCTGAGCACACGAATCCGGACATCCCGGAGTGCGTCCGGGGCACGGTGAATGAGTGCATCCTGGACCTGACGTTCGAGCTCGCCTTCCAGGCCGCGAACGAGTGTGTCGACCGCGGCCGCCGGGTGGTCTCGCCGGATGACATGAGGCGGGCCATCGCCAACGTGACGGACAGGAACACGGCCCCGCGTTGGCTAATGGGGGAGCGTTCCAGCCGTGTGAGGGCAGAGCAGAGGTCGCTCGCACGATTCCGTTGGCGTCCTCCTGGCCCTCGGCGCCGTGGACGACCTAGTGCAAGCATGCAGGCGCGGACAGAGGACAGCAGTAACGCCAACGGTTAGCACTATGAGCATGCGCAATGTGCATGGATGATATGCTGCAGCGATGTGTGCGATTTGCTCAAAATAAAGTTTATATGCTATAATGGAAAATAAATGCTTTTTGTTTGTTTGTTTTTAAACGAGCGAATAAATGTGAGATCTCCAGCACTCTGTACTAGTCAAATGTGACATGTGGTCCACTGGTCCAGCTCCTCTCGAACCTTTCGTTTTGATTACAAATTTCACGCTTGAACCCCTATGAGAGTTTATCTTCAGAGCACCATGTGTTGCTAATTATTCTGTTGTACAAACAAATTCAGAAAATAAAATTAAACACTATGGTGCTAAAGTTGCGTTAACCTACCAAGTTTCACGTCGGTAAGTTTCTGTTCATGTCACTAGTAGACAACATCGGTAAGATCATTTGAGTTAAATCTAGACTAGTGCACTCAGGGGAGGGAGAGAGAGGGGGGAGAGAGAGAGAAAATGTTGATATATTTATCATAGGTACTATCCAAGTGTATGTGCTTGGTTACAAATAATAATTAATACATTTCCGCTCCCTGTGAACACAGTCTAAAACGACTTAATGTCTATTACTTTGTGATTTTTTATCCTCTATTTCTATTACAAATTTTACAAGAGATAATCAAGTATGTTTTTATAGATCATTGTGTTTCACGTATTTAAGTAGTTATGCGAGACAGTTGTTTAGAAAAATCACACACGATGCGAAATTATACTAATAGGACTTCTAGAATACATGCACTACTACTTCATATAAAAACTACAAACGATAATGATAAAATGTTATAAGATATTTTCCGTGCATATTTGATGACTCGGACTAGCTGGTTGAACACCTATATTGCATGCACCCAATGCACCTACAGTAGTCCAACTATTTAGTTTATTTACTTCTATGGATTTTCTTTAATTTGTTGGTATTTGTTCTATCAAATAAACAGATTATCATGTGATAATATATTATATACTTAGATGGAATTTATCGATACATGTATATACTTACTCACCATATAAAGATTTCCTTTCAAATTTGGATGTCTATTTTCATCTAGATGATTCATTGTTATGAGATAATTAAGAGTGAACCCTAGCTAATTTTGACTTTTCACTTCTAGGATGGTTAGCTCTGAGTCTTCCACAAAAATGGTTTTTTACATAGGAGTGAAACCTTCTGAATTTTTCATCTATATATCAGATGATTCAATAGTGGATCCATTCTCTATGAGGATCCATAACACGGATCCCAATTCATGGATCTAGCACGGTCGATTTAATGTTAGATCACTATGTGAACAACCACATTTGCTTGCCGGGTATCATGAGGTAATGAGGGAGCAAACTAGCTTATTTTTTATCGAATCACACCTTTGTCCATCATGTGTTAGAAATCTTCATTGTATAAATTATTCATGACTATCAAATACGCATCAACCTCACCGGCGTGCAAATATTTTGTGCGCCTTTACTACCATTATTTGTGTACTTTTATGTTAACACTCCATAGATGGATCTTTTTAGCTGTGCAAGACCACACACATGTGTGACACAAAACTGTGACATATGCAATTACCTGGATCTAAATTAATACCTACAATACATGTCGCAGCTATGGAACTGGGGGTATCCATGTTCATGGCTAAAGGGGGCAGGGCCCATCTCAAATATGGACAAGGCAAAACTACAACCATGGTTCATGGGAAGAATTTTACCCGACGAGGGCGATGTGCAAGCTCGTGCTCCCCGGCAATGACTCTTTGTCCAGGCATGGACCCACCAAGTACTTCCTCGATCGAAGACGTCTCATGAAGACCCTTCTGGGACCACGCTGGGATGGTTCCTGGGAACACACAGACTCTTTTGTTCGGATTCTGCTCAAGGATTATACTCGGTCATAGTAACGCAGCTCTGTGACACTTATAGAACCTTGGGATCTTCCTAATAAATGAGGAAGTGCGCACTCCTCCATCAAGGAAAGATGAAGACTTGGAGGCCAAGACTCCACGCGAGGAAGTCAAGGCGGGGTTGATGACAACGGGGGATAGGTGCCCCCCTATGCCAGCTATCTGTCAGCTATGTCCCGCCAAAAGTTATCTAGCTTTTGGCTCTCACGGACTTCCCAGCGGATGGGAGCCAATCAGAGCAGGCACAGCAGGATTCCTAGGGATGACGCATGCGCTTCCCATCGCTCGTGCGCCCCGGCAATGACCCTTCGCCTAGGCATGGACCCACCAAGTACTTCCTCGCTCGGAGACGTCTTCTGAAGACCCTTCTAGGAACCACACTGGGATGATTCATGGGAACACACAGACTCTTGTTTGGATTCTGCTCAAGGATTATACTCGGTGATAGTAACGCAGCTCCGTGACACTTATAGAACCTTGGGATCTGCCTAATAAATGAGGAACTGCGCACTCCTCCATCAAGGCAAGATCAAGACTTGGAGGACAAGACTCCACGCGAGTAGGTCAAGACGAGGTTGAGGACAACGGGGGATATGTGGCCCCCTATGCCAGCTATTTGTCAGCTATGTCCCGTCAAAAGCTACCTAGCTTTTGTCCCTAACCGACTTCCCAGCGGATGCGGAGCCAATCAGAGCAGGCACAGACAGCAAGCTGCCCATGGATGACGCATGCACTTCCCGTCGCTAGGGAGATCTTTCTGCAAATATGAAGGAATGTGCCTTCTGTGTGGCGACATGTTACGACGTCTTGGATATAGAAGGAGGACCATGTCACTAGCAGACGGGAGGAAGATCATTTGAGTTAAATCTAGACTAGTGCACTCAGGGGAGGGAGAGAGAGGAGGGAGAGGGAGAGGGAGAGAGACAGGGGAGATGGAGACGGGAGGGAGGGGGAGAGAGAGAGGAGGAAGAGGGATAGAGAGAGAAGGTAGAAGGAAGAGAGGTGATCTTCCCCGAGAAGGATCTGCTATTCTCTGTCTTCCTTCGGCCGTAGTTGTAGGGTGCCCAGAAACCACCATTGTAACCTCACAACTCTCTCCATGAATACCATCCATGCAGGACGTAGGGTTGTTAGCCTTTGGGCGGCTTGAATCTAGGTAAAACTCATGTATTGTGTTTGTTCTTGTGACGTTCGTGAAGCCGATTGATCCCTCCTAGCATATGTTTTCCGAATCTATAAAGGGGTGCCTCGCATTCTCGGTGTTCATGATCTACGACACAACAATACATATATGAAACATAACTCAATGACATCCAATTAGTTGGATGCAAATTAATATCTACAATATACATGTGAACAAGATATATGATGAGATATATAGTTATCAAAGATATGCTATACTATTTACACCTTCATCGCCCATTACTGCTTGGTAAATACCCCCAAATACATCAAAAGTCACTTTATCGATCCTTGTTGAGACGATTCTAACCTCTGAAACAAAATGCGGGATTTTCATATTGCACCTCTCCTTCTTGGCCCTTAGCCATCATAGTTGTCTTTGCATCAGGCGATATACTAGGCACCAAGGATTGACTAGGGACATACAAATGACCAATAATTCTAGAGAAGAAAGTGGCCATGGTATAGTCCCATTCATAAGATTATTCCAAATAATTCCTCAAAGTATAACTTTGGCAGTTAATAATGATATTAATATGTAGAATATATTTTTTGGAAAGTAATAAATATGTACAATTACAACCTCTTGGATCTACACCTCCACCCATTCTCTATAATTTTTGAAAACGGGAAAACCCAGCCCATTTCCCTATAAGTAGTGGAGAGCCATCCTATCTAATGGTAGGGAACCGCACATATGATGTAATGATCTAGATTTTTTCTTATTTTATCCCAACTTCTTAGCCATTAGCCGTCATAGTTGTCGTGCATTGAACAGCCTACGTACGCACCGAGGGCTTGACAAGAAGACGCGAAAAATGGCCACTAATCCAACGGAAGAAGGTGGCTATGGTAAGCGATTTTTCATAAGATAGTTTTAAATAAATTTTCAAAATTAGATTGTATCCAACGCCATAGACCTTGCAAAGATTTCTCGTTATCAGATATTTGTTCTTGTATATTTTAGTACAACGTGTCACTGCACGTGTGTACGGGTTGAATGCATGAAGGTGTCCCCTTAATCATTTGTAAAACTAAAATAGAGGCGGCCAATTAGTGTTTGGCGGACGCTTAGCATTTGAGTTATTTGATGCCACGAGTGTAGGGGCTTGCTGTTTCTAGGCAGCCCCTTGGCTGTGTTTTCTTTTCTTGTAAAACTTTTCTCAAAAAATTTGCCTCTGGTTTCTGAAAAAAATGTCACCACGATGTAATCTTAAAAAGATCTCATGTACTTCAGTGATGCAATATATACTCCCTCCGTCTCAAATTAATTGTCATAAAGATGGACAAAAATAAATGTATCTAACACTAAATTATGCCTAGATACATCCACTTTTGTCCATCTTTGTGACAATTAATTTGGGACGGAGAGAGTAGTTCTTTCACCACCCAAACCTCAAGTGCCATGTAAAATCTCATTGCCAGGGACGTGCAACACCGTGGAGGTTGAGGAGCAGGGCACCGGTGCAGGTTCGCCTGAATTGGTTTTTCCACTTCAGCGCCTCTCTATCCATGTCCCTGAGCACACGAATCCGGACATCCCGGAGTGCGTCTGGGGCACGGTGAATGAGTGCATCCTGGACCTGACGTTCGAGCTCGCCTTCCAGGCCGCGAACGAGTGTGTCGACCGCGGCCGCCGGGTGGTCTCGCCGGATGACATGAGGCGGTCCATCGCCAACATGACAGACAGGAACACGGCACCGCGCTGGCTGATGGTGGAGCGTTCCAGCCGTGTGAGGGCAGAGCAGAGGTTTCTCGCGCGATTCCGATGGCGTCCTCCTGGCCCCGGCGCCGTGGACGACCTGGTGCAAGCATACAGGTGCGGACAGAGGACAGCAGTAACGCCAACGGTTAGCACTATGAGCATGCGCAATGTGCATGGATGATATGCTGCAGCGATGTGTGCGATTTTCTCAAAATAAAGTTAGTATGCTAGAATGAAAAATAAATGCTTTTTGTTTGTTTGTTTTTAAACGAGCGAATAAATGGGAGATCTCCAGCACTCTGTACACTGGTAGAAAAAAGGCCTTCCATACGCCCCCGTTAGTCCCCAAACTTTGCGCATCGTGACTAAAGGGGTTTTTAGTCCCGGGTCGAGAGGAGACCCGGGACAGAAGGTCATGCGTCGTGGGTTGGGAAGCGCGTGGAGGCGCGTGGAGGGCTTTAATTCCGGTTGGCGTGGCCACCCGGGACTAATGATCCACGTCTGCTGGCCTCCCTGCCTTTAGTCCCGGTTGGCGTGGCCACCCGGGACTAAAGATACAAACTACTTGCCTCCCGCGCGGCGGTTTTATTTCGCGAGCGAGAGGCAGAAGGGCGCCATTGCTACAGTGCGCACCTGAGTCTCTGTTTCTTCTTCTCTCTTCTCTTCTCTTCCTCTCTTCGATTTTCCTCCACCAAGCACCCATGGATGAAGTTTCGAAGACTGTCCGTGTGGCCACACCATGCGGCAAGAGTCTCGACGTGGCCTACACCAATAATTGCGAGAGGCTCCCCGGTCTTCTTGAGCATTTCAGCTATCTCTATGAACTAGCCGATGAACACCATAGGTTCTTCGGGCTTGATCTAGAGTATACGGCGGATCAACGGGATGTTGCCGTCATCCAGATTGCGCTCAAGGAGTTCGTTTTGATCTTCCAATGGTCAAGGTAACGCACACGTACAATCTTGCATTTTCGATTTGTTTGTTGCATCTGAAGAATACATGTGTTGCAACATATCTAACACGTTCTATTTTTGTTGTTGCAGTAGTTCAAAGGATTCTACGGCCCTTGTTGATTTTCTTGTCAACAAGGGGTACGACTTCTGCAGTGTTGACATCACTCAAGACCGGCAGAAGTTGATGCGATTGGGTATTGTGATACCTGAAGATCACTACATTGATCTTCAGGATCTTATCCATTTTGATGATTTGTGCGGTCACAAGACCGGGATGGCTTCGATGGCAACCGCCTTCATCCACGCCGACTACAAAACCATGAAGTCTGGTTTCCCCTCCAAGAATCACATGCGTTGGGGGAAGACCCCACTGGACCGGATCAACCTCAACTATGCAGCCATAGATGCATACGTTTCCTACGAGTTGTTCCGCATCTACTCGACGGAGCTCGAGTAGATGGTGTTTGTACCGCATCTTGCATTCGATATATGCATGTGTAACATCCAAAGTATGAAAAATAGCCATTAGAATGTTTGCTATCTGTTATTTTATGTTTTGCATCATGACATCATGTTCATTGCTTTTGTTTTGCTTGTTTTCCATTTGTTTTCCTCTGTTTTTCTTTGTTTTACTTTGTTTTCTATTTGAATTTCAAATCAAATTTCAAACCTTTTGATTCATACTTGTGATGTTACAATTTCCAAAATGATATTTCAAATCAAAACAATCATTGTTTCCATTAAAGTTGTGATTCCAAAACTATTGTTTTGTTTCTATCAAAAATTCTTTTAATATCAAACCCTTTTCAAATTCAATTATAATTTCTTCCAAACAGCAACCATGTTGAATTTATGAGAATTACAAACCAAATTCTAATCCTTTTTGTTTCAATTAAACTCTAAGGTTCAACTATTTAAATCTTGTTTTCAATATTCACTTAATATCAAAATTATTTAAATTCAATTAAATTTACAAACACCCACATAAATAAAGTTTTTGGAAACCAAAACTTTGCAATGTTGCTGTTACAATATAAATAGTTGATACAAAATTTTACCCAAATTTCTAAACCCTAAAAAACCCTCCTTTTCTCTCTTTCATTTTAGCAAAAAAAAAACTAACAGAACAAAAAAAAAAGGAACAAAGGGAGAGAGGGGCAGCCAGGCCCAGCCCAACTCCCCCTTGGCCTGGTACCCTTTCGAGGTCATCTTCAACCTCTGTACGGCTCGCATCTGGAGCTCCCACGTATGCAGAGAGGAGCAGCGAACGGACAGCACCATCTCCTCCCCCCCTATAAACCTAGCTCCCTAACCCTAATTCTCCTTCCCTTCTCCCTTCTTCTCCCTCTCCCCGCCTCCATCCTCTCCCTTCTCCCTCTCTTTTACTTCTCTGCTCCAAGTCCTTGTACATCTCTGTACCTGAACACCACCGCCACCCTCTGTTCTCCGGCGATCGCCGCCGTTTGAGTCGCCCTCCAGCCAGGGTCGGCGCGGGAATGGAATCCCCGCACCGCCCTCTCCTTCCTCGACCCCACGGCGAGGGCCGGGAGCCAGCACGGCGCCGCCGCCGTCCTCAACATGCCGCCGGCCAACCTCCCTGCTCCGCCCCGACCGCCTCCTCCTGTTCCCCCCTCGGTGAGCCTCCCCTTCCCTCGATCCCTCTCGCTCTCCTCCCTCTCCTCCATCACCCGCATGCACCACACACCCCACAGCACCCGCGCACCATGGCGCCCCACCGGCGAGCCGCGGCAGCACTTCGTTGTCCGCCGGCGACAGCGTTCGTCCGTCAGTTTCAGCACGATCGGGTTCAGTAACTTTCAGAAAAACAACGGCGAGCTACACCTTAACCTTCCCCGATCCCCTCTCTGTCCACAAACAGAACAGCTACCGCATTGGTAGCAACCCTTGTGCGCACGCCCCAGGTGCTGGGTTCGATTCCCCCCAGAGGCAGAAAAGCCACACCCTTTTTATTTCTGTTTTTTCTTTTCTGCCCGAATTTCAGAAACCCAGATCTGACCCATTAATTCTAAAATCCATAACAAATCCAATTTTGCTCCAATTTGAATGATTCAAATTCCTGTGGATCTAGAATCTTGTGCCCTTTCCATTAGTAACAAAATTGCAATATGTTTCTGTAATACTTTTTGCACTAAATAATTAATTACTGACAATGCAATAAAAATTGGAAACTTTGGAATTTCATAACTTGAGTTTGGTTCATCCAATTTGAGCAAATTTGGGCTCTAAAAATTTGTCTTAACAAACTCTACACATTGGTATTTTATTTGGTCACAATTGAATTAATTTTGAGCATGTTTCCCTCTGTTTACTAAAAAGGGCAGAATAAGAATGTTTAGGAAAAATTGCATAATAAATTCAATAATCACCCAAAAATTATGTTTAATAGCTCAAAATGTTCAGTGAAACATTTGCTACATGTTTTCAACCTTTTCAATGCAATTTTTTTACTGTTTTGAATATTTTAAATTGGTGAAATATTTGAAAACTTGTTTAATTCACTTAATTTTGCAAAATTCATAACTTGGGCATACAAATTCCAAATTCAACAAACTAAACATGTTTTCCATCCCATTTTTCATGTACTTTCCAAATATCAACTTTGTTTGCTGTTTTGAATAATTTAAATTGCTGAAAACAACTGTTTCTTATTTAATGCATTTAAAATTGCCAAATTAATAACTTGCTCATTTTAAATCCAATTTAAACAAATAAAATATGTTTTCCATGCTAAATTAAACCACCTTTCCAAATATAGAATTTGTTCCATGTTTTGAATAATTAAAATTGGTTAAACAATTTAAACCTTGTTTAAATCATTTAATATTGTTAAATTCATAACTTGCTCAAATTAAATTATTTTTGAAACTATAACATATGTTTTCAAACCATAAAAGCATAAACTTTTCAAATTTGAATTTGATTCAATGTTTTGAACAAATAAAAATCCAATTAAATTCAAACTTGAATTAAATTCATTTAAATCTTGTTTAAACATGTTTAATTCATAACTAATTCATCTTAATTCCTTTTTCAATAAGTGAAACATGTAATCCACCTAAAATTTTGTGTTCTATTCAAATATGAATTTTGTTATCTATTTGGAACAATTTAAATTGGTGAAAACAACAAATGCTTGTGTAACCCCCTTAAGGAACCAAAATTCCTTAACTTAATAACTAAAATCCTAAACTTGGTAAACCTTATTTCAATTTGATTCTATTGTTGTTATTTTTCTGTTTTCCTCATCCATGCATCATACTAATCCACTTTCACCTGTTGATTAGTTGTAAAACAATTATTCCAACCTTAAATTCATGGGCTTTCCATATGCAATCCCAAATTGCATATGGGTCCATTTAATTATGTTATGTTACCATATCAACTAGTTTATTTTGATGCATCAATTAAATGGTCATGCATCATCCCATGATTGTGCACCATGCCATGTTATTGATTGTTTGTTCTCTGCGTTGTTTGTTTGCTTCTTCTCGGATACACGACGACGTTGAGACCGACGATACTTACTGTAAGGACCCCAGACCGGCAGTCTGAAACCCTACGTATGCATACATTCACGATCCCAGAAAGATCAGTCGTGAACAACATACACAGTTGGCACACAGAAATACATCATCCATTACACGAATACATAAAGGTATTACAAAAAGATCACATGATCAAGTTTAACGCAACTGCCACAAAGGGCAGGCAACTTAACAAACACAGCGGAAGACAAATAAAACACAACGTAGCTGAGCCCAAGTCACGCCTTAACCTACAGGCTGCTGACCCGGAGACGATCCTAGTTCGCGAAGCCGTCAACTCCGTACTTCTCTTCATAGATCTCCTTTGGAGGCTCCTTCTCCAAATCTGATAAGTAGATACCAGGGGCGAAACCATAATGAGTACATTTGAATGTACTCAGCAAGACATCCATCATATTACTTACCAACATGCAAGTATTCTTATATGGTGGAATAGGTAGGCTATAAATATGGTTCACTATCAATGGTGTTCATATATGATGACACCACAGTTGCAGTCAGGTTTATCTGTATCTTCGTTGAAGAAGATACTTCAGAAGAAAAATAATATATAGTTTTATTTCTCTTGTAGATCTCACATGTACAAGAGGTTTTGTAAAGTTTTGTTAAAGAATATTTTCTCTTTGCAAAACTTCTTGGAATCAGTTTCCAGAATTCTTGCTTAGAGTAGAAAAGGTTTTGTTTGCAAAACACTTTGTTGTGTATAACATCATCTGGCTTTTCATCATCGACGATACCTCCACGGTATAAGTTTCCATTTCCTTTCCGAACTTCACAAGTTCAACCCTTCCTTTCCAAAATTCCTTTTCAAAAACTTCCTTTTTGAAAACATTGACACAATGCTAGCTACATGGCCATTCAACTGTCCATATCCGAGGACGCGGCTTCTTCGAAAAAGTTATACTCTGCAGAGGTGTACACATCCACCAGATCCAGTACACCTCCCGTGAACAATCACGGACTGTAACAACAGTATGTAAACATCAGGTATCTGATCATAACCATCCACTATGTTCAAGCTAGAATATGCCTATCTCTCAGTTGAGTTTTACCACATCCCCGGCACCGAGCTAATCCCCGCCAAGCCAGGATGCCTCAACTGATGCATCCGGAGGGAAAATTAATCCCACACTTTATATGTCTCCACGACATTCGGTTCAGAGGATCGCATCCCCTATAGCACATTGAGATAGCACACACTAATAAGAACAAACTTCAAGTTAAGCCCCTTGCCCATGTTGGGGTAGGGTGGCAGTACGGTAAAGGTTGTCCGGCGAAGACTAGGTTATGTGTCATTTTTGAAAACACCACTTTCTCAAAAATGACCACTTCCACATTCCTCCGGAGAACAAGGATCCGCCTTTTCTCCGGGTTTTTCCGTAAAGCCTTTGTTTTGTAGAATCACAATTTTAGGGTGTCCACTTAGGGACTAGTATAATTGATGGTAATAAATACCATGTGGTGGCTTATGGGCTTGGTATTACCAAGTTTAACTACTGGCATGATAGTAACCTATAATATAGTATAGTAGTAAATTCCACATCAAAAATAGTTTTGATAATCAAGTTTTTGGTAAAACTTCAGAGGTAAAACATGCATGATAGATAATGATAAGTATTGTATCAGCAAGCATCAGGATGGCTTGCCTGGTATCTTCTTGTGTCCCTGGGTTTGGAGTGGCTAGCACTTGAAACAGAGCTTCACGACACTCCCTTCCTCTTCGTTTTCTAACGTCGTAAAGAGAATAAAGGACATATATTCAGAACCAATCAAGGCAAGCAACAATACATAACAATACATACAGCAAGGAAATCTAATAATAACAAAATCACTCAATTATTAATTGAGGCAAACAATCAAACAATCCTACTTGGCAGAAATGCCATTTAATAAAACAGCTTAAGGTTGGAGGAACATATCTCACAACCTTAATATCATGGATTCAGTGGGTGTGCCACTCTCATACCAAGATATTAATAAACCCAAAATAAACTTAGTTTCACAAGGGTGAGACTACTAAAAGTATATAAAACATGCACCACATTAATCATGGCAATGGGCCTATCAACCAAACAACAAAAAGAAAAAGGTAGCTATCTTACTAAGTCTAAATTCACATCAAGAATAAATAAGACACATGATTTGCAAAAGTTACTTTTACAAATCAGTGAGCCTACACAAGTGTAACAAGGTAATATACTCATCACAAAACACACAATTTCTCATAGTGAGAACAATAGAAACAATGGCTAAAAAGGAGGAATCCTATAGACATGTTTCTACTAAAAGTTTGCTATGCAAGCATGCATAATAAGTAAAGTAATAAAATGCAAACAAGGAACCATGTTATCATAATGGGAATGAAAACATGTCCTCATGCAAGGATACACAAATATCTACCAAACACAAGTTGGCAGAAAAATAATTCAATACAAAAACTGCTAAGGAAACTAGTACTACTCACACATGAAGAATCAATGGATGCATTTCAATCAAGTAATTGAAATACAACCAGAAGGTCCATGTCATGAAAACAGGAGTGAAAAACATCTATACTTTCTATAACAAAAATATCCCATTGGATAAGACAAGGTATCATTTTGCAGGGCAACTCCTATATACTAGTGGTAATAAAAAGGGCATTACTAGAGGAATCAAACAACACTCCAAAAATGGAATTTTCCTAGAAAGCCACACATGATTACAAACACTTACAAACAGAAGCATAACCATTTTTGTTTAGCACAAAAATTCCCAAAGCAAAAATACTAGGCACTCACTAGTTATGAAACTATATAAAAGAAACACATCTAGTGTGGGGGAAATAATGTTTCCACCAACAATGCAATGAAACCAGTGGGTGTTCCACTAGCATATCAAAGCATTAAGAGGTCACAAAGCCTCTGGTCATACTTGCTAAAAATTAACAAAAGACTAAACAAGCTTCTAGTGCAATAACAATACTAGCAGAAAATAATAGGATGCTAAAATAAGCAAGGCAATGCTACTCATGCTATTGTTTTCACACAAGTGAAAAATCTAGGGGTCAAGTACTCATAAAAACATCATCAAAATGCTACTGGTCTTATGAACATAACACAAAAATATGTGGTTTTACAACCACAAATTCTTATGTCAAAAATTCCACACATGAGGGAATTTTTCCATAACATTCTCATAGTAATGATTAAGCTACTCATGCTTTTATACCAACTCAAAAGCAAGCTAGCAGAGGTGATACTAACAAAATATAAGTACCAACATGTTACTGAATCTAATATCTCAACACAACAATTTAATCACTTGCACACAAATTAATCAATCAAAAAATTATATGCAAGTAATAAACTAGAGATAAAACATATGCTACTAATATAAATCCTATTTCTTCTCAACTCAAGTCCACACATTCTAACATGATAAAAATAGCTAAGTAACACTTAGAAAACAAGTTCACACAACTTTTACATGCTAGAAAACAATATTGCAACACAAAAATATAATCACAACAATTAATTACCTAAAATGCCAAAATGGCAGAAACATGAAAAATAAAGATCTGTCCACCAAATTTTATATGAGGCTCTAAAAATTAAACCCAACTAGTTTTGGATATACCTAAACATATACAAGACCATCCAGTTGAGTTTGCATCAAAATTCATTTTTAATCATTTTATAAAAATCACCAAAGTGCTCTCTGGTGTTTTACCAAATTGAATGCCATTTCAAAAATACTATGAATTTGGAAACGAGGTTAATTGCTCCTGTTAGGAAATTTCAAGGGCTTTCCAATGCAATTGGCCTCACTTCATTCTGAGTTGTGAAATAAAAATGGTGCTCATTTTGGTGTTTCTGGTACCTGTTGCCAATTCATTTTTCATTTCAAAAATGTTAATCTAAATGTAGATCTACAACTTTGAGGTGGTTTAGATTTTGTTTGTGTACCACTGTGATTTTTGGTTTGGCCAAATTCATCTTTTAGATTAGTTTTGAAGGCCAAAAGTAAAGAGGTACATTCTGTGAAAAATTTAAAAGGAAAAACACTTGTCACGGGGCAGATCTCACTATTGGGCCGGCCTGGACGATTAGCACCGCGAGCAGAGCTAGCCCCTGTGGCTGACCAGCGGGCCAGCGGCCACGCGGCAGCCACGCGGCAGGTGCGCGGCCCCACGGGCCAGTTTGACTCGCCCACGCGCGGGTCAAGGCGCTGGCGCGGGCGCGACGTCAGGACGACGTCACTCGCCGGCGGACAAACTCCGGCGAGCTCGAATCTCGCTTTTCCGGCCACCGTTTTGCGAAATAAAAGTACCTACGAGATGCCCACGACGAGGGGAACCATACGGGCTCAGCCTCGCTTCCCGGGAGCGGCCGGAAAGCAACCGGCGACGAGCAACGCGCGGCGGCCGGAGAGCGGCCACGGCTCGGCGTCGATTCGGAGGGAGAGGGAGAGGGGAAAAGGGCGGCGGGGGTTCTCCTTCTCACCTTGAACGCAATGGAGGGCTCGGCTAGGGCGGGGAAGGGCCGAGGCGACGGCAATTTGCCGCCGGAGCTCGTCGGGCTCGGAGAAGGGGATGGATGGCGCGGGCACCACAAGGCACTGCGCCTCGATTCCATTGGCAGGGAGGACCACCACGACTCGGCGGATACAATGAGCAACACGGCGGCCGGCGGCGAGCCCACCAGCGGCCAAATCGACGGCGAGCTACCTCCCTAGGGTTTCGGTTTTGGGGGATATTTCTACAGTGAGAGAGAGGGAAGCTAATGGGGAGAGAGGGAGGGCATGTGGCCGACCAGTGCACATGGGGGGCCTCTTTATCCTCCTCCATTCCTTCTCATCGAAGCAATGGGCATAGGTCTTCTGTACTCTACAGAGAGGCTAGAGGTTGAAGAAGGTGACTCAGCTCACATATAGGTCCTTGGGTATTTACAAATGGGTCCCTGTCCTTTCTGAAAAAGGTTGTTTTCACCCATCAAACAAAGTCAAAAATTGAAACCCTTTTGCCCAAAATTCTAATTAGTTTAGATGTACAACATATATGAAAATTGGCTCAATTAGATAAACTTTATAATTCAAAGTTGTTCAAATTTAAATTCTTACACAAATGGACATTGAATTTATTAACCTACTTAGGAGCTTCCAAAAATGATAATTTTTGGCACACAATCCTTATTTAATGTGTTACTTATGTGGTAGAAAATTCAAGTCTTTTTGAGTTACTTCATAGAACAAACTTGTTCAAATTTCAAAAAGGTGCTGTCAAGAAAAACAGGGGTTTTTGGCAACTTAAATTATTCAAAAACTTGTGCCCTTTTGGTTTTCATCCTTATTTATGATATAGAGCAGGTGGTATTTATTTCATGTCATTTGGAAAAAGTTTGTAGAACAAACTTGTTCAAAATCCCAAATGTTGCTGTGGAGAAAAACCATGTTTTTAGGACTTTAATGGATTCAATTTTTGGTCTCCTCTTGTGTGTGTTCCTTATTTGATATAAGGAAGCAATGGTACGAATTTCAAATCATTTTAAGAAAGTTTCCAATAGTAACTTGTTTTAGTTTTCTGTTTCTAGAAATATTGGAATTTCAATTTAATAAGGCACTAGGCTTTTCTTTAACAATGCTTTGCCAAAATATTTATGTGACTAGAGATAGCAAGTCAATGCTCTCCAATACTTTTGTTTTAAGCTTGCAAGGTTGGAAAAACATTTGATAAGATTTTGGTGAAGCATCTAAGAATGCCTCTTTTTCTGATAATCTTTTAGGGAAATTTATTTAGTGTTTCCTCTTTCTTAATTTAGGCCTTGGAATAATATTCAACAAACATTGGATTCATAAGATAGTTTTGGAAAACTCTTTGATCAATATTTACTTTAGAAAATATTGTCAAGGTCATTGGAACAATATGTTGAATATTTTGTTTTCAATTTCTTAGCCATGTAAGTTTATATAATTAGTTTGTTTAGTTGCACTCAAACAACCACAAACAAACACAACCAAGGTTTATTATTAAAGCAATTAGCAAAACAATTGTGTTAACAGGTATTCCAAAATTGGGATGTGACAAGTCTTCCCCCCTTAAAAAGAATCTCGTCCCCGAGATTCGCAAGCGAGGACTAAGGGAGGGCCAACAAACACAATGTTAGCGTTGGAGTGCAGGTGCTTCCCCCCTTTGACTTTTCTTGGGAGGCGGGGTACATCCCTAAATTAGTGAATTCACTATTAAAAGAAGTACACCAGTACTTGTTTTAGGTCCAAAACTTTTGTTTCCTAGTTTGAACAAAAATTAAGGTTAGTGCAGAACTACCTGGAAATGTACCGTCAATTATTTCATGAGTTCCTAGCTATATCCCACATCTTACATAACACTATGGGGTGGTGTACCACCCTCATAACAAGGTATATAAGAAGCTAAAAATATATCTTGTGGGTGCAAAGGTTAGGTTGCTAAGGTAAAACAAACAGACAGAACAATACCCATGGCAGTGGGTATTACTCACCACAAACAACTATCACTTTATAAGTTCATGATTTTAGTTGGATGTTTTAGTTTCCTAAGATACTCTTAAGCACAATCATAACACAAGTATTAACTCATGCTAAGGTAAAACATTCACCACATCCAATAAGCAAGCAAACAACACCACAGATGAATAGACTATTTATTCACTAGGTTATTGTTTATTAGAGGTTTTGGAATCCGTCAATCATGAACAATTATCAAACAACCAGTAGCTAAAAACCAATGAATTCAATTATAAAGATACTCTAAAATACCATCTTCACACAAGATAAAACTCCTATTTCACAGGCATAAAAGAAACATGACTGCACAAATAACACACTAGTATGAAAAATCTACACCAGCATGCTATAAGAGATAATCATATCCTATAACCATAGAACATGAAACTAAATAATTCATGGCATGATAACAGAAGTAATAACTTCCTAAACATGCTATATCAACACATATACTCATAAAATAAAAAGAGGGTAATACTAGAGCAAAAATCACCATCTTCTAGTGGTGAAACTAGTTTCACTCTAGAGAAGCAAACAATGCTATCATGATGGTTAAACTTAAACAATCAAGTCATGAATATAAATGTACCTAATAACAGTACACAAAACTTACTCATGTTAGTAAGCACAAACATCAAAACAATCCCATGATACAACTATTAAACATGCATAAATTAATTCTAGCAATTTATGTTTTTCTTAAACAATTACTAGCAAACAAGCAAGTTATAACTCACACAACCAGTAGCTATGCAATTAGTGAAAAGTGATCTAAAACTTTTCAAAAATCCATACACTCAATTTAAAATTATTCACAAACAACCTACCAATCAAGAGGAATTTATTTTATTTGCGAACAATTTAATTTCAGCACACGATAGTGAAACATTTCTTAACATGATACCCCTAAGGAATATTATGCTAACAAAAGGATCACACCTAAACATATTAGTCTTTACTAATAATAGATAAACTTCTCACTTGCATAAGTGAAAAGAAACAATTATATTTTCCATGGTGGAAAATAGAAATCAATCACATAGTGAAACATGCTATTTTCACACACGTGTATGGTTGGGGATTTTCATCCTCAAGCCAAAATACAATGTGACCAGTGGGCTATGGCCCACTAATACCAAGGCAAAATAGGTACTAAGCCTCTGGTTACTCATGAAAAACTTTGCATACAAGATAAAAAATATAAGGCTATTTAATCTAGTGAAGCAATACTAGTGCATACTGATAGTAATGCTTACATATGCTTTACTATTAAGAGACATGCAAGCTAACATAGGTACAAGCATCAAAATAACAGTACCTAATGTTACTTGACTCAAAGAACACATAGCACAAAAATCTACTAAGAAAATATACACAGATCTAGTTCTCACAAAATTTCCAAATAATTAACTAGAAGGTAACAAATGCTATTTCATTTTTATTCGAGTTTCCAATCATGCACACACTTTCTAGGGTAGATTTATTGTAATAAAACAACATAATAACAAGTCCTAACAACTCCATATAAGTTAGGAAGCAAGATTGAATAAAACACAAATTTATTTCAATCAAGAGCACACAAAGAAACAAAAAACAGGAAAACTGCTAATTTCCAGTTCTATCATAACCATTTCATCGTTCACTTTATTTCTAAACTCCGTATTTTAATAGTACCTACAATGTCTACCAAGTTTTTATTTCCAAAATAGATACACCCGATATCTTATTGACTAGTAAACGAATAGGTCATCATCTTATTTTCTCGTGACTTCTCCTTTTTACCAACTAGATTAAAAAGTGTCGTAAGTCACTTAATTCTTTGGTTTAGAAAGAGTTGTAAGTAGTTTGCATGCTTTGGTTAGGTGTCAACCTAAGATTAGGCAAAGCATGTTAGTCTTATTAGCTTTCTATTTAATCATGTTTGTCCGACAAGATACGACTAGCGTCATCGTACGTCGAATATTGAATTGCGCTCTTTGGATTGGCTTTTGGGGGGGTTTTGCGCATCATGGCATGTGAAGACTTCTTTTGCACCTTTCTCCAGAGGGAGGTATATAGCTTTTAAAAGGGGATTTCTCTTGTTTGGTCTTTTAAAAGGGAACCTAAAAAGGTACAACATTTAGCCAACATGGTAAAAGAGTCTTTTGCAAACAGACAAACATAGAGGTTTTGGTCAGTAGTGGTTGGTTTATTCACGCCTTTCTTCTTTGAGGGTTGTCGTTGTTGGAGCTTTATCTGTTGGAGTGCATCGCTGGTAGCAATGCTATCAGCTCGTGTGGCTTGATGGTCCTCTATATAGGCCCAACGGTACTTTCATTTATGGTGGGGAAATGGTGGTGGTTCACGACGGGTCGCATTATGAAGCGAAAACCAGTATAAGTCTAAGCAACAAATTCTTGTTTTTTGAATGCTATACAAACATTTTTGCTTGCAAAAATTTAACACGAGGCGATTCAAAAACAAGAGCGGGGCAATCACAAATTTGCAAAATTTGAGCACCCCACCAACATATAGAAGCCTAGATGAACCAAAATCTACACCACACAATAGCACAAAGTCCTACGGACACACATAAGCAAGCCAAAACACACAAGCAAGGCTCCATTGGAGCTACGTCAGGGGATGATCCAAAATCCTAGGAGTGGCTGAAGAACTATTTCTACTTCTGACCAACATTACTGTAGAGCTAGGCAATTATTTTGGTCTCTCGGGACATCGGCAAGTATAATTTTTTTTGGATAGAAACAAGATACTAGAAGTAAAGTTTCGATAAAACTTTATGCAACAATCTGTTTTTGAAACCCCAACTATTTCCTGAACAGAAAACTTCAAAGACGAGAGATGTTTCAAAAACAGAGCGGAGCAGTTGCAAACAAGTAAGAAATAAACTCTTAACCGAGAGAGATACCAACTCTGTAAGGCCCGCCCTTCGAACCACTGTTCAAGGACGCCCTTGATATGCATTTAGAATCTTTTGAAAAGATAATAAGGAGGGAAAATATACTAAAATTCCCTTGGATAAAAATAATTTAGATATTAAATAGGTTTTGACTCAAAAATACTTTTCTTTCCTATCTGACGTCCATGCTAACTAAGGTCTCCTAAGGTCAGGATGGCTCTGATACCAACTCTGTAAGGACCCCAGACCGGCAGTCTGAAACCCTACGTATGCATACATTCACGATCCCAGAAAGATCAGTCGTGAACAACATACACAGTTGGCACACAGAAATACATCATCCATTACACGAATACATAAAGGTATTACAAAAAGATCACATGATCAAGTTTAACGCAACTGCCACAAAGGGCAGGCAACTTAACAAACACAGCGGAAGACAAATAAAACACAACGTAGCTGAGCCCAAGTCACGCCTTAACCTACAGGCTGCTGACCCGGAGACGATCCTAGTTCGCGAAGCCGTCAACTCCGTACTTCTCTTCATAGATCTCCTTTGGAGGCTCCTTCTCCAAATCTGATAAGTAGATACCAGGGGCGAAACCATAATGAGTACATTTGAATGTACTCAGCAAGACATCCATCATATCACTTACCAACATGCAAGTATGCTTATATGGTGGAATAGGTAGGCTATAAATATGGTTCACTATCAATGGTGTTCATATATGATGACACCACAGTTGCAGTCAGGTTTATCTGTATCTTCGTTGAAGAAGATACTTCAGAAGAAAAATAATATATAGTTTTATTTCTCTTGTAGATCTCACATGTACAAGAGGTTTTGTAAAGTTTTGTTAAAGAATATTTTCTCTTTGCAAAACTTCTTGGAATCAGTTTCCAGAATTCTTGCTTAGAGTAGAAAAGGTTTTGTTTGCAAAACACTTTGTTGTGTATAACATCATCTGGCTTTTCATCATCGACGATACCTCCACGGTATAAGTTTCCATTTCCTTTCCGAACTTCACAAGTTCAACCCTTCCTTTCCAAAATTCCTTTTCAAAAACTTCCTTTTTGAAAACATTGACACAATGCTAGCTACATGGCCATTCAACTGTCCATATCCGAGGACGCGGCTTCTTCGAAAAAGTTATACTCTGCAGAGGTGTACACATCCACCAGATCCAGTACACCTCCCGTGAACAATCACGGACTGTAACAACAGTATGTAAACATCAGGTATCTGATCATAACCATCCACTATGTTCAAGCTAGAATATGCCTATCTCTCAGTTGAGTTTTACCACATCCCCGGCACCGAGCTAATCCCCGCCAAGCCAGGATGCCTCAACTGATGCATCCGGAGGGAAAATTAATCCCACACTTTATATGTCTCCACGACATTCGGTTCAGAGGATCGCATCCCCTATAGCACATTGAGATAGCACACACTAATAAGAACAAACTTCAAGTTAAGCCCCTTGCCCATGTTGGGGTAGGGTGGCAGTATGGTAAAGGTTGTCCGGCGAAGACTAGGTTATGTGTCATTTTTGAAAACACCACTTTCTCAAAAATGACCACTTCCACATTCCTCTGGAGAACAAGGATCCGCCTTTTCTCCGGGTTTTTCCGTAAAGCCTTTGTTTTGTAGAATCACAATTTTAGGGTGTCCACTTAGGGACTAGTATAATTGATGGTAATAAATACCATGTGGTGGCTTATGGGCTTGGTATTACCAAGTTTAACTACTGGCATGATAGTAACCTATAATATAGTATAGTAGTAAATTCCACATCAAAAATAGTTTTGATAATCAAGTTTTTGGTAAAACTTCAGAGGTAAAACATGCATGATAGATAATGATAAGTATTGTATCAGCAAGCATCAGGATGGCTTGCCTGGTATCTTCTTGTGTCCCTGGGTTTGGAGTGGCTAGCACTTGAAACAGAGCTTCACGACACTCCCTTCCTCTTCGTTTTCTAACGTCGTAAAGAGAATAAAGGACATATATTCAGAACCAATCAAGGCAAGCAACAATACATAACAATACATACAGCAAGGAAATCTAATAATAACAAAATCACTCAATTATTAATTGAGGCAAACAATCAAACAATCCTACTTGGCAGAAATGCCATTTAATAAAACAGCTTAAGGTTGGAGGAACATATCTCACAACCTTAATATCATGGATTCAGTGGGTGTGCCACTCTCATACCAAGATATTAATAAACCCAAAATAAACTTAGTTTCACAAGGGTGAGACTACTAAAAGTATATAAAACATGCACCACATTAATCATGGCAATGGGCCTATCAACCAAACAACAAAAAGAAAAAGGTAGCTATCTTACTAAGTCTAAATTCACATCAAGAATAAATAAGACACATGATTTGCAAAAGTTACTTTTACAAATCAGTGAGCCTACACAAGTGTAACAAGGTAATATACTCATCACAAAACACACAATTTCTCATAGTGAGAACAATAGAAACAATGGCTAAAAAGGAGGAATCCTATAGACATGTTTCTACTAAAAGTTTGCTATGCAAGCATGCATAATAAGTAAAGTAATAAAATGCAAACAAGGAACCATGTTATCATAATGGGAATGAAAACATGTCCTCATGCAAGGATACACAAATATCTACCAAACACAAGTTGGCAGAAAAATAATTCAATACAAAAACTGCTAAGGAAACTAGTACTACTCACACATGAAGAATCAATGGATGCATTTCAATCAAGTAATTGAAATACAACCAGAAGGTCCATGTCATGAAAACAGGAGTGAAAAACATCTATACTTTCTATAACAAAAATATCCCATTGGATAAGACAAGGTATCATTTTGCAGGGCAACTCCTATATACTAGTGGTAATAAAAAGGGCATTACTAGAGGAATCAAACAACACTCCAAAAATGGAATTTTCCTAGAAAGCCACACATGATTACAAACACTTACAAACAGAAGCATAACCATTTTTGTTTAGCACAAAAATTCCCAAAGCAAAAATACTAGGCACTCACTAGTTATGAAACTATATAAAAGAAACACATCTAGTGTGGGGGAAATAATGTTTCCACCAACAATGCAATGAAACCAGTGGGTGTTCCACTAGCATATCAAAGCATTAAGAGGTCACAAAGCCTCTGGTCATACTTGCTAAAAATTAACAAAAGACTAAACAAGCTTCTAGTGCAATAACAATACTAGCAGAAAATAATAGGATGCTAAAATAAGCAAGGCAATGCTACTCATGCTATTGTTTTCACACAAGTGAAAAATCTAGGGGTCAAGTACTCATAAAAACATCATCAAAATGCTACTGGTCTTATGAACATAACACAAAAATATGTGGTTTTACAACCACAAATTCTTATGTCAAAAATTCCACACATGAGGGAATTTTTCCATAACATTCTCATAGTAATGATTAAGCTACTCATGCTTTTATACCAACTCAAAAGCAAGCTAGCAGAGGTGATACTAACAAAATATAAGTACCAACATGGTACTGAATCTAATATCTCAACACAACAATTTAATCACTTGCACACAAATTAATCAATCAAAAAATTATATGCAAGTAATAAACTAGAGATAAAACATATGCTACTAATATAAATCCTATTTCTTCTCAACTCAAGTCCGCACATTCTAACATGATAAAAATAGCTAAGTAACACTTAGAAAACAAGTTCACACAACTTGTACATGCTATAAAACAATATTGCAACACAAAAATATAATCACAACAATTAATTACCTAAAATGCAAAAATGGCAGAAACATGAAAAATAAAGATCTGTCCACCAAATTTTATATGAGGCTCTACAAATTAAACCCAACTAGGTTTGGATAGACCTAAACATATACAAGACCATCCAGTTGAGTTTGCATCAAAATTCATTTTTAATAATTTTATAAAAATCACCAAAGTGCTCTCTGGTGTTTTACCAAATTGAATTCCATTTCAAAAATACGATGAATTTGGTAACGAGGTTAGTTGATCCTGTTAGGAAATTTCAAGGGCTTTCCAATGCAATTGGCCTCACTTCATTCTGAGTTGTGAAATAAAAATGGTGCTCATTTTGGTGTTTCTGGTACCTGTTGCCAATTCATTTTTCATTTCAAAAATGTTAATCTAAATGTAGATCTACAACTTTGAGGTGGTTTAGATTTTGTTGGTGTACCACTGTGATTTTTGGTTTGGCCAAATTCATCTTTTAGATTAGTTTTGAAGGCCAAAAGTAAAGAGGTACATTCTGTGAAAAATTTAAAAGGAAAAACACTTGTCACGGGGCAGATCTCACTATTGGGCCGGCCTGGACGATTAGCACCGCGAGCAGAGCTAGCCCCTGTGGCTGACCTGCGGGCCAGCGGCCACGCGGCAGCCACGCGGCAGGTGCGCGGCCCCACGGGCCAGTTTGACTCGCCCACGCGCGGGTCAAGGCGCTGGCGCGGGCGCGACGTCAGGACGACGTCACTCGCCGGCGGACAAACTCCGGCGAGCTCGAATCTCGCTTTTCCGGCCACCGTTTTGCGAAATAAAAGTACCTACGAGATGCCCACGACGAGGGGAACCATACGGGCTCAGCCTCGCTTCCCGGGAGCGGCCGGAAAGCAACCGGCGACGAGCAACGCGCGGCGGCCGGAGAGCGGCCACGGCTCGGCGTCGATTCGGAGGGAGAGGGAGAGGGGAAAAGGGCGGCGGGGGTTCTCCTTCTCACCTTGAACGCAATGGAGGGCTCGGCTAGGGCGGGGAAGGGCCGAGGCGACGGCAATTTGCCGCCGGAGCTCGTCGGGCTCAGAGAAGGGGATGGATGGCGCGGGCACCACAAGGCACTGCGCCTCGATTCCATTGGCAGGGAGGACCACCACGACTCGGCGGATACAATGAGCAACACGGCGGCCGGCGGCGAGCCCACCAGCGGCCAAATCGACGGCGAGCTACCTCCCTAGGGTTTCGGTTTTGGGGGATATTTCTACAGTGAGAGAGAGGGAAGCTAATGGGGAGAGAGGGAGGGCATGTGGCCGACCAGTGCACATGGGGGGCCTCTTTATCCTCCTCCATTCCTTCTCATCGAAGCAATGGGCATAGGTCTTCTGTACTCTACAGAGAGGCTAGAGGTTGAAGAAGGTGACTCAGCTCACATATAGGTCCTTGGGTATTTACAAATGGGTCCCTGTCCTTTCTGAAAAAGGTTGTTTTCACCCATCAAACAAAGTCAAAAATTGAAACCCTTTTGCCCAAAATTCTAATTAGTTTAGATGTACAACATATATGAAAATTGGCTCAATTAGATAAACTTTATAATTCAAAGTTGTTCAAATTTAAATTCTTACACAAATGGACATTGAATTTATTAACCTACTTATGAGCTTCCAAAAATGATAATTTTTGGCACACAATCCTTATTTAATGTGTTCCTTATGTGGTAGAAAATTCAAGTCTTTTTGAGTTACTTCATAGAACAAACTTGTTCAAATTTCAAAAAGGTGCTGTCAAGAAAAACAGGGGTTTTTGGCAACTTAAATTATTCAAAAACTTGTGCCCTTTTGGTTTTCATCCTTATTTATGATATAGATCAGGTGGTATTTATTTCATGGCATTTGGAAAAAGTTTGTAGAACAAACTTGTTCAAAATCCCAAATGTTGCTGTGGAGAAAAACCATGTTTTTAGGACTTTAATGGATTCAATTTTTGGTCTCCTCTTGTGTGTGTTCCTTATTTGATATAAGGAAGCAATGGTATGAATTTCAAATCATTTTAAGAAAGTTTCCAATAGTAACTTGTTTTAGTTTTCTGTTTCTAGAAATATTGGAATTTCAATTTAATAAGGCACTAGGCTTTTCTTTAACAATGCTTTGCCAAAATATTTATGTGACTAGAGATAGCAAGTCAATGCTCTCCAATACTTTTGTTTTAAGCTTGCAAGGTTGGAAAAACATTTGATAAGATTTTGGTGAAGCATCTAAGAATGCCTCTTTTTCTGATAATCTTTTAGGGAAATTTATTTAGTGTTTCCTCTTTCTTAATTTAGGCCTTGGAATAATATTCAACAAACATTGGATTCATAAGATAGTTTTGGAAAACTCTTTGATCAATATTTACTTTAGAAAATATTGTCAAGGTCATTGGAACAATATGTTGAATATTTTGTTTTCAATTTCTTAGCCATGTAAGTTTATATAATTAGTTTGTTTAGTTGCACTCAAACAACCACAAACAAACACAACCAAGGTTTATTATTAAAGCAATTAGCAAAACAATTGTGTTAACAGGTATTCCAAAATTGGGATGTGACACTTACGACACCCCTTCTGAGGATCTAGCTCAGTACCAGGCTGCTGAGTTTGCAGGCAAGTATTCACTCACATGAACCATTGTGTTCCTTTCAACATTGGATATCGATACTTTCCGTTGTCTATTCTGCTAGCCCTATGAATCGTTGCTTCTTTTACGAACCTATCACATGTTATCCTTTAACCCTGATATAGCCTCACTTCCACACCTATAACCCCATTGATTGTTGCCCGTGTCTTACTAGTATGCTTAGGGTTGTTTTGCTCGAGTCTGTTACCCGTTACTTTCCTTTACTATATTTTTTCATTATGTTCTGGGGCTCGATGTTTAAACAATCAACCTCTTAATGTTTGAGGTAATAATAATTTGATGATAAGGCACCGGCAGGAGGCCCGGCGTGGTTTTGAGGCCTGCTAGTGTCGACCCTAATTAGGAAAAGGGTCTTGTCTACTGATCCATGATGAGCGCACTAACCGCATGTGGGAAGCGTGTATGGGCGCCCCCCTCAATTTGATTCGATTCGCATCTCGTCCAAATCGCCACACTTAGTTCGGGCTTTCCATTTGAAGCATGCATGTGCAGGTGCGAACCCTTGGCGCCAGGGTGGAACTTTTGTAGTCGGCATTTAGGGCGGCGTGGTCTTAGAGTGCTATGAGGGTCCCCTTTTCTTCGTGGGGCTCGATTATCCGCGCACGCACAGCATGTGGTTCTTTGGGCTTGATGCGAAGAAGAGTTGAGTTGTGTTGAGTGCCCCGCTTGGTGGAAAGGCCATTCCATCTGGCGGGTTATTCTTACGTGTACGGCCAAATTGGTGCACCCCTGCAGGGATAAATCTTCTCGAGAAGCCGTGTTTTCCGCGGTTATGGATGACTTGGTGAAAGTACTGGCTAACAAGTGCTCAGGACAACTTACACCTAATGATTAACAATGTGACTAGTAATAGGCTTATTGACACAACAACCTGATCCATCATTAATCCAACTGTGTGAGTTATCCTCGGATTGCTTCTTTGGATAAGGGGCGAGATCCAGGATGGGTTTGTTTGGAGTTAGTTGATAGTTGGTTCCGATACGCTATCTTATCCCTTTTCTGATAGCCGGAAGTTACAGCAACTCTGTAGTTGGTTAGAGCAGCCAGCTGCCGCATCTTTTGTATCCCCTTCCTTCCGTTGAACCCAAAGCATCTGTGCTTGGTGTTGACGGGTTACACTTTGGTGAATTGTGAGTCTTGCTTGCCAGTACGTTTATGTACTGACCCCTTTGGGGCTGTGGTTTCCGCAGACTACGTTTCCGAGGATCCCCATGGTGGCTACTACGTGGAGTATGACGAGGCTGCTGACGAGTAGATAGCGGACCCGGGCAGGATCCGAGACTTCGTGGATGGGCTCCGTCTGTTCGTTTCCAGCCTCTTAGGCCTATTTGGATCTTGTCTGTACTCAGACACGTTGAATGCTTCCGCTGTGTTGTAATGATGTTATGTTGGGACATGTGTCCTCTGGATGATTGTATTTGCTATCTCTGCTCTAGTGAGAGCTATTTGCAACTTATTTCAATCTTTTGTGTCTTAGAGATCTGTTGTGATACCACTTGTTCAAATGTCGTTGACGTACCATGTGTGTATGTTATGAAGTACGTCAATGGAAGTATCTGGATTTCTATGGGATGGTTTGCGCAGACGATGAATAGTAGAGAATGGTTGTCACACGTTTACGTGTTGGCCTGCTCACATTGAGATGCGGGTGCCGGTATGCCCCGTAAGCCGTTTATCTGCTGTTTAACGGACTGTGAGTATCCCCTAGAAGTCCGGGTGCGACATCATGTAATGGATATATATTAGTATGTAATGGATATTATTTCTATATTAATTCGTAGCTATATTATTTCTATATTATGTCAAACACACATTTCAAAACAAACAAACAAAAACACATCAAAAAAACAAACAATAACACATCAAGAAAACAAAACAGGAAAACTACCGTTTCTAAATTAATCTAAGCCATAGATGCATACGTTTCCTACGAGTTGTTCCGCATCTACTCGACGGAGCTCGAGTAGATGGTGTGTGTGTACCGCATCTTGCGTTCGATATATGCATGTAATGGATATATTAGTATGTAATGGAATATATTATTATGTAATGGATATTATTTCTATATTAATTCCTAGCTATACTATTTCTATATTATGTCAAACACACATTTCAAAACAAACAAACAAAAACACATCAAGAAAACAAACAAAAACACATCAAGAAAACATATATCTAGTCAATACCAAACTCATCCAGTTGGATTTACTTCAAAATACATTTTTGAACTCATTCTAAAAATAATAGAAGAGCCCACTGGTCTTTTTAAGATTTTAAAATGAATTGGTATTATTTTTCTTAATTTTTTGATATATTATTTGTATTTTTAAGATTTTAAAATGAATTAGTTTTATTTTTTGATATATTATTTGTATTTTTAAGATTTTAAAATGAATTAGTTTTATTTTTTGATATATTATTTGTATTTTTAAGATTTTAAAATGAATTAGTTTTATTTTTTGATATATTATTTGTATTTTTAAGATTTAAAAATGAATTAGTTTTATTTTTCTGAATATTTTGATATATTAATAGTATTTTTAGAAATAATACAAATTAAAAAGTTAATGTTTATTTATTTATTCAAAATTATTAATTACATCATTACTTTTGTTTATTAAAAGATTTATTTGAAATTCAAACAATAAAGGAATGTGCCATCGACCAACATGTTAATATGATTGATATGATACTACTATCACATAGATGCGTGTGAAACACTTGGATGCGGGACGGGATGGAACTCGGAAGTTAAGTGTGCTTGTGTTAGAGTAGTGGGAGGATGGGTGACCGAGCGGGAAGTTTGACCACGAGTAAGTAATTTGACTAGAGATAATTGTAGTTAGATACTAAGCAAATAATACAAATTCTGAAGAAAAAAAAAAGGAGTGAAAAATTGGAGTGAAAAATAATTACAAACCCAAATGATTTAAAGAAATTACGAAATAAAGTTTAGTCCTGGTTCGTGTGGCCAACCGGGACTAAAGGTCCTCCGCCCCCCGGCTCACGCCACCCGCCCACGTGACCGGGCCTTTAGCCGCGGTTCGTAAGAGGCGCGACTAAAGAGGGGGGGCCTTTAGTCGCGCCTATTTAGTCCCGGTTGCGCGGCCGGGATTAATGGGCCTGGCGAACCGGGACTGTAGGCCTATTTTCTACCAGTGGTAGTAGTCAAACATGACATGTGATTCACTGGTCCAGCTCCTCTCGAGCGTTTCGTTTTGATTACAAATTTCACGCTTAAACCCCTATGAGAGTTTATCTTTCGAGCACTATGTGTTGCTAATTATTCTGTTGTACAAACAAATTCAGACAATAAAATTAAAACACTATGGTGCTAAAGTTGCGTTAACCTACCAAGTTTCACGTGGGTAAGTTTCTGTTCATGTCACCGGTAGACAGCGGGCTTTTAGGGGCACTTTTTTAATGCGCCCCTAAAAGTCCCAATTGGGGGCATTTCGACAAAAGTGCCCCTAAAGGTATGCTTTTTGGGGCATTTTTGCTAAATTTCCCTCAAATATCATACATTTAGAGGCACTTTCGTAAAGTGCCTCTAAGTATGTGTCTTTAGAGGCACTTTGTCAAAGTATCCCAAGTGCTATAGTATTTAGAGACACTTTGTCAAAGTGCCCCAAATGCTGTAGACATTAGAGACACTTTGCCAAAGTGACCCAAATGCTATACACATTTAAAGTCAATTTTTCAAAGTGCCCCAAATGATATACACATTTAAAGGCAATTTGTCAAAGTGCCCCTAATGCTATAGACATTTAGAGGCACTTTGCCAAACAAACAAGTGCGACCCCCTGCCAGCCTTCTGCGCCTGTCCACATGGCTGGGGCTGGTTAGGTCGCTCGTTCGCGCTCTATTTGTCTCGTTGTGCCGGGGAATCATCGATAAAAAAGTTAGAAGTGAAATCCTAGCCTGAAAGCACAAATACGACGAAATCTTGTTTTGGGTGTTTGTTAACAACACAAATATATATTTATGTGTGTTGACGTTTTCGGGGTCATTTGATTATATTACAAATGGTGGTGTGATATCCAAAAAGGTCGAAGAGTACTACATGTCTTAAAGCTGCTAGAATTTATTCCAGACCGGAGTCTCCGGTCTCCCAGACCGTAGTCTCCGGTGTGAAGGTTTTTCTGCATGAAGACAGAGTTATGCAAGTGGTGTCACCGTCTAGACACACTCCGGAGATTTTCTGGAGACTTGCCGGAGTCTCCGGGGCACAGTGGGTGGAGTCTGTAAGTTTCTGTTCATGTGTCAGATGGCTAATTTCGACGGGATGATCCGTTGTCATGATTATACATACTTGCTACTAGAATGGATTACTCCAAAACGTACATATAAGAATCATGATTATAGTTTCAAATTTCATATTGCCTATTGGAGTTTACGGCTAACCTGAGCGAGCGATTTACACATTCATCCCCCATAATAGAACAATAGTGATGAAGGATGGTATGAGTCAGCTTATGACAAGATTGATGTTGGAATTCCATTCAGGGACAAAATTAAGTTTTGTGTGCCTCCTAATTAATACGGTGTGGTTTCCCTGCATTTAGACAGAGTCAAGACAATTTGTATATGCCCTTATGTTGCACACTGTCCAATTGTGCCCCAACAACGAGAAAGCTTATTCTGCACTTGCAGAGTATTGGAGCAAGCACAACATTTGTTCCTTTTTCCTATGTGAGAATGTGGACTTTACAAGCTACAAAAATTTCACAAGAGGCTTTTGAGCAAGATAAATTCTTAATAAGGGATCTTCACATGAATTAGGCGATCACCAGCCATCACGAACTCTTGGATCCTTCACAAAACATCATGATGATTTTCAAGTGACTCTCTGGCTAGATATGAGGCGCACACCATCCTAAAAGTAACAACACTTGACTAGAACTTGGATCTTGAAGCCATTAAGGATATCACAATAGTATGGCTTCAAAGGAAGATATCTTACAAATAGGAAGTGTAAGTATATATCTAGATGTATAACGGATAGAGAAACATAATAGTCAAGAAAGGATCTCTCTCTCTCTCTCTCTTTTCTCTCGGAAAATACGCTCCAAAACTCCTGTCCTTCCATGTGGGATGGGTGCCGACTATACAAAAAGTTGAATTCCTGAAGCGGGAAAACTCGATCTCATAGGTACCACGTCAAAAGCTCAGTGTTACCGACTAGAGCAGAAGACCTCAAAGCAGGGGTTTTACCCAGAGATAAATCCAATACTTCTTTAAGGATACGATTTCAATAACAACTAGTTTATTTCCTTAAACAAATGTGGACGACCAGTAGTACCGATTGATAATAACCTCGGATTAACCGACTAGAATAGGGCACCCTCATAATCTAAGTTGTACCAAATATAACAATGACCTCTAGGTGTCGCATAGAGCTAACTCGGAAGGGCCGCCCTTATATAGTGGACTTTCTTGTACATAGTTTATGAAGGGCCGTTGGTTCCAATGACATACCAATCTCGGTAGCAACGATAGAAACAGACATGTAAAAACAGGCCTTTGTTAGTCTCTGAAACTTAATTGTATTAGGAGATAAACATCATGTGTAAACCGAATGGCTATTGATAAAGCCCATATCGGCCTCTCTCTCTAGCTTGGTGCTCATGGTAGCCCAGATCCATCTCTTCCCTGACATCGAGAAAAACCCCATCACCAAAACCGATCTACAATTGCCAAGAACCAATCTACACAAGAACCAAATACCAATCATCATCACCAAACCCTACCATGTCTTCCTCCATCTCCACGCCGCAGGGCCTCGGACAGCCTCCGTCAGAGAAGCTCACGAGAGCCAACCACCTGCTGTGGAAGGCCCAGGTCATACCGGCGCTTCGAGGCACACATATGCTTGGTCTGCTAGATGGGAAGGAGGCCAAACCGTCGGAGACGCTCAATCTCCAGAAGGACGACAAGGAGGAAACGTTGGAAACCCCAGCCTTCGAGAGCTGGATCGAGAGAGATCAACGAGTCTTGAGTTACTTGCTCACCTCCCTCTCCACGGGCATACTGGCGCAAACCATCGGGCTGGAACACACCTTTGAGATCTAGGCACTCGTCGAATCCCTATTCGCATGCAGATCTAAAGCAAACCGCACGAGTCTACGAGGTGGGCTCACGAACACGAAGAAGCTTGATCTAACCACAGATCAGTATATTGCCAAGATGCGTGGCTTTGCTGTTGAGCTCATTGCTGCTGGCCGTGACATCGATGATGAAGAATTGGTCGAGTTCATCCTCAATGGTCTCGATGAGGACTACAACGGCCTTGTTTCCGCAGTCAATTCCATGGAGAGGTGCTCTGTAAACGACCGTCAAGGTCTCCTCGCTACTCATGACGCTCGCCAAGCAATGCTAACTGGTGGAGGCGCCAAGGAATTTACATCCTCTGCTAATGCTACAAACAGGAGCGATGGTGGTGACTACAAGAAGAAAAAGAATGATGGCTACGGTGGCAATGGTGATCGTCAGATCGGCGCCTATGGCGGCGGTGGTGATCGCCCGATCGGCGCCTATGGTGGTGGAAGTGGCTACGGCCGCCCACCGCAGGACTATGGTGGTGGTGGTGGCTATAACCGCCCACCGCAAGGTGATGGCAACGGAGGCCCCTCACGCCGTGATGATCGTGGATGGCAAGGGGGCGGCTGGCAAGGCGGCGGTGACCGTGGCGGCTGGCAAGGTGGCGGTGACCGTGGCGGCTGGCAAGGCGGTGATCGTGGTAGCTGGCAAGGCGGTGGCGAACGTGGCTGGCAAGGCAGCGGTGATCGCGGGAGATGGCAAGGCGGTGATTGGGGCTGGCAGCAAGGTGGTGACCGCGGTGAGCGCGGTGACCGTGGCTGGCAAGGTGGTGATCGCCCACCCCCGTCAAAATTCCAAGACATTTACTGCCAGATCTGTAAGAAACATGGCCATCCGGCCAATGAGTGCTGGTGGCGCTACGCCATTGACAAAAAACGAGGGGAACGCGAGCGTGCTGTCCCTGAGAAGAGTGCCAATGTTGCCTGTGCATATGGCATTGACACCAATTGGTACCCTGATAGCGGCGCCACCAACCACATCACCGGCAATCTTCAGAACCTCATGATTCAGAACAAGTACCCCGGCAAGGATTCCATTCAAACTGAGAATGGAGAAGGTATGAGAATTAGTCATATTGGTCACTCATATATTGATACCCCAAATTGCCATCTTCATCTAGACAATATTCTACATGTCCCTAGCACAACTAAAAATATCCTCTCTGTCACAAAACTTGCATTTGATAATGATGCGTTTCTTGAGTTTCACCTGTGGCATTTTTTTATAAAGGATCGCGCAACCGGGAAAATTCTTCTTAAGAGGGGAGTGCGAAGGAGGTCTTTACCCAATTGTGTCTTCATCATCCTCCAATCCCAAGCAAGTTTGTGTTGTCACCAAGCGTTCCGCAGAAAGGTGGCATCATCGATTAGGACATCATCAAATTTAGTTGTATAATACATTCTAAATAAATTTAGTCTTCTATATGAGAAGTCCTCTAGTGTTGAGTCTATTTGTGATTCATGTCAAAGAGCCAAGAGCCACCAACTTCCATATCCAATTTCCACAAGAATAAACCAACCTTAGAGAGCCATTTACTAAGCTGTCGCTTCTGGATAACGAATACAGGGCGTTACCTAGGCCGGGTCGTTAAAAACCTGAACTCGAGTCGGACTCATTCACTGCTTACTTTTTTGAGGATCGTTCGTTCTTCACTCTCTTGCTATTACCCGCAGGGAGCGCAGCAACCGACGATGCATATTATCATATAGAAAGAAGCGAAGCGTAGCGATTCGTACTACCGGAAAAGTGTCGCTAACCGCTAGGCAATAGAGTCAGCTTACGGGGTGGGGCGCAAGCAAGCGGCAAAGAAGTCAGCTCAGGGCAGGGCCGGTGGTAATCTCAGATAGGAACTTGCCGGGATCCTTCCATACCTGCCATCCACCACTACTACTGATCGTTTCCCAGAACGAGCCATACCTTTTCTTTTCCCAGAATGAGAATACGGCTGAGGACGAATAGCGGCGCCTAGCTTTAGTTTCCACACGACACGATGGATCTATCACTCTCTTTATCCATGCCATTCTCTAGAGGAGTGTGTCTACTTTTCCTTTGCAACAAGTTTTTTCAGATGTTTGGGGTCCTGCCTCCACTTCTATAGGATGTCATAATTATTATGTGATCTTTATCGATGATTATAACAAATTTACATGGATCTATCTTCTTAAAAAGAAATCTGATGTATTTGATGTCTTTCATAACTTCATGCACTTTGTTGAAAGGAAGTTTGGTTGGAAAATTATAACTATACACTGACTGGGGAGGTGAATATGAAAAACTCCATTCTTTCTTCCAAAAACTTGGAATTACCCATCATGTTTCTTTTCCACATGCACATCAACAAAATGGCTCGGCAGAACGCAAGCATCGTCATATAGTTGAGGTTGGGTTGTCTTTACTTGCTCATGCATCCATGCCTCTAAAGTTCTGGGATGAAGCATTTCTCAGCGCCACATATCTCATCAATCTTATGCCTAGCAAAGTCATTGATAATGCCACACCTACATAACATCTTCTAGGGTCTCCACCTGATTATAAATCCCTCAGAATCTTTGGGTGTGCATGTTGGCCAAATTTGCGTCCTTATAACTCTCATAAACTCTCATTTAGCTCTAAGTAATGTGCTTTTCTTGGGTATAGTACACGTCACAAGGGTGTAAAATGCTTAGACATATCTACTGGTCGAGTTTATGTTTCCCGTGATGTGGTTTTCGATGAAAACAATTTTCCTTTTGCTTCTTTTCATCCTAATGCCGACGCTCTTCTAAGACAAGAAATTCTCTTGCTTCCTAAACATCTCACATCCTATCATGAGCGGTCAATTATGAATGATCTTATGACTAACCATGTAGTACCTATGAATTCTCCTAACGTTTTGCAGACTACTGGTGAAAATTCCACTGAAAACAGTGAACAAATGAGTCCAAATAGTGAAGAAACGGCTGAGAAATTGGTGTCACAACGTGGCAACCAAATCTGCTCCAATCCCCATGCTAATCGGTTATCCGGCGGGCGATCCGAGGCGATTCTGGCGCGATCCCAGGCAGTTTACCCTGCGCGCCCCAATCCCGCTGCAGATTCGGCGGGGCCCTCTGCGCGTTTGACTTCCGCGCCTGCAGAAAGCGCGAGCCACTCCCAGCGCCCCACGCGCCCACCTGCGGCAACTCGCGCGCCCACCTCTGCCGGCAGTCCGACAGCTCCCATTCCGGAGCCCGTGTCTGGAGGATCTTCTGTGCCACCGCAACCACATTCATCACCACACCAGCGGTCACACGGATCTTCTGCGGTCTCTGTCACAGCACAGGACGCTGCACAACAGCTGGAATCTTGTGCGGCCTGTCCTGCTGCAGACTCTCCTGTGTGAAGAACCAGACTACAAAAGGGTATTAGAAATCCTAAAATTTGGATAGATGACACTATTCGGTATAATCTTTCTATGTGTACTACAGGAGAACCAGCGAACTTAGCTGAAGCATTGGGGAATTCAGAATGGTGTCAAGCCATGAATGAGGAGTATGATGCAGTCATGAGCAACCAAACGTGGCATTTGGTGCCCCCATCTCTTGGTAACAAAAATATAATTGATTGCAAGTGGGTCTTTCGTGTTAAGAAAAATCCTGATGGAAGTATTGAAAGGTACAAAGCTCGTCTTGTAGCTAAAGGATTCAGGCAAAGATTTGGTATCAACTATGAGGACACTTTTAGTCCCGTAGTTAAAGCGGCTACTATTCAACTTGTTTTGTCTATCTCTGTTTCTCAAGGTTGGAGCCTACGTCAACTCGATGTCAAGAACGCGTTTTTGCATGGTGTTCTGGAAGAGGAAGTTTACATGAAGCAACCTCCTGGGTATGAAAATGCTCTTTTGCCTCATCACGTATGCAAACCTGATAAAGCTCTGTATGGTCTCAAGCAAGCACCACGCGCATGGTATTCCAGGTTGAGCAACAAACTCCAAGAGTTGGGGTTTACTCCGTCTCAAGGAGATACATCTTTATTCATCTACAATCAGTCAGCTGTTACTATATATGTTCTCATTTATGTGGATGACATTATAGTTACTGGATCATCATCACATGCTATAACACCTTAGTGAAGGATCTTAATCAACACTTTGCCATTAAGTATCTAGGAAATTTGCATTTCTTTTTGGGTATTGAGGTCAGGAAAATTACAGATGGAATTGTTCTTACTCAAGAAAAATATGCAACTGAGTTATTAGCCAAAGTTGGAATGTATCATTGCAAAACATTTTCCACTCCACTATCTGTTTCAGAACCATTATCTCTTCATGAAGGGGATCCTCTTGGGCCCGAGGATAGTACAAAATATAGAAGCATTGTAGTTGGCTTACAATACTTGACTTTGACAAGACCTACATTTGTTTTTCGGTGAATAAAGTATGTATGTTTCTTCATGCACCTACCATAGTTCACTGGACAGCGGTTAAGAGAATTCTTCGGTATATCAAGGACACTATCACAACTGGTATTTCTTTCAGAAAGTCTATGTCCACTTTGGTTAGTGCTTTCTCTGATGCAGATTGGGCAGGGTGTATAGATGATAGACGGTCCGCTGGAGGGTTTGCAGTATTCTTTGAACCGAATTTAATCTCATGGAGTGCTCGAAAGCAAGCAATAGTCTCAAGATCCAGTACAGAAGCAGAGTATAAATCTTTGGCAAATGCAACAGCTGAGGTAAGATGGGTTGAAACTATACTCAAAGAACTTGGTATTAAACTTAAGGAGAAACCATGTTTATGGTGTGATAACATGGGAGCCACATATCTTTCTGCCAATCCTGTCTTTCATGCAAGAACAAAGCATATAGAAATTGACTTCCACTTTGTGAGAGAAAGGGTAGCTCAAAAATTGCTGGACATCAAGTTTAGATCTTCTAAAGATCAGGTGGCAGATGGATTTACAAAACCTTTACCGACAAACGAATTAGAGGCATTTAAGCATAATCTAAACTTGTACAAGTTTTGATTAAGGGAGGGTATTAGGAGATAAACATCATGTGTAAACCGAATGGCTATTGATAAAGCCCATATCGGCCTCTCTCTCTAGCTTGGTGCTCACGGTAGCCCATCTCCCTCTCTGTAATCTCTCTTGTAATAAACCCTAGACCGATTGGTCATATATAACACGAAACGCACGCTGAGAACAAGGCAGTGCTTCACACCTTTGATAAATTGGTCAGAGGTACCGGTATGTAAGCACTAGGGAAGTATAAAACATTGAGTTTAGAGATTTTGAGTGGATTTGAAGGAAAAAATTGTGAGAGTTCGTGGGGGTGGGGGTGGGGGGCTTTCACCTTTTGATTTTCCAAATGTCTTTCTTGATAGTATGGTATACCTATGACTCAAGAAACTATAAATTACATTTCGTAGGAGGCTACACACTTTTATAATCATTTGATGGGAAACCGAGCATTGAATTCATTTTTACAATTTCCATGGTCCACTTATCATGGCATAATCATTATAAACTCGAATCTTTAAGCACATGCACAAAATATTACCCTATGTTTTTGTATACTTAGATAGTGAGAAAACAAAGCCAACTAAATAAATGACATGTTTAGTGGTGTGGAGAACTTCACATGTTCCGGGATAATTAAACAAGTTGGTGTGGTTCCTCTCTCTATCTATGACTGCATGCAATGTTTACATTAATAAGCACCATCGTACGAGGAAAAAACTTTAACGAGAAAATAGTGTGGTCTTATACTCCCTCCATTCGGATTTAGTCTACATCTTAAAACAATCCGACAATTTAGGCTAGCATTTACTAGTACTACTTTTTCACACTTCAGCATGCATCATAATTATGGCCACGCAAGAAATAAAGCACCCCTTGGGTTAAACCAATCTTAATTAATGTCATCCTTGCAAATTGCACACAAATAGTACTCCCGCATGTTTTTGTAGCGCCAAAACCAACTGAATAAACATCGGTACTAGTTTGCCGCCATTTTAGAACACTATAAAATCCAGTAAAATGAAAATAGTACAATGGCACCTACAACTGAACACGGAAAAGAAGCTGAGCATACATCTTATATAAGTACTAATGCTACCAGCCAAACACAATGCCATGCTTGTGGACTTGAAACCCTCACCAACATATGGTGAAGGAGGTGGTGCCAAACCTAAGGAGATGGTAGATCTTAGAGACGATGGTCATGGCAGATCTTCAAGACAAGAGGAAGAGTGAAATATCGGTCCTTCATTGATCTTAACCAAGTTCCTCAACCAAATGTTCAAGATGCCGCCAAAATGTTAGAATAAATATCATTATCAAGATCCATACTATGATATTATTTGAATAGTAGCACTACTCTACCTTGCTGGCAGTAGCATTTTCAAGTTCCACATCCATATAAAGGAACAAGTTTTGTGCTCATTGATCTTAATCAAGTCCTTTATTTACCTTGTTGCATGCAAAATCAATTTCATAACTTTGATGCTTCATAAAAATAACTAAGCAAGAAAATTGTTTTCACGAAACATTATTATTAAAACAAATAAACCAAAATTGAGAATGTGCAAGACCTCTCTCTTATTCTACCTTGGAGCTTGTGCATGGGTTGTTAGTTCATGAACATACAACCTCACTCTCTCACCTCATTTATTTTATGACATATCATCAAAATCCTATGTGGCAAAATTTAGCAACATCTATCTTACAACTATTGGAGATGCCCTTATGATGAAGTATAGGCCTCTAGGGTGGCCCGATCTTCACGGATTGACGCACGAGAGGTGGGGATATTGTGAAGAATGCGAAGAACACGATGAACTCACGCACACAAAAGGGGAGATAACTCGTGGAGCCTACAAGGGATCGCAAACCCAAGTCAACAACACGCTAATTGGAGCCGATTCCTCTCACCGGTCAGTCCATCGATCCAACAAAAGCCGCAAGGGGAAGGTTGGCAAGAATTACCGGAATCATAAGGTGAAAGAGTAGCTACTTGGAGAGATCTTGATACAATCCTATAGATGAATCTATGGAGTAGCCATGGATCCCATGGGGAGGTTTTCCACATGGCAGGGGGAGAACAAGGCCCAACTATATCTTATATCAACTCTTCCCTAGGAAGGAGGGGAGGGGTCCTATATATAGTAGTGGGGGTAGGTAGAGGGATACAAGAGAATATTCCATGTCTCTGCGCTCAGGCAGGTAAGGCGCAGGGGAGCCAGCCTAGGAGCCCGGGTAGGCCGGGACGGTCTATAGGGGCGCCGGCCTGAGGGGCGCAGGGGAGCCGGCCTATGTCAGGGCTGCCAGGCCGGACAGGTACCCTGAGAGCGCCAGCCTGGGGAGCCCGCGAGGCTAGGTCTTCAGGCCTGGCCTTCCTAGCCAGCTTCCTCTCCGTCTTCTCGCTTCTTCCTCCTCTTCCACACGTACACCTTGGACGACCTTGAGTCTTGGGGCTCCTCGGCATCTCCCCTCGCATCCGTACTCGTCGACTCGTACCTAGCAATGCACGGGGGTAGATGGTCAAGTAGTATAGCGTCCAATGGGGTACGAAGTGGGTTTTCAGGGAGGAAGGAGTTCACCTTTTGAAACCATGGTGACTTGATGTATGATGGAGTGTGAGACATGCCCAGTGGGATGGGTCACGCTGCATCATCTACCTCCACTTGAAAAAGAGTCGTCATGGACACTTACTCATCATTAACGTGTAGAGGAGGTAGATGGATTGTCGTAGAATTCGAAGTCACCATGTTGTCATTATTGATGGAAAGGGTATGGAAGCTCTTCAATGTTCCTTTGGCCTTCATGTAACCTACCAAGCTCACAATAAAGACAAAACAACACTTAGAGAGTAGCCAATTCTTGAAGCTCATAGCATGGGTTTCTAAGTAGATGGAAGTCACCTTAGGAAGATGTCGATGTGGTTGTCTTGTAAGATCCTCCGTCATAGAAAGGTGGTGATGTAGCCACGCATGCCATCTCATCCAAAGGTAGAACCTACACAACAAAGACCAAGCAAACCATATGTGTGCAAGATAGAGTAGCACATCATTCATGACATGTTCATAGAAACATCTCCACAATTTGGGAACACAAAATCTCCATGAAACTTTGATGGGTTGCACACAAAGAATTGGAAATTGAAGTTTGTCAAAATCCTTGGTGCAATAAGAGGATACATTGGCAAAAACACAAGATGAAGAATGTCCCAAATATTATCATCATGGGTGCAAGGAAAGCATAGGAAAGCGCAATTTTTCGAGCTTTTTGTTGCAACACCAATGGAAAGGAAACCAAAACACTCATGACAAGACATGCTCAAAATATCATTGTGGTTGTAAGCAAGCCATCGGAAAGAACAATTGTTCATCATACTTGTTGCAACACATAAATCATCTATATGAAAGATCAACGAATAATTCTTGTGACAAAAGAGAACAACATCACAAACATGTTTGCAAACAAACCAAAGGTAAGAGCAATTTTTCAACGTGCTTTATGCAAAACATGAGAAAGGTATTAGAGCCGGGTTCGATCTGCAACACCATTTTATTATGCTCTCAAGAGCTCGTTTTCTCAAGTTATGTTCAATTGAGGTTGACATTAGCATGCGGGTACACAAACACACAGAAGACCAAATGAAGAAATTTTGTTTGTGGTAAATGAACACAGCATCCATCATGACATGTCTCTTCATTTGTACATGACCAAAAACATCAAAATAAAGTATGAAGTATGAAATGTGTGGATGGTCAAAATGCAAGATGAAGGGTTCAACAAGCTCAACATGGAAAAGCGAAGAATCTCCGTAAGATGAGGATGCTATGGGGGCAAACTCTTTATCAAGCATAGAAACATTGTTGCAAACCAAGCATTTGAAATAACAATTGTTCAACATTTTGGTTGCAACAATGGGAGAATCATGTAAGCACTTGGGGCAAAGCATGTCAATGACAATAGCATCACAAATAGCATCTTCCATAGCATGCAAGCAATCATCATTCATCATATCCACTAGTGGGAACATGGTCACATCAACACCCATGCCTTTGTCGTCCTTCTCATATGAAGTAGGTGTTGTGGTAGTAGGGACCTTCAAGTGGCCGACTTGTCCATTTTGATGTAGACATGTGGTGGCATCACCTTCATCCACCATGTACATCTTCTTCTCCATAGGAAGCACCATCTTTAGGAGTGGTGCTCATCGTACATGGAACCTAGCACATCATGGAAAAACACACTAGAGGTAGAGGGTAAGTTTTTTGAACTCGAAATGGCCTCACATGACCTATCAACTACCTCTATCAACTCATGTGGTGTATCACTCATGCCCTCAAAGTGGATGCACTAAATCTCACATATGGTGGAGTCATTCATCGCACATGCTCTCTCACTCATGCGGGCTAAGTGGATATCATGCTCACATGGGATTTCTACCATCTTGTAACACATGCACATAGGGGTAGGCTTGACATCCTCAACTCCACAAGCGTCCTTGGTTGAAGGGAAAATCCCATGCTCAACCTCTTCACTTGACTCACCATGTTGGTCACCGCCTTCGCAATCCCACATTATGTGACCATAGCCCTTGCAAATGGGGCATAAGAGGTCTTCATCTTGAAGTAGAGGGTAAAGTAGGCTCGTAGCATCATCATCGTATATGGGAGGGCCTTCTCTTTATCCATCTTGGTGTAGGTCTTTATCTTGCCATGTGGGACATGATGTATACTTGTTGATGGCACCATGGTGGTCTTGGCCTTGCATGTGTGATCTTGTTTCTTGTGTCTCCGTCTTGAACTTTCTAGACGCTTGGAGATCTTGTCGATGGAGGCCTTGAGACCTTGTAACCGTTGGTAAGTAGCATGCTCGGAGTTGTCGAAGGTCGCATCCATGGCATGGAATAGATCCTTCATGGCTTGCGTATGTGTTGGCGATGTTGTGGTAACACTTAAAGGAGACACCTTGTGATGTCCGCTCACCGCCATCTTGTGTGTGGGGAAGTCATCGCGCACTTGGAGTGTTGGTGTAGCTTGTGTGGGCGCCAAGTTGGAGGTTGACGTTTGTTGACGTAGAAGCTTGCGTCGTTCTCGCTCTTCATGTGTGGGATGACGTCGAAAGTCATTTGGACGCCTTGGCTTCTTGGCCTTCTTGATTGATGGAGCCTCGGTGATGTCCTTCTTGTGGCGTCGTCTTGATGTTGAAGGATCTAATCTTGACTTTGCCAACCTGTCGGATTTCTCGTTCTAGCACCATCTTGAGGTTGAAGAGCGTTGTCTTGTATTGAACTTGACATTCTCCTTGAAATTCCTCGGTCTTGAGCATGAACCATAGGAAATATGATATCTTGGCCCTTGAAGCTTGGAGAGGAAGTTTTTTTAGGTGAGCTCATCCATGTCGGAGTCGGAGAACTTGTAGAACTCCATCTTGTCCATCATGCTTGTGGAGTCATTGTCGGTGTAGTACTCCGGGTTTTTGGATGCGTAGTCGGTGTAGCACGGCTCCATCTCTTCATCCAAGCTCGAGGTGTCGTAGTTGTAGTAGTGGTTCACGTCGTTGGAGCTCATGGAGTCGAAGTTGTTGTGGTTCTCAGCCATGTCATGCTCGGAGTAGGAATAGTCGGTGTAGAGCTCGACGTCGTGGTTGTAGTAGTGGTGGTGATCCACCATGTCGTGCTCATAGTAATGGTCATACACCATGTTGTGCTCGTAGGAGTGGTGATTCACCATGCCGTGGTAGAGGGCACCTATGTCAAGCTCGTTGTAGTCGTTGTCGTTGTCGTTGTTGTAGTCGTAGTGGTCCATCATGTACTCACCATAGTCATCATGGCCTCCATATGGTCCGCTCTCGCTACACATGGATACTCACAAGCCAAGTGTATATATAGAGTGTGAAGACCTAGGAGCTCAAACCTCACCTTTTAGCAAGTATTGGAACTAGTGGACCATGCCAAGAGAAATCGATAACAAAAAGAATTAAGTGACTTGAGTTCGAAAGATCCAAAAACACGCTCCAAAACACACACGACTTATTTGTGGATAGGTATAGAAAGCGGAAAGCAAATGGAACAACCGGAAACCAAGATATTGTAATGGCAAGTAGAGAACCACAAAGATCACAAGCAACAAAAAGTCAATCTCCAAAAGATATATGGAAATGCACGCGCGGAGATAAATGGGACTAATGCAACCAAAATGTGAGCTAAGGAACCAAATGATCCTAGCGAAAACTATAAAGTTCGTGTTGCATAAGTACAAGGAGAGCCGCTAGTTCGATTGCAATTTATTGGTGGGCTACAAGATTTGCCCACAATACACCACCTAAGAGATGTTCATCGAGTTTGCGCGCTTCCTACAAGTGGTCTGGCAAGTGGTGTCTTCCTTTTTCTCTCTTCATCTTTCTTTTCTCTTCTCTCTTTTGCTTTTTCACTTTTTGCTCACTCACTTTGTGCCAACATATAAAACTATGTAAGCTAGCGCATAAAATGGTCGCGGAAACTACACGGTAGTGTGCAAAGCCCAAGCAATCATATATTAACTAACCTCAATAGGTAAGGTAATCACAAGGTAGGTTGGCTCACAAAGGAATGACAAGAGGGAGAAGATTAGGATGATTATATCTCTCTCCGACGATTTTCACCCTATAGGCTGGAAATTTTCGTGATTGCTCACGAAATTTGGCTTCAATGGATGACGGATCTCCTGCAATGCTGATGTATATGATGTAATTGGCTACAAAACGAGCTAAAGATCACACAAAACGGAGTCCCGAGTCAAAAGTCATGACCAAAACGGTGATCGGACGCGGATGTTTTCTGGGAGGCCGGCCTTAGGCCGGGCCAGAGGAGGCCGGCCTGGCCGGGCTTTGAGGCTGGGATTCCTGCAAACGCGTTTTGGACGTGATTTTGACTTTTAGGGCGGAAAACGTCTCCAAAAATCACCAAATCGAAGGGGGAAATAGGTGGAATCAAGCCATGGAAACGCAAAGGAAGATAGATTAACAAGTTTAGCAATAGATCAACGGATCAAAACCTACCAAAACGAACTCAAATCACAGATCGGTCCAAGAACTTGTGTGGCTATTTTTGGTGGAAATTTTCGAATTTAGGCAAGAACAAGAAAAAACTTGGGGGAAAGGGGGTGTCAACTCTGGGGCAACCTTGCTCTTGATACCAGATGATGAAGGCTAGGCCTCTAGGGTGGCCCGATCTTCGTGGATTGACGCACGAGAGGCGGGGAGATTGGGAAGAACACGATGAACTCACGCGCACAAAAGGGAAGATAACTCGTGGAGCCTACGAGGGATCGCAAACCCAAGTTAACAACACGCTAATTGGAGTTGATTCCTCTCACCGGCTGGTCCACGGATGCAACAAAAGCCGCAAGGGGAATGTTGGCAAGAACTACCAAAATCACATGGTGAAAGAGTAGCTACTTGGAGAGACATTGATATAATCCGATAGATGAATCTATAGAGTAGTCAGGGCATCTCCAATAGTTGTAAGATAGACGTTGGTAGATTTTGCCACATAGGATTTTTGATGACGTGGCATAAAATAAATGATGTGAGAGAGTGAGGTTGTATGTAGATTAACCAACAACCCTTGCATAAGCTCCGAGGTAGAATAGAGAGAGGTCTTGCACATTCTCTCACCTCCTATTGGCCAAACTACATACAATCATTGGAGTGGTTGTAAGATGTGTTGTTGGTTGATGACGTGTCCAATTTTACCAACAAGCTAACCAACAAACCGTTAAAGATGCCCTCATAGATCTCATGGTAAAGGTTCTCCACATGGGATGGGGAGCACAAGGCCCAATTATATCTCATATCAACTATTCCCTAGGAAGGAAGAGAGGATCCTATATATAGTAGTAGGGGGTAGGTAGAGGGATACAAAGGAATATTCCTTATCTCTGCGTGCAGGCAGGTAAGGCGCGGGGGAGCCGGGCTGCCACGCTGGACAGGTACCCGAGAGCGCCGGCCTGTGGAGCCGGCGAGGCCGGGTCTTCAGGCCGGCCTTCCTGGCCAGCTTCCTCTCCGTCTTCTTGCGTCTTCCTCCTCTTCCACGCATACACCTTGGACGGCTTTGAGTCTTGGGGCTCCTCGGCATCTCCCCTCTTGTTTGTACTGGTTGACTCATACCTAACAATGCACGGGGATAGATGGTCAAGTAGTATAACGTCCAATAGGGTACGAAGTGTGTTTTCGGAGAGTAAGGAGTTCAGCTTTTAAAACAATGGTGACTTGACGTATGATGGAGCGTGAGACATCATCACCTTACCTGTTAGATACCTTGTGCTCCTCATCGCAAAAAGAAAGAAAAAGATATTTGCTTGTACTCCATATGTATGTTTTATTACGCGTGGTAGGTAAGCTAGGTTCGCGTTGTGGTGTACTTGAAAGAAGTCAATAGTGCAGCTAGCGTCTCGACGTACTTACGATCGCGTCATCTCCTGTGTCCTGAGGACACAAGCCCAATTTTAGTGTTGTGGCTCTGCCAGGGTGAGCATGCGCATGCAGTGAGCACAGTACAGACGCATGCATGCTTGGAAGCATGTTTGCCACTCCAGCTGCACGCATTGATTCCTTGATTCGGAGTTGGGTGTGTTTAGTTGGGAGTAGCAATTTCTTTGAAGAGCATGGTTAATAATAGAGCCGGCTGCTGGCTATAAGACATTGCCATGTCATCTTATAGCCAGCTTAGCCAACATGTACAATAGTATACTATATGCATGCATTATTTTGTCAACACATGGCCCACCTTATACTCTCACAAAGTGTCTATGAGCACGTGCAAGAGCTGGCTACTATCTTGTAGCTCGCTTCTCTTCTCTCTCCTCTTCTCTCTCATACAACTAAGCACAAATATATTATTTAATTTCTTATAGCCCGCTTACATTGTCTTATTGTACTTGCTCGAAGTGTCAAATGCGCGCGCATCCAATGGCGATAAAACCAATTTTACCGGATGCAGATTGCAGCAGGAGCAGTCAATCTGAAACATTAACTACTCGGCGTGTGTTGGGAAATAGCAAGACTGCCTGGTTGGTCACCGGCTTGATTTGAATAATAACGATTCCACGGCTCAATGCACAGCATGCATGCCATGATCATCACCAGTGCACAGATGGAGCAGTAATGCCACTTGTCACGTACAGACGCCGCGACGCCTCGCGGTGCATGCAGGAATGCCCGGCCCCTCGATCTATGTCAAACACACCTCGTAGCTTCCTATTTAACGTATCCCCGCACATCACCAAGAGCACACGACACAAAGAGAGAGCAAGCGACAGTTCATGAAGTGTAGGTAGGAGGACGTAGGCAACTGGTCGTCACACGGTCTCGAACAACACTAGCTACCTATAGCTCGATCGATCAGGCTAAGCCACAGATGGAGATGGGTTTCCTCGGCGCGGCGAACGGCGGCGCGGTGGCGTCCGGTAACGGTAACGGTGGTGGCAACGCGCAGGCCGCGCCGGCGGCGATCCGCGAGCAGGACCGGCTGATGCCGATCGCGAACGTGATCCGCATCATGCGGCGCGTGCTGCCGCCGCACGCCAAGATCTCGGACGACGCCAAGGAGACGATCCAGGAGTGCGTGTCCGAGTACATCAGCTTCATCACGGGCGAGGCCAACGAGCGCTGCCAGCGGGAGCAGCGCAAGACCATCACCGCCGAGGACGTGCTCTGGGCCATGAGCCGCCTCGGATTCGACGACTACGTCGAGCCGCTCAGCGTCTACCTGCACCGCTTCCGCGAGTTCGAGGGCGAGGCGCGCGGCCTCGGCATCGGCGTCGGCGGCGCGCGAGGCGACCACCACGGCCACCCGCATATGATGCTCAAGTCCCGCGGCGCGCCGGCGCCCATGGTGCCGCACCACGACATGCAGATGCACGCCGGAGCCATGTACGGCGGCACCGTGCCGCCGCCGACGCCGCACCACCACGCATTCCTCGTGCCGCCGCACCATGGCCAGTACGCACAGTACGAGATGTACGGAGGCGAGCATGGGATGGCCGCCTACTACGGATCAGGCGCGTACGCGCCAGGAAACGGCGGCAATGGCGACGGGAGCGGCAGCAGCGGCAATGGCAACGTCGACGCAAGCACGCCGCCGGCAACCAAGTACTACGACCACCAGCAGTCGTTCGGGTACAAGTAGAGTAGCCCTCGATCTGCAAGTTGTCGAACCGATCGCGTGCAGTTGCTCGTGGCTGTCTTGCTAGAGCTACTTGGGGCTCATGCGTCTAGCTACTAGTCACTTCTCCGGTGCGCTTTTGCGATCGACGCTTCGCGTGGCAACGAGATTACTTCCTGCACCCCAGTTTTACTTTTCGTACGTGAAGCATGCGTCTATGTTCTTAGTTATGCAACCATCGATTAGCGAGAGGAACTATCTTGTAATCTTAGCTATATGCAAGAGTCGACTGCAATCGAAACCTTTCGTGCCAATGCAAGATTAACAATTGAATTGTGATCGAAACCAAATCACTCAAAGCTTCTCTCTGCCAACCCAAATGCGAGCTATGGAGCGATGCCGTACACGGCCGGGGCACAGAGTGTCACCAAGCATTGTACTGCCCTGATTATTCGTGAGGCGTCGCACATGCTGCAGCTACGAAAGTAGAGCGACCTTGCTAGAAACAGGAGAAGATACTCAAGACAGTAGGGGTCGTGTATGCGTAGGGTCGTGGCGTACAATCGTACATCGATCAAGCTATCCACAGCGAGCTGAAGCGCACGACAAGTGCCGGGCACGCTCAGGCTCCGCTTCCCGCGGGTTAAAAATATGCTGCAGCGACTGCTGCTGCTGCTGCATGAATGAGTAAATTTGCATCTGCAGGGTCTCGTTTCGTTTCCCCTGCTCCAGTGCATGCCCGCCTCTGCTGCCGCTTCGGGAAGTGCAGCCTGCAGCCCGGCCTAGTTTCGTGAGCTCTCTCGCTCTCGCTAGCTCCTTCCCGAGCAGAGCTAGCCTCGCTGACTGGCCTCTCTACCCTTCTTCACTGTAGGCACGACCGTGTGAGCTCAGGCCAGATCTTTTTTGGTTTCTTGCTGCTGCCGCTGCCGCTGCAGCGCCTGTACTGTACTGCGCCCTGCGCGGGTGACGAAATACCCGGACCTGACCTGAATTCCCTGTAGCCATGCATGCATGCAGCGTCCTGCGCGTACCAGCCCGTGCATGCCCATGCGCGCGCGTACCACTTGTCCACTTTACTCATCTCATTCACCTGTCTACTTTCATCTGTCACGTGTACTGGAGTACTTCGCCTACAAGCTTATTAATTCCAACGAGCATGTGTTTTCCCTCCCAACAAGAAAAATAAAGGAGAGGAAAAAACTCACATCGAGTTCACACTGATGAGGATCGGACAAGCTGTACCATTTGTATAGCCGGATGGCCTGTTTCCAAGCTCAACGAGGGAAGTTGTGGGAGATAATTGATCAGTGCATCCTCACCTGTGCCCCCATCTGTCTTCCTAATGGTCTAATGGAGGTCCGAACACAAAAAATAGTTCAAATGTCTTCCCAATGATCTATGGAGGTCGGACATGAAAATAGTTTAAGCTGCATTCTCTATATGTTCAAGCGGTCTGAAAAAGTGTCCGACAACCTTTTAGCCGCCCCAACCTTCGGTGCAAACTCGAGGGTGTCGGACATGCCCAAAAGCGCTTGGACACAGCCGCCATGTAGAACTTCCATAGGCGGGCATCGCATGTTACTGGCCCGACTATTTTCCCTTACGCCCTCCTCCATACCGCTTCCAATCTCGCTCTCTCTCCCCCACTGAATCACGTCGTCGCCGACGCCCCAATTTTCTGTCAGCTGCCCATCGGGAATCCCAAGTGATCACACAAGCCGGCACGCTGCTCCCGACAGCTCGTTCAACCGGCGACCAAGGCTAAACCACTCTCATCCCGCACGACAAGGTGTTCGGCCATTTCCTTGAATAGATAATTTTCTGCCAATTTTTCTTGATTGAATGTTTCGTAATTTGATTACTTTATTGTTTGATTCACAGACTATGGATACGAGCGATGAGTTCATGCTCCTTCGAAATGATGGAAGATGATGCCCATGCCGCAGCCGATGTTGATGAGGATCAGAGGATCCTCACTTGCTTGTAGCTTCGCAGGCGGAGGCAAATGCCCCTCCCTGCGCATAGGTTCGCAACCTTGCCGGTGAGCAAACAAGAATCGTGGAAGAGCTTTGGGTTATATGATGTTATAACAAGACTATTTTTCTGACAACCGAACATATGGTATGATTCATTTCGGCGGCGCTTTAGGATGAGGAAGGATGTGTTCATGGGCATTGTCCATGGTGTGAGTGATTGTGATGACTATTTCAAACTGGAAAAATATTGCACCGGGCTGATTGAGTTCTCATATGTTGCATATGGAACGATTGTAGATACTATATACGAATAACTTCATATGAATGGGTCCACGTGCATTGAAGCCATATGCATGTTGTGTATAGATGTGATGAAGGTGTTTGGACCGACATATTTAACAGACCCAAATGCAACATACACAGCTCGAATTGTGTCATAAGGTGTGGCGAGAGGATTTCTTATGATGCTTGAAAGTATTGATCACATGCACTAGGAATGAAAGAATTTTTCATTCTCTTGTCAATATTCTTCCATGGTTGGCGGAAACACCATCCCCTATGCTCCATATATCATGTTGCTCTTCAAGGACACTTTTAAGACTCAGAATTTCAGTAGGCTGCCTATGGAGGACCATCATTTCAAGAAACTATACATCAATAGGGAGAAAAATACAGTGGCTTGTGCTTCTGCTTCTGACAATGGGTTCATGAGAGATGCCCGCACTAATTCCACTGTTACCCCTCGTGCTCCTCTTGTGGATTCTTCCTTTGTGGCTCAAGTCAGGAAGCTCTCCTGGTTTCAGTGCAACATCTTGTGCATGAAGGTGGAGATCCACAAGGAGCAGTACCAAGCATACTACAGAAATATTGCCATGTCGAGTTCAGAGCAGCAGATCCTTCACCACGTGGGTGGTGCTACAGGCACTCCTCCCACAGCTCCTGTTCTAGCTACCTATGATCGGTGGTCCTCTTAGGATGTCACCCCTTGGGCAGATAGAGTCTGACATTCGCTTTACTGCTTCCTCCAGTGCTCATGATGATGTTGATGAGGAAGATGCAGCAGGCGAGTCTGAGACGTCTGTTGGGGAGTTCTCCGAGGAGGCCGTTGCCTAGCTCTTCTTGGGACGCTAGCATCACTTCTTCTCTCCTTTTTGGTGTCTCGATGCCAAAGGGCAGGAAGTAGTCTTGTAGGCCTACGGGATTATCATGGGTTTCGGGCACAAGCATGTTCTTCTACCATTCCTTGAGAGCTCGTGTCCATTTATGTGCTATGTTGTGTTTTCTCTGAACTATTTGTTATTATCGTGTGTGGAACTATGTTTATTGGTCATCTATGTGAGACTATGGTATCCTAGGATCATTATTGGTTATCTATGTTGAGAATGATCTTATTGTGCATTGTTTATTATCTTCACATCTATTATGCACAAGGTAAGGTTTCAACTCTATCTCTCAACATATTTGTTATCATAGTGTTACTTGTGTATCGTGTTGTGTTCTTGTTCGAAATTATTCCACTCTTAAGTGTGTGGTTGCATTTCAAAGGCGAACAAATTTTAGGCACACTTCTAGGGTAAGCAATCTCCATTTCCTATTCAAACATGCTCGTGGTGCTTTTATTTGCAGATCCTAGTATTGTCATCTAACACCAAATAGGGGGAGATTGAAAGAGCATTTCGTGATCCCCCAGAGTTTTGTGTGCTAGTTAACAATACTAGCGATTCATTTGATCAAGTGTTAATTGGTGCAGGGGTTGTTAAATTCATCCTTTGCATCGAACATCAAATTTGTGTGAAGATAGATCAGCTGTTGCAAGCTACAGAAGGTAGCCAGAAATTTCCAACATGAAATTTTTGGCAAACCGGATTATCCGATTTTGGAAAGCACAGCGAAGACGGCTAAGGAATTTTATATCTCCGGTGCTGGAGGTGGCCGCAAATTTCAGGCCAACTGGATTATCCGGTTTCCTCTAGGGCGTGGAGAAAACGTCCAAGGGCACAGACTTTTCGGGACATCGGACCGGAAATTTCCAGGAAACCGGATTATCCGATTTTAGAGAAGTGCTCGAAAATTGGCTAAGTATCTGAAGCATTTAAGAACTGGAGTCAACCGGATATTTCCTGAAATCGGAAATTCCGGTTTTGGTCAACGGCACCCGGAATATCCGGTTGAAGTTTGAACCGGATAATCCGGCTTTTTCCTACACTTCAACGACCACATTTTGTGGAGGGGTATTGATGGAGGGATTGTAACCCGGTAGGCAAACTTCAGGGTGTAACCCGGCCCAAGGGACACGGCGCAGGATCCGGCTAAGGATAACGAAACTTCTGGAAGGCCCAAAGTTTGTAGGCCTCGTAACCCGGATTGTGGGTTGCGGTAAGGAAAGCTAGGGTTTGTAAGCGGTGTCCGGGTAGGATTCAGGGTGCGCCTTGGAGGGCAAGTCGGGGGGGGGGGGGTACGGTGCTTTATAAACCGACCCCTAAGTCTAGTTAAAGGAGATCCAAGAATTCTAGCAATCTCGCCTAATATCGAGTATCCAGTGTAACACGCAATTTGAGTTATTATCTTGAGATCAGAAACTCGGCGACTTGATCGCCGGCTACCAGATCAAGGTTCATCATCATGTTTTCCTCTGAGCTAAACCCTCTCCCAAACGCCTGTGTCGTCTTGCCCCAAGATCAGTTACCCTCGGTAACGTCTGCCGTGATTATCCCACGACAGTTGGCGCCCACCGTGGGGCCTGCGTCCAAAGGTGTTTACATCACGGGAGAAGCTCGGAAGAACATGGAGAATTTCGTCGTCGGCGAGATCTACGTCGACCACAAAGGAGAAAAGATGGTGGACGATTCCGGCTGGGGGCCAGAGTCGGATCACCTCGAATCCGGATCTACTGTGACGATCGGCCAGATCAACATCTTCATCGATATGGTACGTACGTCTGATTTAAAAGGACAATATCATGTGCATACTACAGGAACTTCTAGTAGGGACAAAGAGACATTAAAGCAAGCGGTAAACTCGGTTTCCTCGGTCGTTCCGGGATACCTGAGATGGGCGGAACAGGAGGTAACGTGGAGCAGAAGAGATCACCCGGAAAGAATAGAGCGCCCAGGAGTCTTGGCATTGGTAGTTGCACCACAGGTCAACGGTTACGACTTGAAAAGGGTCCTAATGGACGGTGGAAGTAGCATTAATATCTTATATTGGGAAACCTTCTTACGCATGAGTCTCAAAGAGTCCCAGCTACAGAAAAGTTCAACGGTTTTTCATGGGATTGTGCCGGGTCACTCAGCGTCCCCCGAGGGAAAGATCACGTTGGAGGTTGCTTTCGGAGAATCAACGGACAATTATCGAGTTGAGTGGCTCACGTTCGAGGTGGTCAAATTGCGCAGTCCTTATCACGCGCTGTTCGGAAGACCGGCTTATGCTAAATTCATGGCTAGGCCGTGTTATGTGTATTTGCAGCTAAAAATTCCGGGTTCTAAGCAGACCATCACCATACATGGAAGCCGGGATATAGCGGCCGAGTGCGACAAAGGAGATTGAGTGATGGCCGAACAAGCCTGCAGAAAAGAGGAGCTCAAGTATTACCGGTCTCAAGTAGATCCGGATGATAGAACAGCACTGAAAAGGCCGAATACTGAGGACGAAAGAGCAAAATTCAAGGCAGCACAGGACACCAAGAAGATAGATTTTGTTGAAGGTGATTCCACTAAGCAATTTACTATAGGGTCTAACTTGGGAAGAGAGCAGGAGAAGGCACTTGTGGAGTTTATTCGTTCAAACGCGGACGTATTCGCCTGGACACCTAGCGACATGCCGGGTATCCCTACAGATTTGGCAGAGCACAGTTTGCACGTAGATCCCAAGTCCAGGCCTGTGAAGCAGGGCTTGAGGAAGATGAATGAGGAAAGAAGGAAAGCTATAGGTGAAGAAATTGCTCGGCTACTGACAGCCGGCTTTATCATGAAAGTATTTCACCCGGATTGGTTAGCGAATCCGGTTCTAGTGATGAAAAAGACCAACGAGTGGAGGATGTGCATCGATTTCACGAGTCTCAACAAGCATTGCCCAAAGGATCCGTTCGCACTACCAAGGATAGACCAGATCGTAGATGCAGTAGCCGGGAGTGACCTGCTATGCTTTCTGGACGCATATTCCGGGTACCATCAAATTAAGCTCAAGAGGGAGGATTGGGAGAAGACATCATTTATAACCCCTTTTGGGGCCTTTTGTTACAAAACCATGACGTTTGGATTGAAGAACGCTGGCGCAACTTATCAACGGTGTATTCAGAAGTGCTTCGAGGACCAAATTGGACGCAACGTCCATGCTTATGTGGATGATGTGGTTGTCAAGACCAGGAAGGCGGAAACATTTATCGATGATCTAAAGGAAACGTTGAATAACTTAAGAAGGTACCAGATGAAGCTTAACCCGACAAAGTGCGTGTTTGGAGTTCCAGCCGGGAAATTACTCGGCTTTATCGTCTCCGAGAGAGGAATTGAAGCAAACCCGGATAAAATCAAAGCTATCCAAAATCTGAAAAAGCCGGAAAATTTGAAGCACGTTCAAAAACTCACGGTCTGCGTAGCAGCCTTGAGCCGATTTATCTCCAGACTCGGAGAAAAGGCAATACCATTGTACCGGCTCTTGAGGAAGTCCGACAAATTCGTATGGGATCAGGAGGCGGATGAGGCGTTCAAGGCACTAAAAAAGCAGTTATCTGAAGCACCAGTACTAGCGGCCCCGAGTCCTAAAGAGCCTATGTTGCTATACGTGGCAGCAGGCCCCCGAGTCGTCAGTGCAGTAGTGGTTGTGGAGCGTAAAGAGGATGGGAAAGGTTATCCAGTCCAGAGGCCGGTTTATTATGTCAGTGAAGTATTATCAGAGGCAAAGCAGCGTTATCCGCATTGGCAAAAGCTGGTTTTCGGGGTCTTCATGGCCAGCCGAAAACTGAAGCCGTACTTCCAGGAACACCCTATAACAGTAGTTAGCTCAATACCAATGTCGGATATCATCAGAAACTCGGATGCAACCGGAAGAATAGCCAAATGGGCGATAGAGATGGGGGATTATCACATCAGCTACGAGCCCAGGTCAGCAATCAAATCTCAGGCTTTGATCGATTTTGTTAATGATTGGACACACACAGGCATGGCGACCATAGTTCCAAATTCCGAGTCATGGATCATGCACTTCGATGGGTCAAAGCAATACGAGGGGTCAGGAGCTGGAGTGGTGCTAACATCACCCAAAGGAGACAAATTGAGTTATGTACTACAGATCCACTTTGACTGTTCCAACAACGTGGCCGAGTATGAGGCCCTATTGCACGGCTTAAAGGTAGCCAAGGAGATGAATATTAAGAGGATACGATGCTTTGGAGATTCGGACCTGGTGGTACAGCAGGTATCAGGAACTTGGGATAGAAAGGACGCAACTATGGCAGCATACCGCAGGGAGGTCGATAGGGTTGCAGGATGTTTTTCCGGGTATGAGGTGGAGCATATAGACAGGAGAAAGAATGAGGCAGCAGACGCCTCGCTAGACTCGGCTCGCGCAGAGAGCCAGTTCCACCTAACGTTTTCCTGGACGAATTATGGCGACCATCAGTTAAAACCGAGTCTGAGGAGGATCTGGCAAGTAAAGACCCGGATATGGAGCTCGTAGCCACTATACGCGCTATTCCCGAGTGGACAGAACCGTTTTTGGCCTACCTATCACGAGGCGAGTTACCACAACAGGAGGTGTTAGCAAGGCAAATTTTGCGGCGAGCAAAGGGGTATTCTATCATCAATGGGGAGTTATACAAGAGAAGTGCCACGGGAGTCTTTTTGCGCTGCGTAGCACCAGAAGAAGGCCGACAGATTCTCAAGGAAATCCATGAAGGTGATTGCGGGCATCATGCGTCTACAAGATCCCTTGTGGCCAAAGCTTATCGACACGGATTTTTCTGGCTCACGGCTCTAGCAGATGCGGAACGATTAGTAGCAAGGTGTGACGGATGTCAAAGGTACGCTCGCCAAACCCACGTGCCGGCTATGGAATTACGGACCATCCCGTTAACTTGGTCGTTCGCTGTCTGGGGTTTGGACATGGTTGGCCCCTTTCATATGTCACCTTGCAAAAAGACACACCTTTTAGTGGCTATTGATAAGTTTACCAAGTGGGTAGAGGTCATGCCAGTTACCAACTGTGAAGCAGCTACAGCAGTCAAGTTCCTGAAAAGAATAATCTACCGGTTCGGGTATCCTCACAGCATAATTACCGACAACGGAACCAACATGTCCCTTGGTGAGATGGAAAAGTTCTGTGGAAACAATGGAATCCGGCTTGATGTAGCATCAGTGGCTCATCCACAGGCCAATGGACAAGTGGAGAGGGCAAATCAAGAATTGCTTCGCGGACTAAAACCACGACTGCGAGTTCCCTGTGTTAGGGCTGCTGGTGCGTGGGTCGAAGAGCTTCCTGCCGTGGTTTGGGGTATCAATACTACACCTAACAGATCTACTCAGATGACGCCCTTCTTCATGGTCTATGGCGCGGAGGCAGTGCTACCGAGTGATATTATTCATGACTCACCACGAGTATCAGCATATGTCGAAGTGGAGAATGAAAAGACCCGGCAAGACGCCGTGGATATGTTAGAAGAACAAAGGGAACAAGGCCTGGAAAGATCAGCCATATATCAGCAGGATTTACGAAGGTATCATAGCCGGCGCGTGAAAACCCGGGTCTTCCAGGAAGGAGACCTGGTTCTGCGCCTGGTACAGTCAAACGAAGGAAAACACAAGTTATCACCACCATGGGAAGGACCGTTTATCGTAAGCCGGAATTTGCATAATGGGTCATATTACTTGATAGATGCAAGGGAAGAGTCGACCACAGTTAATGACACCGCTCATACCACTTCATCTATGCAAGAAAGAGACAGACCATGGAACGTGGCTCAGCTACGTCCATATTATACTTAGCAAAAATTATGTTGGCATGTGGAATTGAACGATGTAACAGGCAGCAGGTTTTCAGACGCACTCTTTTCCTATCCAGGGTACCCTTGGGGACTGGACGGGTTTTTAATGAGGCGGCTTGCTGGCCTAATTTTTTCATATCAAGTAAAGAGGTGATTATCAAGAAAAGAGGTGATTATTATCGTGTTCTGTACTCTCAGTATGATGCATATATTTAGGTCTTGGGGGCTGGTTGCTTGAATAGCACAGTTGCAAACTCAAAGACCCGGCCATGATGCCTATGAGTTATAAGGGCCGATTACTTGCAAACGAGTACGGCTGCAATCTTATAACCGGACGAAGGAGCCAAATTTTCTTGACCATTCTTACTTAAGCTCGATGTGACTCGCAACAAAGTGGCATGATTTGTTCGCTTACGATTACAGTCAGCCATGACGCCCAGTGGGACTTGCCTGACCCTGTCTTCGTATAGATGTAACAACATGGTATCCACGCGAAAGCCGGCTTACAGTACAAGATAGTCAAAAGGGTCATCTAAACCACAAGTTATGCAGAGTACAAGGCTGATAACCGGAAACTCAACGATTATTAAGCATAACTTCAGGTCCTGTGTGAAACAACTCGGAGTTTTTTGTGGACTTAGCAGCAAGCACTCTGTTCTCCTTGAAAGATCACGTATCCTAGACTCGGAATTCCGGGTCCTGGAAACTCGGGATCTTAAGAGAGAAAAAATTGCTTAGTTGTTAAGGTTCAAAAAATCCAAACATCCGAGTCTTGGGGACTTGGGGACTTAGAAGTAATCCCGCTTGTCAACACCCATGAAACCCGGAAACCGAGTCTCACAAAAGGAACAATAAAGAAAGTTGGATATCGAGAATAAAGAAAGTCGGATATCGAGAATAAAGAAAGTTGGATATCAAGAATAAAGAAAGTCGGATATCGAGATCACATGGGTTCAAAAGTAGATAAACATAAAAGCCAGAAGAGGCACAAGGTGTATCAGGAAATTAGAATGCATTACAAAATTCCGATAAAGAGTATCAAAGGTGCACAGGCGCACCATTCAAAAATAATTGTTTAAACGGCACATCAGGCCGACTGACGCATGAGAAGTGGCAGGTATTACTCGGCATTCTAAGCCGCGGCGTCCATCTTCGCCTTGCCTTTGCCATCACTTGTGGTAGCAGCAGCACCCGGGTCAACAGTAATACCGGCTCGCGCAGGTGGAGGGACGATGGGTGTAGAGGTAGCAGGCGCAGAGTCGGCTTCGGCCTTCTTCTTTGCAGCTTCCTCCCTAATCTTGGCAGCTTCTTCCTTCCATCGGGCAAGCATATCGTATGGCTTGGGGCGATCTGCCTTAATAACCTTGTCACTAGCATCATATGCAGGAAGAATAGAATTGATCTCCAAACTGTCGGCGATCACACTGGCCGGGTGATGAACTTCTTTCTGAATGGCTTTGAAATTCTTTGGTGAGAACTTGGACCCGTCTTGATTGAATTCTGGAAACCCGCCCATCAGCTTGGCCGGCTCTAGCTTAGGGAAATAAGCTTTAGCCAGCGCAAGACCCCGGGTTACTCCAAACCGACAGGATGAGCGCTTCCAATGCCAAATCCACTCAGGAATGGTGGAGCAGACTTCCAGCAACTTTTTCATGTTACCAGGTCCAACACCCGGTAGTCGTAGTTCATCGAGAATCCATCCAACTCCGGCACTGAGCTGCCGGACAGTATCTTTAATGAGCTTCAGATTGGCAGTATCATCTTCTTCCGGGATCGCATCATCCGAACCTGCTGAAAGTAAGAAAAGTAATGAACAAGGGGATCCGGCTATTCATCCAAAAGAAAATCCGGGTCTTAATTGCTAAAGTTCAAAGATCATACCAGTTGCTGCGCGGTAGGTATCGGCAATCTGCACAGAAAGTGTTGTTAGCCTGTCCTCAGCCAAGTGAGCCCTTTTCCTATACTTCCTCGTGATTTTTCCACTCCTACGAGCTTCAGCTTCAGCTGCTTCGCGAAGGGCTGTCTCCTTCACAATACGTTTGGCAGCCTTCGCCAGCTTCTTCTCAGATTGCGCAACGAAATCCTAGGTGGAAACACAAGGAAGGGTCAGTCGGATTTATTATGAAGTTCCAAGCAAATTAAACCAGTAATTCACTTGGAACTTGGGGACTATACAAGGATACAAGTGGTGTTACTCGGACTTACCTTGTGCTTTGTTATCAAAGCATCTAGAATATTCTCTTCATCGGCCTTTAAGGTGTAGAGGGCATCAAGCATTTGGGCGAACGTCATGTCCTCAGGGTGAATTCTAGAAGGGCCGGCAGATTGGTCTTCCGGCTGGGGGACTTTCCCGGTTCTTGGGGTCGAAACCCGGACCGTATGAGTATCTGGGTTAGGAGAGCCCGTCTTCGTATCCAAGATCTCAATATCTTCGTCCACTTCTTCAGAGGATTTTGGAGACACGGTTTCCTGTTGAGCCGGGTCATTGAAGGGGTCTTGTTCTTGGCCGTCTTCAGCTTCATTATCAACTGCAGCATCCGTGTTAATAGTCGGCCCCTCCGCCCCCTGCTTTTCTGCTTCTGTGATTTCCGGGTCACTAGTGGTAGCTTGGGCGCTAATAGGAAAGATGAAAAAGTGGTTAGCGATATAGATTGGTAGTTATCAGGTATAAAAGGATATCGAGCGATGGAGACTTACCCGGTGTTCACAGCGTAATCCGGCGGGAGTTCGCCGCTGGAGGCGGACGAGGTCGCCAAAGGCACCGATAGCGGCACCCGGAATTGCCCAGCGAGTGGGTGGCTAGGAGATGGGTGGCGCTGAGGAGATTTGGAGGGCTGAGGTGGAGGAGTGCTGGCTCGGTGAGCAGGTGAAGTGGAGATACCCGGGTTAAGGGGATCCTCGCCCGGGGAACTCCGGGTCACCCTGCGCTTAGCCGGGAGAGGATCCTTCAAGAATGATGAGTGTGACAATTGTTGATTAAGTTTACGCATGGTATCGAAGGAGTAAGGCTCAGAAGACATAAAGGAAAAAGGAACCTTTGCAACCACTCCTCTGGCCTTCCTCTTGGCCCCGACTGTGACCTCCTGATCGGATTCAGTGGCCTCCGGGTCTTCCTCTTCCCTTTCTTCTTCGTCTTCCAGCCCTGAAAATCGAGTATGTATCCGTGGGAAAAAGGTAAATGGTAGGAAAATAATGCAAGTAAAAGATAACATGAGATTCGGATAAGTACCTTCATCATCATCAGCCGGCTCGTCCTCTTCTTCCGGGTCTCTGGAGGGGGGGAGGTTTCAACTCTCCAGAAGGGATCATCAGCCTAAAATCAGAAAGATGAAAGTAAGAATTGGAAGTTGCGTCAGGTCAAAGTGTGGAAAAAGGTTATGAGAATCGGATCTTACCGCTGGAGCCGGGTTTTCCCGAGTGAATGGAGGTAACCCGGTAATGTTCTTTATCACCTCCAATTTTTCCGTCAAGAAACTCTTGATGGTTTTGTTGGTATCACCGGTTGCAAAGTTCTTGATGGAGTATCGGAGCGCATCTGTGGTGTGCCCCGAATACTCGCACATCAACTTGGTACGGGTAGAGTTGGGCTGGATCCGGAAATCGACCCACGTCTTCACCAAGTTGAGCCCAAGAAGGCCTTGGGCCGAGAGAACAACTAGCCTAGCTAGCAAAGGCTGGATGGCCTCCCTGTCCGACTCAGGGGCAAAGGCATTGAAAGACTCGGAGATATCTAGGAGACCCTCCGAGTAACCCGGCAATCTTCTCTCGCCGGGTAAGGAGGTGTCTCGGCAGTAGAAAAAGGAGAGTTGCCAATGCTTAACGTGAGAGTTTAAGTTAAGGGTTGGCATAGGGGAATTCTTGCGGCGCTGGATGGAAACCCCGCCGCAAGTCAAGAGCGCCCCGTCACCGCTTTCGCGGCACGGTTTGCATTGGAAAAGTTCTATGAAAAGAGTCGAATTTGGTGGAATGCACAAATAGGACTCGCAAAGGACGATGAAGTGGGTTATGTTCAATATAGAGTTAGGCCCTATATCGAACACCCGGAGGCCGTAATGGTTAAGGACTTCCCGAAAGAAAGGGTGACCCGGAGGACGGAATCCCCGGGTCACGTGTTCTACGAAGCAGATTACCTCGTTGTCAGCGGGTGTGGGCCGGGTCTCGTCACCCGGTGCCCTCCAGTGGATGTCCTTCTGGGAAGGGAGGACTCCCAACTCGGCCAGCCCTTCTAGCTTGGCCTTCGTAGCTGTGGATCTCCCCCAGTTGGCGGATATGGTCTGGATTGTCTTCGCCTGAGCCGGCTGCTTTCCTTGTCTCTTAGGAGCCATGGGATCAACCTGCGAAACACCAGGAAAAAAGATGCAGGGGATGAGACTCGGACATATTGGGATATCTGAGTATATACTTGGGGTATCAAGAAGGTGTGAAAACTAAGAACTATCCGGGTACTGTGCCACGGAGTGAAGGTTGCGAATTATCCGGGTATCAAGTACAACTATGGAAATTATTGGTCACTTACGTATTGGAATGAGTTTGGGGAAGACGGATGGTTGCCCATGTGTCTACTGCAAGCAAAATAGCCGGAAAAGGAGGATTTTCCGGGTGTTAATGATATGCGCGGAAATTTGGATGAAATGGATCTAGATTGGAAAACTTGCGAACGATTCTACGGGGAAATTGGTGATTAATAACGATAGGAGGGTGGTGTGTGATCATCCAACAGGTTGTTGAAGGAGTTGGCGAGCATTTAAACCATTTAATTCGGTGTGACGGGAAACACGGTCTGCGGATTGACCTAGATCCAATCTAGACTGAATCGAAAAAAAATCGCGGGGCTAGATTGACGAATACTTACTGGAAGAAATTGGAATGTGGCCTGGCGGCGGCCGGTGTCGTGATCTAGATCCCTCCTTGCAGCTCTTGATGAGCGGAATGCAGGTGCGGTGGCGGAGTTTGGCGGCGGCGCGGAGCGATTCAGGGTTGGATGTAACTGGCGGCGGCCTTGTTACGGCGGCGTGCTCGGGATTCTCGAGGTGTTGCGGGGCGCAGGGAGTGAGGGAGCCAATGAAAGATTGGAGTGATGTGTGGAAGTCCAAGTTACCCTCTGGGCTCTATTTATAAGGTGTGGGCGGATACACCTATACCGACGGGCGGAATCTGGAAGATTTGGGGTGGTGGCTATCCGCGCGGATTTTACGAGATATGCTTCACATGACCGAGCAAGATATCCGGACGAAAAAGAGAAGGGGGTCCTCTCCATGGTATCGGGATCAATTATCGAGTAAAGTATAGAGTTTTGGCATTTTTATCAAGGTTTAGACCCGGAAAGTTAAGCAAAGCGTCTGGAGAAAAGCCGGGTTACTATATGGTCACCATGGAGTTAGGCCTAGCTATATATCAAAGCACCTTAACCCGGCCTCCATACACTTGTGTGATTGATATTTTTGCAGGGAATAGCCAGTGCTTCAAGGAAGGATCCGTGAAGCCCAAGCTATTCTGGGGACTACTGATGGAGGGATTGTAACCCGGTAGGCAAACTTCAGGGTGTAACCCGGCCCAAGGGACACGGCGCAGGATCCGGCTAAGGATAACGAAACTTCTGGAAGGCCCAAAGTTTGTAGGCCTCGTAACCCGGATTGTGGGTTGCGGTAAGGAAAGCTAGGGTTTGTAAGCGGTGTCCGGGTAGGATTCAGGGTGCGCCTTGGAGGGCAAGTCGGGGGGGGGGGGGGTACGGTGCTTTATAAACCGACCCCTAAGTCTAGTTAAAGGAGATCCAAGAGTTCTAGCAATCTCGCCTAATATCGAGTATCCAGTGTAACACGCAATTTGAGTTATTATCTTGAGATCAGAAACTCGGCGACTTGATCGCCGGCTACTAGATCAAGGTTCATCATCATGTTTTCCTCTGAGCTAAACTCTCTCCCAAACGCCTGTGTCGTCTTGCCCCAAGATCAGTTACCCTCGGTAACGTTTGCCGTGATTATCCCACGACACTGATGGAGGGATTGTAACCCGGTAGGCAAACTTCAGGGTGTAACCCGGCCCAAGGGACACGGCGCAGGATCCGGCTAAGGATAACGAAACTTCTGGAAGGCCCAAAGTTTGTAGGCCTCGTAACCCGGATTGTGGGTTGCGGTAAGGAAAGCTAGGGTTTGTAAGCGGTGTCCGGGTAGGATTCAGGGTGCGCCTTGGAGGGCAAGTCGGGGGGGGGGGGTACGGTGCTTTATAAACCGACCCCTAAGTCTAGTTAAAGGAGATCCAAGAGTTCTAGCAATCTCGCCTAATATCGAGTATCCAGTGTAACACGCAATTTGAGTTATTATCTTGAGATCAGAAACTCGACGACTTGATCGCCGGCTACCAGATCAAGGTTCATCATCATGTTTTCCTCTGAGCTAAACCCTCTCCCAAACGCCTGTGTCGTCTTGCCCCAAGATCAGTTACCCCCGGTAACGTCTGCCGTGATTATCCCACGACAGTTGGCGCCCACCGTGGGGCCTGCGTCCAAAGGTGTTTACATCACGGGAGAAGCTCGGAAGAACATGGAGAATTTCGTCGTCGGCGAGATCTACGTCGACCACAAAGGAGAAAAGATGGTGGACGATTCCGGCTGGGGGCCAGAGTCGGATCACCTCGAATCCGGATCTACTGTGACGATCGGCCAGATCAACATCTTCATCGGTATGGTACGTACGTCTGATTTAAAAGGACAATATCATGTGCATACTACAGGAACTTCTAGCAGGGACAAAGAGACATTAAAGCAAGCGGTAAACTCGGTTTCCTCGGCCGTTCCGGGATACCTGAGATGGGCGGAACAGGAGGTAACGTGGAGCAGAAGAGATCACCCGGAAAGAATAGAGCGCCCAGGAGTCTTGGCATTGGTAGTTGCACCACAGGTCAACGGTTACGAGTTGAAAAGGGTCCTAATGGACGGTGGAAGTAGCATTAATATCTTATATTGGGAAACCTTCTTACGCATGAGTCTCAAAGAGTCCCAGCTACAGAAAAGTTCAACGGTTTTTCATGGGATTGTGCCGGGTCACTCAGCGTCCCCCGAGGGAAAGATCATGTTGGAGGTTGCTTTCGGAGAATCAACGGACAATTATCGAGTTGAGTGGCTCACGTTCGAGGTGGTCAAATTGCGCAGTCCTTATCACGCGCTGTTCGGAAGACCGGCTTATGCTAAATTCATGGCTAGGCCGTGTTATGTGTATTTGCAGCTAAAAATTCTGGGTCCTAAGCAGACCATCACCATACATGGAAGCCGGGATATAGCGGCCGAGTGCGACGAAGGAGATTCAGTGATGGCCGAACAAGCCTGCAGAAAAGAGGAGCTCAAGTATTACCGCTCTCAAGTAGATCCGGATGATAGAACAGCACTGAAAAGGCCGAATACTGAGGACGAAAGAGCAAAATTCAAGGCAGCACAGGACACCAAGAAGATAGATTTTGTTGAAGGTGATTCCACTAAGCAATTTACTATAGGGTCTAACTTGGGAAGAGAGCAGGAGAAGGCACTTGTGGAGTTTATTCGTTCAAACGCGGACGTATTCGCCTGGACACCTAGCGACATGCCGGGTATCCCTACAGATTTGGCAGAGCACAGTTTGCACGTAGATCCCAAGTCCAGGCCTGTGAAGCAGGGCTTGAGGAAGCTGAATGAGGAAAGAAGGAAAGCTATAGGTGAAGAAATTGTTCGGCTACTGACAGCCGGCTTTATCATGGAAGTATTTCACCCGGATTGGTTAGCAAATCCGGTTCTAGTGATGAAAAAGACCAACGAGTGGAGGATGTGCATCGATATCACGAGTCTCAACAAGCATTGCCCAAAGGATCCGTTCGCACTACCAAGGATAGACCAGATCATAGATGCAGTAGCCGGGAGTGACCTGCTATGCTTTCTGGACGCATATTCCGGGTACCATCAAATTAAGCTCAAGAGGGAGGATTGGGAGAATACATCATTTATAACCCCTTTTGGGGCCTTTTGTTACAAAACCATGACGTTTGGATTGAAGAACGCTGGCGCAACTTATCAACGGTGTATTCAGAAGTGCTTCGAGGACCAAATTGGACGCAACGTCCATGCTTATGTGGATGATGTGGTTGTCAAGACCAGGAAGGCGGAAACATTTATCGATGATCTAAAGGAAACGTTCAAGAACTTAAGAAGGTACCAGATGAAGCTTAACCCGACAAAGTGCGTGTTTGGAGTTCCAGCCGGGAAATTACTCGGCTTTATCGTCTCCGAGAGAGGAATTGAAGCAAACCCGGATAAAATCAAAGCTATCCAAAATCTGAAAAAGCCGGAAAATTTGAAGCACGTTCAAAAACTCACGGGCTGCGTAGTAGCCTTGAGCCGATTTATCTCCAGACTCGGAGAAAAGGCAATACCATTGTACCGGCTCTTGAGGCAGTCCGACAAATTCGTATGGGATCAGGAGGCGGATGAGGCGTTCGAGGCACTAAAAAAGCAGTTATCTGAAGCACCAGTACTAGCGGCCCCGAGTCCTAAAGAGCCTATGTTGCTATACGTGGCAGCAGGCCCCCGAGCCGTCAGTGCAGTAGTGGTTGTGGAGCGTAAAGAGGATGGGAAAGGTTATCCAGTCCAGAGGCCGGTTTATTATGTCAGTGAAGTATTATCAGAGGCAAAGCAGCGTTATCCGCATTGGCAAAAGCTGGTTTTCGGGGTCTTCATGGCCAGCCGGAAACTGAAGCCGTACTTCCAGGAACACCCTATAACAGTAGTTAGCTCAATACCAATGTCGGATATCATCAGAAACTCGGATGCAACCGGAAGAATAGCCAAATGGGCGATAGAGATGGGGGATTATCACATCAGCTACGAGCCCAGGTCAGCAATCAAATCTCAGGCTTTGATCGATTTTGTTAATGATTGGACACACAGGCATGGCCACCATAGTTCCAAATTCCGAGTCATGGATCATGCACTTCGATGGGTCAAATCAATACGAGGGGTCAGGAGCTGGAGTGGTGCTAACATCACCCAAAGGAGACAAATTGAGTTATGTACTACAGATCCACTTTGACTGTTCCAACAACGTGGCCGAGTATGAGGCCCTATTGCACGTCTTAAAGGTAGCCAAGGAGATGAATATTAAGAGGATACGATGCTTTGGAGATTCGGACTTGGTGGTACAGCAGGAATCAGGAACTTGGGATAGAAAGGACGCAACTATGGCAGCATACCGCAGGGAGGTCGATAGGGTTGCAGGATGTTTTTCCGGGTATGAGGTGGAGCATATAGACAGGAGAAAGAATGAGGCAGCAGACGCCCTCGCTAGACTCGGCTCGCGCAGAGAGCCAGTTCCACCTAACGTTTTCCTGGACGAATTATGGCGACCATCAGTTAAAACCGAGTCTGAGGAGGAACTGGCAAGTAAAGACCCGGATATGGAGCTCGTGGCCACTATACGCGCTATTCCCGAGTGGACAGAACCGTTTTTGGCCTACCTATCACGAGGCGAGTTACCACAACAGGAGGTGTTAGCAAGGCAAATTTTGCGGCGAGCAAAGGGGTATTCTATCATCAATGGGGAGTTATACAAGAGAAGTGCCACGGGAGTCTTTTTGCGCTGCGTAGCACCAGAAGAAGGCCGACAGATTCTCAAGGAAATCCATGAAGGTGATTGCGGGCATCATGCGTCTACAAGATCCCTTGTGGCCAAAGCTTATCGACACGGATTTTTCTGGCTCACGGCTCTAGCAGATGCGGAACGATTAGTAGCAAGGTGTGACGGATGTCAAAGGTACGCTCGCCAAACCCACGTACCGGCTATGGAATTACGGACCATCCCGTTAACTTGGCCGTTCGATGTCTGGGGTTTGGACATGGTTGGCCCCTTTCATATGTCACCTTGCAAAAAGACACACCTTTTAGTGGCTATTGATAAGTTTACCAAGTGGGTAGAGGTCATGCCAGTTACCAACTGTGAAGCAGCTACAGCAGTCAAGTTCCTGAAAAGAATAATCTACCGGTTCGGGTATCCTCACAGCATAATTACCGACAACGGAACCAACATGTCCCTTGGTGAGATGGAAAAGTTCTGTGGAAACAATGGAATCCGGCTTGATGTAGCATCAGTGGCTCATCCACAGGCCAATGGACAAGTGGAGAGGGCAAATCAAGAATTGCTTCGCGGACTAAAACCACGACTGCGAGTTCCCTGTGTTAGGGCTGCTGGTGCGTGGGTTGAAGAGCTTCCTGCCGTGGTTTGGGGTATCAATACTACACCTAACAGATCTACTCAGATGACGCCCTTCTTCATGGTCTATGGCGCGGAGGCAGTGCTACCGAGTGATATTATTCATGACTCACCACGAGTATCAGCATATGTCGAAGTGGAGAATGAAAAGACCCGGCAAGACGCCGTGGATATGTTAGAAGAACAAAGGGAACAAGGCCTGGAAAGATCAGCCATATATCAGCAGGATTTACGAAGGTATCATAGCCGGCGCGTGAAAACCCGGGTCTTCCAGGAAGGAGACCTGGTTCTGCGCCTGGTACAGTCAAACGAAGGAAAACACAAGTTATCACCACCATGGGAAGGACCGTTTATCGTAAGCCGGAATTTGCATAATGGGTCATATTACTTGATAGATGCAAGGGAAGAGTCGACCACAGTTAATGACACCGCTCATACCACTTCATCTATGCAAGAAAGAGACAGACCATGGAACGTGGCTCAGCTACGTCCATATTATACTTAGCAAAAATTATGTTGGCATGTGGAATTGAACGATGTAACAGGCAGCAGGTTTTCAGACGCACTCTTTTCCTATCCAGGGTACCCTTGGGGACTGGACGGGTTTTTAATGAGGCGGCTTGCTGGCCTAATTTTTTCATATCAAGTAAAGAGGTGATTATCAAGAAAAGAGGTGATTATTATCGTGTTCTGTACTCTCAGTATGATGCATATATTTAGGTCTTGGGGGCTGGTTGCTTGAATAGCACAGTTGCAAACTCAAAGACCCGGCCATGATGCCTATGAGTTATAAGGGCCGATTACTTGCAAACGAGTACGGCTGCAATCTTATAACCGGACGAAGGAGCCAAATTTTCTTGACCATTCTTACTTAAGCTCGATGTGACTCGCAACAAAGTGGCATGATTTGTTCGCTTACGATTACAGTCAGCCATGACGCCCAGTGGGACTTGCCTGACCCTGTCTTCGTATAGATGTAACAACATGGTATCCACGCGAAAGCCGGCTTACAGTACAAGATAGTCAAAAGGGTCATCTAAACCACAAGTTATGCAGAGTACAAGGCTGATAACCGGAAACTCAACGATTATTAAGCATAACTTCAGGTCCTGTGTGAAACAACTCGGAGTTTTTTGTGGACTTAGCAGCAAGCACTCTGTTCTCCTTGAAAGATCACGTATCCTAGACTCGGAATTCCGGGTCCTGGAAACTCGGGATCTTAAGAGAGAAAAAATTGCTTAGTTGTTAAGGTTCAAAAAATCCAAACATCCGAGTCTTGGGGACTTGGGGACTTAGAAGTAATCCCGCTTGTCAACACCCATGAAACCCGGAAACCGAGTCTCACAAAAGGAACAATAAAGAAAGTTGGATATCGAGAATAAAGAAAGTCGGATATCGAGAATAAAGAAAGTTGGATATCAAGAATAAAGAAAGTCGGATATCAAGATCACATGGGTTCAAAAGTAGATAAACATAAAAGCCAGAAGAGGCACAAGGTGTATCAGGAACTTAGAATGCATTACAAAATTCTGATAAAGAGTATCAAAGGTGCACAGGCGCACCATTCAAAAATAATTGTTTAAACGGCACATCAGGCCGACTGACGCATGAGAAGTGGCAGGTATTACTCGGCATTCTAAGCCGCGGCGTCCATATTCGCCTTGCCTTTGCCATCACTTGTGGTAGCAGCAGCACCCGGGTCAACAGTAATACCGGCTCGCGCAGGTGGAGGGACGATGGGTGTAGAGGTAGCAGGCGCAGAATCGGCTTCGGCCTTCTTCTTTGCAGCTTCCTCCCTAATCTTGGCAGCTTCTTCCTTCCATCGGGCAAGCATATCGTATGGCTTGGGGCGATCTGCCTTAATAACCGTGTCACTAGCATCATATGCAGGAAGAATAGAATCGATCTCCAAACTGTCGGCGATCACACTGGCCGGGTGACGAACTTCTTTCTGAATGGCTTTGAAATTCTTTGGTGAGAACTTGGACCCGTCTTGATTGAATTCTGGAAACCCGCCCATCAGCTTGGCCGGCTCTAGCTTAGGGAAATAAGCTTTAGCCAGCGCAAGACCCCGGGTTACTCCAAACCGACAGGATGAGCGCTTCCAATGCCAAATCCACTCAGGAATGGTGGAGCAGACTTCCAGCAACTTTTTCATGTTACCAGGTCCAACACCCGGTAGTCGTAGTTCATCGAGAATCCATCCAACTCCGGCACTGAGCTGCCGGACAGTATCTTTAATGAGCTTCAGCTTGGCAGTATCATCTTCTTCCGGGATCGCATCATCCGGACCTGCTGAAAGTAAGAAAAGTAATGAACAAGGGGATCCGGCTATTCATCCAATGGAAAATCCGGGTCTTAATTGCTAAAGTTCAAAGATCATACCAGTTGCTGCGCGGTAGGTATCGGCAATCTGCACAGAAAGTGTTGTTAGCCTGTCCTCAGCCAAGTGAGCCCTTTTCCTATACTTCCTCGTGATTTTTCCACTCCTACGAGCTTCAGCTTCATCTGCTTCGCGAAGGGCTGTCTCCTTCACAATACGTTTGGCAGCCTTCGCCAGCTTCTTCTCAGATTGCGCAACGAAATCCTAGGTGGAAACACAAGGAAGGGTCAGTCGGATTTATTATGAAGTTCCAAGCAAATTAAACCAGTAATTCACTTGGAACTTGGGGACTATACAAGGATACAAGTGGTGTTACTCGGACTTACCTTGTGCTTTGTTATCAAAGCATCTAGAATATTCTCTTCATCGGCCTTTAAGGTGTAGAGGGCATCAAGCATTTGGGCGAACGTCATGTCCTCAGGGTGAATTCTAGAAGGGCCGGCAGATTGGTCTTCCGGCTGGGGGACTTTCCCGGTTCTTGGGGTCGAAACCCGGACCGTCTGAGTATCTGGGTTAGGAGAGCCCGTCTTCGTCTCCAAGATCTCAATATCTTCGTCCACTTCTTCAGAGGATTTTGGAGACACGGTTTCCTGTTGAGCCGGGTCATTGAAGGGGTCTTGTTCTTGGCCGTCTTCAGCTTCATTATCAACTGCAGCATCCGTGTTAATAGTCGGCCCCTCCGCCCCCTGCTTTTCTGCTTCTGTGATTTCCGGGTCACTAGTGGTAGCTTGGGCGCTAATAGTAAAGAGGAAAAAGTGGTTAGCGATATAGATTGGTAGTTATCAGGTATAAAAGGATATCGAGCGATGGAGACTTACCCGGTGTTCACAGTGTAATCCGGCGGGAGTTCGCCGCTGGAGGCGGACGAGGTCGCCAAAGGCACCGATAGCGGCACCCGGAATTGCCTAGCAAGTGGGTGTCTAGGAGATGGGTGGCGCTGAGGAGATTTGGAGGGCTGAGGTGGAGGAGTGCTGGCTCGGTGAGCAGGTGAAGTGGAGATACCCGGGTTAAGGGGATCCTCGCCCGGGGAACTCCGGGTCACCTTGCGCTTAGCCGGGAGAGGATCCTTCAAGAATGATGAGTGTGACAATTGTTGATTAAGTTTACGCATGGTATCGAAGGAGTAAGGCTCAGAAGACATAAAGGAAAAAGGAACCTTTGCAACCACTCCTCTGGCCTTCCTCTTGGCCCCGACTGTGACCTCCTGATCGGATTCAGTGGCCTCCGGGTCTTCCTCTTCCCTTTCTTCTTCGTCTTCCAGCCCTGAAAATCGAGTATGTATCCGTGGGAAAAAGTTAAATGGTAGGAAAATAATGCAAGTAAAAGATAACATGAGATTCGGATAAGTACCTTCATCATCATCAGTCGGCTCGTCCTCTTCTTCCGGGTCTCTGGAGGGGGGGAGGTTTCAACTCTCCAGAAGGGATCATCAGCCTAAAATCAGAAAGATGAAAGTAAGAATTGGAAGTTGCGTCAGGTCAAAGTGTGGAAAAAGGTTATGAGAATCGGATCTTACCGCTGGAGCCGGGTTTTCCCGAGTGAATGGAGGTAACCCGGTAATGTTCTTTATCACCTCCAATTTTTCCGTCAAGAAACTCTTGATGGTTTTGTTGGTATCACCGGTTGCAAAGTTCTTGATGGAGTATCGGAGCGCGTCTGTGGTGTGCCCCGAATACTCGCACATCAACTTGGTACGGGTAGAGTTGGGCTGGATCCGGAAATCGACCCACGTCTTCACCAAGTTGAGCCCAAGAAGGCCTTGGGCCGAGAGAACAGCTAGCCTAGCTAGCAAAGGCTGGATGGCCTCCCTGTCCGACTCAGGGCCAAAGGCATTGAAAGACTCGGAGATATCTAGGAGACCCTCCGAGTAACCCGGCAATCTTCTCTCGCCGGGTAAGGAGGTGTCTCGGCAGTAGAAAAAGGAGAGTTGCCAATGCTTAACGTGAGAGTTTAAGTTAAGGGTTGGCATAGGGGAATTCTTGCGGCGCTGGATGGAAACCCCGCCGCAAGTCAAGAGCGCCCCGTCACCGCTTTCGCGGCACGGTTTGCATTGGAAAAGTTCTATGAAAATAGTCAAATCTGGTGGAATGCACAAATAGGACTCGCAAAGGACGATGAAGTGGGTTATGTTCAATATAGAGTTAGGCCCTATATCGAACACCCGGAGGCCGTAATGGTTAAGGACTTCCCGAAAGAAAGGGTGACCCGGAGGACGGAATCCCCGGGTCACGTGTTCTACGAAGCAGATTACCTCGTTGTCAGCGGGTGTGGGCCGGGTCTCGTCACCCGGTGCCCTCCAGTGCATGTCCTTCTGGGAAGGGAGGACTCCCAACTCGGCCAGCCCTTCTAGCTTGGCCTTCGTAGCTGTGGATCTCCCCCAGTTGGCGGATATGGTCTGGATTGTCTTCGCTTGAGCCGGCTGCTTTCCTTGTCTCTTAGGAGCCATGGGATCAACCTGCGAAACACCAGGAAAAAAGATGCAGGGGATGAGACTCGGACATATTGGGATATCCGAGTATATACTTGGGGTATCAAGAAGGTGTGAAAACTAAGAACTATCCGGGTACTGTGCCACGGAGTGAAGGTTGCGAATTATCCGGGTATCAAGTACAACTATGGAAATTATTGGTCACTTACGTATTGGAATGAGTTTGGGGAAGACGGATGGTTGCCCATGTGTCTACTGCAAGCAAAATAGCCGGAAAAGGAGGATTTTCCGGGTGTTAATGATATGCGCGGAAATTTGGATGAAATGGATCTAGATTGGAAAACTTGCGAACGATTCTACGGGGAAATTGGTGATTAATAACGATAGGAGGGTGGTGTGTGATCATCCAACAGGTTGTTGAAGGAGTTGGCGAGCATTTAAACCATTTAATTCGGTGTGACGGGAAACACGGTCTGTGGATTGACCTAGATCCAATCTAGACTGAATCGAAAAAAAATCGCGGGGCTAGATTGACGAATACTTACTGGAAGAAATTGGAATGTGGCCTGGCGGCGGCCGGTGTCGTGATCTAGATCCCTCCTTGCAGCTCTTGATGAGCGGAACGCAGGTGCGGTGGCGGAGTTTGGCGGCGGCGCGGAGCGATTCAGGGTTGGATGTAACTGGCGGCGGCCTTGTTACGGCGGCGTGCTCGGGATTCTCGAGGTGTTGCGGGGTGCAGGGAGTGAGGGACCAATGAAAGATTGGAGTGATGTGTGGAAGTCCAAGTTACCCTCTGGGCTCTATTTATAAGGTGTGGGCGGATACACCTATCCCGACGGGCGGAATCCGGAAGATTTGGGGTGGTGGCTATCCACGCCGATTTTACGAGATATGCTTCACATGACCGAGCAAGATATCCGGACGAAAAAGAGAAGAGGATCCTCTCCATGGTATCGGGATCAATTATCGAGTAAAGTATAGAGTTTTGGCATTTTTATCAAGGTTTAGACCCGGAAAGTTAAGCAAAGCGTCTGGAGAAAAGCCGGGTTACTATATGGTCACCATGGAGTTAGGCCTAGCTATATATCAAAGCACCTTAACCCGGCCTCCATACACTTGTGTGATTGATATTTTTGCAGGGAATAGCCAGTGCTTCAAGGAAGGATCCGTGAAGCCCAAGCTATTCTGGGGACTACTGATGGAGGGATTGTAACCCGGTAGGCAAACTTCAGGGTGTAACCCGGCCCAAGGGACACGGCACAGGATCCGGCTAAGGATAACGAAACTTCTGGAAGGCCCAAAGTTTGTAGGCCTCGTAACCCGGATTGTGGGTTGCGGTAAGGAAAGCTAGGGTTTGTAAGCGGTGTCCGGGTAGGATTCAGGGTGCGCCTTGGAGGGCAAGTCGGGGGGGGGGGGTACGGTGCTTTATAAACCGACCCCTAAGTCTAGTTAAAGGAGATCCAAGAGTTCTAGCAATCTCGCCTAATATCGAGTATCCAGTGTAACACGCAATTTGAGTTATTATCTTGAGATCAGAAACTCGGCGACTTGATCGCCGGCTACCAGATCAAGGTTCATCTTCATGTTTTCCTCTGAGCTAAACCCTCTCCCAAACGCCTGTGTCGTCTTGCCCCAAGATCAGTTACCCCCGGTAACGTCTGCCGTGATTATCCCACGACAGTTTATACCCCTCCTTCTCCAAGTGCTCCAGTTCGTCCAAGCCCTCAAGATCCATTTCTAGATCTCACCAAAAGAAAGATTTCTCCCAATCCCTCCACCCAAACTTGTTGATCTTTGGAGGATTGAATGAGAAGGCCCCGATCTACATCTTCACCAAGCCGTTCTTCATTTCCCCCTCATATGCTAGAGAGATTTGAGTTTCGGGTTTCTTTGTGGAAAACTGATACGTCATAAACATATCCTTAATTTCTGATGTTCCATGTTGTTTACCACATGTTTGCTATACACTTTATGTCATTTTTATCGATTTTCTGTACTAACCTATTGACAAGATGCCACAGAGGCAGTTCCCCATTTTCTGCTGTTTTTAGTTTCAGAAAAGTTGTTCTGCAAATATTCTCGGAATTGGAAAATTCGAAGTCCGGATGTTCTAGAATTCCCGAAGGTTCCACGGAGTCTCGAAGAGACTGGAGGAGGGCCACAGGGGGACCACACCATAGGGTGGCGCGCCCCTACACCCTGGCCGCACCATGGGGTGGTGTGGGCCCCCAGGCCTCCACTGCCTTTGGCCTATCGCCTATTTATACCCCCCAAGACGTAAACCCTATATATATACCACTTCTTCCCGAAAAACACCCGAGGCCGCCGTCATCGTCATTCCGAGATCGGGAGGGTTCTGGAGCTCTCCCCGGCACCCTGCCGAGAGGGGAATTCATCACCGGAGAGGTCTACACCACCATGCCCTCCTCCAAAGTGATGCGTGAGTAGTTCATCCCTGGACTACGGGTCCATAACAGTAGCTATATGGTTGTTATCTCCACTTTGTACCTTATGTTTAGATCTCTTGAGCTGCCTCACATGATCGAGATCATCTTTATGTAATGCTACATGTTGTGTTTGCTTGGACTTGATGAATGTTGAATGCTACGTCTTCTGATTATCAATCTATCATGTTATCTTCATGCATATGTTATTTATAATCTTGCATGCTCTCCGTTATTAGTAGATGATCTGGCCAAGTAGACGCTAGTAACTCCAAGAGGGAGTATTTATATTCGATAGTGGGTTCATGCCTCCTTTGCATCTGTGCTCGAGTGACAGAAACGTGACGGATGGAGAATGTATTGTTTCCATTAGGGAAAAAACAACAATGTTTACCTAGTTTACATTGTTTACATTACACACTTTGCTTGCGGCGATAATCTCTTGCTATCAACTTAATACCCAATGTTTGTTCGGATGATATTCGGAGGGTGGATTATTAGACATAGATGCAGTTGGATGAAGGTCTATGTATTTTGTTGTAATGCCCGCATGAATAACATAGTAATCTTTATGTATTGCATATGCACTACGGTGCAGCTTTCATTTCTGTCAATTGCCCAGTTGTAATTTGTTCACCACACATGTTATTTATCTTTCACGGAGAGACACCACTAGTGAACTGTGGACCCCGATCCTTTTTCCTCATACTGATAAAACACCTATTGCTTTCATACTATTTTACTATAGTTTTCCACACCATACGTTTAACCTCTTTGTGTTCAGCAAAACCGGTGAGATTGACAACCTCACTGCTTCATTGGGGCAAAGTGATTTGATTGTGTTGTGTAGGTTCCACGTTGTTGTTGAACCGATAGTGCGTCCTGCCACCTCAGCTGCATCAACCTTTAGAGATTGCTTGTCCTCCTACTGGTCGATTCAACCTTGTTTTTTTTTCTGAGGGAGAACTTGTTGCTGCACTCTTCATAACCTTTCTCTTGGGGTTAATGCCCGCATGAATAACATAGTAATCTTTATGTATTGCATATGCACTACGGTGCAGCTTTCATTTCTGTCAATTGCCCAGTTGTAATTTGTTCACCACACATGTTATTTATCTTTCACGGAGAGACACCACTAGTGAACTGTGGACCCCGATCCTTTTTCCTCATACTGATAAAACACCTATTGCTTTCATACTATTTTACTATAGTTTTCCACACCATACGTTTAACCTCTTTGTGTTCAGCAAAACCGGTGAGATTGACAACCTCACTGCTTCATTGGGGCAAAGTGATTTGATTGTGTTGTGTAGGTTCCACGTTGTTGTTGAACCGATAGTGCGTCCTGCCACCTCAGCTGCATCAACCTTTAGAGATTGCTTGTCCTCCTACTGGTCGATTCAACCTTGTTTTTTTTTCTGAGGGAGAACTTGTTGCTGCACTCTTCATAACCTTTCTCTTGGGGTTTACCAACTAGAGCAAGAAGTCTCCCGTCAAGCTTTTGTGGCGTTGTTGCCGGGGAGGAAGAGAATTTCTGCAAGGGGAGTGTCTCACTTCCAATCTCTTTACTTTGTTTTTGTTTCGCTTAGTTTATTTTATTTTCTCTTGTTTGCTTCTCTTTATCAAAAGCACAAAAAAATAGTTCTTATTCTAGTTTTTATTTTTGCTTTATTATGCTTGCTATCAATGTTTGATGTCTTTGAAACTAGATCTTTTAGGCAAGGTGGGTTCACAGCTGAACAAAAAAATATTATAAGGAACACCGCTTGTCACAAAAAGGAATACACTTATGGGAGCAAATTAATAAATTGCATGACTATGCTAAAAACTTGTGCTCTACTTATAATGTTACTTATTGCTTTGATAAATCTTGCTGCTGTAGGAGGTATAAACACCCCCCTTTTCAATATGAGTATAATGATGATGTTACCATATCTTCTTATGTTAAGGGAAATTATGAATTATATGATGTGAAACAAATTGAAGAATTTATTGCTTGGAAGGGTGCATTCGAAATTGCCTATTTACTTGAAAGTATTGATGATGCACCTTATAAATACGAGATTTATGCTATACTTGAATATTGCTTTGATAATTACAACGATTTTAATTACTACATAATGGAATATCTTAATAAATGCTCTCAACCTAAGGAAGAGACTAATGCCTTGCAGGAGCCTATGGAAGAAGAAATTGCTGAATCTAGAAGCTCATTGGATGAAAAAGAGGAGGAGAGTTATGATCAAGAGGAGGAAGAATGGAGCTACCCATGTCTACCTCCCAATGATAGTAACTATTTACCTCATACATTATTTGATGAAATTGATACTTGCTATACTTGTGACCTTGATACTACTATGAATGAAACTTGTGAGAATGATATTTCTACTGTTATTTATGACAATCCATGCTACTTGGATAAATCTTATGATAATGCTCTTGATGATGGTCCTATGTTACTTGATGTTATAAATTATTATGCTATTGAAAATAGTATTGCTATAATGTGTCCTATACCTTTTATGAGTGATCAATCATCTTGTTTCCCTATTGCTAAAAGTGGGAAAAAAGAGGAGCTGGTTTTAAATTTTGATCTCACTATTTTGGAGCTTGATATGAATTGTGTGCTTTTAGACCATTAAAAACATGCTTTATGTGATAATTATGTTGTTGAGTTTGTTCATGATGCTACTGAAAATTATTATGAGAGAGGAAAATATGGTTGTAGTAATTTTCTTGTTACTAAAACACCTATCTTTTTGTTGAAAGTTTTGAAGTTTCTCTTGTTCTACATTCCCATGATTTCTAGTTTGAGATTATTTAATTTATTTCTTTACAAGATTCCTATGCATAGAAAGTGGGTTAGACTTAAATTTGTTTTGTACTTGTTTCTTGATGCTCTCTTTTTCTTAATTCATATTTCTTATGTGAGCATCCACTTGATTCCACTTTTCTGGGCCTAGCTAAAAGGCGTTAAAGGAAAGCACTTCTTGGGAGATAACCCATGGTTTTATTTTTGCTTTGTTTTTCTCTGTTTTCTTTGAGTCAAGGGGTTCTATACCTCTGTATCAACTCCTTTATATCTTTATTTTCATGTTTTAGTAGTGCCAAGTAAAGTTTCTGACGAGAGTTGGAGTTGGTTTTCGGATTTCTGCGCAGGAAACCGATTTCTGCTGTCCACCGTAAAAAATCTTATAAATCATAGAAAAATCATAATGACCTAAAATTTCTTGGGCTTATTCCTCAGCTAATTTCGAAACTTTTTCGCTCTTTAAGTTTTCGATATGAGCAACATAAGTGCCTCGTAAAATTTTGTCTTTACAGACTGTTCTGGTTTTGACAGATTCTGCCATTTTTCTTGCATTTGCTCTTTTGCGATGTCAAGTGGATTTCTTTGCTTCAAAAAACATCAGTGTCTGTAGCTAATGTTTAAAAGTATCAATATCACTTGTGCCATACAGAACCCATGTATTGTTTTTATTGTTTCACTAACCCTCTATTGCGAATGACTCTTTGAGTGTGGTGTGAAGGAAGTTTTCAAGGGTCAAGAGAAGAGGGCGATATATGTGATCAAGAAGAGTGCAAGCTCAAAGCTTGGGGATTCCCCCGTGGTTCATCCAAGCATATTTTAAGAATACTCAAGCATCTAAACTTGGGGATGCCCAAGGCATCCCCTTCTTCATCAACCATCTATCAGGTCACTTCTAGTAAAACTATATTTTTATTCGGTCACATCATATGAAGTTTACTTGGAGCGCCTGTTTGTTTTTCCCTTGTTTTCTTTTGTTTTCCTTGCTGAAATAATATAGTTGGACCCTAGCATTCCTTGTTTGGGAGAGAGACTGATACGTCGAAAACGTATCTACTTTTTCGAACACTTTTCTTATTGTTTTCCTCTCAACTTGTGTGTTTTGAATACAACTAACACAGACTAACGCTGTTTTCAGCAGAATTACTTTGGTGTCTTGTTTTTGTGCAGAAAAAACAACTTTTGGGAAAATGCCCAGAAAAGAGCCCATTGGTGTTTTCACCCCGGAAGACCCCGGGAGCCAGAAGGGGGCCAGGAGAGGAGCCACAGGGTGGCCACACCACCCCCCGGCGTGGGTCCCCCCTAGGCCGCACCACCTAGGGGTGTGGACCCCCTAAAGCACCCCTCAGACTCCCCTTTCGACTACAAGTATCCTCCAACCATAAGACCCGAGGGGGTTCGTCATATTCCAGAAAACACAACAGAGCGTCGCCGCCGTCCCAAACCTCGATTCGGGGATCATAAGTTCCTGTTCTGGCGCCCTGCCGGGACGGGGAAGTAGAGGAGATCATCGCCATCATCATCACCAACGCCTCTCCATCGACCATCCATGTTTCCCCCATCCATGTGTGAGTAATTCCCCGCTGTAGGATAAAGGGGATGGTAGGGATTGGATGAGATCGTTCATGTAATAATGTCGTGATTGTTAGGGCATAGTGCCTAGTGTCCCCTATTAGTGCTATTGACATTGTTGCAACTTGTTATGCTTAATGCTTGCCACTTTGGGCCCGAGTGCCATGATCTCAAATCTGAATATGTTATTGAATCACGATGATAATCATTGTTTCTTTATCATACCTGCAAGTTGTTTACACATATCGTTGTCCGGAACCCGAGGCCCGAAGTGACAGAAATTGGGACAACCGGAGGGGATGGCTGCGATGTGAGGATCACATGTGTTCATGGAATGTTAATGCTTTGCTCCCGTGTTCTATTAAAAGGAACACATTAATTACCAGTAGTTCCCTTGAGGCCCCGCTGAAAACGGGCTGGTAGGACAAAAGATGTTGTGCAAGTTCTCATTGCGAGCACGTACGACTATTTATGGAACACATGCCTATGGTTATTTAGTGCTTGGATGCTTTATCGTATTTATCTGCAATGCCCGTGACATGCTCATTATTTGAACTTTCTTATCCATGCAACGCCCGTTCATCCATCCCTATGCCTACAATATTTAATCCGCTGTTTACTTCAAACACTACTACTGATGTTGTTTTCATTCCACTGCTGCTATTATTTCACTACTGCTGCTACTATAAAACTGTTACTACTGATAAACTACTGCGAACAAAAGTACTTTCATGTGCAGGTGAATTGACAACTCACTTGTTAAGGCTCACAAATATTCTTTTGCTCCCCTTGTGTCGAATCAATAAATTTGGGTTTTACTTCCCTCGAAGACTGTTGCGATCCCCTATACTTGTGGGTCATCAGAGACACGCTCCGCTTTTTCGTTTGAATACTTGCTATGCTAGTATTCTTAGTTTTTCTGCTAGTTGCTGCAAAATTCCTGTTTAGCTCTTGTTTTCATTGCATCTCTTGTTCAGAGCTATTAATTTTAGTAGTGTTATGTGAGTAATCTCATATTTTCTTGTTGTAGCATTTAGAGAGTTTTTTCTAAAGCATGTTTTGTATGGTGCTTGTTGGGAAAAGAAACTGTTGCTTGAGGTAGAATTTATAACGGTGCAAGTAGATGCTTGTATAGACTGTGGCTAGACGTTTTCATATCATTCTAGATGTTATTTTAATTCTAAAGCCTTGTGGTTATTTAGTAGCATGATTAGCCTCAAATAGCTGAGAGTGTTTAATGTGTGATTGAAATAATCATGAGTTGTTCTTGTCATATTGAAGCATAAATTTGTGGTGTTCTCTTTTGAATGTTTTATTTGGTTGACTTGGCGCATGCTCACACCATGTTTATGACTACAAACCAGTCACTTATAGCCTCTATGATTATTTAGTTTTTGAACTTGTGGTACCACTTATGCTTTGATTAATGATGTTTATGTCGTTATGCATGATTATTGCTCTTATGCTCTCTTGATTTATCGCTCCCAGTCTTTTGCTAGACTCCACCTATACTGAGTATGAGCTCTACTCGTGCATCCAACTACCAAAAACCAAAGTTTTCCCATTTTTTCCACCATACCTACCTACATGTGGTATTTAACCGCCACTCCAAAGTAAATTGCTCATGTGTTACCTTTAAAACTTTCAAAATTACTCATGTTTTGTGCTCCTGTTTTAGCCCATGAGGACGTAAATAGAGAATCTTTATCTCACTTGTTGATTGGACTTTCACACCCTGGACTAGTGTCTTCATACGCTTATCCAATGATAGAAGAGCTGGCAGCGGGGAGCCCAACCCCAAATTAATAACAACAAATTCTCTTCACTATTTTTGCCCCTGATTTATCAGTCAAAGCATAATTGTGTAAACAAAAGAGAAAGAGGGATGACCTTTTACCCATATGCGTCCTTCTATGGGAGCCGCTCTTGTGAAGTCTAGTTGTCTTGTGACATACTGTATTTTCTGTTTACCATTCGTTGACATAAGCATCCACCTCTCTTAAAAAATATAGATACTCCTCCACGGTATGTGATTGTTGGCAGGCACCCAAGGATTCGGTTAGCCATGGTTTATGTAAGATGGATGGAAGGAGTGTCAAACTTTTATACCTCTGTTTAATAAAATAAAAGCTCCAGCACATGAGTTGATCCATGTTTCCCTCTGCGAAGGGTCTTTCTTTTACTTTTATGTTGAGTCTCCATCTTCTAACTTTATGCACAGTTGAGAGAGCACATGGTTCAAAAAAGCGGTCGCTCAGGTGCGCTTAAGCGCCGAGCGATGGCCTTCCGCTTCGCTTATGGCCTAAGCGCTTGATTAAGCAAGGAAGATAGATAGGGGAGAGAGAAAACACGACTGGTCAGGGAAACAGACGGGGAAATGAGGGGAGGATGCAGGGAAGGAGGGAGCGAAGGTAGGGAGGGAGGGATAGAGGCAAATATTCCATGGAAGAGGAGATGTAGCATGGCCATTGCGGCTGTGGATGTGTGGCTGGAAGGGAGCCGCGTGAGAAAAAGATAGATGGACAGTGAAGATTAGAAAATATAGATGACTCTAATATATATAGGAAGGTTAGGGTTTCATATGGGCCTTACTGGGCCAATATTGAAGGATGATTCGAGCTTATCTGGGCTTAAGCGATGATTCCACTAAGCGGTGGCCTACCGCTCGCTTAGCGCTTACCGCTTTTTTGAACCTTGAGAGAGCATAGTTGCCATTCTGAGTTTTATGTGCATTTGTCCCAGAAACATCATTAATTGGTTTATGATGTGTTATTGCTTGTTCTCTAATTATTTGTTCTAGTCTTCCTCATGAACTTTGAAGGTGTCTTGGCTTTTTTTATGTTTTGCCCCACTCTTAAGGACTAGCGAAATATCACTTTGACATGTTTTCTCTATACTTGAAACAAACGTATATCTTTTGTTGCATTGTTATTCATGATCTTTTATTTGTGTTACTTCTCATGATGCAAGGTGATTGCTATGCTTTATTATTAAAATTCTATTTATCATGCTTGTGTTTAAGTTCTATGATCTCAGTTTACTTATGCTTTTACATTATTGATGATCAAGTTTATGTTGGTAGCATGTCACCTCAGAAATTATGTGTTTTTATCGTTTACCTACTCGAGGACGAGTAGGAACTAAGCTTGGGGATGTTGATACGTCATAAACATATCCTTAATTTCTTATGTTCCATGTTGTTTTCATGTTGTTTCCCACATGTTTGCTATACACTTTATGTCATTTTTATCGATTTTCCGGACTAACCTATTGACAAGATGCCACAGAGCTAGTTCCTTGTTTTTTGTTGTTTTTAGTTTCAGAAAAGTTGTTCTGGAAATATTCTCAGAATTGGAAAATTCAAAGTCTGGAGGTCCTAGAATTCCCGAAGGTTCCACGGAGTCCCAAAGAGACTCGGAGGAGGGCCACAGGGGGGCACACTGTCGAGACATCGTAGTAGTTTTCATAGACGGGGGTGCCATGAGACTACGGGTAGAGACGTGGGGAGACGTGGTCGGGTGAAGAACAAAAACACAGGGTTTACCCAGATTCGGCACGTCGCAACAATGTGGCGTTCCTACTCCTGCAATCTCACTAATCAGGACTAAAGCCTGTGTATACAAGTACAACGTGAGGTTCTGTTTAGCTATTCGCTGAGGATCAACTTCCCGGCGAGTTAGCCTATATCCTCCCCTCTCTCTATCATATCTCCCGCCCGGCTTTATATAATAGCCGGGTTAGGGCATACAGAGTAGGAAGCCTAGAAGACTACGACAACTATTAACTTGGAAAGTAAGGAATCCGCCTTCTACTCCAACCCAGATCACGTGGGCCGTGATCCGGGTTCTTCTAGAATCCGGCTTCCGTGCGTCAGCTTACTGGGCCTCCCAATGGACCGTATCCCACTACCATTCGGGCCACCCGGGCAATCTGGCACTTTAGACTACCATCCGATATACCCTTATTTGGTATATATCCGACAGTAGCCCCCAAGAAGGATCGAGACTCCGTTTTCGCCGTCTTTCGTCAAATGTATCCTTCCGAGAAATACCGGCCTACAGTCTTGATTCTTCTTTTCTTCCTTTAAAGGAGATGGTAACGTAAAACTCGGAATCCAGAAAATCCGGTTTTTCTCACACGATCCTTCGCAGAGAAGGAACTTCCTACGTCAGTGCTTAAAACTTGCTGACGCAAGGTCGTTTGGGTTACAGGCGAGAAAACCCAGCAACATCTTTCTGACAGATTCTCACGGGAAACGAGGAGATAACCATAATTATCCGTCGTTTCATTTCCCGGATTTTTCGGCGAGTGACACGCGTTGAACATCCAACGGTCAAAAGAGCCGTTAGCACGTATCGCGACGAGATTTCGGGCTATAAATAGCCTTCTTCGTCCACCGTGACAATCTTCTGCTCTGACTCTGCACGCCATCACTAGCGCCAAGCCCTCACAGAGCCCTTTCCTGAACGCGTGTTCGCACCCAGGATCTCACCGGAATAACCGAGCGCCGCCAATCCGATGGTATCTCCGTCGACCTCCCCGACCCACGCCGCCTCCGGCGATGAGTCGACAAAGTCCACGGGTGCTGCGGCGGGCGAAGAAAACCTTTCCACCGCCGCAGATCTTGCGGGATCTTCCTCCGCGCCTGCCCCGCCGTTTGCACCCCAAATAATGAAGGGAAAAAACACACTCATCAGCGACAAGCTCGCAACCGCGGAGAACGCAGCGTCCGCTGCCGCCGGAGCTGAAGAAGAGACAGAAACTGCCGGAAATTGGAGTCCGAGCAGCATCACACCATCCCTCCTTCCGACGATGGAGCAGGAGGGGCTTTTGGCTAAAGGCAAATGGCGGAGCCCGGAAGACGAATCCGAGCCCATGCCAGAAGACGGAGAACGTGTCCTCCTTACTTCTCATATTGCGAGAGGTATGGGTTTACCACCTTCCGCCTTTTTCTTGGACGTCCTTAACCATTACGGCATTCAGCCACACAATCTTCCACCGAACTCCATTCTCTACCTAGCTGGCTTCCAAGCCCTTTTTGAAGGGTATTTAGGAATAGCTCCCAGACTAGATTTTTGGCAATATTGCTTTGGAGTGAAACGTAAACCCATAGAGGGCGTTCTTCCCACCCGTGGGACCATTTCTTTCACTCTTAGGAGATTCAGGGAAGACTGGTACCCAAAGGTAAAAACGTCGGAATCCGTCAAATTTTGGACGGGTTCCTTCTTTTACCATCATGACATCCCGTTTCCCGGGAAAGAAAACGGGGTTCCTCTATTTGTCAATTCTGCCGCCGTTCCTCAAGAGAGTTGGGCAATCGAAGCAGTGCAAACTTTGCAGGAAGACCTGATGAAGATAAAACGGCGTATCGCCAAACTCACCTCTTCTCAGCCTCCCCTAACTGGGACAGGCACTGTTTTGTGCTGGTTCGGCCGCCGTATTCAACCTCTCTCTTTCCGTTCACGACTCCTTTGCGACTACGAAGGGCCAGAAGATGGAATGAGGGGGACGGACAAAGCCTTCTCCAAAAGGGACTTCAAGAAACGAGTCAACCAATTGGTTGCTACTCGCGCCCAATACACGGAAAGTTTGGAAATGTATCACGAGGAAAACCCAGTCCCTAAGATATTTATACTTTCCTTGCTTTTGGGTTTCTCTCGGATTATCCCTTTTTCCTGATTTAATCGAGTACTTTGTCTTCTCCATAGTTCGACGAACTTCAGGGAGCTGATCTTGCATCCGACGCCGAGCTTGACGAATTACATGCCAGCTTTTATGGTGGCCGGAAACGCAAGAGGCAAGTAACCTTTGAAGAAGTGATAAATCTTGATGGAACTCCCATCGCTGCCTCCGGGTATTTTCCTGGAGCTTTATATTTATCATTCCCTTCCAGTTGTTTTGAGATATTTATTTCTCGGACGTTTCCCTTTTCACCCTTACTCCAGTTCCTTTAAAAGCAAAGAAATTGAAGAAACATAAGGCTACAGTCAAAGGAGAACCATCTTCCGCTGCAGTTTCTCCCCCTTCAGCTGTATTCAGCGGGGAAGAAAAAATCACAAACCCGGGCGCAGAATTTCTGAGGTCTAGCCAGCCTATTGCATCCAACATGGATGCGAGGGAAAGGGCGGGATCAGAGATGGGTAGAAATCTTCGAGCATCTGGGAAGGACGAACCCATTCCCACTTTTAACAGGAATTTCCAGGTAAAGGAGGAACCATTCGATGAACTCGGATATATTCGCCCAGAAGCTAGAAAATTCTTCGCTCCTGCCCGTCTAATCCGTCCTTGGCCACAAGGCGGGCTAATTGTCCGCAATGACTTCGTATTTTTCACCTCGTCAGGTCATTCAGGATGGCCTTTACCACGTTGGAATCCTTTTCTCTGAGTATGTAAAGGATTTCAATGAAACCTTGTCAAATTTGCAGGAAATGAGCCAGGTAATATCTCTAGCCCCCAAGCAATAAGTCGAAAGCATGCTCTCCGCTTACTGCTTCTTATTACGCTTGTTTTTAACTTAAGCGTCTTACGTTCATTTCCGCGTTTCAGCATGCTGCTGATAAGATAAACTTGGAAATTTTTAACAAGCTTAACATCAAGAATGAAGAGGTGAAAACCCTTCTATCTATTATTGATGTTAAGAAAGCGGAGCTGGCATCATCTCAGCTAAAGCTATCGGAAACAACAGGTATGCTTTATTCTCTGAAGTTTCTTTATCCAGTTTTTTGTCTAAGTACTTTCTCGAGTTCTCCTAAACTCGGAATTTTTACCTTGCTTTCCAGCTGCTTTGGCTAAGGCCAAGGAAATAGCTGAAGATGCCGGCAATGCCGAGTTTCTCCGAAAGGAGAATTTGGACCTTCATAAGAATCTTATGAAGGCTCAAAAGGATCTGGAGGCCAGCAACATGGCCCTTGGTATTGCTCAATCTAAGGCCTCCCAGCAGGCGGACAAGGACAAGGCTACTATCCAAGACTTGGAAAACGCCTTAAACCTTCGCCTGGAGGAAGGCTCCGAAATCGACAAGATTCTCGGTAAGTTTATTTTCATTTACCGGTTTTTCCATGTCTTGCTTTCTTTCTCTGCTTTTTCGCTTAACCTTTTGGTTGTTTGTCTGGAAAAAAACAGGAGATAACCCAGATCTTACTCGGATTGAGAGAATCTGAGCCTTTGGGAAGGTGTGGACTGCGATCAAAGCTGCTGGCATGCAGTTGGTCAACAAGTTCCTTCCCACCAGGACTGGGGAATTCTCGGAATTTGAGAAACTTCCGGGAGCTATCCTGGAGGTGGCGGAATCCAAGGAGTCCACCTTGCGCTCCGCAGCACGGGGTGGTGCACGCATGGCTCTCGGCCTTATGCGTATGCATTACCCTGGTGCCAAATCTTGGCGCGTGGCATCCGGTATCCCTCAAGGATACACGGAAACCCAGCGAACCACCATCTTTGATGAGATCAAGTGTCACGCCACCAAGATTGCCTCCATGGTGAACATCTCCATCACCTATCCAGAAGAGGAGATCCCCGAAGCCCCCGAGAATGACAGCAACGAAGAAGACTCGGATGCTTGAAGGGCTGTCTTTAACCTGGATGGTGGAAGTAGAAAATAGGAGCATTACTGCACTTTACAATGTAAACTTATATTGTAATGCTTCTATCCTTTTGTATAAACAAGTACTCCGCCTTTTGCAGTTTAATTATGAAATCCTTTGCAAGTTTTCCGGGTTTTTATATTCCTTATCTTCTAAGTTCTCTGGCTTATGTGTTTTAACTGTCCTTAGTGTTTGAAATGGCTCAATAGTATTATGAATCGTCATGCCAAGTTACTGGGTAAAACCAATCAGTTCAAACTCGGAAACATGGATCATACTAATGGCATTTTTACTAACTAGCTTCAGTGACCCAACACACAAACAATCAGATAATGCTTAGAGAACAGTAAGGAATTTTTTCAATGAAACTTGGGCACGCAGGCACAATCCGAGTTTCCTTTAGCCTTTGGCAGGCTGAAAATCATTCAGTTTTTAAACGCCGAGCACGCAGGCACAATTCGGGTTAACATTGAGTATTTTGTAAGATCATTGGGAAATAGATAAGGTGGAATCGTGTTTTGAACTATAATAAACTTGTAAAAAACATGGATATAAGAATTCCGACAACTTTATTTCATGATCTCAAAGATGTTTACATAGAATTGAACTAAGTATAGAAGGGACGTAACTGCTGGATACTCCAGGGCCTCTTTGTCTCTCCTAGCTCATCATCTATCTTTCTCTTTCTTTTGCGATTCGGCTTCTCGGGATCATCTTCCGTATCGCGAATGTCAACAAGATAATATGATCCGTTCCTCATGGCTTTACTGATGACAAATGGTCCTTCCCATACTGGGTCCAGTTTGTGCTTTCTTTGCTGCACCAATCTTAGCACTAGGTCACCTTCTTTAAAAGAACGATGCCTGATTTTCCGACTATGATAACGTCGTAAACCTTGATGATAGATGGCGGATCTTTGGAGCACAAGTTCTCGTTCCTCTTCTAAGAGGTCGACGGCATCCTGTCGTGCTTTTTCGGCATCCGAGTCATCGAAATCTTGCACTCTTGGGCTATCATGGATCATGTCCGTTGGAAGGATTGCCTCCGCACCGTAAACTAGGAAAAACGGGGTTTGCCCTGTTGACCTGTTCGGTGTTGTTCGAATACTCCAAAGCACGGAAGGTAACTCTTCTACCCATGCTCCAGCTGCTCTATGAAGAGGAGATTCGAGTCTTGGACGTATTCCTTGCAGGATTGAGCTATTCATTCTTTCAACTTGTCCGTTGGATTGCGGGTGTGCCACAGATGCGAGATCTAGGCGAATTCCCGTTTGTCGGCAATATTTTGCCAACTCTCCAATGGAAAAGTTTGTCCCATTGTCGGTTATTATGCTGTGTGGAACGCCGTATCTCATGACTATGTCAATGATGAAATTTCTGGCAGTTACACCGTCAAGTTAGTTGATGGGTTTAGCCTCCACCCACTTGGTATATTTGTCCACAGCTACAAGTAGATGTGTAAGTCCGCCTCGTGCAGTTTTGAATGGTCCCATCATATCTAGCCCCCAGACCGCAAAGGGCCATGTAATGGGGATAGTTTTGAGTGCTTGGGCTGGCATATTAGTCTGCTTGGCGGAATACTGACATCCTTCACATGTGTTTACTATGTGCTCAGCATCTGTCTTGGCTGTTAGCCAGAAAAACCCGGCACGGAATGCTTTTTTAACTATGCTTTTTGATTGAGCATGATTTCCGCAATCTCCGGCATGGATTTCTTGCAGGATTTCTCGTCCTTCTTCTGGTGAAATACATCGCAGAAAAATTCCGAAAGTACTGTGTTTATACAGGCAATTGTTAATTACCGTGTATCCTTTGCATCGGCGCTGGATTTGTCTTAGCAAGACTTCATCTGCTCCTTCCGGGTACTTCTGATTAACTAAGAAGTTTATATATGGTATTGTCCAATCCGGGTTAGCGAGCATGACTTCAATTGACTCGGAAGCCAGAGGATAGTCAACATCTCCACCTTTTATCGATGGTTCGTACAAATGTTGGACGAAAACACCTGATGGTAGGATTTTTACCCTTTCTGATCCCATGCGGGCTAACGCATCTGCGTTCCAATTGTCCTCCCGTTTAACATGGAGTACTTCGAATCCGAAGAAACAAATGGCGAACTCGTCCACCGTTCTCCGATATTCGGCCATTATGGGGCTTTTTGCGTCCCAAGTTTGGTTGAGCTGATGCTGTACCAAATCTGAATCGACATAGCACAAAATGCGCTTGACCCCTATTTCTTTTGCAATATGCAAGCCATGAAGCAAAGCTTCGTATTCTGCCACGTTGTTGCTGCCGTTGAAGTGTATTTGTAATACATACTCCATTGTGTCCCCTTTAGGGGATTTTAAAACTACACCAGCTCCAGCGCCCTCCTTCATCTTGGATCCATCAAAATGCATGATCCAGTACTCGGACTCCGACATTGGTGTTTTCTCCATTGCTTCCGTCCAGTCGGCGACAAAATCTGCCAAAACCTGGAATTTTATTGCCGTCCTGGGCTGATACTTAATGTCGAAGGCTGCTAACTCGATGCCCCATTTGGCTACTCGGCCAGTCGCCTCCGCATTGTTTATTATATCCCATAGTGGTGCTTTACATACCACCATTATGGAATGTCCTTGGAAGTAATGGCGAAGTTTTCTGGATGCGAAAAATACGCCATATGCCAGTTTTTGATAATGTGGATACCTTTGTTTGGACTCGGAGAAAACTTCACTTATATAATATACTGGATGCTGGTCTGGTATGCTCTGTTCGTCTTTCTTCCGTTCCACAACAATTACTGCATTGATAACCCGGTTTGTAGCCGTAAGGTACAATAACATAGGTTCTTCGTCTTTTGGCGATGCCAAAATCGGAGCTTTCATCAAAGTTTCTTTTAACTGGGTTAACGCCGCATCTGCTTCTTCTGTCCACTCGAATTTGTCGGATTTTTTCAGCAACTTGTAGAGTGGTAAAGCTTTGTCCCCCAGCGGAACCCGTCAATCTTTGGACATCTTTTACACACGTAGGCTTGGAAATGTTTAAGATTGCTTTGATCTTTTCTGGGTTAACTTCTATTCCTCTATGAGAAACGATGAAACCCAGAAGTTTTCCTGAGGGAACCCCGAATACACACTGACGAAGATATGGATCCTGGACGCTGCGGGTAAGGACACCCCGTCTCAGGCCCAAGGTTAAGGCCCAAGAAGAGGAGCCCTTGGAGTATTCTAGAAGGCCCACGTGAAGCCCACCCGCAAGACTTGCGGGTCAAGACAAGAACTCCTATACGTAATCTACTAGGACTCATGTAACCCCCTCCTGGCTGCATATATAAAGCGAGGAGGGAGGAGCGAATCTGGACATCCAATCTAGGGATTCAATCTAGAGAGAGGAAGAGACAAGCCACAACTAGACTAGGCAATACACGGGATACCCCGTACGCCTCACCATGGCATCGCCATTGTAACAGCTCGACTATCTCGTCATAATACAGATCAGACAAGCAGGAGTAAGGGTTTTACCTCTACGAGGGCCCCGAACCTGGGTAAATCTTTCTCCTTGTTAGCCGTAGAGATCACCAGCGCGTATATCGTTCCTCTACTCGAAACCCTACCGGCTCATCCGGGGGATTTGTTGATACGACTCTTCGACAATTGGCGCCGTCTGTGGGAACGACACGCGTTGGATCTACGGTCTCGCCGGCCTCATCTACGTCAAGCTTCGGGTCCTCGACCCCATGGATTCTATCTACTTTCGGCTCCTTCAACTTCATCGAGCACTCGCCGGCCTCGCGCACGGCTTTCATCATCTACAATCGAAAATCAACACCGTTCTTCACGCGCAGGCTGCAGGACAGCAGCAACGTACATATTGCGGACGCCATCAACGGCGGCTCGAAACTCATCTGGAAAATTCCTTCGGTGGAAAGATGCGCAATCAAATTATCTACAGTCTCCAAAAAGAATCGGCGAATTCCGACGGTTAGATCTCCGTGGATGACCCGAACACCGAAGCCCTGTCAGAATCTGACGGAACTCCGCGCGACTTCGGGAAAACAATTCTCACAGTCGACTCGGAAATCAATTCGACAATCAAACCGTTGAACAGCTGCGGAATACAATCCCGCACCACTCCGTCTTTTTTGAGTCAATTCCAACGGTTAGATCTCCGTCAGCGGCTCGCGCACTGCGACACGTTTTGGATCTCTGCGAGTCCGCGAATTCAAGTCGCAGATCCGTTTTCGTCAATCTGCGAGTCGACACAAAGGTCAATCAACAAAACATGGCGACTCGCCATAATAGTGCCCGGGGGCTCGACATCAACATTGCCCTCCGTGTACACACAACAAACATCGCGACTCCGCCGCGTCGAGTCCTTCCGATGAACATCGCGACTCCGCCGCGTCAACTCGGTCCGCCGCGTCGAGTCCTTCGGGCAAACATGGGTCCGCCGTGTCGAGTCCTTCGGACAAACATCACGACTCCTCCGCGTCGACTCGGTCCGCCGCGTCGAGTCCTTCGAGCAAACATCGCGACTCCGCCGCGTCAACTCGGTCCGCCGCGTCGAGTCCTTCGGGCAAACATGGGTCCGCCGTGTCGAGTCCTTCGGGCAAACATCGCGACTCCGCCGCGTCGACTCGGTCCGCCGCGTCGAGTCCTTCCGATGAACATCGCGACTCCGCCGCGTCAACTCCGTCCGCCGCGTCGAGTCCTTCGGGCAAACATGGGTCCGCCGTGTCGAGTCCTTCGGACAAACATCACGACTCCGCCGCGTCGACTCGGTCCGCCGCGTCGAGTCCTTCGAGCAAACATCGCGACTCCGCCGCGTCGACTCGGTCCGCCGCGTCGAGTCCTTCGGACAAACATCACGACTCCGCCGCGTCGACTCGATCCGCCGTGTCGAGTCCTTCGGATAAACATCGCGACTCCGCCGCAACGACTCGGTCCGCCGCGTCGAAGTCCTTCGGGCAAACATCGCGACTCCGCCGCGTCGACTCGGTCCGCCGCATCGAGTCCTTCGGACAAATATCGCGACTCCACCTCGTCGACTTTGTCCGCCTCGTCGGGTCCTTCCAAGAAACATCGCGACTCCGCCGCACAACTCCGCTACATCGAATTCTCTCGACTAAGCTTCTCGGGGCTGTCCTTCGCCGCAGCCACACTCGTTGCTCGGGGGCTACGCTGCAAAGTAGACGCACTCGAGAATTCGCCGCAGCCGCACTCGACACTCGGGGGCTGAGGCGCGAAACAGCCGCACTCGACACACGAGTTCGGTTCATCGATTCCGGCAATATCACTCAGCACCGCCTCGCCGACCACGACAGTGTCATACAAAGATAAGAACCACAACGTCGGCTGCAACTTCGACAGTCGACACATATCCTCCGCTCGGAGTCGACAATCGACACAATCCTCCGCTCGGAGTCGATAATCGACACAATCCTCCGCTCGGAGTCGACACATATCCTTCGCTCGGAGTCGACGCATATCCTACTCCGGGAGTCGACGCATGTCCTCCTCCGCGAGCCAACAGAAGACAAGCACACGGGGTTAGCTTCAGAACAACTTGAGCCTATGCCCGACTCTGCGAGTCGAACATAGCCTCGGGGGCTACTCCCATCGGGAGCACTGCCGTGCACCCGATAGATTGAAGAAGCGACGTTACAAGATCTTTGAGTCTATGCCCGATTACAAATAATCGCACATAGACTCGGGGGCTACTCCCATCGGGAGCGCTGGCCGCGCAACCGACGAGCGCTACACGCGCACTCAACATACTACCACGTCGTAAGCATCTAACACGTTGGACGCGTATCTGAGGAGCTCTGTCAGATATCTTCGTCCAGGTCCTTATTGTGGTCGTACAAACCGCATATTAATTCGGATGAAGAAAAGCAAAACATCAAACTTGTCCGTCTCGACGAGACACATACGACAACGCGGGCCAATTCGCGAAATCAGAACATCTTGAAGACTTTTCGGCTCCATCTTCTTGTGTGGACTCGGTGGCTGAGCGTCCGCGTCAACTACACGACTTCCACGTCGTCGTGCGACTCCGCCACGTCCTCGTCGACTACACGACTTCCGCGTCGACTCCGTCCGCCGTGTCGAGTACTCCTCCACCGCGTCGACTCCGACATGTCTAGTCTCTGACACTTCTCGCCACGTCCCATCGGGAGGCAGAACAAGTGCTCAGTGCACCACGACATCACGCGACTGTCAGCCATCAGGCTTATGTCTCTTCGGAATCTTCAAACAAAAAGACACTCGCCACGCAGCGGGGAGAAGATTGTGAGTATGCGGCTCCCGCAAAAACCACGACTCCACACTACGATGTACAGACACATCACTCGAAACAAAAAGACATCACTTGTTACGCGTCCAAAAGAAAATCAAGACGCGAAATATCTTTCGCATAAGGTCCCTAACACGAAATTTCTTTCGTATGGGCACATCGAAGACGCGAAATATCTTTCGCATAAGGTCCCTAACACGAAATGTCTTTCGTATGGGCACATCGAAGACGCGAAATCTCTTTCGCATAAGCTCCCTAACACGAAATTTCTTTCGTATGGGCACATCGAAGACGCGAAATCTCTTTCGCATAAGCTCCCTAACACGAAATTTCTTTCGTATGGGCATATCAAGACGCGAAATATCTTTCGCATAAGGTCCCTAACACGAAATTTCTTTCGTATGGGCATATCAAGACGCGAAATCTCTTTCGCATAAGCTCCCTAACACGAAATCTCTTTCGTATGGGCACATCAAAGACGCGGAATCTCTTTCGCATAAACACCCTAACACGAAATCTCTTTCGTATGGGCATAATCAAGACGCGAAATTTCTTTCGCATAAGCACCCTGACACGAAATCTCTTTCGTATGGACGCGAAATTTCTTTCGCACAGTCACCCTGACACGAAATCTCTTTCGCATGGACACGAAATCTCTTTCGTATGGGAACATCATGACGTGAAATCTCTTTCACAGGAAAAAATACCCTACACACGAAAACTCTTTCGTATGGGCACAACATCCCAAACATGAAAACTCTTTCATATGGGTATAAAACTCCTAACACGAAAACTCTTTCGTATGGATAAAACTACTCGAGTAGGCAGAACCTGCTATTCATTCACATGATGTTTGCACATCATAAACCTGGATTGTTCAGCCGACTAGGCACATCCGGATGCCGTATTCTTTCGAGTACGAAGGTAAGACCCAAGGATCTCTCTTTTGGGCCTGGAATCGCACTCAAGCTGCGTCCTCCGGTAAACTTTCCGTGTCAACAACACGAAGAAAAATCCTAGCGGACGCGCCGGGTACCCCTTTAGGTTGAGTTCGACTCGGTAAGACCTCCACGGCCCAGTCGCAACGATCACCTCGCCGAATTCGAGTCGGAGGTCTCGAACTCGTGTAGGCCAGAACCGTGTTTGCCCTAGATGCAATTAATTGGCCCTGATCTTTCGGGAGAGCCAAGCGACTGAGCCACATCCTTCTACGAAAACAGCCAACACAAGGCACATTTAACACTCGATGCTCGAGTACAGAAGCGCTTCACGCACAGGGTATACACCCTCAAAAACAGGCGATTGAATGACCAATCGAAGAAATCAAGAACGGACTTTGAGTGCTTACCCGACTATTCTCAGTCGAATAAACACTCGGGGGCTACTGACGAAGATATGGATCCTGGACGCTGCGGGTAAGGACACCCCGTCTCAGGCCCAAGGTTAAGGCCCAAGAAGAGGAGCCCTTGGAGTATTCTAGAAGGCCCACGTGAAGCCCACCCGCAAGACTTGCGGGTCAAGACAAGAACTCCTATACGTAATCTACTAGGACTCATGTAACCCCCTCCTGGCTGCATATATAAAGCGAGGAGGGAGGAGCGAATCTGGACATCCAATCTAGGGATTCAATCTAGAGAGAGGAAGAGACAAGCCACGACTAGACTAGGCAATACACGGGATACCCCGTACGCCTCACCATGGCATCGCCATTGTAACAGCTCGACTATCTCGTCATAATACAGATCAGACAAGCAGGAGTAAGGGTTTTACCTCTACGAGGGCCCCGAACCTGGGTAAATCTTTCTCCTTGTTAGCCGTAGAGATCACCAGCGCGTATATCGTTCCTCTACTCGAAACCCTACCGGCTCATCCGGGGGATTTGTTGATACGACTCTTCGACAATTCCTTGGAGTATTCTAGAAGGCCCACGTGAAGCCCACCCGCAAGACTTGCGGGTCAAGACAAGAACTCCTATACGTAATCTACTAGGACTCATGTAACCCCCTCCTGGCTGCATATATAAAGCGAGGAGGGAGGAGCGAATCTGGACATCCAATCTAGGGATTCAATCTAGAGAGAGGAAGAGACAAGCCACAACTAGACTAGGCAATACACGGGATACCCCGTACGCCTCACCATGGCATCGCCATTGTAACAGCTCGACTATCTCGTCATAATACAGATCAGACAAGCAGGAGTAAGGGTTTTACCTCTACGAGGGCCCCGAACCTGGGTAAATCTTTCTCCTTGTTAGCCGTAGAGATCACCAGCGCGTATATCGTTCCTCTACTCGAAACCCTACCGGCTCATCCGGGGGATTTGTTGATACGACTCTTCGACAATTGGCGCCGTCTGTGGGAACGACACGCGTTGGATCTACGGTCTCGCCGGCCTCATCTACGTCAAGCTTCGGGTCCTCGACCCCATGGATTCTATCTACTTTCGGCTCCTTCAACTTCATCGAGCACTCGCCGGCCTCGCGCACGGTTTTCATCATCTACAATCGAAAATCAACACCGTTCTTCACGCGCAGGCTGCAGGACAGCAGCAACGTACATATTGCGGACGCCATCAACGGCGGCTCGAAACTCATCTGGAAAATTCCTTCGGTGGAAAGATGCGCAATCAAATTATCTACAGTCTCCAAAAAGAATCGGCGAATTCCGACGGTTAGATCTCCGTGGATGACCCGAACACCGAAGCCCTGTCAGAATCTGACGGAACTCCGCGCGACTTCGGGAAAACAATTCTCACAGTCGACTCGGAAATCAATTCGACAATCAAACCGTTGAACAGCTGCGGAATACAATCCCGCACCACTCCGTCTTTTTTGAGTCAATTCCAACGGTTAGATCTCCGTCAGCGGCTCGCGCACTGCGACACGTTTTGGATCTCTGCGAGTCCGCGAATTCAAGTCGCAGATCCGTTTTCGTCAATCTGCGAGTCGACACAAAGGTCAATCAACAAAACATGGCGACTCGCCATAATAGTGCCCGGGGGCTCGACATCAACATTGCCCTCCGTGTACACACAACAAACATCGCGACTCCGCCGCGTCGAGTCCTTCCGATGAACATCGCGACTCCGCCGCGTCAACTCGGTCCGCCGCGTCGAGTCCTTCGGGCAAACATGGGTCCGCCGTGTCGAGTCCTTCGGACAAACATCACGACTCCTCCGCGTCGACTCGGTCCGCCGCGTCGAGTCCTTCGAGCAAACATCGCGACTCCGCCGCGTCAACTCGGTCCGCCGCGTCGAGTCCTTCGGGCAAACATGGGTCCGCCGTGTCGAGTCCTTCGGGCAAACATCGCGACTCCGCCGCGTCGACTCGGTCCGCCGCGTCGAGTCCTTCCGATGAACATCGCGACTCCGCCGCGTCAACTCCGTCCGCCGCGTCGAGTCCTTCGGGCAAACATGGGTCCGCCGTGTCGAGTCCTTCGGACAAACATCACGACTCCGCCGCGTCGACTCGGTCCGCCGCGTCGAGTCCTTCGAGCAAACATCGCGACTCCGCCGCGTCGACTCGGTCCGCCGCGTCGAGTCCTTCGGACAAACATCACGACTCCGCCGCGTCGACTCGATCCGCCGTGTCGAGTCCTTCGGATAAACATCGCGACTCCGCCGCAACGACTCGGTCCGCCGCGTCGAAGTCCTTCGGGCAAACATCGCGACTCCGCCGCGTCGACTCGGTCCGCCGCATCGAGTCCTTCGGACAAATATCGCGACTCCACCTCGTCGACTTTGTCCGCCTCGTCGGGTCCTTCCAAGAAACATCGCGACTCCGCCGCACAACTCCGCTACATCGAATTCTCTCGACTAAGCTTCTCGGGGCTGTCCTTCGCCGCAGCCACACTCGTTGCTCGGGGGCTACGCTGCAAAGTAGACGCACTCGAGAATTCGCCGCAGCCGCACTCGACACTCGGGGGCTGAGGCGCGAAACAGCCGCACTCGACACACGAGTTCGGTTCATCGATTCCGGCAATATCACTCAGCACCGCCTCGCCGACCACGACAGTGTCATACAAAGATAAGAACCACAACGTCGGCTGCAACTTCGACAGTCGACACATATCCTCCGCTCGGAGTCGACAATCGACACAATCCTCCGCTCGGAGTCGATAATCGACACAATCCTCCGCTCGGAGTCGACACATATCCTTCGCTCGGAGTCGACGCATATCCTACTCCGGGAGTCGACGCATGTCCTCCTCCGCGAGCCAACAGAAGACAAGCACACGGGGTTAGCTTCAGAACAACTTGAGCCTATGCCCGACTCTGCGAGTCGAACATAGCCTCGGGGGCTACTCCCATCGGGAGCACTGCCGTGCACCCGATAGATTGAAGAAGCGACGTTACAAGATCTTTGAGTCTATGCCCGATTACAAATAATCGCACATAGACTCGGGGGCTACTCCCATCGGGAGCGCTGGCCGCGCAACCGACGAGCGCTACACGCGCACTCAACATACTACCACGTCGTAAGCATCTAACACGTTGGACGCGTATCTGAGGAGCTCTGTCAGATATCTTCGTCCAGGTCCTTATTGTGGTCGTACAAACCGCATATTAATTCGGATGAAGAAAAGCAAAACATCAAACTTGTCCGTCTCGACGAGACACATACGACAACGCGGGCCAATTCGCGAAATCAGAACATCTTGAAGACTTTTCGGCTCCATCTTCTTGTGTGGACTCGGTGGCTGAGCGTCCGCGTCAACTACACGACTTCCACGTCGTCGTGCGACTCCGCCACGTCCTCGTCGACTACACGACTTCCGCGTCGACTCCGTCCGCCGTGTCGAGTACTCCTCCACCGCGTCGACTCCGACATGTCTAGTCTCTGACACTTCTCGCCACGTCCCATCGGGAGGCAGAACAAGTGCTCAGTGCACCACGACATCACGCGACTGTCAGCCATCAGGCTTATGTCTCTTCGGAATCTTCAAACAAAAAGACACTCGCCACGCAGCGGGGAGAAGATTGTGAGTATGCGGCTCCCGCAAAAACCACGACTCCACACTACGATGTACAGACACATCACTCGAAACAAAAAGACATCACTTGTTACGCGTCCAAAAGAAAATCAAGACGCGAAATATCTTTCGCATAAGGTCCCTAACACGAAATTTCTTTCGTATGGGCACATCGAAGACGCGAAATATCTTTCGCATAAGGTCCCTAACACGAAATGTCTTTCGTATGGGCACATCGAAGACGCGAAATCTCTTTCGCATAAGCTCCCTAACACGAAATTTCTTTCGTATGGGCACATCGAAGACGCGAAATCTCTTTCGCATAAGCTCCCTAACACGAAATTTCTTTCGTATGGGCATATCAAGACGCGAAATATCTTTCGCATAAGGTCCCTAACACGAAATTTCTTTCGTATGGGCATATCAAGACGCGAAATCTCTTTCGCATAAGCTCCCTAACACGAAATCTCTTTCGTATGGGCACATCAAAGACGCGGAATCTCTTTCGCATAAACACCCTAACACGAAATCTCTTTCGTATGGGCATAATCAAGACGCGAAATTTCTTTCGCATAAGCACCCTGACACGAAATCTCTTTCGTATGGACGCGAAATTTCTTTCGCACAGTCACCCTGACACGAAATCTCTTTCGCATGGACACGAAATCTCTTTCGTATGGGAACATCATGACGTGAAATCTCTTTCACAGGAAAAAATACCCTACACACGAAAACTCTTTCGTATGGGCACAACATCCCAAACATGAAAACTCTTTCATATGGGTATAAAACTCCTAACACGAAAACTCTTTCGTATGGATAAAACTACTCGAGTAGGCAGAACCTGCTATTCATTCACATGATGTTTGCACATCATAAACCTGGATTGTTCAGCCGACTAGGCACATCCGGATGCCGTATTCTTTCGAGTACGAAGGTAAGACCCAAGGATCTCTCTTTTGGGCCTGGAATCGCACTCAAGCTGCGTCCTCCGGTAAACTTTCCGTGTCAACAACACGAAGAAAAATCCTAGCGGACGCGCCGGGTACCCCTTTAGGTTGAGTTCGACTCGGTAAGACCTCCACGGCCCATTCGCAACGATCACCTCGCCGAATTCGAGTCGGAGGTCTCGAACTCGTGTAGGCCAGAACCGTGTTTGCCCTAGATGCAATTAATTGGCCCTGATCTTTCGGGAGAGCCAAGCGACTGAGCCACATCCTTCTACGAAAACAGCCAACACAAGGCACATTTAACACTCGATGCTCGAGTACAGAAGCGCTTCACGCACAGGGTATACACCCTCAAAAACAGGCGATTGAATGACCAATCGAAGAAATCAAGAACGGACTTTGAGTGCTTACCCGACTATTCTCAGTCGAATAAACACTCGGGGGCTACTGACGAAGATATGGATCCTGGACGCTGCGGGTAAGGACACCCCGTCTCAGGCCCAAGGTTAAGGCCCAAGAAGAGGAGCCCTTGGAGTATTCTAGAAGGCCCACGTGAAGCCCACCCGCAAGACTTGCGGGTCAAGACAAGAACTCCTATACGTAATCTACTAGGACTCATGTAACCCCCTCCTGGCTGCATATATAAAGCGAGGAGGGAGGAGCGAATCTGGACATCCAATCTAGGGATTCAATCTAGAGAGAGGAAGAGACAAGCCACAACTAGACTAGGCAATACACGGGATACCCCGTACGCCTCACCATGGCATCGCCATTGTAACAGCTCGACTATCTCGTCATAATACAGATCAGACAAGCAGGAGTAAGGGTTTTACCTCTACGAGGGCCCCGAACCTGGGTAAATCTTTCTCCTTGTTAGCCGTAGAGATCACCAGCGCGTATATCGTTCCTCTACTCGAAACCCTACCGGCTCATCCGGGGGATTTGTTGATACGACTCTTCGACAATTCCTTGGAGTATTCTAGAAGGCCCACGTGAAGCCCACCCGCAAGACTTGCGGGTCAAGACAAGAACTCCTATACGTAATCTACTAGGACTCATGTAACCCCCTCCTGGCTGCATATATAAAGCGAGGAGGGAGGAGCGAATCTGGACATCCAATCTAGGGATTCAATCTAGAGAGAGGAAGAGACAAGCCACAACTAGACTAGGCAATACACGGGATACCCCGTACGCCTCACCATGGCATCGCCATTGTAACAGCTCGACTATCTCGTCATAATACAGATCAGACAAGCAGGAGTAAGGGTTTTACCTCTACGAGGGCCCCGAACCTGGGTAAATCTTTCTCCTTGTTAGCCGTAGAGATCACCAGCGCGTATATCGTTCCTCTACTCGAAACCCTACCGGCTCATCCGGGGGATTTGTTGATACGACTCTTCGACAATTGGCGCCGTCTGTGGGAACGACACGCGTTGGATCTACGGTCTCGCCGGCCTCATCTACGTCAAGCTTCGGGTCCTCGACCCCATGGATTCTATCTACTTTCGGCTCCTTCAACTTCATCGAGCACTCGCCGGCCTCGCGCACGGTTTTCATCATCTACAATCGAAAATCAACACCGTTCTTCACGCGCAGGCTGCAGGACAGCAGCAACGTACATATTGCGGACGCCATCAACGGCGGCTCGAAACTCATCTGGAAAATTCCTTCGGTGGAAAGATGCGCAATCAAATTATCTACAGTCTCCAAAAAGAATCGGCGAATTCCGACGGTTAGATCTCCGTGGATGACCCGAACACCGAAGCCCTGTCAGAATCTGACGGAACTCCGCGCGACTTCGGGAAAACAATTCTCACAGTCGACTCGGAAATCAATTCGACAATCAAACCGTTGAACAGCTGCGGAATACAATCCCGCACCACTCCGTCTTTTTTGAGTCAATTCCAACGGTTAGATCTCCGTCAGCAGCTCGCGCACTGCGACACGTTTTGGATCTCTGCGAGTCCGCGAATTCAAGTCGCAGATCCGTTTTCGTCAATCTGCGAGTCGACACAAAGGTCAATCAACAAAACATGGCGACTCGCCATAATAGTGCCCGGGGGCTCGACATCAACATTGCCCTCCGTGTACACACAACAAACATCGCGACTCCGCCGCGTCGAGTCCTTCCGATGAACATCGCGACTCCGCCGCGTCAACTCGGTCCGCCGCGTCGAGTCCTTCGGGCAAACATGGGTCCGCCGTGTCGAGTCCTTCGGACAAACATCACGACTCCTCCGCGTCGACTCGGTCCGCCGCGTCGAGTCCTTCGAGCAAACATCGCGACTCCGCCGCGTCAACTCGGTCCGCCGCGTCGAGTCCTTCGGGCAAACATGGGTCCGCCGTGTCGAGTCCTTCGGGCAAACATCGCGACTCCGCCGCGTCGACTCGGTCCGCCGCGTCGAGTCCTTCCGATGAACATCGCGACTCCGCCGCGTCAACTCCGTCCGCCGCGTCGAGTCCTTCGGGCAAACATGGGTCCGCCGTGTCGAGTCCTTCGGACAAACATCACGACTCCGCCGCGTCGACTCGGTCCGCCGCGTCGAGTCCTTCGAGCAAACATCGCGACTCCGCCGCGTCGACTCGGTCCGCCGCGTCGAGTCCTTCGGACAAACATCACGACTCCGCCGCGTCGACTCGATCCGCCGTGTCGAGTCCTTCGGATAAACATCGCGACTCCGCCGCAACGACTCGGTCCGCCGCGTCGAAGTCCTTCGGGCAAACATCGCGACTCCGTCGCGTCGACTCGGTCCGCCGCATCGAGTCCTTCGGACAAATATCGCGACTCCACCTCGTCGACTTTGTCCGCCTCGTCGGGTCCTTCCAAGAAACATCGCGACTCCGCCGCACAACTCCGCTACATCGAATTCTCTCGACTAAGCTTCTCGGGGCTGTCCTTCGCCGCAGCCACACTCGTTGCTCGGGGGCTACGCTGCAAAGTAGACGCACTCGAGAATTCGCCGCAGCCGCACTCGACACTCGGGGGCTGAGGCGCGAAACAGCCGCACTCGACACACGAGTTCGGTTCATCGATTCCGGCAATATCACTCAGCACCGCCTCGCCGACCACGACAGTGTCATACAAAGATAAGAACCACAACGTCGGCTGCAACTTCGACAGTCGACACATATCCTCCGCTCGGAGTCGACAATCGACACAATCCTCCGCTCGGAGTCGATAATCGACACAATCCTCCGCTCGGAGTCGACACATATCCTTCGCTCGGAGTCGACGCATATCCTACTCCGGGAGTCGACGCATGTCCTCCTCCGCGAGCCAACAGAAGACAAGCACACGGGGTTAGCTTCAGAACAACTTGAGCCTATGCCCGACTCTGCGAGTCGAACATAGCCTCGGGGGCTACTCCCATCGGGAGCACTGCCGTGCACCCGATAGATTGAAGAAGCGACGTTACAAGATCTTTGAGTCTATGCCCGATTACAAATAATCGCACATAGACTCGGGGGCTACTCCCATCGGGAGCGCTGGCCGCGCAACCGACGAGCGCTACACGCGCACTCAACATACTACCACGTCGTAAGCATCTAACACGTTGGACGCGTATCTGAGGAGCTCTGTCAGATATCTTCGTCCAGGTCCTTATTGTGGTCGTACAAACCGCATATTAATTCGGATGAAGAAAAGCAAAACATCAAACTTGTCCGTCTCGACGAGACACATACGACAACGCGGGCCAATTCGCGAAATCAGAACATATTGAAGACTTTTCGGCTCCATCTTCTTGTGTGGACTCGGTGGCTGAGCGTCCGCGTCAACTACACGACTTCCACGTCGTCGTGCGACTCCGCCACGTCCTCGTCGACTACACGACTTCCGCGTCGACTCCGTCCGCCGTGTCGAGTACTCCTCCACCGCGTCGACTCCGACATGTCTAGTCTCTGACACTTCTCGCCACGTCCCATCGGGAGGCAGAACAAGTGCTCAGTGCACCACGACATCACGCGACTGTCAGCCATCAGGCTTATGTCTCTTCGGAATCTTCAAACAAAAAGACACTCGCCACGCAGCGGGGAGAAGATTGTGAGTATGCGGCTCCCGCAAAAACCACGACTCCACACTACGATGTACAGACACATCACTCGAAACAAAAAGACATCACTTGTTACGCGTCCAAAAGAAAATCAAGACGCGAAATATCTTTCGCATAAGGTCCCTAACACGAAATTTCTTTCGTATGGGCACATCGAAGACGCGAAATATCTTTCGCATAAGGTCCCTAACACGAAATGTCTTTCGTATGGGCACATCGAAGACGCGAAATCTCTTTCGCATAAGCTCCCTAACACGAAATTTCTTTCGTATGGGCACATCGAAGACGCGAAATCTCTTTCGCATAAGCTCCCTAACACGAAATTTCTTTCGTATGGGCATATCAAGACGCGAAATATCTTTCGCATAAGGTCCCTAACACGAAATTTCTTTCGTATGGGCATATCAAGACGCGAAATCTCTTTCGCATAAGCTCCCTAACACGAAATCTCTTTCGTATGGGCACATCAAAGACGCGGAATCTCTTTCGCATAAACACCCTAACACGAAATCTCTTTCGTATGGGCATAATCAAGACGCGAAATTTCTTTCGCATAAGCACCCTGACACGAAATCTCTTTCGTATGGACGCGAAATTTCTTTCGCACAGTCACCCTGACACGAAATCTCTTTCGCATGGACACGAAATCTCTTTCGTATGGGAACATCATGACGTGAAATCTCTTTCACAGGAAAAAATACCCTACACACGAAAACTCTTTCGTATGGGCACAACATCCCAAACATGAAAACTCTTTCATATGGGTATAAAACTCCTAACACGAAAACTCTTTCGTATGGATAAAACTACTCGAGTAGGCAGAACCTGCTATTCATTCACATGATGTTTGCACATCATAAACCTGGATTGTTCAGCCGACTAGGCACATCCGGATGCCGTATTCTTTCGAGTACGAAGGTAAGACCCAAGGATCTCTCTTTTGGGCCTGGAATCGCACTCAAGCTGCGTCCTCCGGTAAACTTTCCGTGTCAACAACACGAAGAAAAATCCTAGCGGACGCGCCGGGTACCCCTTTAGGTTGAGTTCGACTCGGTAAGACCTCCACGGCCCAGTCGCAACGATCACCTCGCCGAATTCGAGTCGGAGGTCTCGAACTCGTGTAGGCCAGAACCGTGTTTGCCCTAGATGCAATTAATTGGCCCTGATCTTTCGGGAGAGCCAAGCGACTGAGCCACATCCTTCTACGAAAACAGCCAACACAAGGCACATTTAACACTCGATGCTCGAGTACAGAAGCGCTTCACGCACAGGGTATACACCCTCAAAAACAGGCGATTGAATGACCAATCGAAGAAATCAAGAACGGACTTTGAGTGCTTACCCGACTATTCTCAGTCGAATAAACACTCGGGGGCTACTGACGAAGATATGGATCCTGGACGCTGCGGGTAAGGACACCCCGTCTCAGGCCCAAGGTTAAGGCCCAAGAAGAGGAGCCCTTGGAGTATTCTAGAAGGCCCACGTGAAGCCCACCCGCAAGACTTGCGGGTCAAGACAAGAACTCCTATACGTAATCTACTAGGACTCATGTAACCCCCTCCTGGCTGCATATATAAAGCGAGGAGGGAGGAGCGAATCTGGACATCCAATCTAGGGATTCAATCTAGAGAGAGGAAGAGACAAGCCACAACTAGACTAGGCAATACACGGGATACCCCGTACGCCTCACCATGGCATCGCCATTGTAACAGCTCGACTATCTCGTCATAATACAGATCAGACAAGCAGGAGTAAGGGTTTTACCTCTACGAGGGCCCCGAACCTGGGTAAATCTTTCTCCTTGTTAGCCGTAGAGATCACCAGCGCGTATATCGTTCCTCTACTCGAAACCCTACCGGCTCATCCGGGGGATTTGTTGATACGACTCTTCGACACACACTTTAATGGATTTAACTTCATCTTGTAAGTGCGCAAGTTTTCGAAGGTTTCTCGTAAATCCTCAAGGAGTGTATTTCTTTCCTTGGTTACGACAGCAATGTCGTCCACGTAAACATGGATATTTTTGCCAATCTGACTATGCAAACAACGTTGCATGCAACGCTGGTAGGTGGCACCTGCGTTCTTCAGGCCAAATGGCATGGTTATGTAATAGTACGTCCCATAGGGGGTTATAAAAGAAGTCTTAATTTGATCTTCCTTTTTCACGCGTATTTGATGGTACCCGGAATATGCATCCAAAAAGCATAAGAGCTCAGAGCCTGCAGTGGCATCTATTATTTGATCGATTCGCGATAACGCAAACCTATCTTTTGGATACAGTTTGTTTAAACCGGTGTAATCTATACACATTCTAAGGGCAGTGGTATCTTTTTTCGGTACTAATACCGGATTTGCGGACCAATCGGTATGTATAACTTCTTCGATAAAGTCTGCTGCTAAAAGCCGGATAATTTCCCTGCCGATAGCCTTCCGTCTTCTTCCGTCGAATCGACGGAGACCTTGTTTGACGGGTTTGGAGCCTGGAATCACCTTAAGCTGATGCTCAGCAAGTTCCCTGGGTACGCCTGGCATGTCAGCTGGACACCAGGCAAAAATATCCCAGTTCTCACGGAGGAACTTGATGAGCTCGCTTTCCTATTTGTCGGTCATCCCAGTTCCCACTACGACAAATTTTGTCGGATCTTTGGGATCTAGGATTACCTGTCTTGTGTTCTCGGAGGCCTTGAAGCTATCTGCCGGCTTCCGAGTTTCTTTTCCTGCCGGCATTTCTGTCGGCGATACCTCTTTGGCCAGCTCCTTCAATTCTTCCTTTGCTATGATTTTTTCGGCGCAAAGGGCGTTTTCTTTTTCCAGCTTGTTTGCCAACTTGAAGTCTCCTGATATGGTGATTACTCCTCCTTTTGGCCCTGGCATCTTCAGCTTGTTATAGATATAACATGATCTTGCCATAAATTTGGCGAAAGCTGGACGTCCGAGTATCGCGTGATACACGCTTTCGAACGGCACCACTTCGAAGGATACTTTTTCCTGACGGAAGTGATCTTTTTCTCCGAAAGTGACATCTAGGGAAATTTATCCTAGGGATCTTGCTTGCCTGCCAGGAACAATGCCGTGAAAACGTGTGTTGCTATGGTTGAGCTGGGTCTCGGAGATTTTCAGATGCCTCGGTGTATCCAGGTACATTATATTAATGCTGGATCCTCCATCCATCAGCACTCTTATTAGCCTAGTGTTCTGGACAATAGGGCTTACAACAAGGGCTTGCGTGCCGGGTTCAGGGATATTCCCGGGATGATCAGACTGATCCCAGGTAATTGGTGTATTTGAATACTTCAAGAATTTCGGGGTTGCCGGAACAACCGCGTTTATCTCTCGAAGCGTTCTTTTTGCCACCTTTGCTGATGGAGTTGCCAGGAAAGTTAGGGCACACTCTCCATCAACTCTCGGAAACTTGGGTTTGCCTTTTCGCTGCTGTTCCTGGATTTTTTCGTCAGTGTCCGATTCACTGTCTTCTTTCTCAGCTTCTGGCTTTTGCTTGGAAAACTTCCTTTTGGAATTCTTTCCCTTGTTTCCGGATCCTGCACTGCCTTTCATATGCTTGTTCAGCCGGCATTGTACGTTCGTATGGGTGGGTTTCCCAAATTGCGAATGGTGGACGCAGGGTTCCGACTTAATCTTTTCCCGTTCTTCTTTGGTGTAATTGATTGGTTCCGAACTGCGTCCTTTCCACCTATTCCCTTTTTCACTTCCAAAGGCTATGTTAACTTCTTTGGGCTTTTGTGTTGCGTCTGGAGCTCCTTTTTTATCAGGGCGAGGATTCTTTTTGGCCTGTATCAGTGTGTCGATACTACCTCCTCTAGCTCTGATGTCGTCTTCGGCTGCAGCATGTTCATTGGCGGTTGTAAGCATAGATCCGAGATCTTTGTGCTGTTTGGAACCAACCATGAATGGTACAAGTCCGGGTTTTAGGTCATTGACGAAAGCATGCATTGCTTGAACGTCAGTTACTCCAGAGCAGCTATTCTTCATTGCAGTCCATCTTGAGATAAAATCCACGTATGGTTCGTCTTCAAATTGGGTGCAACGGTTTAGCTGGTTGATGCTATTCGGGCGTTTGTAGGTTCCCCGGAAATGCTGAGTGAATACTCGAGCCATATCATCCCAGCTGTCGACAGTTCTGGAAGGTAATCCGTTAATCCAATCTCTGCCTCCATCCAGTAACATTAGGGGAAGAAACCTTACAACTTCCAGGTCTGTCCCATTGTTAATCTGGACGGCTGTATAGTAGTTTGAGAGCCAGGTATCCGGGTTTGTACTACCGGTGTATTTTTGGTACGTTGGACCAACTTTGGCAAAGCCAGAATGCAGGGTTATCCTTCGGATCCTATCTGTGAAGCATTTAGGTCCAAAGTATAAGTCGTCTCTTTCCGCCCTATCCATGTGTGCGGAGTACCTGCCGGCTGAATGGACAGAAGGGGATCTACTCCTTTCTTTTCCATTGTTGCGCGGACGCGCTTTTCCGGGATCGTCTCTATTTCTTCCGATATCACGTCCCTTTGGATGAGGTGGAGTTCTACTCCTGTATCTTTCCTTGTCCTTGGGGGGTGTCCGAGATCTCTCACGCCTGTGAGGTATACCCTGTCTTCCAGCCTTTTCAGCTGGGTTTCTCGGAGGTGGCATTGCTTTGCCGTCATTCCGGTATTTTTCTTCCCGGTCGTGGGTGTTAAGTCCACCTTTTGGGAGATGGGATCCGGTTCTAGACGCTTCATCCCTGTTATCGGGATTTTTCTTGTCTTTTCTCGGATCCGTTTTCTTCTTATTTGGTTCCTCCGGTCCGGGTGCTCCAGCGGCGCAAGTAGCTGTTTTGCATAGGGCGGAGTCGTCATGCATCCTCCCTGATCGCTCTTGCCCCCGGTGCTGTTGCTGCAATGCCTTTCCGAGGAAAGCATACACCCCTTGAAGTTTTTCACCGTTTGAGTACATATCGTTGTTGAGGATGGCGAACGCTGCTTCCGCATTTTCTGCTGCGGTTTTGTATATTGGTTCGCCTCTGGCATCTTTGCCGTTTACCTGCTTTTGCCAAGATGGGTTGTGAAACCTTTCTTTTGGCGGCAGTACTTACGGTCTTACGATTCCGGGTAACCTTGTACTCCTCGATTTCTTCCTTCATGACCTTGATGTCATCCTGGGTTTTTTGGAGGTGTTCACGAGTTCTGAATAGATGTTGTTGTTGCCTTTGGAGAGCTTGTCTCCTGGCTTCTAGCACTTCAGGGGGTTCATGCAATCCCACTGGTGTTTGTAGTAACTCATGTTCTTCTTGTTCTGTCATTGGCGGAACAAGGATTTCTTTTGTTTTCTTCTCCGCAAGTTTTGTTCCGCTTGCATCTCCTACTTCTGGGCTTTCATCAGCTGGATCAGCCAATTTCTTCTTCCGGAGTTTGTATTGGAGTTTTTTAGCGGCCTTGTGCTTTTTCTTGGAAGAGGGAGGCTTTTTAGCAGGTTCATCCTCTGTCAATTCTTTGACATTGGGGAATATTGGAGAAGTTTCTCCGTCTTCTCTCTCTTCCTCTGGCGGAGGAGTTCTAGGGCTTTCCTGACTGCAGGCGTCCGTGTTTTCAGCCGGTTTCGCCATTAGTACTTCATGGAATCCCTCCTGAAAAGATTTAACTTTTCTTTCGAAGGCGTCCACGTCTTCGTCTTCGGAATCAAAGTCATCTGATCCGGTTTCTGACTCTAATCTCGCCTCAATGGCGGCTAGCACAGAGTCAGCTTCCGAGTTCATCGCTGGATTGGCGGATGTCGGATCTTCCACCTCTGTAGTGGGTTTGCTGTTTTCTGCCTTTTGCACGGGATTACTTTCATCCGTGTTTTCGGCGACCTCGGATTGCACCATACCGATAAAGTGTGAATCACTTTTTTGTCGGCGATCTGAGCAAAACCCGGTGTCATAGTCGTCTTCGACTGGGTATAGGGCGGGTGGGAAAAATTTGCTTCCACCGCAAAACCCCATGGCCTCTGCAGTTAGTCCGATAAAGATATTTGTAGATCCAATCGGTAACACGCAGGCACTTACCAGGTGATTTTTCGCCGGTATGTAAGATCCATTGTCGAGGAAGCGTCCGACATCGCCGTCGAACTCCAGGCTTCCGACGGTTATGGAACTGCCGATTCCGCCAAGTATCCCAAATCGGAATTTAACGCCTGACGCCGTCGGCCCCACGGTGGGCGCCAACTGTCGAGACATCGTAGTAGTTTTCATAGACGGGGGTGCCATGAGACTACGGGTCAAGACGTGGGGAGACGTGGTCGGGCGAAGAACAAAAACACAGGGTTTACCCAGGTTCGGCATGTCGCAACAATGCGGCGTTCCTACTCCTGCAATCTCACTAGTCAGGACTAAAGCCTGTGTATACAAGTACAACGTGAGGTTCTGTTTAGCTATTCGCTGAGGATCAACTTCCCGGCGAGTTAGCCTATATCCTCCCCTCTCTCTATCATATCTCCCGTCCGGCTTTATATAATAGCCGGGTTAGGGCATACAGAGTAGGAAACCTAGAAGACTACGGCAACTATTAACTTGGAAAGTAAGGAATCCGCCTTCTACTCCAAGCCAGATCACGTGGGCCGTGATCCGGGTTCTTCTAGAATCCGGCTTCTGTGCGTCAGCTTACTGGGCCGCCCAATGGACCGTAGCCCACTACCATTCGGGCCACCCGGGCAATCTGGCACTTTATACTACCATCCGATATACCCTTATTTGGTATATATCCAACACACACCATAGGGCGGCGCCGCCCCCCCCCCCCCCCCCGGCCGCGCCATGGGGTGGTGTGGGGCCCCCAGGCCTCCACCGCCTTTGCCCTTTCGCCTATTTATACCCCCGAGACGTAAACCCTAAAGATATACCACTTCGTCCCGAAAAACACCCGAGACCGCCGTCATCGTCATCCCGAGATCGGGAGGGTTCTGGAGGGGAATTCATCACCGGAGGGGTCTACACCACCATGCCCTCCTCCGATGTGACGCGTGAGTAGTTCATCCCTGGACTACGGGTCCATAGCAGTATCTAGATGGTTGTTCTCTCCACTTTGTACCTCATGTTTAGATCTCATGAGCTGCCTCACATGATTGAGGTCATCTGTATGTAATGCTACATGTTGTGTTTGTTGGGATCTAATGAATGTTGAATGCTATGTCTTCTGAATATCAATCTATCATGTTATCTTCATGTTTATGTTATTTATGATCTTGCATGCTCTCCGTTATTAGTAGATGCTCTGGCCAAGTAGATGTTAGTAACTCCAAGAGGGAGTATTTATGCTCGATAGTGGGTTCATGCCTCCTTTGCATCTTTGCTCGAGTGACAGAAACGTGACGGATGGAGGATGTGTTGTTGCCATTAGGGAGAAAACAACGGTGTTTACCTAGTTTACATTGTTTACGTTACACACTTTGCTTACTGCGATAATTTGTTGCTAGCAACTTAATATCCAATGTTTGTTCGGATGATATTCGGAGCTTGGATTATTAGACATAGATGCAGTTGGATGACGGTCTATGTATTTTGTTGTAATGCCCGCATGAATCACATAGTAATCTTTATGTCTTGCATATGCACTACGGTGCAGCTTTCATTTCTGTCAATTGCCCAGCTGTAATTTGTTCCACACACATGTTATTTATCTTTCACGGAGAGACACCACTAGTGAATTGTGGACCCCGTTCCTTTTTCCTCATACTGATAAAACACCTACTGATTTCATACTGCTTTCATACTGTTACTATTGCTTTCATATTGTTTTCCTACTGTTTTCCACACCATACGTTTAACCTCTTTGTGTTTAGCAAAACCGGTGAGATTGACAACCTCACTGCTTCGTTGGGGAAAAGTGATTTGATTGTGTTGTATAGGTTCCACGTTGCTGCTGAACCGGTAGTGCGCCATGTCACCTCAGCTGCATCAACCTTCAGAGATTGCTTGTCCTCCTACTGGTCGATTCAACCTTGGTTTTTTTCTGAGTGAAAACTTGCTATTGCACTCTTCATAACCTTTCTCTTGGAGTTTACCAACGAGAGCAAAAAGTCTCCCATAAAAAACCTAAACTCCATTGCTACTCTTGTTGATTGTTGGTGATTTTTGGGAGCCCCAATTCGGTTGTGGATGTGTGACTCAAGCTCATTGTAAAGAACTCGATTTCCGCCGCAAAGGGAATCAATACTGGAAAGTGAATTTGCCTTTGTGGAGAAGTTCATCGAAGAATAGGGTGAGTCCTTTGTGGTGTTGATTAAGCCTTCATAGCGAAACTCACACCCCTCCAACGGGACGTACTCTCCTCAAAAGGAGGAACTCGGTATTACATTCTTATTCTCCGCGTGCTTCCGTTACCGGTTACCTCGTTCCCTCTAGTTTACTTTGTATTTGTACTAGCACAATGCCCGTGCTTCGCTACGGAGCAAAACACCATTTGGCATGAGCCAGCCCATTATATAACTAAGTGAATCAAACATAAAAAAAAAGATTAAGACACTGCATATTTTTGTAAGGGTGTTAACTTGTTGAGGGAATTCATTTGTTTTGGTGAAACATTTGATAGTTGTATGAGGTGTAAATGACAAGGGCATATCTGTAAATGTGTAATGAAAAGGTGGGTCTTTTTGTAAAAGTGCCATAGATTGCTTCCTGTCCGTTAGATATAAATCGAACGATTGTGGGTGAAAGATGGCAGACACACCATCATCACCAACTGTGGTTTTTATAGGAGTAGAGATCTTGCTTATTGTTGTTCTTGTCATATAGGTAACTTCACAGTAGTTGCATATTTAGAGAATTTACCTTTGCATCAAGACTAAATTGAAAAGAAATTAAAATTAGTCGTAACACCTATTACCCCCTCCCCCGCCTCTCTAGGTGTCCATACTATACATTCAACTATTGTATGAGCTGGCTATAAGGCTAACTTTGATAACATGGGCTATAAGATGCAACGGATAAGGATAAGAACAGATTCCGTGCTCTAGTGACCTATTTGTTTTAAAAAATAAAAGTCCAATTTGAAATTTCCAAACAAATCTAAACAAAATTATGTTTTTTTTTTAATAAACAAAATCATGGTTGTTCTCAATAATCTCTTCCATAAACGTATAAATTTCAATTCGAAATACGTTGTAGTTTGATCTACATTAAAAAAAATGTACAGATGTAAGTATATTGAACAATACACATTTTCAAATGTTCAGATTTTGTCATTTTTGTATAGTTCATAATAAAAGGAATTTCATGTTGTAATTTTCCATGCTTATAAGATAGTGCATAGCTAGTTAACATCCAGACTTTTTTCATAATTTTTTGAAACTTCCAAATATATATTTTTATTTTTTTCAAAACATCAGATGCATTGGTGCTGCGAACCCAAAATGTTTTTCCGTAAGAACATAGCACCATATTTATCTCTAGTACTACTATGCGGTCAAGTTTAATATAGCCTCCGCCCCAAAGTACATGGACTAGTTCTGATAAAGTTACAGAAATACTCTTGACAGCAGAGAGCAGAGAGACCTCCCAAAAATGCAAACCAAAGTAAACAAAGCAGTCTTGCAAAACTAATAATAATGATGCTGGAGATTAGTCATCTTTCAGTCGCTAGCAAAACTAATAATAAGCAGTCTTGCAAAACTAATAATAATGATGCTGGAGATTAGTCATCTTTCAGTCGCTAGCAAAACTAATAATAATGATGCTGGAGATTAGTCATCTTTGCTCTGCTCTTCCTGCAAGATAATGTACGCACCCAGCAGAGCTTCCACCACAGCAGCGGAAGAATGGTACTAAGATTTTCCATTTTCACTTCTAACACAATGCCTTTTCTTGGCGACATCGTCTTCTTCATCACCACTACCACTATCATCATCATCTACCTCCTCATCATTACACTTGTCAAGGTCTCCTTCAGGATGATCTCCGTTTGTAGTCTCTTCAAGTGTAGCAGCATCACCCATGCTTGCTTCAACCTCGTCACCTGCAGCTCCTGCTTCTCCACGTTTCCTCTGTGGGATGACATGAAAGAATGCAGTCTTCCAGTCCCTTGTTTCAACAAACTTTTGCATGATCTCAAACACTTGATTAACTGTAAGAACCTGCATGATCAACCCACAAGGAGAGTCGTTAACCTCAGATTCTTAATACAGCTCTTCAAAGTACTGGGAAGCCAAGACTTCAGACCAGATATTCTTCAGCAACGATTTTCACAAACTAACATTGTAAATAAACAGGCACCTAGACACACAAATGAAACAATTGACCGTTTGTTATAGTTTTAAATAAGCAGCAGCATAAAATACAAAGGCTCCTCTGGTTGCTGCATTAAAATGTGAAAATAGTACTCTAGAAAATCAGCAAAAACATGTCTGGTGTAATTTCCCTTTCTAAAATACTCTTCAGAATCTTTTAACATGTTGAGGAATGATGAATCCTATGATTATAAAGTTGTCCATAGTATTTGAAAGAAGACATCAACATCTAGGTATCTTGGCACAACAGAGGCTACAAAGTCTATAATATTAACTGGGCAAAGCTAACCATAAATAGAGGAGCATGAATATGCGCACCTGCGAACTCGACATCTTTAAATAATTTCCAATTGGGAGCTTGGCAGACTGAATGCCCTGATCAACTGCCTTTTTCTGTGTTATGCCCTTCCATCTGTTCCGGTCCACCAGACCACCAATAATATATATTTTCGACATGTCTAGATCATCAAGCACAGTCTCAGCATCTGCTGTAAGATACACAAGATTTTCTTTACAATCTGCAAATGCTTCAAGATAAGGCTTGGACTCTTTTTCTATGATCCACTTGTCAAAGCCAGGGATCCTCTGAACCTGGGTCCCCAGTTCTCCACTGCAACCTGTCAACCATAGATGAGCCGGGGTTGCTGATCTTCCATTCACTGCATAGCAGTACATGATCTGTAACTTGCATTAGTTGATGGTTAAGATGTACTCAGATTAAAAATTCATTAATGTAGAAGGTATTGTGGTAGACAGGCATTTAGATATACTTCAGTCCACAATAATGGATATGCTACACTCATTCTACTTCTTGTCGGTTGATGCTCATATAGCGCATTTTGATTGAATATCAGAACATTGTCGTACATGTTTTAGATAGTTTTAGATAGACAAGAAAGAATTGGGTATATCACATCCATAATTAACATTTGATAGCAGTACAACAGAAATTGATAAGTTGTATGAGGCAAAACCATCATCAGTGCAAGATCCAAACCAAGAGATAGGCCGCCCACACAAACAAATTATCTACCTTATGCATTTCACTAAGAAACCAATTACTAAAACCATTCAGGGCAGATACAATGAACACACTAACCAAAACTATAGTGAAAAGGACTATTCATGCTTTTGCTACATCATACGAAGGAGCTTGCCTGAACATTCAACAGATGCAACCTTCGCAACTAGCGTTAATCTGACTATTAAATTCAGTTCAACAATTTACAGCAACAAGCCCAGACACTCTGCTTATGAATTAGCTACAGAAGCGCTAGTAACTTAAATCATCAAGAATCACGCTATCCCCTTTTAGTTCTCTTATCAACAAAAACCATCGAGGTTGCTTGGTTTTAGTTCAAAATATAAATAGCGAAGAAGGGCAAGGGAAATTCACCTGCTGTGTGAGGCTGTGAATCTCGTTGGGCCGCATGAGGTCCGCAAACTCGAGATCGAGCACCACCTTCTGCCCGCCTCCCTCGGCAGCACGCCGGAGCCTCTCTGCGCGCGCGCCGCGTTCCTCCACGCGCTTCCCCACCCGCTCGAGCCGTGTCTCCCTGCGCGCCGCCAGCATCTGTTCGCGCGCCTCCTCCGATGGAGCCGCGGCCAGCGACTCCTCCCACTCGCGCCTCCGCCTCTCTATGTCGGCGCGCCGGCGCTCCTTCTCGGCCACCTTGCGTTCGGCCTTCCGCGCCGCCTGCCGCTCCTGCTTCACTAGCTTCTTCCTCGCGCTCTTCGAAAGCGGCGGAGGGTTCCCGTCCACCAAAACCGCGACCTGCTCGCTCTCCGCGTCGTCAGCCATCTCAACGCGCCGCCGCCGCCGTCCGGAGTAGCTTCTGTGTTCGGGGAGGGGTTTGGGTTTCTCCTTGGAATCGGAAGACTAGTGCCGCATGACCGTAACCTGACACTCTTTGACGTACTTCCGCAATACGCCTCTTCAGTAAATTAGCATGTTCCTTCTTTTTTTGAGGGAAGACCATCATATAGCTAGCTTATTAATTGAAAAAACATAATTACATCGTCCACTAATTTGTTGATAAGCCAATCAGGAGGTTCATCAACAAAGTTTAAAGAACACTTATTACAAAAACTATATTTATAGCTCATGAGCCACCATATTAGCAGATGGAAAGCAATACTCGAATTTAACCTTCCTTACTTGGAAAGTGGTATCAAACCATCGTTGCCGCTTCGTCCCACCACTGAGTCTGTCCTGTACATAAATTTTTGACATCGTGCGAATATGATTTTGCTTCAACCAGGTGGAACCCGATAGAATGCACCAGTTCTAGTCCACCCCTCATAGTCATTGCCTCCATCATTACCACATTAGCTACATTAGGAATGTACTTATACTTAGCTTCAAGGAAGTTACCTCTAGAGTCTCGAACAATGACGACCATCGGTAAGCAGGAGGTATAAGTTCGATGTGGGTTACTTCATGCGGAGCCACCAAAGGTATCAACAGACGATCATCACAGCCTCCTTAGATCCAATGATTGGGCATGATTGCTAGCACAGAGACGGACATCGTTAACATAACTTCAAGCACCCAGAACCTAAATGATCCATGTTAAAACAGAGGCAATAGTATTATCCAGATCTAGCCATTTCCAAAGTTCTGTTGCTGGTAGACATTCAAAGAGTAGATGTTGAATAGCTTCTACATGTTCGTGACAAATGGGGCATTCTCCACTAGTGCCAATGTGTCAATTTGTTAGAATGGCTTTTGTTGAAATAATTCCATGGAGTACTCTCCAACAGAAAATCTAAACTTTGTGAGGAGCTTTCAGTTTCAAAATTTGTTTCCAGATTGCTGGTGAGGTTGAAATTCCCTAGACCGAGGAGTTAGTTGCATGAGACATGAATGTATGAGACCATTGCTCATGATATGTCGTCCGGACAGAAAAAGTCCCAATTCTATTAAGATGACACGCTATAAAATCATCGAACCCATGGGTGTTGAGTGGGATACGTAAAATCCTTTGTGCATCCAATTTATTAAAAATATCCCTAATCAACTCTTCATCCCAACATCCTTAACTGGGATCAATAAGGTCGGTTACCCTGTACAAAACAGTTTGTCTACAAGATGTAATAATTTTCCGATCGTAACTTGAAGGGGTCCACAAACTGACCATATGTTAATATGCTCTCTTGTACACACTCTCCAAATATATCCTCTCTCAAATGTTGCAAGCCCTGCCACAATGATTGGACACATATAAGATGACCCCTTCTTTGGTTCAGCTTGTAGAAAATCAATATTAGAGTAGTATTTTGGCTTTTAATATCTGAGCACATAAGGATTATGTATTGAAAAAGGGCTGAAAGTACACGAATATCGCCTAGAGAGGGGATGAATGGACGTTTAAAAATAATTACGGTTAAGATTTGAATAAATACGGAATAAAACTAGCGTTTAATTTATCAAGCCAAAACCTAAACAAACTAGGTTCACCTATTTGCACCAACAACTTATGCTAAACAATTCAAGCAACTATGTGATAGCAAGATATACAACTTCAAGCTCGATAGTTATCGCAAAGTAAATTGCATAAGTAAAGAGATCGGGTATAGAAATAACCGAGACACGTGGAGACGATGATTTATCTCGAAGTTCACTTCCGGATTGAAGTTAATCTTTGTTTGAGAGGTGTTGAGTCACAATGACTCCAAGCGTCTCAATGGCTCACCTTATTCTCCTCATGCCTCCACCAATGCGGAGTGCTACGATCCACAATGGGACCTTTGAGGGCGGTCACCGATCCCGTACAAGGTTGGGGCAATCTCCACGACTTAATTGGAGGCTCCCAACAATATCCCGCGAGATATCAAAACTCCGAGGTAGCAACAAGCTCCTAAAAGCTTCCAAAGCTCCGAGACAACAACGATCGTCTAGGGCACTCCAAGTACCCAAGAGTAACAAGCTTCTCAACTTCAGTTTCCACGTATCACCGTGGAGAACTCAAACTTATGCAACCGATGCAATGGAAAGAACACAGGAAGTGCTCAAAATCCCTCACTCTTAAATCCCACCAAAGCAACAAATGCTATGGGGGGAAGAGAGGAAGAACAAGGAATAACTCAACAAATGAGTCTGCAAGATCTAGATGCAAATGCTTCCCCTCGCTAAGAGGAGAGATGGATCGGTGCAATACTAGATCTAGATATCCTCTCTCTTTTCCCTTCATTTATAGGCAAGAATCATAGAGGAACAGAGAGAAAGCAAGCTCCAAAAGGTCAGCAATGGTGGGGGGATACTTGCTCAAAAGGTGGGGAACCAATGGGGAAGAAGACCCCTTATATAGGCCCCCAAAAATCAGCACGTTAGGGGCATTCTGCGCGTCTCCGGAATGGGAACCCGTCCAGGCCATCCTCCATGCATGTAGGTCGGCCACCTAACAGAACTGGCCGGCCTCGGGCCACCCAGTTTTCAGAAAATGTTGATACTAAAAACGTGATATGTTTCGCCTCTGGACTCCGTTTTCGATGATCTTGGGCTCATTGAAATCACAACAACGAGCACTACAAGACAAAGAAACATCATAGTCCATCATTGGAGGATAGAACTAAATGATGAAAGTATTGACCTCTCTATAAAGGAACAATCGGTAAACCTCCAATATAAAAAGCGCAATAAGTTTTTCATTCGTTGATGAACTTGAGCTTGTATTGAAGCCCATTACAAGATCTAAAACCACAGATGGAGAAAACACAAATAATAACCAAGAAAGATGATGCCAAGTATACAATGGTTTGAGATCTCTCTGAATGATGCGGTCAAGTTGCCAATATGAGAGCCCCTCTTGGTAGTACAGTTATCTATCCTATTACCCGGTCTCCCAACTAATGTTATGAGACCGTTAAAATATAAAACATATTAAGACCATAGATTTTTATTAAGGATCCCACTTGAGCTAGATGATTAAGATCTTGACCTCCTCAAGATGGAACATCTTTCTTGATTTTGCATTGCTCGGTGAAGACACATAGATTGTGTCCCCGTACGCCACTATGGGAGAGTCTCTTTTAAATCCATCTTCACTTGGCAATTATCTCCAAAAGGGTGGCAAGCTTCAATCATGTGATCTCTTCGATATGCTCCCCTTGTACTTGCTTTTCTCAACTTTGATGACGATCACCACTTGACGTCATCCACCATGGGCTATATGAAATCTTCCTTTTGATGCGAGCCCATGTAAAGATACCTAACCCCACATAGATATACCACACACACACACACACACACACACACACATATCATGGGTTAGTTCAAAAAGATAATTGCACAATACTTACCATACCATGAACCCACATGGTACATCTTCTACCTTTGCGAGTTGATCAAGTTTAATCATCTCTTAGCACTTTGCCTTGATCAACCTTATATCTTTTCTTATATTTTCATTATAATTATGCCTTGAAGGTAAACATGAATGTTCACATAATACTCTTCTTCAAGGCATGCTTGCAATATTCTCAACTCTCTCATGACCAAACTTCGGATATTCACATGAGTAACACCTTGGTCATCACTTGATCATCTTGAATCCAACACATGGACATCAAGCATTGACTATGGACAAACTCTACAAGTATAACTCAAAGTGAACATTAGTCCTGATAGATTTTCATCAATTACCAAAACCACACATGGGGGCACCATGCTCTTTCAATCTCCCCCATTTTGGTAATTGATGACAACACCTTTTACGAGGGTTTATATAATGAATTTGAGCAACCATGCAAACAAGCAAGGATGCACGAGCATGAAAGGAAAATGCTTAAGAATACAAAATCAAAGCATAAAACCGAATTCCCTTAAACCCTCTAAACTTTCTCCCCCATTGGCATCCATTTCCAAAAGGGGATCATAGAAAATTTAGATGACCAATATATTAAGGGTTCCTCCGTAGGATGTGCATTTATCTTAATTTGAGTGGAATCTACACTTATCCAATGATTAATAATGGTAGGAAATCAAACTATATTGAGAATCTAAAGATTGCAAATAAGATGTTACAAAATTCTCTATAATCTTTTCCGAAAGAGAAGCAAGAAATCAAAAAGATCCGACAAACCAAATGAACAAATGATATTATGGTTTGAGAAAATGAGTGTTTTTGTAAAAAAAAAATAGGGAAGCTCCCCAATATTTGTGCATGAGTTTAGAATTATTGCATTTTGAATGCAAACTGCACAAAAATGGAATCCTAACTCCCCCACTATTGTTCAAACCACAAAGCAGGTGCAAGTGAGCATAAAACAAAACGAGGCATAACACTTGGAATAAAACGGTGGTTGAACAACAAGAGAAGATACAAACAAAAGGATGTGACGTAGGACGAGGCTCAACCGAACACAAGAAAAAGTTTTCAAACCACATGAAAATGGCTAGGATCACAAGCTTAATAAGGTTTAAAATAAAGAATCAAATCTTATGACACCATCATGGCAATTATAAATTAACATGCTCACCTAGGCAAGCATGAGGGTAAAAAAACTTCAATAAATAGGAGTGCAAAAGATGTGATAAAATATATCAAGCACTCATAGGGAAAAATCTTTTTGGATCCACCCAAAAATAAATAAGAATAAAAGGATGTACACCGAAGCATTAGGATATCAATAAGACATGTAACTCTTGTCATGTGTGTAAGTTTGTAAATATATCACAATTATTATGATGTACATCCATAAAGAAACATGTACAAAAAAAATAGTTACAAAGAGAAAGAACGATATATCCAAAAGGAAGATATAAATACGACAATAAGATCTTTGCTTGATATCATAGCTCATAGATTGAATTTATATTAAAGGATATACAAAACTTCCAACGCAGGCACATCAAAGATATCAGAAACATCAATAAGGGAACAACAAAAAGTGAGCATGTTTTAATAAAAGCAACAAGTATCATAAAGAATAAATATCTTTTATGCCATGATGCAATCTACAAAAGGTTGAGACCATAAAATATATACATGAGGTAGATAATCGTTACCTAGATAGCATTGGTGATGTTGTTCTAGTAGATAAGAATTCATCCATCGTCATAGCTTGTTTTCGATAAGCATGTGATGATAACACCTTCTTAGAGAATGAGGCAAGCACCCAATGCATCTCAAATGTATCTAAAACATATTAATTACAAAAATGGTCCCCAAACTCATTGGGTAAGTAGTTAGACAAAGTACAATAGATATGACAAAATCCACATGAATATGTGCATATAGATATGAAATGGAATTTCACGCACATCTTAGCCAATTTAGGATTTTATGGAGATTATCATATACATATATATGGGATCAAGAAAGAAACACATGACATAACATATATATTAGTAAGTATGCATGCAAACACTTTCAAGAACCAAAGGTGATGTAATTTGGACAAAACACCAAGTAAACCAAGATATGCACACAAAGGTGTGACATGACATAAAGATTATCCAAATTATATCAAAGATCCAAATCAACACATGAAAGGAGATACTAGTTGGAACCAAACCAAATCAACTCATGATCAATAAGATGCCAATTGGAAAATATACCAAGTGAAAAAATAACAAGAAAATCATTATTACTTGAGGGATACGAAATGAAAGATGCATCAAAGAGTAACATATTGAAATCCAAAAATACATCAAATGAGACACGTCAAATTCCAAGAGATATTAATTGAAGCAAATATCTATGAATGAGATAGCAATCTCCCATTAATACCAATTGAAGGTATTATAGCAAAGCCAATGAGCATAGAAGATAAAAATATAAAGTATGGTCAAAGAATTATCACATTAAAAATGATAGAACTCAAAACAAGGAATGAGATAACCAACTCCTAAAAGAGAGTGAGGTTCTAACAAAAAAACAAAACCCTCTACACTTTTTATGATGGCACAAAGTACCAAAAAGAAAAGTTTTGTCTTCCATAAACACATAATATAGGAATTAAAATATCAATTGAACATGATCTAATATCAATTGAAGACAACTAGGATTCAAAAGAATATAGGATAGCTCCCCCATGATTTGTGCATGATTTTGGATTTTGCACACATATGGGATCATCACTCCCCATATTCATACACTAGACACATTCATAAAATGGGAAGAATATCCAATTTAAAAGGTAGTATTATAAAAGAAATAAGATAGATCTCCCACGATTTGTGCATTATCTAGAATTTTGCATTAGAATACAAGATGCACTATAAGGGGATCCTTGATTTTCTTACAAAAATTAAATTACAATTTTATTTGAGTAGAACAAATCGATCTTCAAAAGGCAAGAAAGACAATGGAATTTAATACAAGACAATTTATTGGCGAAGAGATAAGACAAATGGAAGCAAAGTCCAATGTGAATATGATCAATAACTTCTACCACACATATGGTTGTCATTTGTCCAAGGACAGGTATGGTGTTACTTCTCGGTGGTATATTGCAAAGATATTCATGATCATGTTCACAACACAAAAGCATATGGAAAAGGATAGGAGTTTATTATCATGCTTACATAGAGATTCTTGGTGGCTTCAACTAGTTAAATGATCATGCTAAGAAATGATTAATATATCTTGAAGCAACCGGTTTCCCAAATACTACTCCCTCCGTTCAACAATAGATGACTTCCACATATCTATATATGTATGTATCTAGACACTAAAATATGTCTAGATACATCTATATCTAGATATGTGGAAGTCATCTATTGTTGAACAGAGGGAGTACATACTAGTGCACATTTGAGGAACACTGCACCAAGAAACTCTCTCACAATCAAGAAACCAAAATATGAGATACAAAACTCATTTAAGAAAATATGAAACTTGTTTAGCTAATCATACCACATAGGAACAAGATAATTTAGAATATCAATTCTAAGTGGCATTACCTCACATGTTCACATTTTCTAGGATCATAATATGCACATAGCTTATTACTCCCCCATTATATGATAATCCATTTCTTTTCAACAATAAGCAAGTGAAATCCAATATGAGATAATTAATGAACATTGTAGAATTTGAATTTATCATGAGAATTACATACCACATGGAGACTATATAATCTTGTCATATTAATAATAAGTGATATTCCTCATGTACACACATTTTAGGATTGTTAGGTGGCAAATAATATCACTCCCCCAAAATGGGATAGTCCATTAATGTCTCAAAAGAGCCAACTAAAATAAACATAAATTGTAATAAAGTCTCAACACAAAAAAAAAACAAGTACATGGAGTGCAAAACAACAAACACATATTAGATTACTCAAGATAGGTAACTAGTAAGCACACCATATACAAACACATGCTAAATACAAAACTAACATATGCAAGAGGAAAGAAACTTTCAATGTACATAATTTAGACAAGTTACCGCAAGGAGACAGATTGGATATGACATAGATATATGATGATACAAATGACTAGGCTCGAGTAAATATAATTGATGAGATCCTTTAATTCTTCATGAGATAGCCAAGTCTGCAATGCCCTCCAACAACACCTATTGATCAAGTTTTAGCTTGTTGGTCCCCAACCAAGTTGGGTCCTAAGAGGTTAGTCAAAATAGGCTTGGCAACCCAAATGGCTCTTTTATTGACACCACTTTGAGTGCCAATATATTTGGCAAACACATTGCCAACCTTATACTTCTGAAGAGAATAAACATCATCGATTATGATTGGGTTGGATAAGGTACCGTTAGTGCATGAAGAAGCAAAGTGTCCCTTCTCGCGGCATGAATAACAACATTTGATTCCTCCTTTCTTCTTAGTTGATTTCTCAACTTGGGGAGAGTTAGCTTGAATCTTCTTGGGAAGTGGCCTTTCTTCAACACGAGGTTGAGCATGATTCTGAACTTGAGGACGCTTCCCTTGTTGCTTCTCACTAAGAGGCTTCTTCTTCAATGGGAAAAATCTAACATGGTGCCCTTCAACTTCGCACTTGAAGAAAATAATTTTGGCCGAATTATTGACTTGTTCTTGGACCTTGTTCTTGTTGATCTTGTACTTCTTATTATTATTAGACTTGTTGTTATTATTGGATTTGAATCCAAGTCCACTCTTATAATTGGGCAATCTTTGCACACTTAATATATTGTCAAGTGTGGACTTTCCTTCATGATGATTTTCCAAGTATTTCTCCAAAGAAGTGATTTGGGCCTTGAGATATTTTATTTTCTCTACATGGTTAGTGACAACAAAAGTACTAGAGGAATTAGATGATTCATTGTTAGAGCAACAAGGCATGGAAATTAATTCATCACAATATGTAGCAATATTATGAGTGAATGAATAACTAGGACTAACATAAGGCAACACAGGATTTTGAGTAGATATTGTGCTAATGTCCACATGGGGCTCACAAGATAACACCTTGGTAATGATAGCCTCATGAGCTAACTTTAGCTTATCATGTGAGACTAAAAGATCCTCATGAGAGCTTGAGATATTTTCATGACTTTCTTCCAATTTCCCATAATTGCTAGTTAGCAACTCAAGTTGATCCCTTAGCTCAACATTCTCCATCATTGTAGATGCTTCACAAAAATAGAGTTAGTAGCACATACATCATTATTAATAGCAATGGAAGAAGTAAACTTAGCAAACTCTTTTGAATATGAAGCTTTAAGTTGAAAATGTGCAACTTTTAGCTCATCATTTTTAATTTTAAGACAATTAACCACCTCAAGATTTCTATCATGAGATTCCTTTACTTTTGATAACTCTAGAGTAAAGGTCTCTTCAAGAGATTCATTGGTGGTTTGTTCTTCTACAAGAGCTTCCTCTAGTTTTTCAATCTCATTAGCATAATCAAGCTCGCATCTATAACACTCATCAGTGCATGCTTCCAAATCCTTAATGGTGATATTGCGCCTATCAAATACACTCATGATTTCAAGGAAATTGGCACAAGTATATTTATCCTTATAAAGGATATTGTGAATCATTTTACCTTTCTCCATTAACGAAGCATTATCATCATCTTCGTCATCATCATATACATTGGAGTTCAAAGTATGAGTTACCTTTGAAGATTTACCCATAATGCAAAAGTGAGAGGTGGTAGACGATGATGAAATATTACTTGAAACACCACTAAAACCCAAATCTTGTTCCAGAGTCTTGGATGTCCTCTACATTGTTAGCAACACAAATACTAGAGGAAATACAAGTATTTTCATTATGGCAACAAGATGTAGATAGCATATCACCATTAGAATTTTTTAAGCTATTGTTATGTGATATGCATGGACCATAAACACAATCATGTAAATCATTTAGGGTGCTAGATGTGTTTAAGTCCATATACAAAGTATTGCAATAAGATAGAGATCAAAGATCATCAACAACAAGCTCACTATCAAGATTGCAATATTTGTCAGTACTCACCATATCATTATGTTGTGGCTTCTCACATGTTGGTGAAGTAGAAGAAGTTGAGAACTCATCATGCCCAAAGTTGGAGGGAGAATAATAATTCCCACAATTTTTGGACACATCATATTTATATTGAATCTTGGTCCATATCTCATGAGCTTTCCAAGATAGCTTGATTGACTCAAGAACTACAATGCTTACATATTTGAAAAACACATTAGTAGCTTGAGAATTGAGATATAGGTTTTCTCGTCCTCTATAGAGCTAGCAAGGCCCTTTGGAGAAGAAAAACCCATATCTACAATTTACTCTATATTTGGACTCATGTCCTTCAAAATATTTAGCATACTAATTTTTCAAGCATCATAATTTGTGCCATCGAATATAAAAGTGTCATTATGCACTAATCCCCTAGCCGACGTCTTTACTCTCTAGGTTGTGAAAACCTAAAAATAGAGAACCGGACCTGATACCAATTGAAAGGACACATATGTCGCCTAGAGGGAGGGGGTGAATAGGAGTTTAAAAATAATTACGGTTAAGGCTTGAATAAATGTGGAATAAAACTAGCGTTTAATTTACCAAGACAAAACCTAAAAAAACTAGGTTTACCTATGTGCACCAACAACTTATGCTAAACAATTCTAACAACTATGTGATAGCAACATATACAACTTCAAGCTCGATGGATATCACAAAGTAAATTGCATAAGTAAAGAGATCGGATATAGAAATAATCGAGACACGTGGAGACAATGATTTATCCCGATTTCACTTCCCGATGGAAGCTAATATCCATTGGAGAGGTGTGGAGTCACAATGAATCCAAGAGCCTCATTGGCTCACCTTAATCTCCTCGTGCCTCCATCAATGCGGAGTGCCACGATCCACTATGGGACCTTTGAGGGGGGTCGCCGATCCCGTACAAGGTTAGGGCAATATCTACAACTTAATTGGAGGATCCCAACAATATCCCACGAGCTACCAAAACTCTGAGATAACAACAAGGTCCCTAAAGCTTCCAGAGCTTTGAGGCAACATCAATCGTCTAGGGAACTCCAAGTACCCAAGAGGAACAAGCTCTAGGGCACTCCAAGTATCCAAGAGTAACAAGCTTCTCAACTTCAGCTTCCACGTATCACCATGGAGAACTCAAATTGATGCAACCAATGCAATGAAAAGAACACAGGAAGTTCTCAAAATCCCTCACTCTCAAATCCCACCAAAGCAACAAATGCTATGGGGGTGAAGAGAGGAAGAACAAGGAAGAACTGAACAAATGAATCCACAAGATCTATTGCAAATGCTTCCCCTCACTAAGAGGAGAGATGAATTGGTGGAATACTAGATCTAGATCCCTTCTCTCTTTTACCTTCAATTAGAGGCAATAATCATGGAGGAATAGAGAGAAAGCAAGCTCCAAAAGGTAAACAATGGTGGGGGGGGAACTTGCTCAAAAGGTGGGGAACAAATGGGGAAGAAGACCCCTTATATAGGCCCCCAAAATCTGCTTGTTGGGGGAACTCTGCCCGTCCACGGACTGGGAACCCAGCCAGGACGGCCTCCCTGCATGTAGGTTGGCCACCTAATAGAACTGGCCGGCCTGGGGACGCCCAGGCCGGCCTCCCAGTTTTTAGAAAAGCGTTGATACTAAAAACGTGATATCTTTCGCCTCCGGACTTCGTTTTCAATGATCATGGAGTCGTTGAAATCACAACAACGAGCACTATAAATTATGAAAAGAAACATCATAGTCCATCATTGGAGGATAAAACCAAATGATGAAAGGGTTGACCTCTCTATAAAGGAACAATCGGTAAAACCTCCGATATCAAAAACACAATAAGTTTTTCATGCAAAACCCGTTTTTAATGAAGTTGAGCTTATATTGAAACACATTACAAGCTCTAAAACCACACATGGTTAAAACACAAATAAGAACCAAGAAATATAATACCAAGAATGCAAAGGTTTGAGCTCTCTCCAAATGATGCGATCGAGGTGCTAATATGAGAGCCCCTCTTGATAGTACGGTAATCTATCCTATAACCCGGTCTCCCAACTAAGGCTATGCGATCGGTAAAATAGAAAACATATCAAGATCATACCTTTGACTTGAGCATTCCACTTGAGCTAAATGATGAAGATCTTGACCTCCTCAAGATGGAACATCTTTCTTGATTTCGCTTTGCTTGGCGAAGACACATAGATTGCTCCCCCATACACCACTATGCGAGAATATCTTTTAAATCCATCTTCACTTGGCCATTATCTCCAAAAGGGTGGAAAGCTCCAAGCATGTGATCTCTTTGATATGCTTCCCTTGGGCTTGCACTTCTCAACTTTGATGACGATCACCACGTCATCCACCATGGGCTATATGAAATCTTCCTTTTGATGCAAGCCCATGGAAATATACCTAACCCCACATAGATATGCCACACACACACATATCATGGGCTAGTTCACAATTATAATTGCACATACATACCATACCATGAAACCACATGGTACATCTTCTAAGTTTGTGATTTGATCAAGTTTAATCATCTCTTAGCACTTTGCTTTGATCAACCTTATATCTTTTCTTCTATTTTGATTATAACGATGCCTTGAAGGTAAACATGGATGCTCACACAATATTCTTCTTCAAGTCATACTTGCAATATGTTCAACTCTCTCATGACCAAACTTCGGATAGTCACATGAATAACACCTTGATCATCACTTGATCATCTTGAATCCAGCACATAGACATCAAGCATTGCCTATGGAAACAATCTACAAGTATAAATCAAAGCAAACATTAGTTTACAGAGATTGTCATCAATTACCAAAACCACACATGGGGGCACCATGCTCTTTCAACAGCCTCCAACATTGTTTAGCAAGCATTGCAAGGTTAAAAGAATGCACATCCCTACACCCTATTACTCCCTCGACTTCGGAAAGCATAATTTCCACCAAGAGAATCAATGCATTTTCTTATGTTCTTGGTCATCTCCCCACAAAAATTGAGCAATGGAATTCACTAATTTGTTTACAAATTCCCTTTGGCAAGCAAAACACTTTTATTGCAAACACCGGAAGAGCTTGGACAACAGCCTTCAATAAAATTTCTTTACCACCCAAAGACAACTATTTCTCCATTCAACCTTTAACTGTTGCATTATTCTTTCAACAAAATGTTTGAAACAATCGATCAAATAAGCTCCAACCATATTCGGAAGACCCAAGTACTTATCAGAAAAAGCCTCTGCATCTATGTGTAATTGTTAAAATATCTCAGTTTTGTAATCACACGGCTATTTGGAGTACTTGATTTAGCCACACTTACCAAATGTATTGAATTTTGGCAATAGATACATAGTACTTGCTGTAAGAAAGTTGCACTCAACATATCCACTTCCATAGAATGAGAGAAACGTCAGGAAATAAAAGGTGTGATATCGAGGATGTATTTCTGCACAGTCCGGTCCCATCAATGTCCCCAACTTCTTCTTCAAACTGCAACATACTAGATAGTCGTGGGTCCCCCTTGACTAATGCCTCTCGTGGGGGGTAAATAGCTATGTCTTCTGATAATTAAACCGAAACTTACATGTGAAAGAGACAGAGCTAACAGATGCCATCGTCATGTTAATCCGCTGACCATGGAATCCCAACATCATATTTCGTAGAAATACCCACTCTATCACAAGCCTTGTACATATGAAGCTTAAATACATACATCCCTATTTGGGGCTTCTTATTTTTGATTTTATGAATAGACTCGTATGTGTAGCCTTCTAGGAACAAAAGCAATCTGGATCGGGGAGATGATTTCGAGCAATATCCTCTGCAACCTTTCAGCTAGCATGTTCTATTTATTTATTTTTTACAATCAATGCCATGACATCTTCTATATTCTTTATGTTCCCAACTCGAAAAGAATTCTCTTACATCGGAACCCTTTTTTTTTTTGAGGGATAACCCGTTTTTTAGTATCATTTTTTGTAAGGATAACCGGTTTTTTTAGCGAACCGTTTTTCTCCTTTTGAGAGGAACACGTGCACGAATTGACAGCCCACGATTAGATGCAACCAAGGCCCATAATAACACGCTAGTGACTGACCTCGTCAACATAAACTCGAACCAGGTCCAACTTCCGAAAGAATCCAACGTCTCTTCTCAACTGCCCTCCGATATCGCGCACGAACCCAACGCACTCTCCCTCTTCGCCGGCGTTTCTTGCTTCCAGACCCTCTATTTAAACAACTTCCACACACGCCATACTAGTCTACAGCCTCTTGTGTCGATCCATAGATCTTGTTTCGAGTTTAGTCAGCCAGTTCCAAGTTTCTACATACTCCAATGGCCAGCGTCCTCGCCGCTACGATCTGCGTCGTACTCGCGGCCTCGCTGTCGCCGTCGTCGGCGATGCCGGTGATGTACAGCGTTGGCGACGTGAGGGGGTGGGCGCTCCCGTCGGGCAACGGCACCGAGACGTACAACCACTGGGCCAAGAAGAACCGCTTCCAAGTAGGCGACATCTTGGGTAAGCAGTTAATCAATTATCACGTTCCGATTCTTGCAAACCATCTGTATATCGTCTTCAACTCTTCATTCATGTGAAGATATCACATATATAACTGGCGCATTCGCGTTCTTGGTGGCGTGTCAGATTTCAAGTACGCGGCGAACGACTCGGTGCTCCAGGTGAACCACGACGACTACAAGATGTGCAGCACGGCGAGCCCGCTGAGCCGGTTCACGGACGGCGACACCAAGTTCAAGTTCGACCGCGCCGGGTTCTTCTACTTCGTCAGCGGCGTGCCGGGGCACTGCGAGGCGGGCCAGCGGATGATCGTGCGCGTCCTGGCACACTCCGCGCTGGCCGCCGCTCCGGCGCCCCCGCCCTCCGTCGGCGTCGGCAGCGCGTCCAGCCCGGTGTCGGCGTCGGCGTCTCCGTCGTACGGGTCCAGTTCTGGCGGGTCCACGCCCACAAGTTTCGGCGCGAGCCCGAGCCCAATGGCCGAGCCCAGTGGTGCATCCAGCCGTGCCCTCGGAGCTGGTTTCTCCGCTGTAACGTGCCTGCTCGCCTCTGTCATCGCCATGATCGCGTTCGCGTGATTTTTTTAAAAAAGAGAGGATAATTTAGGTTCTCGATCTGTAGGCGTATGTGTGTGTTATCGATGTAGGGGATTAATGTTAGTTTTGAGGTCTAGGTAAGGTTAGATTATTTAGTGAGGAACTCCAGACCGATCTATCGGTGACCGTTGGTAAATTATTTAGGCGAAACCTTGATGTAATCCATTCGATCCCCTGTAATAAAATGGAAATAAATTTCGCCTTGTGCCGTTTTGTACCATCGCTTTGAATGTAGAAAGTCTTCTCGCCCTGCATTTTCGCAGCGAAAATGGGGTATTCAAACTCGATTCAGCCGCCTTGAAGGATAAAGCAGTTGCAGGGTTGCAGGAAAAGCGGTTCCGTCAACCAACGCATAGTGGTGCTTCTGTACTTAATTCCACGTCTTTTTTTTTTTTTTTTTTTGAATTTCACGTCCTTTAGTTGCAATCGATCAAGTCATCAAGCATTGGAAACAAAGAAACATAATTTATTCAACGTCCTACTTTTCTTCTAGAAAAACGTTGTGCTTTTCGGAAGGAGGTACTATTCTAAATGTGTGTGTTGCCTTGCCTTCGATAGCCTTCACGACAGGAACTCTCACGTCGATCCCGTCTCGGTGTGTTTGGGAGAGCTCTACTTCACTCTACTCCACTTCTCCTCTCAACTCCACTTCACCAAAAGACTCCAGAGCAGAAAATAACTGTTTGGTTCACTAATTGCCTCCAGATTCGGATTTGAACAGGAAATTCCCGGACTGCCCTCATTTTTTTATTTACTTTTTTTCTCCTAGAAATCTGGTACTGTATACAATATCATGATTCGTTTCCGTGAGGAGAAAGGCAGTTAGCTTTTTTTTCACCATGGATGAACGTGACGTGTGATTGTGGAGAGGCTGCCATTGTTTTCTTTGATTGCACGTGACCTCCTGCAGAAGGAATCTGGCTTCAGGTAGGCGACGAATCCTGGTGCATATTAGCGTAGAGACGGTCTTCAACGGAATGCATCTGCAGGAAAACGGCCACAACGGCGAGTCTTCAGTCTCCACGGCGGCCGGACGATCGGCGAGAAGCAACTAGCAAGGGGCGGCGGGGAAAGGATGGCAAGCTGGGGAAGATGCAAGCAGCACGCGACACGGAAATATTAGCTCGGTGATCGCCGGAGCGGTTCAAGTGATGAGGGTCTTCACGGAGCTGCTGGCGGCGACGGCGGCGCGCCCTAGCGTTCTGCAATCGGGGAAGCCAATCAAGAGATTATTACGGGAGGAAACAGAAAACTATTCGTTCTGGGCAACTAATCGGATGGCAATGGTGGGTAATATCACCAAAATTCTAGGGGCATATCAGTTTCACGGGTGGCAGGACCTGGAGTGGAGCAGCCGGAGCACCTATTCCCTCGCTCCGATAATTTGTACAGCCGGACGTCTCGGCTCCACTCCGCCTGCAGGGTGGAGTTTGTGCGTTTGGGGCAGCTCCACCTGCTCCAGCAGTAAATTGGTGGAGCGGAGCTGTCCCAAACACACCATCTGCTACTTTGGGCGTGTTGAGCATGTAGGATGGTCTTATTTTAACAATGCCACATAGGATAATTGCTGAGTTGACGGAAAGAAAAATGGAAAAATAAAATCATCTATTAACACCAATTATCTCACCATATTAGTGATAAAACTAAAAAAATAGCCTATTATACATCATATTTTTTTATCATATCAATATTACGTGACGGGTTGAAATAAGACAACCTTATCAACCCTAATACATGCTCTTAGTAGCCTAAAAAACCGATATTTGGTTGCATGCAGTCAATTCTAATTCCTTCCTTGAGCACACGTCAACTTCAAAGCAACACCTAGCTAGGAACGGTCGAATCAGCCGTTTCCAAGAAGCCAGCCTCATAGCATGCAAGGAGGATAGTTGTGGCGTACAGCCTCGTGCGACCATGAAGATGGCAGCAACTTGTGTGCTACAATGAAAAGGGTGCGGGGAGATTTGCTTATAGAATTGTTGCACTAGCCAATTATCCCAAAAGTCCGAACTGATGAAAAGGGGCTAGGCGTGTATTTATATTTCAACACTCCCCCTCACGTCTAGGCTATTTTAGTCCTTAGCGTGGGTTTGGTGCGGGCCGCAGAATCTTTTTTCTTTTGTTTTTAATACTGCGTTAGCAGGGTCTCGAACTCGAGACCTCGTGGCTCTGATACCATATAGAATTGTTGCACTAGCCAATTATCCCAAAAGTCCGAACTGATGAAAAGCGGCTAGGCGTGTATTTATATTTCAACATTGCTCACCGCCCAAACCGTCCACCATGCCCATTAAGTCTACGAGTCTATTAAATCCTGAAAATCTCAAACGTCTATTTAGCTTCGCAAAACGGGGCACCAAGTTTAGTCACATATTACTAGTGAGAAGAGAGTGTGACATATTTATGTGTGTTGCTCTTCTACCATCCACCATGTGACCGAGAAGATGAGCAATTCACGCAGACTCCTCCTATGCCGTTTTCATCGTCACGTAATGTGTGCGTCGTGTTTCGTGACTCGAGTTTGAGTTAGAACATGTTTTAGTGAAATATTAAATGTTTTCTTGGTGCACCAACTCTGTGTGTACGTTTCGTTAAGCATGTGCATTTTGTCTCGACATTGCCGGAAAAAAAATCGTTATGCTGCTTCTGGCCTTTTCCATCCAAACGATCACGTGTATGGCCATTCAGGGGAGTAGGCCTCTGGAATGTCATCTCTTGAGAAAGCTGATATCCTACACTAACAGGGTGCCGATAAGGTTTTTAGGAGCGTCTCGGCATGATTGCTCGCTTCCTTTCGAATATATTTGCGTTGACTGTTCGACTACTTCCATATCCAGATGCTAGGTATGTCTTGTTCTTTATGTGTAATCAGTTATACTAGTGCATATGTGATGTTGTGTTCGTTAGTTAAACTTATTCAGAAATTTCTTAACATTCCAACATCCACTTTTTTTTTGCGTGTTGTTCTAAGTTTAGGGGTTGTGAAATATGAACTCGTGAAGAAAGCGACGGTACGTAGCTTCTGAATAAACACTTTTAGCTCAAGAAACTAGAATAATTTTACATATATATACTGTATAACTCTCTGAAGAAGAATAAACATCAATAGCAGAAACATATGTTTGATTTTTTTTTTTCTTGGGCACTACTCGCTTACTTTTGCTGCCCCAGCCATGGCATGTTACGTGCTTCAAGCACAACGATATCTTCAGTTTTACTGAAATTCTCACCCGAATTCGATGTAGATCTTTCCTTTGGGCACTCCCGCTTTGCACTCTTTTTCAACGCCAGCTTCACTGCTTCTCTCGTACAGAAAATATATTGTTTGACTTTTGTACACACATAGGGGTCTAAATTTCGATATCGCACGGGCCCCGAATTTCCAAGGTACAGCCCCGGCTGGATCCAGACCTTACAGGCCGAGGCTTGAAAATCTGTTTAATTTTAGGCAGCGTCGCATGCAAAGCATGCATGCGGTTAGCGGGGGTATAAGGGTAGGCGGAGGCGATTGCCCGTTGCGCGCCCCCAATCTTCTCCTCTCCGGTTATCCTCGCCTGCCTTTCCTCTCATCCCGGGGGAAATTTTGCCCCGAAAAACTTCTTTCCGCTTCATTATCAATTCAAGGGGGGCAAAATTTTCTCTCGTGTCTCCAGCTGAAGGAAGCCGCCCCCCCCCGGTCAACAACCATGTCGGTGAGTACGTTCTTCGATGGATTCCCGATCGACCGGTGTTCTCGATCCGTTTCATCTTCTGTTGCTAGATCACCGGCCCATCGATGGAGTCGAGATGCATGTATGTTTCATTCGTCGATCTCGATCGCAGTGACAAATTAATGGTGGTTGGTATTCCTTTCTTCAGATGGAGGCTGGCCGCACAATCCCCAAGTTCGGGCAATGGGACGTGAACAACCCGGCCTCCGCCGACGGGTTCACGGTTATCTTCAGCAAGGCCAGGGATGAGAAGAAGGCCCCCGCCAACGTGCACAAGATCAACAGGTCTACCGACAGCAAGGACGCCAGGACGGACAAGATGAACTCCTACAACAACAACAACAACACCAGGGCTAACACATCGGTACGCACGCACGAAAGCCTCTTGTACATCCTCTGGAGTCATTTTTCTTACAGATTCCTCACCTGATGCCGATGCATTTCGCTCCAGAAGAAATGGTTCTGCTGCGTGTCGCCGAGCCCCACGCAGCCTTGAGCCAGGAGGAGGAGGGGAGGATCGAGCGGAGTGTCGTGCGAATGCGATATGGGATGGAGGAGAGGAGTGTCGACGATGCCGCTGCTTCGTTTATAAAACATACTGATACTACTATCGTACACAAACGCACACTTCGCCACTTCGGAGATGAGAAGAGATGTGAATGTAATTCTGAGATTGGTTATATGTGGCTCTGTCGCCGGTGTCTCTGCCACGGCACTGGCGTTACCTTATGTATGGCCGTCGCCTAAGAAACTTGCTCATACATTACGGATATATCTGCTAGTATCAAATGTTCTTGCATCTGTCCGTAAACTGGCTCACCGCGTGCTTTTAGAGGTAAAATGTAGGAAGGAGAAGGTTGGTTTCAATGAGTCATGTGAATTGTAGAAGAAATAGGTAAACAAGGCGGATTAATATACTCCTTCGGTCTTATATTAATTGTCTCAAAGTTGGACAAAAGTAAATGTAATATGAGACGGAGAGAGTATATACATTGAAAAGCAAGGGGATAAATTGAACGAAATGAAGCATGGGGATAAATTGAACGAAATGAAGAGCAAATCTAGAATCCTTGTAGTATATTATAAGAAAATGCACTGAAAATTGAAGATGATGTAACTGATACGTCACAACCTATAGCTAACTTGACAAAGCCCATTGATTTTTGTGTTGAGTTACAGAATTCTTGATTTGCCAATTCCTAGTCGTCATGGGAAATAAATAAGAAAGGTTGCTTCTAAAACTGCACGGCCCCATCCTGTGGGTAAGTTGAGATTCCCCATTCGATGTGCTACCTGCTTGCGGTAGTAGCAGAAGTTATGGCACAAGTACATGAAAAGAAATGATGCATCGATAGTTGTTAACCTTATGAGTGGTACCCTCGTATACAGAATTAATGCTACGTACATCATTGTCGGAACTATTCAAGAACATGAAGTTACGGGACCTTACATATAGATTGTCTCAAATTGTCCCTTAAAAGGCTCAAACCTAACATTCGACACGCAAGTCTGTTTTTGCCGTTTCCGCACGCAACTAATTCAGATAGCTTGTAGGCAGAGCGAGGACACGAAGCAAAGGGAAATGAGAGTGACGAAAGAAGGCAAGCTTCCGCTGTCCTTGCGGAAGAAGAGCGCCTCATAGACCGGGGCATTGATGGCCACTATCGCCACGCACAGGACGGCCTGCAGGAACAAAGGTCCCAAACCTCCTGCACCTTCGAGCCACAACACTCTACCCAGTCCGACCACCATGCACACCAGGTTGAACAGCGCGATTGTGGACATGATTACGAACATTCCAGAGATAGGTCCGAACTCCATCTTCCCCTTCTTGTACCTCTCCTGAGCCTGCGGGTCATTCACCTTCACTGTCAGCTCGAATCCGGACTCGGAGACGCCCAGCATTCCCCCGATTGTGTCGATGGCCGCCAGGAGGTATGAGGTGGTCCTTCTGACGAACCACATCCTTTGTGCATTCCACCACTCCACTGCAGTGTCGCCGCATTTCAATGACTCTGCTAGGCTGCAGGAGTACGCAGCCACCGCGACGTATCCAAATGGGATGATCCAGGGGCTGGTTATCTGAATGAATTGCAGATGCAAGTATCGTGTCAGAATTGAATGTGTAAAAATGAGCTTGTTGTAAACATACTGTAGAATGTTAGATTACCTCAGGGAAAACAGAGACGCCACCGAGGAAGCAAAGAGATGGGATGATGGCATAGTAGAAGGTGGGAAAGCTGTTCAGGGCCCAGAAGCCGCAGACCGAGTAACCCATCTGAAGCCCCAGCTTGATCTTACCACGGCCTAACAAAAAGGGGCTATAATTGGAGAGGGATATTTGGAGGAACCCTTCTGACCATCTCTTGTGCTGAACCAGGATCTGGCCTAGTGAGGTAGGGGCCATGCCTAAGAAGCCTTTTCTGACCGGGTTGTAGTACACCGATCTCCACCCACGGCATTGGATTTGCAATCCCGTGATTACATCCTCCAGTGGGCATCCATATCTAACTCCTTTCTGCAATTCAGAAACACAAACTCGTCAACATGTGAATATGCGATCTGTGTAATAGTACTACACACATAAAAGGAAGGACATCCTTCAGGCTTCACCAAGGAATTTTTGTAAATGTTCATTAAAGCTAAGTAGATCGATGAAAATGTTGATGCCATATCTGTAGAAAGAGATAAAGAGACCTCAATGCCCCACAGGGTGTTTTGCTCATGCGTGCATGTCACGAGCGACTTGGACATTTCTTCCAGCTCATCGGCATTTTCTGCTGTTCCCACCCCTCTAGCCCAATCTTCCCTGTAATCTTTACTATATATTTGCCCACATAGCGTCTCTCTTCGATGGAAGCAGCCAGTGCCATAGTAACACATTCCACCCCATCCATCCAAGCAAGGGTGATCTAACTGTACATCAATTCAATGAAAATAAAAACGAATTAGTCTCAACTGATGCACTGTACAGCTTAGGACATAGGTCTGTCCTCCATTGAAATTTTAAGAGGTTCTATATTATCTTTCTGTTGACCTCATTGACAACATTGATGGGATTGCCGTAGATGTCATTGTGTACCACATTGTCAAAGTTCTGAGGGTACTGCACAAAACCAATATCTTGACCCTGCTTTTCATCTAGGAAGAAGCACAATGCATCTCTGATAGACTCCGAATTGTTAGAATACATATCGCAATCAACATTCATAATGATTGGGCTGTTGCTTATCACTGAAGATACCCTTATCTGCACAATTAAATTTACTCAGGAGTATAAAAGAAATCAGGAGTTATAGAAACACAACGCAGCTTTATTCTAAATGGTAATTCTAGAAAATCACTGAATATACCAAGCAGAGAACAAATGACCTACCAAAGCATTTAATGACCCAGCTTTGAAGTTATGCTTTTCCTGGGGTCTCTTCTCGCGTGTCATATACACAAGTTTTGGCAGTGCATTTCCATCAACATCAACGGCCTTCCGTTTATTTCTATCAATTAGAATCTAACAATGGTGACCAATTTGATCAGATGGATCACCAAAATTATGCAGACGACAGAGATAAATTTCATTATTCCATTACAGTTTCCTGTGAAGATAGATTTTTCACTGGATAAATATCAACCATGTCAGGGTTGTTTTGCAGCAGGCTAAATGTGAATTAAGCCAAACAAGCATTTATGATTTATGTTTATTTCCTGATTCCCCAATCAATTGCGCAGTTGGATAATTGAAAACTAAAGTACAGTTATATATTTACACGAATATGATGCTTAGTACGTTAATAATTGTGAACATTCTGGTGTACACTGATTAATTTGCACTTCTGTAATCTGGAGACACTAAAATAAGCGGTTTATATATTTATTTTCTTTTCCTTTAGATCACTGTAGCATTTCTAGCTTCCCAGATCGAGCGTGGAAGCTCCTTTTAAAATAGTCAATACTGAAATAGATTGCGTACAATTTTTCATCCTAGGTACTTACTTGATAGATATACAAACATGTTTGTTTTTTCCACAACATTTCAATTCAGCTGTTATAACCAGTTTACCAGCTCTGTATTATCTACACAAGTTATTTTTCAAACTTACCATAGTTAGCATATTATTTGAAATCAATTGCTATGTACTGCATCTAGTAGTCAGAGTCTGACCAAACTACCAATTTTTACCTGGACTATTGAAGGGTGATCTTCAGAAGTTATCGTGTCATTCCATTCAGAGAAGCCTCTGCAATTGCACTCTGGGGCCTCAGGAATCTTTCCTGAATGTACTACTGAGTTTACACGATCTGTCAGATCTTTGTACAGCTCCTGCAATTCAGAAAAAAGAAGAAAAACTTATAAGAAAATGATGTGCACAACCGAATGGCCAGGAAGCACCCACACCAGTAACTATTGAATCAGGATTTAGCACATCATCATTTCTTTTGAGATAAGCTAGACTGCATCCGAATAGTTGCGGAACAAGTTTGTGCTCTACCTTCATGCGAAGCAATTCTTGAGGGCTACAAGCATCATGTGGGGTAGCTGCTTCGGCAAAGTAGGCAGCTGGTGACCTGGGCTCGACCTTGTAATTTTTGCAAAATGGAATCCAGTGCTTTGCAAATTCAGATGCCTCATAAAGAGCATAGAATGTTACAGCGGAACCAGCATCATCAGATAAATAGACGTTTAGCTTCTCTGGTGGGTAGTCATAAGCCATAACAGATAGAACAGTGGATATTACAAGCATAGGTGGTTCAAGAGCTGGGTCCGCTGTACACACAAATATGTCCACACCGGGAAGCTGGTCCTCGCCATAGCTGTTTGTAGCCAGTGCTTTAGCAAGTCATTCACCAGTGAAATAGATAATAGAGTCAAGCTAAATTTGTTCACGTGCTGTTGTTATGCAGATATCAACTATCTGAACTATGCAACCAGCCATGAATGTGCACTAGTACAATATCTATGGAGGTCCTGGATGGAGCATTCCGGTGTCAGATTTGGTAGTAGTCATAACTCCTAGCTGAAATACAACTATATGATAAATCATATTCTAGCATGGGTGTGGTCATTCTTTCTTTATACCCACAGCTATGTTACTTCGGCCCAACTAAAAATAATAAGAAATCTGGTGTTGTCACATGCTAAGCATATTTAGTACTAGCACAAACCACAAAGCCATGAATATTTCAGTTCAAAAAGGCGCGCCTAGGCTCTAGGCGATAGCAAAACGCCTAGCACTTAATAGCGGATAAGCGTGCGCTTTGGTCAGAAAGCGCAAGGCGGTGGCAACTGGCAAAGCGCAGAATTACTGCCCAGCGCCTTCTTGAACTATGATTCTTTCCACGAGTTAATACTATTGTTTATTTTTTCGTAAGATAATTCTCAATTCAAGTGGCCTAATATATCAGGGCATAAAATAAGAAGTGACAGATCAGCGTACACTTCTGGACCACATCTGGATTGCAACAGAAAATGGGCGAGGTGCTATGGCCACTGCAGTCATACACTATAATACAAGTTTTGTTCTCCATGTCACACTATTCGTTAATAAATAGGAACTCCCTCCGTTCCCTTGTATAAGACATTTTGGCAAGCCAATTAAGCCTGCCAAAACATTTTATAAAACGGAACAGAGGAATTAGGTTTCACGGATCACAGATTCGAAGTTGCTGGACTTGCTGTGATTCAGAATCTGGATCGCAAAGTCTCTGCAGTCAAGCCCCTGGACTGGAATGGCCACCAAAATGCTGCTCGTCCAGCTAATCATTTCGTCAAACACTAGCTCTGCATTCGGCCCAAGCAGAGCAGGAAGCACAAAACAAGCAGCGTAGATTTAGCCGTTACCTTTCGGAGAGGCGGTCCTTGAAGGTGGTGCGGCGGATCGGGTTCCACCGCACGGAGATGGTGAGGACCCAGTAGAGGCCGAACCAGACCTCGGCCACGAGCAGCCCGAGAGACGCCCGCCACCCCAGGCTGCTGCTGTCTCTCGGCGGGATGTGGGTGGCTCTGTAAAACCATATCAGGAGGATCCCGGCGAGGATGGTGCCCGCGTACAGCCGGTACGCCACCATCCGCTTCGGCTTCTCCGTCGCGAACAGCGGCGGTCTGCCGCCGGCTACGGCGGAGGTGCTGCTCCCGGCCATCCCTGCCTGCTAGCGAGAATGCAAGTGCGGAGCGGGTGGGTCGGGGCCCTGCACTCCTGGGTCAGAGAAGTGCAGGCGGGTGTCAAGCGAGTGGTCAACGCTTTGTAGCAGCCCCTGTGTACTACTACAACTTCTTCCAGACGTACATTGACAACTGACACGCTATATCGCTCTCGTTTCTTAGGCCGGTGCCATTGCGGGCGATTAGGCGGGCGGGAGGGAGGCTTATCGCCTGGGCGCGGGCGAGAGCAGGCGAGATGGGGGGCGGGAGGGAGGCGCCGGGCGCTGGCGGCGTCGCCCGTCGACAGGCGGCTATCGCCCGCCTAACCGCCCGCGTAGGCGGGGCGATAGCGAGGGGGCGGGGCGAGAGGAGGGGGCGAGAGGGCGATAGGGTGGGGCGGCGCGCTGGCGGGTAGAGGCGATAGGGCGGGGCGGGAGCGGGTAGCCGTTGGGGGGGGGGGGCGTTGCGCAACGGCTAGCTGACGTGGCGCCCCTCCATTGGTCCACGTCAGCTAGCCGTTGGGGGGAGCGTGGCTGGCTGCAAAAAATCAAAAAAAAAAATTCACCCAAATTTCATCTACAATCCTATAAATACCCCCCATATCCATCCCTTCTCTTCACACCATTTCCCCCTTCTCTTTCTCTCTTCTCTCAAACCATCTCCGCCATGTCGGTTTGGACTCCAGATATCACCTCGTTCACGGAACTCTTGCAGTCCGACGGGTCACAACCTGCTCACATAGAAGATGCCTCTCCCACACATCGTCGCTCGAATGTCGGTTCTTCGCCGCATCCCCGAGTGTTGTACCCATCCAACACACCACCTCCGGGGCCATATGGTGCAGCTCCGGGTCCATATGGTCCGCTTCCTGCGGGATATGGTTCGTACCAGCATCCTCCGTATCCTTACCCCCCACCACCTCCACCTACAGGTAGCGGGAGTCCGATTCCTCAGTACCCACCACTTTCGTACGGTTCGTACGCTCCACCTCCGTATCCATACGGTTCATACGCTCCACCTCCACCTCCACCTCCTCCGCATCAGCAACCACCTCCATCGTCTGCTCCTGAAGGCAGTGCTCCAAGCGACGGGTCCGATGCCGCGGAAACAATGGTACCAAAGCGTCCAAAGAGGCTCGAGTGGAAATCTGCGGACGAGGAAAAACTGGTACTTTTTTTACCCGTCACATATTTATTTCGGAGTTGGTTTTTGTTTGGATTTTTCACTAAGACAATATCTATTTCGTTGTAGGTGAATGCTTGGATTTTCCACTCCAAGGACTCTCGCCAAGGCAATTGCAAGACCGGCGATAGTTTTTGGGGTCAGATAGCGAAGACGTTCAACTCTACCTCCGATCCTGCACGCCAAAGGACCGGAAAGCAACTGAAGGATCACTGGAACGTCTACAACCGTGAGGTGTCCTTGTTCAATGGATACCACATCCAAGAAGAAGCGGTACGTCAAAGTGGAGCTGACGATGCAATGGTCATGGACGCGGCACAGGCGAGGTACGCAAATGACCCTAGAGTGACCCAGCCTTTCAAACGCTTCAAGTGGTGGGAAGCTGTTCGCAAGGAAGCGAAGTGGAGAGCACAGCATGGTCCTGGTAGTGGGACTGACTCCAGTTCCAAGAGAACCCGTCTGGGGGTCGGAGGTGAGTACAGCTCTAGCGACGCGACGGAGGAGGAGCGGCGTCCAATGGGCCGCGATAGGGCCAAGGCCGCGTTTCGGAAGGGAAAGAAGAAGGAGAAGGAAGCGTCCAGTGAGGGATCAAGTGCAACCTTCGGAATGAAGAAAATGTGGAAAGGTTTATTGAAGGCTAAGCTACTGAAGCAATATAACAAATTGCAAGACCGCTCAACCGCCGGCATGAACGAAGCAGAAAAGCGCAAACATGCCAAGGCCATCCAGATAGTGGAAAAAGAGCTAGGGCTGGAAGATGATGACGACGACGAGGAGGAGGACGAGGATTAGATTTTTTTTTATTTTTTATGTAATTTTTACAATTTATTATGCAATTTTATTAATTAGTATGTAATCGGTAACAATTTTAGTTCAATAAAATTATTTCCTTAAATTATTTGTAATGTTTTCGTCTAAAAAATATGTGTTGACGTGGAGGTGAGAGAAAAGCTGATGTGGCAGAGAGAGAAGCTATAGCCCGGGCTATAGCCCGTGCACTGGCACCGTGGCGTGAGAGTGGCGTGAGAGTGGTGAAAAAAGGTGACGTGGCGGGGCTATAGCCCGTGAGAGTGTGTGGTGCATTGGCACCAGCCTTAGCCGCCACCATCTAGCGGTAAGTACGTACATTTTGAACAAATTTCGGCTTAGTTTGGTAGCGAAGTATTTAAAATTAAGGTATTCAAAAACCATAGTTTTCTTTTGCCTAGCGAATCAATACTTCAGTTTTGAAAAAAGAGGTCCAACCCTCTTTCTAATATACTTCAAAAAGAGTGTAGTTTCCTCAATATTGAAGTATATAAAACAACCGTTTTTGTTAGAACCAAACACCTCAAAGTATTTCATACTTTAGTATTTCTAAAAACCAAAGTATTTGTGAAATACTTCAAAAAATATTGAGCTCCCAAACGGGTCCTTCGTAAGGAAATAGTGGAGCAAATTGATTTTGCTGATTTAACTAACTTGAATGAGAAATGGATTTTGAAAGTTGCTGATTTTCTGTTTGCTTGTTGCTCCGTTTTCATGTAAGTTATTAAGGTTTCTTTGCATCTAAAAAAAGTTATTAAGGTTTCTTTGCATCACAGGAATTTGACTGGGTAGACAAAAACTACAGGAACGGTCCTTCAGATGGAACACATAAAAAAACACAGGTAAGTGTCTGGATACTATGGGATGTTAGGGAATTAGGCAATTTCATGACAAGTTTAATTAGCGAAAACACTATTACAAGTGCACTAGCAATCTTAGCCATATTCGACACACTAGACATATCTAGATCCACATATGATACCTAAACGGTTTTACTAATTCTAATTCACCTGAGAAATGATCACATAAATTGTTAAACGGTTTTACTAATCCGAAGCGTAACTCGGGTTGAACGTTTAGAGGAGCAACACGATCTATTCTGGAGGCAGAGAGCACACGCTAATTGGTTGGAGAAGGGAGACCGTAATACATCGTATTTTCATGCTTATGCCTCTGAAAGGAAAAGGAAGAGTACCATCAAAAAATTAAAGGGGGAAGATGGAGTGGAGGTGGAAGGGGAGGAGGGGTTGAAGACCCTCATTACTAACTATTTTTCTTCTCTGTTTACTCCCGTGATAGGTACGAACATTGAAGAGGTCACTCAGCATATAAATCCATGTGTGAGCCCACAAATGAATGAGATCCTCGATGCTGAATTTACGGTGGAAGAAATTCGGTGTGCTCTTGATAGTATTGGAGACTTAAAAGCCCCTGGAAGTGATGGTATGCCAGCGGTGTTCTACAAAAAAATTTGGCCTACGGTGGGGGAGAGAGTTGTACATGAGGTATTGGAGGTATTGCGAGGTGGCAGTATACCTGAGGGGTGGAATGAAACTGTGGTTGTGCTCATCCCGAAGGTGCAAAATCCGAACCGTCTTAAAGATTTGCGCCCTTAAGCCTATGCAATGTTGTCTATAAACTCGTGTCCAAGGTTCTTGCCAACCGGCTGAAATGTATCTTAGGAGAGATCATCTCCCCTAATCAAAGTGCATTTGTACCAGGAAGATTAATCTCTGATAATACCATTTTGGCATATGAGATGTCACACTTTCTAAAGAGGAAACGTTCGGGCAAAGTGGGGTTTATGGCTCTCAAATTGGATATGAGCAAGGCCTATGATAGGGTGGAGTGGCCGTTCTTGCAGGGTGTGATGCGAAGGATGGGTATCAGTGAGACTTTTGTGCAGCTTATAATGAAATGTGTACAAACTGTCCGGTACAAATTTAGAGTCAATGGCCAACTTACAGATGAGATTGTACCGGGTCGTGGACTGAGACAAGGAGATCCCATCTCGCCCTATTTATTTCTCCTATGTGCAAAAGGGTTCTCGGCCATGCTCCATAATGCTGAGAACCGTGGTGATATCAAATGTATCAGATTGGCTGCTGCAGCTCCTTCGGTGACACACCTTCTTTTTGCAGATGATTCACTCCTTCTTCTTGAGGCAAATGCCCATACTGCTAATATGATCAACGCCATCTTGCAATCCTATGAAGCATGCTCGGGCCAAGTTATTAACAGGGAGAAGTCATCTATCTTGTTTAGTAAGAATACTAAAACCACAACTAAAAATGAGGTTTTGACTATTCTAGGACTGATTTCGGAAGCACATGGAGGTAAATATCTTGGACTTCCCACATATATTGGCCGCAACAAAGTACAGTGTTTCGAATATTTGAAAGATAGAATTTGGAAAAGAATTCAAGGCTGGAAGGAGAAGTGTTTATCCTATGCTGGAAAAGAAATTCTTATTAAGGCAGTAGCACAGGCAATTCCCACTTATGCTATGGCGTGTTTTGATCTCACCAAAAGTCTCTGTGATAGTATTAGCCAACTCATTTGTAAGTACCGGTGGTCTCAAAATGACAAAGACAGGGCAATGCATTGGATTTCTTGGGACAAAATGATGAAACATAAAGAGGATGGAGGGCTTGGTTTTCGGGATTTGCATGCATTTAATATTGCTATGTTAGCCAAACAAGGGTGGCGGATCATCCAATCCCCAGACTCCTTGTGTGCTACAGTGCTGCGAGCGCTCTATTTCCCAGATGGAAATGTCTTACACGCTCAACCGACCAGAGGGATGAGCTATGTTTGGAGAAGTATCCTGCAAGGAATCCAACTTTTGAAGGAGGGTATAATTTGGCGAGTTGGTGATGGAACAAATATACATGTGTGGGATGATCCATGGATCCCTAGAGGGGTTACACGACGACCAAGAACTCCTGTTAATGGTCAGAATATCACTACGGTGAGTAATCTCATTGATCCGGTGACATCGCAATGGAACACCACGCTCATAAATCAAATTTTTTGGCCCGATGACGCTGCTGTGATCCTTTCTATTCCTATTTGCCAAGAGGCGGAAGACTTTGTAGCCTGGCATTATGACTCGAAGGGTTGTTTCTCTGTCCGTTCAGCATACCGGGTTCGGATGATCACAGATGCTATGAAGCTAAATAGAGTGGTGGGCATGGCATCAGATGGCAATAGTTGGGTTAAAGAGACCTGGAAAGAAGTTTGGAGGCTACACTGCCCAGCGAAAGTTCATCAATTCCTTTGGAGATTCGGCCACAATAGTCACCCACTAAATAGAAATATCCAGAGAAGAGGAGTTGAGTTGGACACTACCTGTGTGGTTTGCAAACGTCAATTTGAAGATGGAGGCCACCTCTTTTTCAGATGTAAAGGAGTTAAAAACCTGTGGAGAATTCTACAACTTGAAAGTGTTCGAGTTGATCTGATGGCATGCCATGAACCCCTACGAATACTCCAGCGGATCACTCAGCTGCCATATGAACAGAAGATGAAATCTATAGCTTTATTGTGGTGTTGGTGGTCGGAGAGAAATAAGGAAAATCATAACCAGAAAAGATTGGCTGATAGTGAGTTTCAATTTCTTGTCACTCGTCACATAGCTGATTGGGTTCAATATTACAAGCCGAAACCTGCCCATAAAATAAGCACTGTCATGCGCTGGGTACCACCACCAGAGAACTTTGTCAAGTTGAATACGGATGGGGCATTCTCTGAACAATCTCACAGTGGCGGTTGGGGTGCAATTGCCCGTGATTTTATGGGTGATGTCATCTTTGCTGCTGCGGGGAGTGCTTCCCATTTGTCGGACGCCCTACATGCTGAAGCAATGGCACTTCAGAATGGTCTGCGGATTGCTGACCAAATGGGGATTGGAAGAGTAATTATTGCTACTGACAGTCAAGTGCTAAAGAGTGCAATTGAGAGTTCAAGTCTGGACCTCTCTAGCCTGGGACAACTCTTCCTTGATATTAAGTACCAACTGGCTATGGAGTTTATTGATTATAAAGTTGAATTCTTCCCTAGGCTTTGTAACAAACCTGCTCATGTCTTAGCTGCTTTGGGTAAAGAGATGGAACAGAACAACCAATCCTTGTGGTTGTCAGAGCTCCCAGTTGATGTATCAGGTCTTGTGGCCGGCGATTTAGCCGTGTCCTAATGGAATGCATGCGTTTCTTTTCAAAAAAGAAGTGTAAGTTAGCACATTTCCAAAAATCTACAGAACTGCAATTTAATGTGCTGTTTCAAACTATTGCTTCACTTAGATGTAAGTTGGCACATTAAATTGCACATTTCCAAAAATATCTGCAAGTTAGCACGTTCCAAGTAGCATTTTTCAGAATAGATTTAGACATACAAACTATTAGTTCACTTAGATGTAAGACATAAAAATTAGGAGTATTAGTTCTCTGCCGCATGGTAGAATGCAGACCTGCTTCGGACTGGGTTCTGAAAATCGTACGGTGATCGATTAGGTCCACGGCTAGGTCGTTCGCGGCCAGGTCGTATAAGATTATTTTCCCACGTTGCAGGCTTGCAGCTCTACGATGAAAGATAGCACCGACCAAAATGCTCGAGCCACTCGCTAATCGTATAGAAGAACTGTGGGTGTACATTGTCGGCTTATGAACAATTTCAAAGACGCCCAGCCAAAACACATGCGCAGCAGCACGCCAGATAACATGTACGAGCCCAGCTCAGGGCTGTTCAAACAATCGCAACTATTTTTTGTTTGCCCTGCAACCCTTCTATAGGCTTTTCTAGTCTTCAGATTGCAGCTCCAGAGAAGATTTTAGCCTGATATCGCAGCATGCCTTTGGGAGACGAAACACCAGAGATCACCAACAGGAGGAGGTGGAACTGGAACTGCAGCATGTGGTGTTCAGTGAGAAACGAAGCATTCGACGGCCAAGGTGATTCAAAGTGACGACAGATTGAGAACTTACCAAGTCGCTACAGAAACCAAGCATTGCTCTCTTAAGCCCTTCAGGCGACGCCCGCTTACTTGAAGAGATTTCTGAGCCCATTGAACAATGACAGAGCCTTAAGTTCGCCACCGGCCCTCATGTCCCTCAACCTCCTACGCAGTATCTGCACCAGATCAACAGGAGGAAATGTGAGACCTCTCAACGGATGACCACATGACGCGGAGAGAAAAACAATCAGCTTCAAGAGCTCTGCTGGCTGACTTACATATTGTGAACGATACAGGATTCTCCGTTCACTGATGCACAGATCTCTGGCTAGCTGTTTTAGCAGCAAGGTCCTGTTGGCTTGCTTTGAATTGATAGAAACTTCTGAAGAACCCTTGGCGCCCTGAAACATTCATTATTTGTTGACTTAAAACCGACATATCAACGGAATAATAATCTTAGTGTTGAATGAGCATGGTTTGCATATCTTGATAAAGCATTCATCACAAAACTAGTAGGAATGGAACGGGCAGGTGAGTTCTGCAAGATATGCCATAGAGAAGATCTCACCTCTAGATACTTTGTATATTTTCTTATGCTCGACTCACAACAGTCCAAGATAAACTGAAGAGCCTGCTCGTCCAGCTCAGGATAACTAACTGCAGGCTTGGACGAACCTTTATTGGATGCGGCAACAGCCATCTGCAGGGATAGGTAACATGAGCATGCTCTGTTGACCAGCCCTGATCTAGCTTTATCAACAAAGTTTTGAATACTCGGTGCAAAATAACAGTACTAACCTCCTCAAAACGTTGAAACATTTCAGGAGGGCTGACCACGAGGAAGGCATAAGCCATAAGCTCAACTGGCCACCCTGTGACCCTCAAGGGGAAACTTTCGGACCTGTTAAGAGTGATCAGATACTCTTTAGTCAATAGGAGTACCAAGTATATACAAAACAAGATAATAAAATAAAAACATTGTTGCACACAGTACTGAACTGGTGGTATTTTCCCAGAGAACATACAACTTTAAAGGTTCTCTCAAAGATAAAAAGGTGATACTAACAACGAACGCGAGTTGGAATTGGTTGTGGGATACATGTCCGTTAAGGTTCCCTTTGCATAACAGGCTATGTAATACTTTAGCAGTTTTTCGGTTCCTGTCACCGTTTTCTTGGTCTTTTGGCTCAAATTTTGTAATAGTACAATGGCTATGTTCATCTCACGATGTAGACACTAGGAGAGTTTTCTGATTTTCTCTTTCATTCTTCAAAACTGTGAACCATGTCAAAATGTAAGACTGGATGTACATCTACAAATTATTTTTTTTCGAAACATGAGCAGGGACTTCGCCATTTTATTAGGGAGATAATAAAACACTGAACCAACATGGATGCGTACACCAAAACGCCCTGAGAAATCAACACCACCGACACAAGTCATAGCACCTCAAACTCTCTTTTTTTTCTCGGTGAAAAGTGATTAAGAAGCTTCTCAATAAAATGAGTTCAAACCCGATAAACAAACAAAATTATATTTCTTGTATTTTACTCGTGATATCATAGCGAAGTAATAACAAGAACATGCCAAGAAATATCCCAGGTCTAATAAAATGTTTTAGTGACGGAATAAGGATGCAACAGTTACAAACTTCGCCAGCCTTGACAAAATAATAGAAACATAAGAAATTCCACAAAGAAACTAGGTAATTTTTTTGTCTCACTCTACGAGTAACAGACCATAAGGATGAAGGAACTTACTCTGACAAACCATGCCTCTTTAGTGCCTGTAATTTCTCTTCGTAGCACTCATCAGACTTGTTAAGAGACACCAAGAACTCAACTGAATCATTTGGGTTTGTTCCCTCTTTTGGAACAAAACCGTATGAAAGCAATAGCTCACCACTGGATTTCTTCCCATAGGATATAAACACCTGAAGAGGTTAAATAATGAGACAAGTTAACTGATAACAATTTCTCATAAAAAAACAGCTAAATTATATACTGCATGAAATAAGACCAATTGGCTCCAGGGTAACACATCCAAAAAATGGTAAGGCCATGATAAACATATCTCATTGAACTACACTTCCAAATAAAGGAAGTATAGCGGCCCATTTGAAATCAAGTATATTATGTACGTAAAGTACAAAAGGGATAAAGTGTATGGATTCAGAGCTCTAGTGGATATAGCCTGCACAAGACTCCAGATGATTCAATACTTAAAATACCAGTCTCCTGCTACGATAAAGGGTGCCCGATATAGTAGATGATGAAGTTAGTTTTCAACTAAAAATTCCATTTCTGTAACACCAAGAGAATATGCAACATGGCCTTCTGAAAGCTAGCATTGGTACATACTTTGATCAGCCTTAATCTCATGAACATGAAATTGCCAATAGAAGAAAAGGACTAATGGCCTCTTATTAACTAATTCAGTATGGAAAATACATATACCAGAGTTAAAGAACAAATGAACATGTTACCTGCTCACCTGGTTGATATGAACGGTCAGTAGTGAAGACTATTCCTTGTGACGATTTATCATAATCTAAGAATGCATCTACCTGGAAATACGATTTTGCTAAGAAAAATATATAACAATTACAGTTCAGGAAGATTTAGGAAATGATGGCAAACAGGGAAACTGTGGGGCGTGCGGTGCTTAAGAAATTCGGTACAATACCGACAATGATTCTTTGCAGAAAGAACTGTGGGACATGCAGCAGCTTATAGATTATATACAATATTGATGAGGATTTTTTAAAATACAGAATGCAATACCTCGGGGCTATGGTTAAGCATATCTGCCCAAGGAACTAGTGCAACCCGTCCATCCATTGATTCTAAACGAACCTGCAAAATAGTCCAGTGCAGTGTGCACACTAATATTAGCGGAAATGACAGCAACATCAAGTGAAGGCATTCATATACGTAATGAAAAGTACTACTTCCTCTGTTCCAAAATATATGCCTTTTTAGCAAACTAAACTAGCTTGCTAAAAAGGCTTACATTTTAGAACGGAGGGAGTAGTAGATAAGCCAATGAAGTAAAGCAAGGCTTGCATCATATTTAGTAGCTTCATAACACTCTCTTACCAGACGTGAGAAGAGAATGCCGAAGGACCATCTAAAGTTCTCCATGCTATATACCTAAAATAAGAAAGTAGAAGCACAAAAAACAAGAATCAATTAATGATGATAATTCACATATTTGGTGTCATCAGACCATAGATTTGTTACAGTAGCACATTTCTTGCTTTATTTTAATAGTGAAAGCCAAACAGTTAAATGACACCAGCATTCTTTAGTCATACCTTACCGGAAAGCTTAAGTAATCAAATTTATGCCATGTGTATAGAAATGGGGTGGAACGGTGTTGTGGCAAACTCCCGACAAAGTTGGTTGATGGAAGCGGGTTTTTTTTACTTAAAATGGAACCCGGGTGATCGGGTGAATGACCAATGTCACTAACAAGAATAGTCTTCCAAACCCCCTTTTGTCTTCATCAGTTTGAACAAATAATGTAGCAATGTTTGCAAATCATACCTCCTTGGGGAACAAATCTGGATATTTAGAAAATATTCGATCTCGAAGGTCGTTGTATCTGCCAAAACCATAAGGCATAATTCCAGTGAGGTCACAAACAGAGGAAACTTCGTCTGATAAATGAATAGTACAAGAACAGAACGACAAACTTACGTCCCAACCACATCACCGATCCTTGAAATTGCACGTTCCCTGATTGGAGAAGCCACCAAGTATGCATCTATCTCTGTGCGGGTCCTGCAATGACAAACAAAGGCTGTACAAAATTGAGAATGCTATCTCGAAAACCCACTAATCTTATCACTTGGGCGTCATGCTGCCAACATTAGCCTTCGGGCAATACCAGTACAGAAGCGAGTAAGGCTGCCTAGGCAATGCGTCGATGTAGCTGCTCCACCTCGACGAACCCTCCAAACTGGCTTCGCTTATAAGGTAGGTGGCGAGAAGCGGCCAGTCCGGCACAGAGTACCTCTTCATCACATCCCCCACCTCACGGTTGCTCCATTCCTACACACCAGCACAGGAAACACACTGATTGTGAAAATTGGCATCGCAGCATATAGCACAGCTGAATTCCGTCACTAGGGTGGGTGGTGATCTGACGAGGGAGATTCTAGCATTGTTTTTACCGAATCGGCGGTGATGACGAGGGACGGGGGCACGAAGAGCAGCTTCTCTCCGTTGCGGACGTTCGTGAGGGCAACGAGGCCGCGCTCGCCGATGTCCACCTTCTCGAGGGCCAGCCGCTGTTCGGGGAGTCCGGAAGCGGTAAGCCACCGCTCCAGTGACGCCGCGCTCTCCAGGGACTCGATCTCGCAGCCCCATGGGACAACCGCCTCGGCCTCGCGTTGTGCCGGAGCTGACGCGGACGCCGCTGCGGCGCGGACGGTGAAGCGGGAGGAGGAGGGATAAGGACGGAGCCCGCGGGGTGCACGCGGGTGCGACGGCGGCAGCAATTGTGGGCGGAGAATGGTGGCGGTGGTGGTAGAGGCCATGGCGAAGCCGCGAAATGGCGTCGGTTGTGTGCGGGTGCGAGGGGCTTATCCGCTCGTTCGTGGCGGGTTTGGGGTTTTATCGGTCGCCCCTTTTTTTCTGCACTCTTTTACCGGTCGCTCCGACGGGTTGGGCTTCACCGAGGTTTGCTCATGTGGGTTTTAAGTCTAGCTTTGTTGTTTTCAAGGATTTTCTGATGTAAAAAATGGTAGCATCGTCACAATATAGCTTCCAGAATAAACTCTGGTGTAGCATCACTTCAAGCTCTATTTTTATTTATCTGAGTTAAAGCTTTATTTTCATACTAAGTGGAAGTTACTTGGCGTGGTACAAGGAGATCGACGGTGAGCATCCTGACGAGGGCGGAGACAAGCCCTGGCCACCTAGGCCATGGCCTGGGCATAGAAGTTTTTTCCTTGACAAGTTATGGTGATTTGAGGATTTAACTCCAAACTTGCTTGGTAATTTCGATGATTTAAAGGGATGGCCTTGGGCGTATTTGAATTCTGGTTCCACCCCTTAATAGACGAAGAGAAGGACGATGGAGATGCGGTTCATGTGTTTGTATATCGATGTACATCATGTTAGCCATGTTGGGACCAAGTTGGAAAAGTTCTAGAGTGCTCCATCTAAACCCCTAAAAAAACAAGCTACGGGTTCATAAGAAAAAGACTTAAAAAGGAACAAGCCATTTAGAAATCATATGGATCTAGGGCACTTCCCCTTATTTTCACCACCTTGAAAACTGTCGGGGGCCTACCCCTAGGTAGGATCATGCTTGGTGAGAAATGTTGTCCAAGGAGTGGACTGAGTCAAAGTTGACCGGGTTAAGTGCCCAACCGGCATCTGGTTACCGAAATATGCTATGTCGGTATGATGTAGCATGTATGTTATCTTGCAGGTGAGTATTCTCCCGAGTTATCCAAGTTATACTTGGAGAAACCGGATTAGGAGAAGAATCTGATATCTCGAACCAAAGTCAATGGAGCAGGTGTATGCCGAAGATCACGGAGGAGTACATGCGTGCAGTTCAACTTATTAGGCGGGTGACACGGAGCGTACACGGGCACGGTGCAGAGGTATGGGCGGATCCACATGAAATACCGCATAGGAGACATTCGGCCCCATGTCGGACAACGTGTGTTGCCCCATAGTGCCTTTCGCCTACTTCATGTACTCCCTGTCAGTGACCACCGGTATATAAGGTGGCATCACCCCTCCTGCGCGAGGGGCGACGACTACACGATTCACACACGAACCTTCACTCTCATTCCACAAGTGTTGTGCCACTTCTTCTTCTTCTACCTCTAGTTAGGAGAGCTCAAGGAGCATAGTTATAACCCGGTCACCCACATATATAGAGGCAGCCAAGCAGGAGTAGGGATTCTACCTCCCCACGAGGGTCCTGAACCTGGGTACATCGGTGTGTTTGTAGTTTTCCGTGTGTGCTTCTTAGCGCACTATCCCTCTCTGGATACCAACAGCGTCCATCGGTCCCAACCTTAAGCCATCCCATGGCATCTGCCGTGACACCACCACGACAAAAAATCATGTCTTGATGAGTTATGTCACATCCCAATTTTCACTTTTGGGAAACCAAGTTCCCGTAAGACAAAAATGAGGATAATTTTGAAATCTTTGTGTTTGAAAACATGAGGATGATGCTTGTGTGGTTATGGATTTTTTTTTGTTTCTTTTGACATGCTTGACTAACGGTAATTTGGACTTTATTCTTAAAATCCACTCCCATCTTGACATGATTAAAACATCTGATACGATGACAATGCCATGAAAGAGGAGTATCATAAAATAATTTTAAATTTTTCCAGTGCCATGGAGGATTTAAAAAACTATTTCCAAAGATGTCACGAAGGATACGATGACAATGACATGAAGGATAAAAAGCGATTTCCAAAGATTTTATTCGAAAACCCTAAACCCTTGTCATCCCAAGCAGGTATATTTTCTATGAAAATATAAAATGATAAAAAAAAATATTCCAAAACTATATTTAAATAACACAAAATTCTATAGAAAAATAAATTTATAAATTTATATCTAACAATAATGTTTCCCTTTATTCTTTGTAGGACAAAAGGGTATTTTTGTATCTAAAAATCTTGGGAAATACCCATAGGTATATTATACCATTTTAAACATGTTTGCATAAGAAACCCACTATTGGAAAGTTCAAATATTTAGATTCGAACCAAGGACTCAAATATATTTTGAACCAAACTTCAACCAAGTCATATCAAACATGTTCTAAAAAGAACCTCATAATTCTCAGCCATGTCCTCTTGTTCTATTTCCGTGGAACATTTGTTTGGACATACTAGAGGCAATGCCATGCAAAATCTTGCAAATATTACCCCAAAACGGCTACAATATTGAGTTCGTCTCATTGTTATTTCTCACCCGGTCGATCTCTCACAACATAGTATGCACATAGACTGATGAGTGGACCAAGGGCCCACTAGACATCACAACCTTTTCTTCCCCAATGGATGGACACATTGCCACTCTCAACACTACTACATTGTGTAATCGTGCTATGTGTATGGACGTCATTGAAAGTACATTTCTGAAAGGACCTATATGTCACCTAGAGGAGGGTGAATAGGAGACTTCAAAATATTCACTAAAACTAGTCGTTTAATTTATCAAGAAGAAAACCTAAATATACAATGCTCAACTATGTGCACCAAAAACTTAAGCTAAAAAGATGTAGACAATAGCATAACACAACATAAATAACTTCAAGCATGAAGGCAACCACAAGATAAATGCACAAGTAGAGGAGTTTGGAAATAGAGATAACCAAGACACGGAGATGAATATATATCCCCAAGTTCACTTCCAAGTAGAACTTAATCTCCGTTAGATAGGTGTGGAAACATAAAGCCCTTTAAGTGACACCGAGGCTCACATTATTCTCCTCGATCCTTCCCACAATAACACATGTCTCAATCAACTAAGTGGTGCCTTTGAAAGCGGATGTTGGACCCTTAAAATTTCTCGATGCAATCTCCACAATTTAATTGGAAACTCCTAAACTTGTCCATAGCCCTTCTCCGTCAATACAGGGCTCTACGATGAACATCAATTATCTAGGCTTCCCAAAACCCAAGAGTAACAAGCTCCTGAACATTCACCCGAATAAATCCTTGTGGAAAACTCAGAACACATAAGAAATATAGGAAATAACATAGTTAGTGCTTAATTCATTCTCTCCCAAATCTCGCCAATGCAACAAATGCTAGGAGGAATTGGAGAGAAAGAACAAAAGAGGAGGTCAACAAATTGCTCCAAGATATAAATCCAAAAGCTCCCCGTCACACAGAAGAGAGATTGATTGGTGGAAACCTAGATCTAGTTCTACTTTATTTTTTTCTTCAAAGAGACTTAATAATCATTGTAGGGATGGAGATATATCCAAAATTTACCGTACAACAATGGTCGAGATAAAAGCGATCAAAAGCTTGGGAACCATTGGGGAAGAAGGCCCTATTAAATAGCCACCAACACACACACACACACACACACACACACACACATAAAGAGAGAGAGACACACACACACACACATAAAGAGAGAGAGAGAGAGAGAGAGAGAGACACACACACACTTTCAGGTTGGTTCTTCATATTTTGGGTCTTCTTTGGTGCCAAAATGTAAAACCATATGGATACCCCAGAACTTCCCAGGAAACCATTACAAAAACATAAATATAATTGCATACAAACGCTGCTTTTAGTGAACTCGGGCTTGCTTTAAAGATAACAACAAGGTCTAGCCCTTCAAGCAGAGAAACAACAAATACCAACCAAGGAGGATAAATCCACAATTGTAAAGGTTTAATGATGATGGCGTGATCACACGCTCGTTGGGAGACCCCAAGCGGAAGGTATGATGTAGGCTAGTGTAAATTTGCCCCCAGTATGGACATGGGCGGGCACACATTGTATCAAGGGTATTTAGTTGACTACCCATAATTTTTGGCAACACGTTCATTACCATCAATTTTAGTCTTATTTGTATAAAAAAATCCCATGTAAGTTGTGATATAAGCACCCGTTGGTGTCGTAGATTGGCACAAGTACATGGAATCAGTTGGGCATAAGATCAGGCTCTTCTACCTCACTAATTTCATCTATGGTTTGTGTATTTTTTTATTTCAATGAATACCCATTATCACAGTTCTAGGCCCGCCACTGAGTATGGGACCAGAGTTTATCAAACCAGTAGGACTTCGTAGTCTTGAAGAAGGTTACTTGTATCAATGGCGCCAGAAAAGGTACTGGTGTAGTCGACGAAGAGTGGAACCTGCAAACAAGCACACACACACTCTCTTGCCCCAATTTTCTGGAAGGTTGTCAATCTTCCGGTCTTACTGAAAACAGGAGAATTAAACGTACAGAGTCTTGGAAAACATATATTTATCCCTATGTGGTTAAACCAAATCAAAGGGAACAGGATACCTTGATGTGGTACCAATTGAACGGTAGTGATATGACAATTATAGTGAGGGTGAATGTGAGTTTGTAATGTTTTTGGCAGAGTGAACAAAATATCATGATACGATGACTAGAGGGGGTGAATAGGAGTTTAGACACTTGCAAAATAATTGTCACTTATATGAAGTAAACTTCAATTAGACATGATATATGTAGCGTAAGCACACAACTTGAAGAGTTACTTAGACTTATGCGTATATATTGATGGAAGGCGTATTGAAACATAAGCGATGCACATTCCTTGTTGACGTGGACCACACGTTCGTTGGGAGACCCCAAGAGGAAGGTATGATGCAGCATATCAATATTTCCCCATCGTTATGGAACTAGGGTTATAAATCTAGTAGGACTTCAAAGTCTCTCGGTAGGTTGCTTGTTGTTTGGAGCTTCAACAAGCGTGGATCTGCATACAAACACAAACTCTCTCTTGCAACCAACTTTCCGAGAAGGTTGTTAATCTTCCCATATTGCTAAAAAATGGAGAATTAATTGTATCGAATGGTTGGAGGCAACTGAAAAACGGCACAACGAGCAAGTGATTATGAAAAAGTAAGTAAACGAGGTTGTAATCAATGAGGAAAATAGGATCAGGGGCATAGTTTCACTAGTGGTGTCTCTCCTAACAACAAATAACATGATGGGTAAACAAATTACAGCTAGGCAACTGAAAAATTACGAACGTATAACAATACTATTATGATGCGATATAGTTCATGGGTTCTAACATTCTAGGAATTACGTCAAGATAAATAGAACGTCATCCGACAACATCTATTACTAAAAGTCCACCTTGAGACAGCTATCCAGCAAATCTCATTGGTATTAAGTTGCAACAACGAAGTGATTGCTTGTGTGAAACAGACAAATACATTAAGAACAGTACATAGTGTAAGCAATAATTACCATCCGTAGACAAGACACCTATGTTTAATCCCTAGTGGCAACAACACATCCTCCACCCGTCATGTTTCTTTCACTCGAGCATATATAAAAGGAGGCATGAACCCACTATCTAGCATATAAACCCTCTCTTGGAGGTTCATACAATAACTTGGCAAAGGAAATCATACATACCGGAGAGCGTTCAAAGACAAGATTAAAACTCTCTAAACATATAAGTGAAGCATATCAATATACATGAAAAAAATAAACATAATCTCATGGTTCATCGGATCCCAACAAACACTACATGTAGCAATTACATAATCGTGATATTGATCATGTTAGTCAGCTCACAAGATCTAAACATGGTGACACAAAGTGGAGAGAACACCATCTAGCTACTTCTATGGATCCGTACTCGCGGGATGAAATACTCACACATCTTTACGGAGGCAGTCATGGCGATGTAGAGGCCTCCGATGATGATCCCCCTCTCCAGCAAGGTGCCGGATCAGGACTCTAGAATCCCTAGGTTGTACTTTCAAGTTGACGGCACCTTTGTATCTGTTTCGTGGAAAATTTCTCCGTTCCCGACGGTTTTAGGGTTAAAGGTAATTTATATGCCAAGAGGTGATGGGAGGGGCTTCTGAGGGACACAAGATGACCCTAGGGGCGGCCTAGGGGGGCACTTCTGGCACTCCTCTGGTGGCTCAGGCCTCCTCTCCGGCTCTCATTTGGACTCCGTCTTCGTTCTGGGCAAAAAATCATCTCCGTGAATTTTCAGGATATTTGGTGAATATTTTCTTTAACACTTTTCTGAAACATAAAAACGACTGTCGAAGCTCTGGCTCCGCAAATCCCTCAGGTGACCCTATCGGGTTTCGACTAGGAGATGTCATAGGCGCTGGTGGAATCGTCGGCTCGACAGGGAGGCGATATTTACCCAGGTTCGGGGCCCTCGAAGAGGTAAAACCCTTACTCCTGCCTTCTGCTGATCTGTATTAGACGATTAGATCGATTACAGGTGCTCGAATCGAGAGTAGATCTCGAGTTTCAAGGCTTTTGTGGTCGTGCGGTAATACTCTGTCCTCTCCTTTGGGGCTCTCCTGGCTTTATATAGATAGCCAGGTCTCGAGTCCAACCCGGAGAGGATACAAACCCTAGTTTGAGTCGGTTACAATCCCTAACTTAGCCCGCAAGTTGATGCGGGTGGGCTTTTCATGGGCCTTCTAGAGTACTCCAAGGGTGCTTCCTGTCGGGCCTTGGTTAGAAGGTGTGAGAGGGGGTGTCCTTATTTGTAGGGCCCAGGATCCATGCCTTCGTCAGTAGCCCCCGAGCGTATGCTCGACTGGGATTTAATTTCAGTCGGGTAGACGGTCAGACCTTTTCTTTGATCTCCTCCTAGAAGTTCAGCTCGACAGTTGTTGCCTACGAAGGGTGTGTTCCCTGTTTCATGAATAGAAATACTCGAGTATCGAGCAGCATTAGTGCCAGTTTTTGCGGCTATATTAGCAGAAGGATGTGGCGCAGTGGCTTGGCTCTCCCGAGAGATCAGGGCCAATTAATTGCGACTAGGGCAAAAACACTCCTGGCCTACACAGATTCGAGACCTCCGACTCGAATCCGATGAGGTGATCGTTACGACTGGGCCGTTGTGGACTTATCGAGTCGAACTTAACCTAAGGGGGTACCCGGCGCGTCCGCTAGGATTTTTCTTCGTGTTGTTGACACGGAATTATGCCGGAGGACGCAGCTTTCGAGTGCGATTCCAGGCCCAAAAGAAAGATCTTTTTGGGTCTTACCTTCATATTCGAAGAATATGGCATCCAGATGTGCCTAGTCGGCTGTACAATCCAGGTTCTTGTGATGTGTAAATATCACGCATAAGGTAGGTTCTTTCTACCCGATTAGATTGGAATGAGTTCCGTACGAAAAGGTTTCGTGTTGGAAATGTTAGTTCCGTATGAAAGAGTTTTCATGTTTTGGAAAATTGTGCCTGTACGAAAGAGTTTTCGTGTATAAGGCATGTTTCTCTTGTCCGAAGAGGCTTTGATTCATGAATTTTTTCATGGAAGAATGTGTTCTATCCGAAGGAATTGACATTCGTGCGAAGATAATTTCGCGTTTGGAATTCCATTCGCAAAAATTTTCCTTTCGGAATGACGAACGCCATGACGTCAGGGCGTGCTCCTCTTCTCCCGATGGGACGTGACGGAGTGGCAGCAGAAATTGGCCCACCTTGTCAGCTTTTTGATCGGGAAACGAGACGTCACTCCCGTTTTTTACGCGAAATGCGCAGTAAATGCGCACGATCTTTTGTTAAGATCGTGGCACGAAACAGCGTACGCCGCCGCTTCGTTTCATCCTTACGCGTGGCAGCCGCGATAGGTGCCACGTTGCGTATCGTACGGCTGAGATTGCTTTACCCCGTATATAAATAAGGGTGTTAGCGCCGCAGTGAAATTTTCCCCGCTCTCAATCTTCGTCTTCCACCTTGCGCTCGTCTTTGCCTTCTCTGTGCTCAAGCTCTCGCTGCGAAAAATGGCCGGTGGAAAGAAACGCGGCGTTGGAACCTCCGCGTCTGGCGAGCCTTCTGCGCCACTCGCCTCTCGCGCCGGCGACTGGCGCACCCCCAACACCACTGCCAAGAGCATCAAGGAGATGCAACGGGAGGGTCTGCTACCGGCGGAGGCGGAGAAGCGCGTCCGTCTGGGGAAGAGGGAAGAGGTACCAAACCCCCACTCGAACGAGCGCGTGGTCTTCGTGGACCACGTGACTCGAGGTCTCTCCTTCCCTCTTCACCCTTTCTTCATTGGGCTGCTGTGTGCATACGGCATACAGCTCCATGATCTTCCCCCGAACGCGGTGCAGCACATCTCGTGCTTCATCGCGCTGTGCGAATGCTATCTTGGCATTCGCCCGCACTGGGCGCTCTGGAAGGCGCTGTTCAAGATCCGGATCTTCCGCGAGAGATCGCGGGTGGAGTCCGAGCCCGGTGAGCCACTTCGCACGGGTGGCTTCGGGATCCAAGCGCGCCAGGAGAATGCCTACTTCCATATGCACTTCATCGACTCCGCCCAAGGCTGGCGGAAGAAATGGTTCTACGTCGCCGACAACAACTCGAGTGGGCTTGTAGAATTCCACCCATTCGCAGTTCTGGCGAGGCGCAAATCTTGGAGCCATAAGATGTCAGCCGAAGAAGTCGAGACAGTTAAACCTCTACTCGAAAGGGTAGGGGCTCTTCGAGATCAAGCCTCGGGAGTAGTGCTCAATGGACTTCATCTGGCAAGCCTCTTCTTGAAGCGCAGGATTCAGCCTTTGCAGCAGAGGCCTTCCACTATGTGGGAGTACCAAGGCGTAGAAGATCCCAGCCGAGTGAGCCGCGAAGAGCTTTCGAATGTGGAATTCGAGAAAAAGATCGCGGCCATCACTCGACTGAAGGCCGGGGAGCAATTCCCTGATTGCTCAGTCGAGGCTTATTCTGCTTCAAACCCTCCTCCTGCCGCGGTTAGCCTTCTGTGTTCAACTTGCTTTTATTTTTAGAATTTTTGTAGTCGATAAGATCTTTATCGTCTTCTTATCCTTGTAGAGCCTAGCTGTAGCAAATTGCTACCCGCCCGTTGTTGGCGAAGATGCCTCGTGTCTTCAATCAAGCCACCAGGACGGCGCGGTTGACACCAGCGTGGCCAACGCTTCCTCGAGTTCTGAGCATGACTCCTCGGATGATGTCGAAGACTCGAGTGGCGTCCCGCGAAAGCGCCGTCGGGTGAACGAAGACGAAGTTACCTCCAAGGACAAGTCTTTGGAGGCGTCACCTGGCCCAACTCCAATTTCTGCGACTCCGCTTCAATCTCTTCCTCCTCAGACTCCATTCACAAACGCCTGGAATGCGGATGACTTGGACGAAGACGACGAGGATGACGAGTAAGTTTTTTCCCATATTTTAATTCGATTGAACTCTGTTTATCAGTGCTGACGTTTCTTTGTTCTTTACTGCAGTTTGCAGGCAATCAGCCCGCGTAGATTCGCCGCGACTGTTCCTCCCGAAAAGAGGAACAAAGCGAAGGACGCGGGTGAGACTCCTACTGCGGGTACTGTCCAGAACTCTCCCAGGGCAGCGCCTGATGCTGCGACTGCGGAGCGGGATATCCCCAGCTTCGCTGCTAGAACCTCGATCTCGAAGGAGGCGACGGACAGCTCGGCGGATCCCCTCTCCCGCGCCTCCGGACAGGTAAACCTCTATCTCTTTGGCTTTTTCAAACAAATTTTATCGGGTGCACGACAGTGCTCCCGATGGTAGTAGCCCCCGAGGCTGTAGTCGATTGTAAATAATCGGGTACAGGCTCAAAACCTCTTTCTGTTCTCCTTCTATATTTTGTCTTCTTCGGGTGCACGGCAGTGCTCCCGATGGGAGTAGCCCCCGAGGCTGTAGTCGATTGTAAATAATCGGGTACAGGCTCAAACCTCTTTTCTTCTAACTCTTTATCTTCATGCTTTCGCAGTCGCTCGTCGATTCCCTTACGGCGATCGGTCGCCGCGTCGTTCTGGCCGAAACAGATTGCGAGTCACTTCGATCAGAAGTTAGCCGACTCCAATCTGAAGGCGACCTCCTTAAAGGTAAATTTCGTTATCTTCTTGGCTTTCGTGTATCATCCATTCTTGATTTCTGATTAATATCCCCTGTGCAGCTCGAGCCGAATTCGCAGAGTCTGAAAAGACCAAACTTTCAGAGCGGGTAACTGCCCGGGAAGCTGAACTGGCGACTACCCGGCAAGAGCTGGAAGCTTCCCGCAAGCAATCGGAGGAACTCCATACGAAGCTTGCGGAGTCGCGGAAGGCCGTGAAGGAGTTGCAGGAGGCCGGCAGTAAGGCTGACAATGACACTGTCGCGTTCCTTCGTCCTCTCGCCAAGCGCTTTGCGGGTAAGTATCTTGGGTTTTTGAACTTTTCATTCTGCTGATTTTTGCTAAGCATTATTTTCTCTGTCTGTAGATCTTCTGAATGTTCCTCTGGAGATTCCTGGGATTCAGCGGGTGGACGTGCTGACCGACACTCTTGCGCAGCTCAGGAGGCATTCTGAGGGAATATTTTCCCTGATTGATAATGCTTCCAAAGCGTTGGCACGAGTGCATGGCCGTCTTGTCGCCAGCGGTACTCCTGCGCCTGCGCTGAGCGAGCTGTCGAAGGTCTTCTCGGAAGGCGATCTCCTGGAGGCCTTTGCGGTTGCTCAATCAGAAGCTGGCGCAAAGACTGCGATTCAATTCGCTCTGGCGAACGGAGTCGAAGGTCTGGAGGAGGCCTATTCGTCCATGCCGGTCGACCCTTCCACGGGCAAGAAGGTACGGCTATCTCGTTTTTCTGAGCAAGCCACTGTTCTTGCTCGGAAATTATCTGAGATGTTTGCTCGGAAGAAGGGAGGGTCGACCGCTGCTAGTGGCAGTACCAACGCGGCTTCGTAGACTTTTGTTTTCCTTTTGTTTCTGCTGCTTGGATGTAATGAATTTTGGGATATATTCCCGTACCTTTGCTGGTCTTTTAATCGAAGCGCTTTGCATTTAAAATTTATCCTTGTCGTCTATACTTTGCCTCCCGATGGTAGTAGCTCCCGAGCGATTAGTCAGATGTGCGACTGGAAACAACTCGAGTAGGGCTTCTCACTTCTTTCCTTGTACTTCTTCCAGGCAATTGCGTCTGCTGCTGAATCTTCAAGTGGACGTGGTAGTCCAGCAAATCCACTTGTAGCTGCTGTGGGCACTCTCGCTGGCCTCCGTGATAAGGTTCAGGAGGGTGAGCGTAGGCTGAAAGTGCTGCGCGGGGTAGCTGACGTGGCGATATCCAAGCAGAAATTGGCGGCTGAGCGCGAGCAATTTCTGATTGACGAACTGTCTTCGATTGCAAAGGAGTTACTATGTGAGTAGTGTAGCCCCCATGCTATTTTCCTCCTCTGTGTTTCTTAACTTACTAAGTGCGTTTGCTTCTTAGTTGTGAAACCAGATGACAGGGAAGAAAAGCAGTGGGTAGAAAACCACATTCATCAAGAAGCTAACAGCACAAAGCCTCATGCGAGTAATTTCTGGTCCGATCGCAGTCGAGGGTTTGTGATGGCTATCTTGAAGTTTCGAGTCCGCCAGGCGAAAGTTCTCATGAGTTCTTTCCATGAGGTCCTGGTTGCGGTGAATGCTGCTTTTTATCCACTTGAGAGGGGCCCCGAAGACTGGAGCTATCTTCTCAGGTTATTCGGACGGGAAGGAGAGGTTCGCGCTTGTGTTCACAATCAGATGGTATGCGGCGCGGTTGTGGCTCTCTCGTTTGTCCGGATATGGCATCCCGAGATAGACTTGAACTCCGTAGCCCGGCTTCCGGATTATGCAATCGAAGATATTGCGCCGTACTATGATGCTGTTCGTCCTGCGGCCGAGAAGATTATCCGAATGACATCCGAAGAGGTAGATAGGATCTTAGCGGCTAGGAATGCTCAGCGTTTCGACTGACTTTATCGGATGTGAATATCCTGTAAGCTTGTCTGTAGTTTGTAAAAACTGTAGTAAGGTGTGCAACCTTGTACTTGATAATTATTTTCTGTGATGCTTAGTTTTAGGTGTAGCCCCCGTGTATTTTATGGGGTGTGAACCTGTAACCTTGGAAGCTGTCGAGTAAATATGATGAGATAATCATGTATTTATTGCTATGACTGAGAAGTCATGTGTTCGAGCTACAAAATTGGCTAGTATAGCCTTATTGTTGTAAAATAAATAAACCTAGGGGTAGAACTTGCGCAGTTGCGCGATATTCCATGGATTGGAATAGATGCCTCCAGTGTCTGGATTCTTCAGTCGATAGGCTCCTCCTGGGATTACTTCGTGTACGATGAAGGGTCCTTCCCAAGGTGGCTCGAGCTTGTGCCCTTCTTTTTGTTTCAACCGCAACACCAAATCGCCTACCACGAATGATCTGTGGCGTATGCGGCGACTGTGATAATTGCGCAGTGATTGTTGGTAAACTGCAGATCTTGCGAGTGCAATGTCCCGAATTTCGTCGAGCGCGTCCATATCCTCTGCAAGTGCTTTGTTGGATGTTTCTTCACTGTAGGCTACAACTCGTGGGGCGCTGAATCGAACCTCTTCGGGGAGGACGGCTTCTGCCCCATATACCATAAAAAATGGTGTGTATTGCGTTGATCGATTGGGGGTTGTGCGGAGGCTCCAAAGTACGGAGGGTAACTCCTCTGCCCAATGTCCTGCAGCGGGATGTAGCCGATCGAGCAATCTCTTTTTGATCCCAGCTGAAACTAAGCCGTTGGATCTTTCGACTTGACCGTTTGTTTGCGGATGGGCGACCGAAGCAAACTTCAGATTAATTCCTTTCTCTTCGCAGAACTGTTGAGTCTCCTTTGCAGTGAAGTTCGTACCATTGTCTGTAATGATGTCATGTGGTACCCCGAATCTGCATATTATGGAGTCGAGGAACTTGATTGCGCATTGGGCGCTACCCGAGGTCACTGGCATAGCCTCGATCCATTTGGTAAATTTGTCGACTGCGACCAGCAAATGTGTGTACCCTCCTGGAGTAGATTTGCGCAGTGGGCCAACCATGTCAAGACCCCATTGGGCAAAGGGCCAGGCGATGGGTATCATGTGCAACTCTGTAGCAGGCGCGTGCGGCTTGGGTGAAAATCGCTGGCAAGCGCCACATCTGTCGACCAGGTTTTTTGCATCGTTGGCTGCCGTTAGCCAGTAGAACCCTGCTCGAAAGGCTTTTCCCAGTATTGCTCTCCAACTAGCATGATGTCCGCAGTCACCCTGGTGTATATCCCGGAGTAACTCTTTACCGTCTTCGGGTGCGATGCACCGCTGAAGGATTCCCGAGATGCTTTGCTTGTACAATTCTCCGTTGATTACCCGGAAGGATTTGCTACGCCTGATTAGCTGTCGAGCCTCGCGCGGATCGGCTGGGAGCTGTTTATTGAGCAGGTAGTCGAGATATTTCTGCGTCCAGACTGGCTCGACCAGAAAAACCTGTCGTGATATATTATGAATAAGCTCGATAAGCGCGACCTGCGGGCTGACCTGAGTTTCTGGCGCTGCCGGTGTTTCTGCAGCTTTCTTCAATTTGACCGATCGCTTGACCATCCGTTCGAAGTATATTCCTGGCGGTATGGGTGTATTCGTGGAACCCATGTTTGCCAATCTATCCGCCTCTTCGTTGCTGGATCTTGCGATATGCTTCAACTCGCATCCTTTGAAGCTTCCTTCGAGTATATTATACATGTCGCGGTACGCGATCATGTTTTCAGCAACGGCGTCGCATTCTTTCATTGTTTGTTGCACTATGAGGTTGGAATCGCCATAAATCATCAACCGGGTAGCTCCACAAGCAATCGCCATCTTCATTCCGTGCAACAGAGCTTCATATTCTGCGTCGTTGTTCGATGCTGGGTCGTCAGGTGGAAAGTCTAGTCGCAGGACATATTGCAGTTTGTCTCCACGAGGCGAGATAAGAACGATTCCAGCTCCTGCCCCTTCGTTTCTTTTGGACCCGTCAAAATACATGATCCAATTGCTTGTGTACTCGGGTGGTCCGGGTGTTTGTAACTCTGTCCATTCGCTGATGAATTCCACGAGAACCTGAGATTTGACTGCATTGCGTCCTGCGTAGGTGATATCCCAAGCACCCAACTCGATGCTCCACTTCGCTATTCTTCCGGATGCCATAGGGTTGTTCATGATTGTCCCGAGTGACGCATCGTTAACCACTGTAATGGCGTGTTCCTGGAAGTAGTGTTTGAGTTTTCGGGCTGTGAGGACAACTCCATACGCAAGCTTCTGGTAATGAGGATATCGCTGCTTGCACGGCGAGAGCACTTCGCTGATGTAATAGATTGGGCGCTGGACTCCGTATGCCTTGCCATCTTCAGGTCGTTCGACTACGATTGCAGTGCTGATGACCTGGTTTGTAGCGGCTAAATAGAGAAAAAGTGGCTCCCTTTCTTGTGGTGTTGCGAGGATGCGTCTGCTTTGCAACGACCGCTTCAAATCTGCGAATGCTTGCTTAGCTTCGGGGGTCCACTCGAATTTGTCCGTCTTCTTCAGTAGTTTGTAGAATGGCAACGCTTGCTCTCCCAATCGCGCGATGAACCTGCTTAGGGCGGCCAATCGCCCTGCGAGCTGCTGGACTCCGCGTAGATTGGTGGGCTCCTTCATGGTGAGGATGGCTTGTATTTTCTCCGGATTGGCTTCAATGCCTCTGGCGGATACCAGGTATCCTAGGAGTTTTCCTGCGGGGACGCCGAAAACGCATTTTGTTGGATTGAGCTTGATCCGATATGCATTTAGGGCGTCGAATGTTTCTTTAATATCTTCGAGGAGTGTGTCCTCTACTCGAGTTTTGATGACGATGTCGTCGACATATACTTGTACGTTCTTGCCGATGAGATTGGCAAGGCATCTCTGCATGCAACGTTGATATGTTGCGCCTGCGTTCTTCAGCCCAAAGGGCATTGTCGTATAGCAGTATACACCGTGTGGTGTGATGAATGCCGTCTTCTCTTCGTCTTCCTTTTTCATTCGGATCTGGTTGTATCCCGAGTAGGCGTCCAGGAAAGAGAGACGTTGGCAACCTGCTGTGGAGTCCACGATCTGGTCGATTCGTGGCAGAGGAAAGTTGTCCTTGGGGCAGTGTTTGTTCAGTGATGTGTAATCGATGCACACCCGAAGGATATCCGTGTTCTTCTTGGGGACCAGCACCGGATTTGCTAACCAGGTGGATATTTTGATCTCCCTAATGAAATTTGCGGCTAGCAGCCTATTTACTTCTTCTCCTAGCGCCTTTTGCTTGGGTTCTGAAAATCGTCGAGTCGTCTGTTTGATGGGCTTCGCATTAGGAAGGACTTCGAGTGAGTGCTCGGCAAACTCCCTGGGTATACCTGGCATATCTGAGGGTTGCCAGGCGAAAATTTCCCAGTACTCACGGAGGAGTTTGACGAGCGCGCTTTCCTATGCTGGCGAGAGGGTTGTGGAAACCATCGCGGTTTTGGCGGAATCCGTCGGGTGCACTTGATGCTTGCGAGTATCGCTGTTGGCGCTGAATTCCAGTTCAGGCGCGTTTTTCTTTGTGAGTGGCATGACGGAGTGATCCGTGGTTTTTGCCAGCTCTTGTAGTTCTTCTTGCATCCCGAAAGATTTCGCGATCTCGTTAAATTCTATGTCGCACTTGTCTGATTTCTGGAAGTCTCCGTCAATGGTGATCACACCGTATTCGCCGGGTAACTTGAGCTTCAAGTATGCGTAGTGTGGTACGGCCATGAATCTGGCGAACGCTGTTCGACCAAGAATGGCGTGGTACTGCGAGGGCCAGTCGACGACTTCAAAGTCCAGAAATTCCCTTCTGTAGTTGCGTGGGGAGCCCAGCACAACTTCGAGGTTGATTGTTCCGAGTGGACGTACTGCCTTGCCCGGAACTATCCCGTGGAAGGATGTTTCTGATTCCGTTAGGCCGTCCAGGTTTTTGTTCATTCGACGGAGTGTATCCGCGTAGATGATGTTGATGCCGCTGCCGCCGTCCATGAATACGCGGGCCAGGTCATAATTGCCAATTTGAGCTTGAATGACAAGGGCGGCGTGTCCTGGTCGATAGACTCGTGGCGGGTGGTCTTCCTTCGAGAACGTGATTGGCTGTTCGGCCATCTTCAGGTACTCGGGCTTCGTTGGTGGCGTCTGCACTGCCATGCATATTTGTCTCGAGTTAGTTTTTTGAGTTCTGCGAGAGGGGCATACCTTCTGTATCATCCCAAGGAGTTGTCCGTGCGGAGTCGGGTATGTATTTGCTCCCGTGTTTTGCTGTTGTGGTGCTGGCAATGCGGCGAGTGCCATGTTTGGGTTGGTTGGTGGAGGTGGTGGCGGTGGTAGCTGGAATTGTTGTCCACCTCCTGGTAGCGGTGGATAGTTTTGGGTGGAAGCGAATCTTTTCTTGGCTAGCGCGTCCGAGATTCCGATGAACTTTCGGCAATCCTTGAGAAGGTGTGTTGCCTTAGTCTTGCCCGTGCGCTTGTCTGTGAACAGATGCAGCGAGCAGTATCCATCGAGGTCTTCCTCGGGTGATTTTTCTTCTTCCTTTGGCCTCCATTCGCGACTTCCACGACGACCGGAGTCGCGACTTCGCGTGAACTCTGCCGCCACTAGTTCTTCTCTATCGTCGTGGTCGTAGTATTTTCTTCTTTTCCTTCGCCCATGGCGGTCTTCGTCATGTGTGGGCGACGATGTTCTTTCATTGCGTACCGCGTCTTCTCCGTTGGCCCATTTTTCGGCTATAACCATGAGCTCCCCTATGGTTTTGGGTGCAGCTCTGCCGAGTTCTTCTCGAAACGCGGTTCTTCTTGCTCCTTTGGCGAAGGCCTGAATCGCCACTTCTTCAGAGATCGTCCCTGCGGTGTTCCTGAGTGTGTTCCACCGTTGGATGTATTCTCGCGTGGATTCGCCACTTTTCTGTTTGCAAGCCCGTAGTTCTTCGATTGTAGCTGGCCTTTTGTAGGTCGACTGGAAGTTTTTGCAGAAATCGCGATGCAGGTCGTCCCATGATGCGTAGCAAGATCGTGGTCTTCTTTCCAGCCAGCTGCGGGCCGCTCCGGCCAGGTGCAAATTGAGGTATTGCATGGCCGTGTTCTTGTTACCACGTTGGCATTTTACTGCCGTGAGGTAGTCGCTTAACCACTGGGAGGGCTCGAGTGAGCCATCGTATTTTGTCACCTCCGAGCTGAGCTTGAATCTCTTGGGTAGAGGTGCTTCGCGAATACTGCGAGCAAAGCAAAGTGCTCCGCAGGTTTCGTCGTCCGAAGATCCGGATGAGGAGCGTTCGCGATACCGTGAAGCCCTCGCTTTATCCACCTTCTTCTGGGCGAGGTCGGATCGCGCGTCGTACCCGGACCGGTCGCGGTCGCTATCTTTTCTTGGTTCTTTACTTCTTTTTCTCGAGCGGCTGCTGTGGTGCCGCGAATCTTTGTCTCTCGGGCTGTCGTCGCTGCTGCTTCGGCTGTCGCCGCGGCGTCGAGCCTCTTTTCCTCGGCCACGACGCGGCGATTTATCCTTTCTCGGAGAGGAGCTCCTATGCCTGCGGGGCGCGTCTTTGTCTTTGTCCTTCTCTTGTCGCGCCTTCTCCAGCTGCTCCTTGCGATCGTGGGAGGCGAGCCTCGCGGCAGCCAGCCCTAGACCTTTGCGGATATGCTTGTATTGTTCCACCCGAGGATCGCTGTCCGTTGGCTGGTTCATCTGCATGTAGGTGGCCGCGGCTAGAATTGCGGCGGCTGGAGTTTGCGGGTAGACGTTCCCGTCGTCGTCGACCCTCATGAAAGAAGATGTGGTAGACCTGTTGGTCCCAGCCATGGATTCGTGGTCCCTTGTTGATGCTGCGGGTCCTTTTCCCACGGGTCGGGTACCGACCGAAGGAGCTAGGGACAGCTCGGCTCGGCGTAGGCTTGACTCATCCGCCGCTCTCTTGCGACGGGCTAGATCTGCTCGGGCATCCTTGATGTTTGAGGCCGCTCTCACTAGGTGATAGTGGTAGGCGGTTAGGTCTTCCTGCGTAGCACCTGCTGCGGGTGGCTGACTCTTTCGCATGGATTCCTTTGCTCTTTTCCAGGCTTCCCGCGAGACGCCGATTAGATCGCGCTCGGTCGCACTATATTCAGTTTCCGAGGGCTGTTCCGATCCTGCCATGCAGACTTGGGCGAGTTGTGGCCCGTGCGTCCTAGGCGCAGATCGGGAGGTTCTTCGCACCCGAGAGGGTTCCTCTGTCGAGAGTGCGTGGTAGTCGATCGTGTTGAAGCGGATGGACTCGCCGCTTTTTTCCATAAGTAGGCGCGAGTTGACGGCTCCAGATTCGGGTTCAGATTCATCCGAGAAGTGGAGGATTCCGTCTCTGTTTGCCATGAAGTTTAAGCTTCCGAACGTCAGGGTGACGCTCTTCTCCAGATCCTCGAATACCGGGCGTGATTCCGGCGAGTGAGGCGTGACTATGACGGATCCGATCCGTACAGGATTGTTCGGAGCCGTAGTCGATGGTTTCCAACGGGAGTTGGATGTCGATGAAGCCGAAGATGCCGGTGATCCAGCGCCCGCTGTCCCCACGGTCGGCGCCAATTGTCGAAGCTCTGGCTCCGCAAATCCCTCAGGTGACCCTATCGGGTTTCGACTAGGAGATGTCATAGGCGCTGGTGGAATCGTCGGCTCGACAGGGAGGCGATATTTACCCAGGTTCGGGGCCCTCGAAGAGGTAAAACCCTTACTCCTGCCTTCTGCTGATCTGTATTAGACGATTAGATCGATTACAGGTGCTCGAATCGAGAGTAGATCTCGAGTTTCAAGGCTTTTGTGGTCGTGCGGTAATACTCTGTCCTCTCCTTTGGGGCTCTCCTGGCTTTATATAGATAGCCAGGTCTCGAGTCCAACCCGGAGAGGATACAAACCCTAGTTTGAGTCGGTTACAATCCCTAACTTAGCCCGCAAGTTGATGCGGGTGGGCTTTTCATGGGCCTTCTAGAGTACTCCAAGGGTGCTTCCTGTCGGGCCTTGGTTAGAAGGTGTGAGAGGGGGTGTCCTTATTTGTAGGGCCCAGGATCCATGCCTTCGTCAACGACGGAAAACAGGAATTGGCTCTGGGCAACTTGTTAATACGTTAGTCCATGAAAACATCCGAAAAACAAAAAAAAACATGTGGAAAACATGTATAAAACATAGCATGGAGCATCAAAAATTATATATACGTTTGGGACGTATCAACATCCCCGATCTTAACTCTTGCTCGTCCTCGAGTAGGTAAGTGATAACAAAGATAATTTTTAGGTGACACGCAGCCAACACAAACTTGATCGATCATTATGTAAAATCATCGTAAGATGAGATCAAAACACTTTAACAAAGGCATGATAAATGTATGGGTTTCCCCCCTTCCGTGTTCTTCCTCCAAGTCCTTAACCACTACGGGGTTCATCCCCATAATCTGCCACCAAATTCCATCCTCTATATAGCCGGATTTCAGGCTCTTTTCGAGGGTTATCTAGGAATAGAACCCCGACTGGACTTTTTCCAATACTGCTTCAATGTGAAGCGTAACACCACCGACGGTGTTCTTCCCACTTGTGACCTCCGTAGATTTAGGGGAAAATGTTTCCCGAAGATCAAAACTTCCGAGTCCGTCAAAGTATGGACGGGCTCATTCTTCTATCATCCGGATGTTCCTTATTCTGGAAAGGATACGGGCATTCCGGCTTTTGTCAATTCCGCCGCCTAGAGACAACTAGGTGTTGGACGCAGTCTAGGTTCTTCCTCCATACCTGTTGCGGATAAAACGACGGATTGCAAAACTCGTTGTTTCTTCCCCTCCTCTCACCGGCATGGACACAGTCCTTTGCTGGCTCGGAAGGAGGACCCAACCTCTAGCTTTCCATGGCGGCGGGCTTCTCTGTGAATACACGCAATCGGATGACGCGATGAAGGTGACAAAGTCTCCTTTGTCGAAAAAAGAGTTCAAGAAGCGCGTCAATCATCTGGTAGCCACTCGTGATAAATACGAGAATCTACCAATGATCAATGCCGAAAACCCCCCGCCCATGGTATGCTTTTAATTTCCGTCTTTTGGGAAGTATTTTCGCAGTTTGTCTTTCACGGATGATTTTACTTATCCGGGTTATTTTTTGGCAGCTTGCTACTCTCACAGAAGACCAACTCGTCTCTGCGGCTGAGGAAGCAGAGCTTAAACCCCGCTTTTTAGCGGTTGGCGGACGCAAACGCAAGAAAATTGCTTCGAGTCACGAAGTAATCGATCTTGATGGAGTCCCCGTGGCTACCTCCAGGTAAAGACTCGAACTTTTGTTTTGCATACTTTTCTTGAATCTTTTTCTCGGATTTTTAATCTTGGTTTTTCTTTTCATTTAGCCTTGCTCTCGTTACCTTGAAGGGAAAAGGCAGGAAGAAACACAAGGCCGCTGCTCATAGGGGACCTCGGCCTTCCCCTGCTACTGCCCAAATTACACCAGTGGAAGGGGTGAAGAACACTCGGATCCTCAAGAGGAGTCTGAGTTTCCCCTTCCAAATCAATCCAGCCAGCCCGATGCGCCTTCTACAGACACGCGGGAAAGAGCGGAGAATTCTGAAGAAGGCGGACCTTCCCTTACCCAGCAAGTAGAGCCAATCCCACATTTTGACGAGAAGTTTAAGGTAAATCAAGAGGCTTGCTTTGATGGACACTGGTACATGCATATGTGGGAAAAAAAAGCAGTTTGCGAGAGCCTCCTTGATTCGTCCTTGGCCAAAAGGCGGGTTAATTGTTCGGAATAATTACGTATTCTCGCCTTGGCAGGTTATCCAAGACAGAATCCACCATATGGAGATTTCTTTCTCGGAATACGCCAAGGACTTCATGGAAATGCTAAGTGGTTCGCAAAGGATTAGCCAGGTAATATCTCTAGCCTCCAAGTACTAAGACAAAAGCATACTTCTTGTGTTAATACATGTCACCTTTGCCTGCTCGTTTTCTAACAAGCCTTTTCCTTTTGTGTGCTGCCAGCAAACTGCTGAAAACATTAACGTGGAAGTTTTTGACAAACTTACCATCAAGAACCAGGAGGTGAAATCTCTCCTTGGAATTTTGAATGGTAAAGACTCGGAACTGTACGAGATTCAAAACCAACTGAAGGATAATGCTGGTAAGCATCTTATTCATTCCTTATTTTTTATTCTGGTCTTGCGAAATTTTTCTTAAGTAATTTTTCGCATTTTAACCTTTTGTCTTCTTTTCTTGTGAGCCTCTTTGGCCAAGACCAAGAAAATTGTTGAAGATGTTGGGAATGCCCAGAACCACCGTAAAGAGAATTCGTAACTTTACAAAATCAGTGTAAAGCTTCAGAAAGATTTGGAGGAAAGCCAACTATCTTTGGGCTTATCCGAGTCTCGGGCTTCGTAGCAAGCCGAGAAAGTTAAGAGGACAATCCAGGATCTCGAGTCAGCCCTTCACCAGCGACTTGAGGAAGTCGCTGAAATGGACAAGATTCTTGGTAATCTTTTGCGGTCACTTACCAAGTTTTACTTTTGTTTTACCGAATGCATTCTTTTTCCCTTATGGATTTCTCATATTTCATCCTTTGTTTTTTATAACAGAGGGAAACCCTCTCATCTCTCAGATCGATCGCATCCGGGTTTTCGGGACTTTTGTCGTCGATCTGAAGAAAGCCGGAATGCTACTTATCACTAAGTGCATTCGGACAAAGTCAACGAGTTCTCAGAAGCTCGTCGGCTTTCGGAAGCTTTCGCGGAGGTTGTAATCCAATGCGAGAATTGGCTCAGGTATGCCGCCCGCGGTGGAGTGTGCATGGCCTTAGGTCTCATGAAAATGCACTACACCACCGCCAAATATTGGCGCGTCGCCTCCGGTATTCCCACGGGATATATCGAAACTCAAAGGGCAGAAATCATCGAGTCTATCAAGGCACATGCTTCCAAGATAGCTCGGATGGTCTCTACCTCAACATTCTATCCGGAGGAAGAAATTCCGTCAACTCCGTAGAATCCGAGTGATAGAGACGAGGACGAGGATGACAACTTCATGGATGCTGTCTGAACTTTTGGATGCTCCACGGCCTGTTTGTCTCCCCTAATTCTACGTCTATGCTTCTTTTCCTCTTGTGATTCGAGTTTTTTTGGTCATCCTCTTTGTCCCGAATATCTACAAGGTAATATGACCCTTTTTCATAGCCTTGCTAATGACAAACGGTCCTTCCTAGATTGAGTCTAGCTTGTGCTTTCTGTCTTGCACCAACCTTAGCACTAAGTCAACGTCTTTAAAAGACCGGTGTTTAATTTTTTGGCTACGATATCGCCATAAACCTTACTGATAAATGGCAGATCTTTGCAATGCAAGTTCTCGCTCTTCTTCTAAAAGATCGACGACATCCTGTCGTGCACTTTTGGCATCCGAGTCATCGTATGCCTGCACTCTCGGGCTATCATGATCATGTCCGTTGGAAGCACTGCTTCTGCACCATAGACCAAGAAAAAAGGCGTCTTCCCTGTTGATCCATTTGTCATCGTTCAAATACTCCAAATCACGGAAGGTAATTCTTCTACCCATGCTCCAGCTGCTCTGTGAAGAGGAGTTTCGAGTCTTGGACGTATTCCTTGCAAGATTGAACTATTCATTCGTTCAATCTGGCAATTGGATTGTGGATGCGCAACATATGCAAAATCTAGGCAAATCCCTGTTTGCCGGCAATATTTTGCTAGCTCTCCAATTGCAAAGTTTGTCCCGTTATCAATGATTATGCTATGTGGGGTGCCATATCGCATGACAATGTCAGTGGAGAAATTTCTAGCAGTCGCACTGTCATGTTTTTTGATGAGTTTTGCCTCCACCCACTTGGTATACTTATCTACTGCGACGAGTAGATGCATGAGTCTACCTCCTGCAGTTTTGAATGGCCCCATCATATCTATCCCCCGGACCACGACCGACCATGTTATAGGGATAGTCTTGAGTGCTTGAGCCGGCATATTCGTCTGCTTGGCGTAATACGGACATCCGGCACATGTGTTAACTATGTGCTCTGCATCTGTCTTGGCTGTAAGCCAAAAAAAAACATGCACGAAATGCTTTCTTAACTATGCTTTTTGATTGAGCATGATGTCCGCAATTGTAACACCCGGGGGATTTTCCCCCAAAGTAGAATTGTTTGTTTTTCTTTCTCATGGCATTGCATCACATGCATCATTTGCACCTTGCTTGCAAACCAATTCAAACACAAACCAAAAATTCAAGTCAATTTAAAATTTTCAAACAATGCCCCTGTGTTTTTCAAACTCAAATTGTTTTTCAATAAAAGTTGTTTTGGAATTAGTATTTTGCTTGGTTAAACAAATCACCTTTTATTAAAACCCTAATTTGAGTTTCAAGTTCAATTCAAATATTTCATACTTGGCATGTTCCAAATGTGATTTAAAATTAAAATCTTGCAAACAATTAAATTCAGTAAGTGTTCATAATTGGTTGAGTTTATTGAATAAAATTGGTTATTTTAAAAATCAAATCCTTATAAAACCCTATTTGAAATTCAATAGCAAATTCAAATCAAATTCACATTTCAAATTTTTGAAATTAATGTTAACATGCTTTGACTTTACTGTTTTGTAAATAAATAAAAATTATTTCATAAAAAAAATAAAACCCTGACACCTTATTCTTTTTCTCTCTCCCTTTCTTTCCTACAAAAAAAAAAGATGTAAACAGAAAAAAAATAAAACAAACAGATGAGCTAGGGGAGGCAGGCCAGCCCAAAAAGGGCTAGCCCACCTACCACCCTGCACTTTCCTCTCCACCCCAAGCCCAGCCCACCAAGCACTTTCTTCTTCGTACGGACATAACAGAACCACGAGGAGGTCGCTTTCTCCATGGCCCCCACCTCCACCTGCTCCTTCCCCCCTTATCTATCCCCCCGAGGCTCCCCCTCCAACCCTAACCCTAGAACCTCTCCTCTCCATCTCCTCCATCCGCCGCCATCACCTTCCTCCCTCCTCTGTTTTATTTTTCGTTCTCTGAACCTTCTGAAAATTCGAAGTGCCTCCATGGCCGAAAGTTGCGAGCCATGGCGAGGTCGCTGCGGTTATCGTCGTTGCTCCGGGAGTGCGGGAATGGAACCACGGCGCCTCCGTCGTGCGATTCCGTGCCTCGGGGGGAAGGGAGGCACACCGCAGAGATGCCGCCGTCTCCCTCTTCTTCCCGGTGCGCTACTGTCCCCGCCACCGTCGCCTCCGTCAGTCTGGATCCTCCCCGAGCCGTCCTCGTCGCACAAGCCATCACCGCGGTGAGCCTCGCCCTAGGGCACCTCCCTGCACCCCCTCCCCTTGCTCTGGACGCCGGCCCTCGAGCCGCGCTGTGGGTTTCCTCGACGCAGGTCGCCGTCGTTCTGTCTGTCGTTCCGATCTGCACATGAACGTGCTTCAGTTATCCGCGACGGCCACCTCTTATTCAGTGAGGACCCTATCCTATCACAAACGCAGCAGCCAGCCCAGTGGCTAGGCCTTGTGTGCGCGCACCAGCAGGTCCCAAGTTCGAATCTCCCCCCCGAGGAGCAAAAGCCACCCCTTTTGTCCATTTTTCTTTTATTTCCCGAAACCCAGAAAAAACAGATCTGAATCTTTAATTGTAAAATCAATAACAAATTGAATATTGATCCAATTTCAACGATTCAAATTGCTATGGATTCAGAATCTTGTGCTCTTTCTGTTAATGTCAAAGTTGCAACATGTTTCTGTAATAATTTTTGCACTAAATAATTAAATACAGAAAATGCAATAAAAATTTGAAACTTTGGAATTTCATAACTTGAGTTCTGTTCATCCAATTTGAGCAAACTTGGGCTCGAAAAATTTGTCTTAACAAACTCTACACATTGGTATTTTATTTGGCCACAATTGAGTTAATTTTGAACATGTTTCCCTCTGTTTACTAAAAAGGGCAGAATAAAATACTTATGAAGAATTGCATAATAAATTCAATAATGATCCAAAAATTATGTTTAATAGCTCAAAATGTTCAGTGAAACATTTGCTACATGTTTTCAACCTTTTCAATACAATTTGTTTACTGTTTTTCCTAATTAAAAGTGGTGCAATAATTCAATGCTTTAATTAAACCTTTTAAATTGCAAAATTCATAACTTGGGCAATTCAAATCCAATTCCAACATGTAAAATATGTTTTCCATCCCATTTTTCATGAACTTTGCAAATATAAACTTTGTTTTCTATTTTGAATAAATTAAATTGCTGAAACAACTATTTCTTGATTTATGCATTTAAAATTGTCAATTTAATAATTTGCTCATCTAAAATCCAAATTCAACAAATGAAATATGTATTCCATCTAAAATTTTGTGTTCTTTGCAAATATAAATTTGGTTATCTGTTTTGAACATTTAAAATTGGTGAAAACAACAAATGTTTGTTTAAATCATTTAAAATGCCAAAGTTCATAACTTAATAAACAAAATTCCAAACTTGGTAAACAACATATCAAACTGAAGCTATTGTTGTTTTCTTATTGTTTTCATCATCCATGCATCATTCTAATCAACCTTCACATGATGGTTATTTGTAGATCATTTAATTCAACATTAATTCATGGGCTTTTCCATATGCAATCCAAATTGCATATGGGCCCATTTAAATATGTTTACCATGTCAACTAGTTTATCTTTGATGCATCCTTAAACTTGTCATGCATCCATATCTTGATCATGCTGGATCTTTTGCCGTAGAAGTAATTGTTGCATCCGGTGTTTGTTCTAGTTCGTTGCTTCTTCCCGGATAGGACGTTGAGATGATGTGAGCAACGACAAGTTCTGCGGATGTACCTCTACTTGCTGGATTCCAGGCAAGTATACTCACTTGCTGCCTATGGCTGCCTTTCATCACTTGTTACCGATTCTTTCCGTTGCCTTTATTCTAGCCTTATGATTCGATGCTCGTGTCTCGATCCTATCATATGTTTTTCTTGCAACCATGATATAGCCTTCCTTCCACTTCCTATTAACTGTTGTTTGTTTACCCCGTTGGCCCTCGTGTCGTAGTTGCATGCTTAGGGTTGTTTGTGCTCGAGTCTTGTCGTCATTTATCTTATCACCTGTGTAGTTGATAGTTGGGTTTCAATTCAATCAACAACATGTTAATGTTTTGGGCAATAATGATTTGATGATAAGGCACCGGCAGGAGGCCCGGCGTGGTTTTGAGGCCTGCTAGTGTCGACCTTAATTAGGAAAAGGGTCTTGTCCTCCGATCCATGATGAGCGTGCTAACCGCATGTGGGAAGCGAGTATGGGCGCCCCCCGCAACTTTGATTCGATTCGCATCTCGTCCAAATCGCCTCATTTAGTTCGGGTTTTCCATTTGCCGCATGCATATGCAGGTGCGAACCCTTGGCGCCAGGGTGGAACTTTTGTAGTCGGCATTTAGGGAGACACGTTCTTAGAGTGCTATGAGGGTCCCCTTTTCTTCGTGGGGCTTGATTAGCCGTGCGCTCAATTGCACGGGGTTATTTGGGCTTGATGCGAAGAAGAGTTGGGTTGTGTTGAGTGCCTCGCTTGGTGGAAGTGCATTTCCATCTGGCGGGTCATTCTTACGTGTACGGCCAAATTGGTGCATCCCTGCAGGGTTAAATCTTCTCGAGAAGCCGTGTTGTCCGCGGTTATGGATGACTTGGTGAAAGTGCTGGCTAACAAGTACTCAGACAACTTACACTTAACGATGATAACTTGACTAGTAATATAGATTACCTCCACCATAAAAATGAATGTCACCTTAATCAACCGTGTGAGTTTCCTTGGGTTGCTTCCTTAGTAGGGGGTAACACTGGATGGGTATTGTTTGGTGAGTAGTTGTAGTTGGTTCTGATACGCTATCTTATCCCTTTCTTTTAGCCGGATGTTGTAGCGCGTCTCTGTAGTTGGTTAGTGCAGCCCGCTGCCGCTTCTTTGCAATAATCCCTTCCTTTCTGTTGTACCCAAAGTATTTGTATCCTGTGATGATTGGTTACGCTGGTATCTTGTGAGTATGGGTTATCCACTTGCCAGTACTTAACCGTACTGAACCACGAATCCATTTCGTGGCTGCATATTCCACATTGCAGTCAACAGGTTTGAAGTCTGACGACGTTAGCTTGGGAATCCCTCCGGCTTGGCCTGGGCAGGGATTGGACACCATCGGTTATCTTCAGGACTCTTAGTCCAATTTGTATCTTGTCCGTAGTCGGACGCTATGTTGTTTCTTCCGCTGTTATTTGGATCTTTGTATTGTATCAGTTGTATCCTTGACTCGTTTGAGTCATCTTGTATATACCTCCTCTGTTGTTGTTGTGGATTATTCGTGAACTGTTGTAATGTTATCACAAGTGGCAACCCGGAATCGGTTATTATGCGGATTTTGGCGGGAATGCTGAAATCTGCATAGTGCCCGATCGCGGGGCGTCACAAATGGTATCAGAGCTTGGTTTCCGATTCCCGATGTTGTCTCGATACGAATGGTTATCGAAGCAACGGGTCCGCAAAGCCTGTAGGATAACCTCGCTAACGGTCGTGTTTCTAGAGTGTCAAAAAACTATTTGTGCAAAACCTGTTTTGGAAACATCTCAATAGGATTCTTGTTTTCTCCTTATCTCTATTCTATTTCTCCTCCTACCTTATTTGTTTTGGAGTATCTTCCCTTATCTATCTTTCAAAGTTTTAGGATCCTACGTGGGTGGACGTTTTCTGAGCCTTTAACCTAGTAGCTTCGATCATCGGAAGATTCTTGGTGGAAGAACATCGTCGTCACTCCGAGCAAGAATATCTTGTTAGTGGTGTCGAGAAGCCCTTGTTAGTGGTGTCGAGGAGATCAACTGGAAGCATGAAGAATCGATAGTCGAACTTCTTTCCCCTCCCGGGTTAGTGGGTGGATTACGAGGGCGCAATCCCTTGTTAGTGGTGTCGTCTGTAACACCCGGGGGATTTTCCCCCAAAGTAGAATTGTTTGTTTTTCTTTCTCATGGCATTGCATCACATGCATCATTTGCACCTTGCTTGCAAACCAATTCAAACACAAAACAAAAATTCAAGTCAATTTAAAATTTTAAAACAATGCCCCTGTGTTTTTCAAACTCAAATTGTTTTTCAATATAAGTTGTTTTGGAATTAGTATTTTGCTTGGTTAAACAAATCACCTTTTATTAAAACCCTAATTTGAGTTTCAAGTTCAATTCAAATCTTTCATACTTGGCATGTTCCAAATGTGGTTTAAAATTAAAATCTTGCAAACAATTAAATTCAGTAAGTGTTCATAATTGGTTGAGTTTATTGAATAAAATTGGTTATTTTAAAAATCAAATCCTTATAAAACCCTATTTGAAATTCAATAGCAAATTCAAATCAAATTCACATTTCAAATTTTTGAAATTAATGTTAACATGCTTTGACTTTACTGTTTTGTAAATCAATAAAAATTATTTCATAAAAAAATAAAACCCTGACACCTTATTCTTTTTCTCTCTCTCTTTCTTTCCTACAAAAAAAAAGATGTAAACAGAAAAAAAAAAAACAAACAGATGAGCTAGGGGAGGCAGGCCAGCCCAAAAAGGGCTAGCCCACCTACCACCCTGCACTTTCCTCTCCACCCCAAGCCCAGCCCACCAAGCACTTTCTTCTTCGTACGGACATAACAGAACCACGAGGAGGTCGCTTTCTCCATGGCCCCCACCTCCACCTGCTCCTTCCCCCCCTTATCTATCCCCCCGAGGCTCCCCCTCCAACCCTAACCCTAGAACCTCTCCTCTCCATCTCCTCCATCCGCCGCCATCACCTCCCTCCCTCCTCTGTTTTATTTTTCGTTCTCTGAACCTTCTGAAAATTCGAAGTGCCTCCATGGCCAAAAGTTGCGAGCCATGGCGAGGTCGCTGCGGTCACCGTCGTTGCTCCGGGAGTGCGGGAATGGAACCACGGCGCCTCCGTCGTGCGATTCCGTGCCTCGGGAGGAAGGGAGGCACACCGCAGAGATGCCGCCGTCTCCCTCTTCTTCCCGGTGCGCTACTGTCCCCGCCACCGTCGCCTCCGTCAGTCTGGATCCTCCCCGAGCCGTCCTCGTCGCACAAGCCATCACCACGGTGAGCCTCGCCCTAGGGCACCTCCCTGCACCCCCCTCCCCTTGCTCTGGACGCCGGCCTTCGAGCCGTGCTGTGGGTTTCCTCGACGCAGGTCGCCGTCGTTCTGTCTGTCGTTCTGATCTGCACATGAACGTGCTTCAGTTATCCGCGACGGCCACCCCTTATTCAGTGAGGACCCTATCCTATCACAAACGCAGCAGCCAGCCCAGTGGCTAGGCCTTGTGTGCGCGCACCAGCAGGTCCCGAGTTCGAATCTCCCCCCCGAGGAGCAAAAGCCACCCCTTTTGTCCATTTTTCTTTTATTTCCCGAAACCCAGAAAAAACAGATCTGAATCTTTAATTGTAAAATCAATAACAAATTGAATATTGATCCAATTTCAACGATTCAAATTGCTATGGATTCAGAATCTTGTGCTCTTTCTGTTAATGTCAAAGTTGCAACATGTTTCTGCAATAATTTTTGCACTAAATAATTAAATACAGAAAATGCAATAAAAATTTGAAACTTTGGAATTTCATAACTTGAGTTCTGTTCATCCAATTTGAGCAAACTTGGGCTCGAAAAATTTGTCTTAACAAACTCTACACATTGGTATTTTATTTGGCCACAATTGAGTTAATTTTGAACATGTTTCCCTCTGTTTACTAAAAAGGGCAGAATAAAATACTTATGAAGAATTGCATAATAAATTCAATAATGATCCAAAAATTATGTTTAATAGCTAAAAATGTTCAGTGAAACATTTGCTACATGTTTTCAACCTTTTCAATACAATTTGTTTACTGTTTTTCCTAATTAAAAGTGGTGCAATAATTCAATGCTTTAATTAAACCTTTTAAATTGCAAAATTCATAACTTGGGCAATTCAAATCCAATTCCAACATGTAAAATATGTTTTCCATCCCATTTTTCATGAACTTTGCAAATATAAACTTTGTTTTCTATTTTGAATAAATTAAATTGCTGAAAACAACTATTTCTTGATTTATGCATTTAAAATTGTCAATTTAATAATTTGCTCATCTAAAATCCAAATTCAACAAATGAAATATGTATTCCATCTAAAATTTTGTGTTCTTTGCAAATATAAATTTGGTTATCTGTTTTGAACATTTAAAATTGGTGAAAACAACAAATGTTTGTTTAAATCATTTAAAATGCCAAAGTTCATAACTTAATAAACAAAATTCCAAACTTGGTAAACAACATATCAAACTGAAGCTATTGTTGTTTTCTTATTGTTTTCATCATCCATGCATCATTCTAATCAACCTTCACATGATGGTTATTTGTAGATCATTTAATTCAACATTAATTCATGGGCTTTTCCATATGCAATCCAAATTGCATATGGGCCCATTTAAATATGTTTACCATGTCAACTAGTTTATCTTTGATGCATCCTTAAACTTGTCATGCATCCATATCTTGATCATGCTGGATATTTTGCCGTAGAAGTAATTGTTGCATCCGGTGTTTGTTCTAGTTCGTTGCTTCTTCCCGGATAGGACGTTGAGATGATGTGAGCAACGACAAGTTCTGCGGATGTACCTCTACTTGCTGGATTCCAGGCAAGTATACTCACTTGCTGCCTATGGCTGCCTTTCATCACTTGTTACCGATTCTTTCCGTTGCCTTTATTCTAGCCTTATGATTCGATGCTCGTGTCTCGGTCCTATCATATGTTTTTCTTGCAACCATGATATAGCCTTCCTTCCACTTCCTATTAACTGTTGTTTGTTTACCCCGTTGGCCCTCGTGTCGTAGTTGCATGCTTAGGGTTGTTTGTGCTCGAGTCTTGTCGTCATTTATCTTATCACCTGTGTAGTTGATAGTTGGGTTTCAATTCAATCAACAACATGTTAATGTTTTGGGTAATAATGATTTGATGATAAGGCACCGGCAGGAGGCCCGGCGTGGTTTTGAGGCCTGCTAGTGTCGACCTTAATTAGGAAAAGGGTCTTGTCCTCCGATCCATGATGAGCGTGCTAACCGCATGTGGGAAGCGAGTATGGGCGCCCCCCGCAACTTTGATTCGATTCGCATCTCGTCCAAATCGCCTCATTTAGTTCGGGTTTTCCATTTGCCGCATGCATATGCAGGTGCGAACCCTTGGCGCCAGGGTGGAACTTTTGTAGTCGGCATTTAGGGAGACACGTTCTTAGAGTGCTATGAGGGTCCCCTTTTCTTCGTGGGGCTTGATTAGCCGTGCGCTCAATTGCACGGGGTTATTTGGGCTTGATGCGAAGAAGAGTTGGGTTGTGTTGAGTGCCTCGCTTGGTGGAAGTGCATTTCCATCTGGCGGGTCATTCTTACGTGTACGGCCAAATTGGTGCATCCCTGCAGGGTTAAATCTTCTCGAGAAGCCGTGTTGTCCGCGGTTATGGATGACTTGGTGAAAGTGCTGGCTAACAAGTACTCAGACAACTTACACTTAACGATGATAACTTGACTAGTAATATAGATTACCTCCACCATAAAAATGAATGTCACCTTAATCAACCGTGTGAGTTTCCTTGGGTTGCTTCCTTAGTAGGGGGTAACACTGGATGGGTATTGTTTGGTGAGTAGTTGTAGTTGGTTCTGATACGCTATCTTATCCCTTTCTTTTAGCCGGATGTTGTAGCGCGTCTCTGTAGTTGGTTAGTGCAGCCCGCTGCTGCTTCTTTGCAATAATCCCTTCCTTTCCGTTGTACCCAAAGTATTTGTATCTTGTGATGATTGGTTACACTGGTATCTTGTGAGTATGGGTTATCCACTTGCCAGTACTTAACCGTACTGACCCACGAATCCATTTCGTGGCTGCATATTCCACATTGCAGTCTACAGGTTTGAAGTCTGACGACGTTAGCTTGGGAATCCCTCCGGCTTGGCCTGGGCAGGGATTGGACGCCATCGATTATCTTCAGGACTCTTAGTCCAATTTGTATCTTGTCCGTAGTCGGACGCTATGTTGTTTCTTCCGCTGTTATTTGGATCTTTGTATTGTATCAGTTGTATCCTTGACTCGTTTGAGTCATCTTGTATATACCTCCTCTGTTGTTGTTGTGGATTATTCGTGAACTGTTGTAATGTTATCACAAGTGGCAACCCGGAATCGGTTATTATGTGGATTTTGGCGGGAATGCTGAAATCTGCATAGTGCCCGATCGCGGGGCGTCACAAATGGTATCAGAGCTTGGTTTCCGATTCCCGATGTTGTCTCGATACGAATGGTTATCGAAGCAACGGGTCCGCAAAGCCTGTAGGATAACCTCGCTAACGGTCGTGTTTCTAGAGTGTCAAAAAACTATTTGTGCAAAACCTGTTTTGGAAACATCTCAATAGGATTCTTGTTTTCTCCTTATCTCTATTCTATTTCTCCTCCTACCTTATTTGTTTTGGAGTATCTTCCCTTATCTATCTTTCAAAGTTTTAGGATCCTACGTGGGTGGACGTTTTCTGAGCCTTTAACCTAGTAGCTTCGATCATCGGAAGATTCTTGGTGGAAGAACATCGTCGTCACTCCGAGCAAGAATCTCTTGTTAGTGGTGTCGAGAAGCCCTTGTTAGTGGTGTCGAGGAGATCAACTGGAAGCATGAAGAATCGATAGTCGAACTTCTTTCCCCTCCCGGGTTAGTGGGTGGATTGCGAGGGCGCAATCCCTTGTTAGTGGTGTCGTCTGTAACACCCGGGGGATTTTCCCCCAAAGTAGAATTGTTTGTTTTTCTTTCTCATGGCATTGCATCACATGCATCATTTGCACCTTGCTTGCAAACCAATTCAAACACAAAACAAAAATTCAAGTCAATTTAAAATTTTCAAACAATGCCCCTGTGTTTTTCAAACTCAAATTGTTTTTCAATATAAGTTGTTTTGGAATTAGTATTTTGCTTGGTTAAACAAATCACCTTTTATTAAAACCCTAATTTGAGTTTCAAGTTCAATTCAAATCTTTCATACTTGGCATGTTCCAAATGTGGTTTAAAATTAAAATCTCGCAAACAATTAAATTCAGTAAGTGTTCATAATTGGTTGAGTTTATTGAATAAAATTGGTTATTTTAAAAATCAAATCCTTATAAAACCCTATTTGAAATTCAATAGCAAATTCAAATCAAATTCACATTTCAAATTTTTGAAATTAATGTTAACATGCTTTGACTTTACTGTTTTGTAAATCAATAAAAATTATTTCATAAAAAAAATAAAACCCTAACACCTTATTCTTTTTCTCTCTCTCTTTCTTTCCTACAAAAAAAAGATGTAAACAGAAAAAAATAAAACAAACAGATGAGCTAGGGGAGGCAGGCCAGCCCAAAAAGGGCCAGCCCACCTACCACCCTGCACTTTCCTCTCCACCCCAAGCCCAGCCCACCAAGCACTTTCTTCTTCGTACGGACATAACAGAACCACGAGGAGGTCGCTTTCTCCATGGCCCCCACCTCCACCTGCTCCTTCCCCCCTTATCTATCCCCCCAAGGCTCCCCCTCCAACCCTAACCCTAGAACCTCTCCTCTCCATCTCCTCCATCCGCCGCCATCACCTCCCTCCCTCCTCTATTTTATTTTTCGTTCTCTGAACCTTCTGAAAATTCGAAGTGCCTCCATGGCCGAAAGTTGCGAGCCATGGCGAGGTCGCTGCGGTCATCGTCGTTGCTCCGGGAGTGCGGGAATGGAACCACGACGCCTCCGTCGTGCGATTCCGTGCCTCGGGAATAAGGGAGGCACACCGCAGAGATGCCGCCGTCCCCCTCTTCTTCCCGGTGCGCTACTGTCCCCGCCACCGTCGCCTCCGTCAGTCTGGATCCTCCCCGAGCCGTCCTCGTCGCACAAGCCATCACCGCGGTGAGCCTCGCCCTAGGGAACCTCCCCGCACCCCCTCCCCTTGCTCTGGACACCGGCCTTCGAGCCGCGCTGTGGGTTTCCTCGACGCAGGTCGCCGTCGTTCTGTCTGTCGTTCCGATCTGCACATGAACGTGCTTCAGTTATCCGCGACGGCCACCTCTTATTCAGTGAGGACCCTATCCTATCACAAACGCAGCAGCCAGCCCAGTGGCTAGGCCTTGTGTGCGCACACCAGCAGGTCCCGAGTTCGAATCTCCCCCCGAGGAGCAAAAGCCACCCCTTTTGTCCATTTTTCTTTTATTTCTCGAAACCCAGAAAAAACAGATCTGAATCTTTAATTGTAAAATCAATAACAAATTGAATATTGATCCAATTTCAACGATTCAAATTGCTATGGATTCAGAATCTTGTGCTCTTTCTGTTAATGTCAAAGTTGCAACATGTTTCTGTAATAATGTTTGCACTAAATAATTAAATACAGAAAATGCAATAAAAATTTGAAACTTTGGAATTTCATAACTTGAGTTCTGTTCATCCAATTTGAGCAAACTTGGGCTCTAAAAATTTGTATTAACAAACTCTACACACTGGTATTTTATTTGGCCACAATTGAATTAATTTTGAACATGTTTCCCTCTGTTTACTAAAAAGGGCAGAATAAAATACTTATGAAGAATTGCATAATAAATTCAATAATGATCCAAAAATTGTGTTTAATAGCTCAAAATGTTCAGTGAAACATTTGATACATGTTTTCAACCTTTTCAATACAATTTGTTTACTGTTTTTCCTAATTAAAAGTGGTTCAATAATTCAATGCTTTAATTAAACCTTTTAAATTGCAAAATTCATAACTTGGGCAATTCAAATCCAATTCCAACATGTAAAATATGTTTTCCATCCCATTTTTCATGAACTTTGCAAATATAAACTTTGTTTTCTATTTTGAATAAATTAAATTGCTGAAAACAACTATTTCTTGATTTATGCATTTAAAATTGTCAATTTAATAACTTGCTCATCTAAAATCCAAATTCAATAAATGAAATATGTATTCCATCTAAAATTTTGTGTTCTTTCCAAATATAAATTTGGTTATCTGTTTTGAACATTTAAAATTGTTGAAAACAACAAATGTTTGTTTAAATCATTTAAAATGCCAAAGTTCATAACTTAATAAACAAAATTCCAAACTTGGTAAACAACATATCAAACTGAAGCTATTGTTGTTTTCTTATTGTTTTCATCATCCATGCATCATTCTAATCAACCTTCACATGATGGTTATTTGTAGATCATTTAATTCAACATTAATTCATGGGCTTTTCCATATGCAATCCAAATTGCATATGGGCCCATTTAAATATGTTTACCATGTCAACTAGTTTATCTTTGATGCATCCTTAAACTTGTCATGCATCCATATCTTGATCATGCTGGATCTTTTGCCGTAGAAGTAATTGTTGCATCCGGTGTTTGTTCTAGTTCGTTGCTTCTTCCCGGATAGGACGTTGAGATGATGTGAGCAACGACAAGTTCTGCGGATGTACCTCTACTTGCTGGATTCCAGGCAAGTATACTCACTTGCTGCCTATGGCTGCCTTTCATCACTTGTTACCGATTATTTCCGTTTCCTTTATTCTAGCCTTATGATTCGATGCTCGTGTCTCGATCCTATCATATGTTTTTCTTGCAACCATGATATAGCCTTCCTTCCACTTCCTATTAACTGTTGTTTGTTTACCCCGTTGACCCTCGTGTCGTAGTTGCATGCTTAGGGTTTTTTGTGCTCGAGTCTTGTCGTCATTTATCTTATCACCTGTGTAGTTGATAGTTGGGTTTCAATTCAATCAACAACATGTTAATGTTTTGGGTAATAATGATTTGATGATAAGGCACCGGCAGGAGGCCCGGCGTGGTTTTGAGGCCTGCTAGTGTCGACCTTAATTAGGAAAAGGGTCTTGTCCTCCGATCCATGATGAGCGCGCTAACCGCATGTGGGAAGCGAGTATGGGCGCCCCCCGCAACTTTGATTCGATTCGCATCTCGTCCAAATCGCCTCATTTAGTTCGGGTTTTCCATTTGCCGCATGCATATGCAGGTGCGAACCCTTGGCGCCAGGGTGGAACTTTTGTAGTCGGCATTTAGGGAGACACGTTCTTAGAGTGCTATGAGGGTCCCCTTTTCTTCGTGGGGCTTGATTAGCCGTGCGCTCAATTGCACGGGGTTATTTGGGCTTGATGCGAAGAAGAGTTGGGTTGTGTTGAGTGCCTCGCTTGGTGGAAGTGCATTTCCATCTGGCGGGTCATTCTTACGTGTACGGCCAAATTGGTGCATCCCTGCAGGGTTAAATCTTCTCGAGAAGCCGTGTTGTCCGCGGTTATGGATGACTTGGTGAAAGTGCTGGCTAACAAGTACTCAGACAACTTACACTTAACGATGATAACTTGACTAGTAATATAGATTACCTCCACCATAAAAATGAATGTCACCTTAATCAACCGTGTGAGTTTCCTTGGGTTGCTTCCTTAGTAGGGGTAACACTGGATGGGTATTGTTTGGTGAGTAGTTGTAGTTGGTTCTGATACACTATCTTATCCCTTTCTTTTAGCCGGATGTTGTAGCGCGTCTCTGTAGTTGGTTAGTGCAGCCCGCTGCCGCTTCTTTGCAATAATCCCTTCCTTTCCGTTGTATCCAAAGTATTTGTATCTTGTGATGTTTGGTTACGCTGGTATCTTGTGAGTATGGGTTATCCACTTGCCAGTACTTAACCGTACTGACCCACGAATCCATTTCGTGGCTGCATATTCCACATTGCAGTCAACAGGTTTGAAGTCTGAAGACGTTAGCTTGGGAATCCCTCCGGCTTGCCTGGGCAGGGATTGGACGCCATCGGTTATCTTCAGGACTCTTAGTCCAATTTGTATCTTGTCCGTAGTCGGACGCTATGTTGTTTCTTCCGTTGTTATTTGGATCTTTGTATTGTATCAGTTGTATCCTTGACTCGTTTGAGTCATCTTGTATATACCTCCTCTGTTGTTGTGGATTATTCGTGAAATGTTGTAATGTTATCACAAGTGCCAACCCGGAATCGGTTATTATGTGGATTTTGGCGGGAATGCTGAAATCTGCATAGTGCCCGATCGCGGGGCGTCACAGCAATCTACAACATGAATTTCTTGCAGAATTTGTTGTCCTTCTTCTGGCAAAATATATTGCTGAAAAAATCTGATAGTGATGTGTTTATACAGGCAAGAATTGATTACCGTGTATCCTTTGCATCACCGTTTTATCTGCCTTTGCAAGACTTTGTCTGCTCCCTCCGGGAACTTTTTATCAAGTAAAAATTCCAAGTATGGAATTGTCCAATCCGGGTTGACAAGCGGAACTTCTATTGACTTGGAAACTAGGGGATAACCAACATCTCCGCCTTGAATACACTAGGTGGCAATGTTTTCATCCTTTCTGAGCCCATTCGGGCTAGAGCATCCGCGTTCCATTTTTCTTCCCTTTTGACGTGATATACCTCAAATCCTAGGAAGCAAATGGCGAACTCGTCGACTCTTCTCCGATATTCGGCCATTATGGGACTTTTGACATCCCATGTCTGGTTAAGATGATGTTGTACTAGATCCGAGTCTCCATAGAAAAGTATGTGTTTTACTCCTATTTCTTTTGCAATATGCAAGCCATGAATCAATGCTTTGTATTCTGCCACATTGTTGCTGGCGTTGAAGTGAATTTGTAATTCATACTCCATTATGCCGCCTTTTGGAGATTTAAGCACCACGCCAGGGTCTACGCCTTCCTTCATTTTGGATCCATAAAAATGCATGATCCAATATTCCGACTCTGGCATTGGTGTGTTTTCCATGGCTTTTGTCCAATCAGCCACAAAATCTGCAACACCTAGAATTTAATCAACGTCCGGAGTTGGTACTTAATGTTGGACGCCGCGAGCTCAATGCCCCACTTGGATACTCTTCCAGTTGCGTCCACATTGTTGATTATATCCCCTAGTGGTGCTTTGCTTACCACTTTTATGGAATATAATGGCGTAATTTTTGAGATGCGAAGAATACACCATATGCCAGCTTTTGATAATTTGATACCTTTGTTTTGAATTTGAGAACACTTCGCTAACGTAGTACATTGGATGTTGATGTGGAATACTTTGTTCGTTTTTCCGCCTTTCCACGATTATCACTACACTTATAACCTTGTTTGTTGCTGTAAGATACAGTAACATGGGTTCCTCGTCTTTTGGGGATGCCAAAATCAGAGCTTTCATCAAAGTTTCTTTTAACTGGGTTAATGGTTTATCTGCATCTTCTGTCCAATCAAATTTGTCGGATTTCTTCAACAATTTGTATAGTGATAGAGTTTTATCACCGAGCCGGCTTATGAACCTGCTTACAGCGGCTGCAGAACCCGTCAATCTTTGGACATAGTTTAGACACATAGGTCTTTTGATGTTTAAGATTGCTTTGATCTTTCCAGTTTTACCTTTATTCCTCTGTGAGAAACGATAAAACCCAGAAGCTTTCCTGATGGAACCCCGAATACGCACTTTAATGGATTCAACTTCATTTTTTAAGTGCGGAGATTGTCGAATGTTTCTCGTAGATATTCAAGGAGCGTATGCTTTTCCTTGGAAACGAAGACAATATTTTCCTCGTAAACGTGGATTTTTTTACCTATTTGATCGTGCAAACATCTCTGCATACAACGCTGGTATGTTGCTCCAGCATTCTTCAGGCCAAAAGGCATGGTTATGTAATAGTATGTTCCATAGGATGTTATGAAAGAGGTTTTTATTTGGTCTTCTTATTTCATGCGTATTTGATGATACCCGGAATAAGCGTCCAAAAAGCATAAGAGCTCAGAGCCAGCTCTACCATCTATTATTTGATCGATTCGCAATAACACGAACCTATCTTTTGGGCATAATTTGGTCAGAGCGGTGTAATCTATACACGTCCTAAGAATAATACTATCCTTCTTCAGCACTAATACTGGGTTCGTAGACCAATCAGTATGTATAACCTCCCGGATAAAATCAGCTGCTAAAAGCCGGATAATTTCCTTGCCAATAGCCTTCCGCCTTCTTCCATCAAAACGATGACGACCTTGTTTGACGGGTTTTGATCCTGGAATAACCTTCAGTTGGTGCTCAGCAAGTTTCTTGGGTACACCTGGCATATCAGCGGGACACCAGGCAAAAATATCCCAGTTCTCACAGAGGAATTTGATGAGCGCGCTTTCCTATGCGTCAGTCATTCTTGTTCCCACAACGATGAATTTTGCCGAGTCTTTGTGATCCAGTATGATCTGCTTTGTATTCTCAGATGCTTTGAAGTTGTCGGCTGGCTTTCGGCTTTCTTTCTTGCCAGCATTTCTGTCGGCGAAACCTCCTTGGCCAACTCTTTCAGTTCTTCCTTTCGTATTATCTGTTCGACACAAAGGATGTTTCCTTGCTCCAGCTCGTTTGCCAGCTTGAAATCTCCTTCAATGGTGATCACTCCACCTTTTGGCCCGGGCATCTTAAGCTTGTTGTAGATGTAGCACCACATTGCCATGAATTTGGCGAAATCCGGACGTCCGAGTATTGCATGGTATACACTCTCGAACGGTACTACTTAAAAATAAATCATCTCCTGGCGAAAGTGTTCCGCCTTTCCGAAGGTTACTTCTAGGGAAATTTCTCCTAAGCATTGTGCTTGCCTGCGAGGAACAATGCCGTGAAGACGCACATTGTTATGCCTGAGTTGAGTTTGCGAGAGACGCAATAATGACAACATATTGATGCTTTATCCTCCGTCCATCAGCACCCTTTTGAGCCTAGTGTTTTGAACAATAGGACTTATGACTAAGGCGTGTGTGTCGGGTTCCGGGATATTACCAGGATGATCTGACTGATCGCAAGTAATTGACGTCTTTGAATACTTCAAGTACTTTGGGGTGGGAGGCACGACTGTGTTGATTTCTCGCAGCGTTCGTTTTGCCTGCTTAGCCGATTGGGTCGCAAGGAAAGTTAGGTTACATTCTCCTTCGACTCTCGGGAACTTAGGTTCGCCTTTCCGTTGATGTTCCTGGATTTTGTCGTTAGAATCAGACTCGCTTTTGTCTTTGTCAGCTTCTGACTTTTGCTTGTTGAACTTCCTTTTGGAATTCTTTCCTTTGTTCCTGGATCCTGCAGTGCCTTTCATGTTCTTATTAAGATGGCATTGCACGTTTGTATGGGTAGACTTCCCAAATTGCGAATGGTGGACACGGGACTCCAATTTAATCTTTTCCCACTCTTCCTTAGAGTAGGAGATAGGTTCCCTGCTTTCAGTATTTTTTTCCCGTCCATATGTTGTCATTATCCTTTTCAAAGGCTACATTTACTTCTTTGGGCTTTGGCTGTGTTTCTGGAGTAGCCTTTTTTCAGAACGAGACGCCTTTTTGGCTTGGACCAAAGCATTAACATTTCCACCTCTCGCTCTAATGTCGTCTTCGGCCGTTGTGTGCTCATTGGCGGTTGTGAGAATAGAACCTAGATCCTTGTGCTCTTTCGAACCAACCCTGAACGTACGAGAGTGGGTTTTAGGTCATTGATGGAAGCATGAATTGTTTGTACATCACTTACTCCAGAGCAATTGTTCTTCATTGTTGTCCAACGTGAGATAAAGTCGACGTACGATTCATCCTCATAGTGGACACAACGGTTTAGCTGGTTGATGCTCTTGGGGCGTTTGTACGTACCCCGAAAGTGCTGAGCAAAAACTCTAGCCATATCCTCCTAGCTTTCCACCGTTCTTGACAGAAGGCCGTTAATCCAGTCATGAGCTCCATCCAGCAACATTAAGGGCAGGAATTTTACGACTTCTAGGTCTGTTCCTTTATTGATCTAGACAACAGTATAGTAATCAGAGAGCCATGTATCCGGGTTTGTACTTCCGGTATACTTTTGATAAATTGGCCCGACTTTGGCGAAGCCAGAATGTAGACTAATTCTCCGGATCCTCTCAGTGAAACACTTTGGGCCAAAGTATAAATCGTCTCTTTCCGCCTTGTCGGCGTGTGCAGAATACCTTCTAGCTGAATGAACATAGGGGGTCTACTCTACTCTGGTGCATTGTTGCGTGAGTACGCTTTTCTGGGATCGTCGTAATTTCTTCTGGCATCCCTTCCCTTGGAGTGAGGTGGAGTTCTACTCCTTGCATGCTCCTTTTTTTGAGGAGGGGATCGAGACCTCTCGCGTCTGTGAGGGTAATCATATCTTTCGGCTTTATCTGCGGTATATCTTGGAGGCGGCATTGCTTTTCTGTCGTTCCGGTTTTTCTCTTCACGGTCCTTATCGGTGTGGGGTTTTGTATTATTTCCGCCTTTCGACAGATGGGATCCTATTCTAGACGCTTCATCCTTGTTATCCGGGATTTTCTTGTCCTTCTTTGGATCTTCCTTATTTTCCTTCGAATCGCCTGAATCTCCAGGTTCGCCTGGTACAGGTGCTTCAGCGGCGCACGTGGTAGTCTTGCACAAGGCTGAATCATCATGTAACTTGCCGGGACATGCCTGACCTCGATGTTGCTGTTGTAATGCTTTTCCTAGGAAAGAATACACTCCCTGCAGCTTTTTGTCATTGGAGTACAGGTCATCGTTAAGGATGGCAAACGCGACTTCTGCGTTTTCGGTTGCAGTTTTGTATATACGTTCGCCCTTAGCATTCGTGCTCTTAACTTTCCTTTGCCAAGACGGGTTTGCAGTTCTTCTGGCTTTGAAATTCCGGGTAACCTTGTAGGTTTTATTTCAGATTTGTTCCTGCTCTCGTATTCCTCGATTTCTTCCTCCTGTATTTTGATATCAGTTTGAGTTTTAAGGAGGTTTTCCCGAGTTTGGAACAGATGTTGCTGCTGCCGCATTATTGCTTGTCTCCTGGCTTCCAGCACTTCCGGCGGCTCATCGCGTGCAACCGGGGTTCGCTTGGCGATATTTGCGTGAGAGGAATTTCTATATTTTTCTTCTCTGCCGATTTTATGCCACTACTACCTCCAACTTCTAGGTTTTGCTTGGCGATGTGTGCCAATTTTTCCATCCTTTTCTTCTGGGATTTGGTTAACAGCTTTCTGGCGGACTTCTTTTTCTTCTTGGAGGAAGGAGGTTTCTTGTTTGGTTCATCTTCCGTCAATTCTTTTATGTTAGGGTAAGTCAGACTAATTTCGCATTCCTCCTCTTCTCCATTATAGGGCGGAGGTGTCCTAGGGTCTTCTTCCTCTTCCTCTTTGGCATCCGACTTTCCAGTTGGTTTTGCTATGAGTACTTCATGGAAGCTTCCCTGCATGGATTTCACCTTTCTTTCGAAAGCGTCCTCATCTTCATCCTCGAAATCTGTGTTGTACCTAGCAGATTCCGAATCCGAGTTCAATTTTGTCTCAATAGCAGATAGTATGGACTCAGTTTTTGAGTTCGTCGCCTGACTGGCGGATGTCGGATCTTCCACCTGGTGTGTGGGATTGGTGTTTTCTCCATGTTCCACGGAACTATCATCTTCCGTGTTTTTGGCGATCTCAGACTGCACCATGCCAATAAAGTGCGATCTGGCTACAGGCATCTCCGGAGAGGCGGTAAATCCAATCATGTTTTGGCGATATGCAGCTATGGAAGCTTGATCTTCCCCTATGTATGAATAGGGCAAATCCGAGCAGAATCCGACATTTAAGCCTTCAACTATTGGGCATAGATCGGGTAGGATAAAATTACTTCCACCACGGAATCCCATTTCTTCTGCTATCAAATCGATAAAAATATTAGTAGATCCAATCGATAAGATGAAGGCACTTACCAGGTGATTCAGTGTTGGCATATACGATCTGTTGTCGAGCAAGCGTCTTACACAACCGTCGAATTCTAGTCTTCCGACAGTGAATGTGTTGCCGATTCCGCCGAGTATCCCCGCTCGAAATGTAACTCCCGACGCTGCTGGCCTCACGGTGGGCGCCAACTGTCGAGACTTCGTAGTTAGGATCATGGACATGGGTTCCATAACCTACTGGTAGAACCGTGGGTGGAAACGTCAGGGTACTAGAAACGGGGACACAATTTAGCCAGGTTCGGTACGAGGCAACTAGGCGACGTTCCTACTCCTGCAATCTCACTAAAATCAGGGTTGAAGCCTGAAGTATACAGAGTACAATTGTGAGTATGGTTTTGCTAACTCGGCAAGGATGAACTTCCCGGCGAGTTGGCTTCTAGCTAGCTTGTCTTCTGTTGTTCTCTCTTTCGCTCCCGTTTGGCTTTATATAGATATACGGGCTAGGGCTTACAGGAAGGAAACCTAGAAGACTATGGAAAGTATCTAAATTGGAAAGTAAGGAATCCAGCTTCTTCCCCAAGTCGCACCACGTCTGGGCCGTGGTCCGGGTTCTTCTAGAATCCGACTTCTCCGCGTCAGCTTACTAGGCCGCCCAATGGACTCCGCTCCATTGCTTGTGGGCCACCCTGGTAATCCGGTCTTCGGCCAATGCCGGACATACCCCTATTTGGCATATATCCGACATAGTTCTAAGTACCGAGTAAAGACTCTCTAACCAATTAGTGGTCATGCCACCATATCTCCTTCCAACATTAAATGCTAATACCAAATTTTAATTAAAGTCCGGCGCCATCTGAAAGTGCAAACACGCTTAAATCATCTTGTTTTGGTGTTTGTTAACAACACATGTATCCTTAAGTGTGTTGATTCTTTTCAGGTCCTAAACAACATATTTGATATGGTGGTAATGAATTAAAAAAAGATGCAAAGTTCCAGGAATTGATTCTGCTGGAATTTATTCCAGGCCGGAGTCTCCGGTCTACCAGACCGAAGTCTCCGGTGTGAATATATTAGTGGGACTTTGTTCTCTGGATTTCTGGTGTCACATGCTGTACCCAGACCGGAGACTTACCGGAGATACACCGGAGTCTCCGGTGTGGGCATTACTTCGAAGAATCTGGCTGGGGTTCATCTGGTGTCTCCCGCTGCATCGACATCAGACTTACCGGAGACCATTTGGAGTCTCCGGACTGGTGTTAATTGAAGACCCCAGACTCACTCTGGGCACAGGCGACAAGGCGTGCTGGACAAGACCGGAGTCTCCGGTCTGAAGATTTCCTGAAGAAAATGGAGGTGGAGAAACTGGTGTCACCTGCTGCATCGACACCGGAGACTTACCAGAGAGTGTCCGGAGTCTCCGGACTTGTGTTCTGCGAAAATCCTCAGACCAGAGTCTCAGAACTTTACACCGGAGTCTCCGGTGTGAGTTTGTAAGAAATGCCTCTAGCGGCTCCAAACTTTATGAGGGGTATAAATACCCCCTCCCCTCCACCTACCTCCAGCTATCTCGTCCCAAATAGATCTCACCATTGCTAGAGCTCACCCACCTTGCTAGATCTCCAAATCCCTCCACCCAAAAGCTTTGATCTTTGGAGGATTGAAGGAGAAGGCCCCGATCTACGTCTTCACCAACCGGATTTCCATTTCCCCCTCATTAGCTTGAGAGATCTTTTCCTAGGTTTCCTCTTGTGGAGAACCTAGGCTTCTTGCTAATCTTGGTGATTTGTGAGTGCTGGGAGCCCCCAATTTCGTTGTGGGTGTGGATTCGATCCCCGTCTCAAAGGGGATCAATAGTGGAAAGTGGACTAGGCCTTTGTGGCGGGGTTCATCGGAGAATAGGGTGAGGCCTTTGTGGCGTTGAGTAGGCCTTTGTGGCGAGCTCACACCCCTCCAACGAGACGTACTCCCTTAACAAGGAGGAACTCGGGAATACATCGTGTCTCCGCGTGTTTCCTATCGGTTATCTCGTTCCCTTATCCTTTACTCACTTGTGTTGTATTTATTGTTCCACTAGTTGCATTTATTGTTGTACTAGTTGCATTAATTGCTATCCTTGTCATATAGGTAAATTCACCTTAGTTGCACTATCTAGAGAATTTACCTTTGTGTCAAGCCTAATTGTATAGAAAAAATAAAATTGGTCGTAGCACCTATTCACCCCCCTCTAGGTGCCCATACTTTACTTTCACCATCTATATGATCATCCACCCATCCATCTCCAAGCATCCTCACAATCAACGTTTGATTGCTCCTCGACCTATTTAATTATACAACCTCATGTGCATAACCGATATCATGGAACTTGTTCAAGAACACTTAGTAAACCATGCCTTCATTAAATTAGCCTTTATGTGGCTTTTCAACATACATGGGAGCACAATGAATTAAGGGAGCATGCTTCAAACAAACATTAAGATACACAAAGAGTAAAATGCTTGAAGATGACCACTTGAAGTTTTGGATGTGTATCTAGAAAAAGTGAGTCGAAGTAAGCAGAGATAATCCCAAGATCACGAGGATGGGAAAAATTCAAATAACCACTAAAAATCTATAAAATGGTCAAAACACGATTACATATAGGAAATATACATAGAGGAAGATGTTGATGTAGAACATATGGGGACAAGTTCCATAAATCATTGTAGAAGAATGCATATCAACTGAGTAGGGATAGGTTCAAGATAATGATGAGATAAACAAGGGTCACGATAACATAGAATCAACCATGATGAAATAAATAGTAATGACTCGAAATGATCAGGGATCGAGTGTACAGATAATAGAGAAATATTTAAAACAATTGCACCTGATATGTTTCTGGAGTTCGATTTGTTGGTACTGACTGTACATCTCCGTTTGGATAGGCTATGCGCACATGCTCCTAATTTCATCAGCAGCATCCACTGACATGCAAGAATCACACACTTGCATGCGGGTATCACTCGCTCGCGGACTAAGTCTTATTCTTTGTTAACCTAGCTTTTACCGTCTGGCCCGATCACTCATGGAAGATCTTTGATAGGTGATCTACAAACCTATTATCAGAAAATCCCCACCTTGAATGCTCGATGGCTACACCATGTCAGTTCACACATTGGACACTCGATGATTGACATCTGATTGTCTATCTAGAATATGCAAAATCCTCGAGTAACATGAATGATCTTCCTGGATAGATGTGTTCTTGGTACACTTGATCATTCTCACAACCCACTCATTCTCTTGATGGATAAGAATGGATACAAGAAACAGCGAGTGGAAATTGGGAGGAACTATATACGCAATTTGTATGTGTCCTTAAGTGTGTTGATTCTTTTCAGGGCCTAAACAACATATTTGATATGGTGGTAATGAGTTACAAAAAGATGCAAAGTTCCAGGAATTAATTCTGCTGGAATTTATTCCAGGCCGGAGTCTCCGGTCTACGAGACCGGAGTCTCCGGTGTGAATATATTAGTGGGACTTGTTCTCTGGATTTCTGGTGTTGCCGGCTGTACCCAGACCAGAGACTTACCGAAGATACACCGGAGTCTCCGATGTGGGCATTACTTTGAAGAAACTGGCTGGGGTTCATCTGGTGTCTCCCGCTGCATCGACACCGGAGACTTACCGGAGACCATCCGGAGTCTCCGGACTAGTTGTTAATCGAAGACCCCGGACTCACTCTGGGCACAGGCGACAAGGCGTGCTGGACAAGATCGGAGTCTCTGGTCCCTCAGACTGGAGTCTCCGGACTGAAGATTTCCTGAAGAAAATGGAGGTGGAGAAACTGGTGTCACCCGTTGCATCGATACCGGAGACTTACCGGAGAGTGTCTGGAGTCTCCGGACTTGTGTTCTGCAAAAAAGCACAAACCGGAGTCTCCGGCCTTTACACCGGAGTCTCTGGTGTGAGTTTGGCACAAATGCCTCCAAAGGCTCCAAACTTTATGAGGGGTATAAATACCCCCTCCCCTCCACCTACCTCCAACTAGCTCGTCCCAAATAGATCTCACCATTGCTAGAGCTCACCCACCTTGCTAGATCTCCAAATCTCTCCACCCAAAAGATTTGATCTTTCGAGGATTGATGGAGAAGGCCCCGATCTACGTCTTCACCAACCGGATTTCCATTTCCCCCTCATTAGCTTGAGGGCTCTTTGACTATGATGTAACCTAGGCTTCTTGCTACTCTTGGTGCTTTGTGATTGCTGGGAGCCCCCAATTTGGTTGTGGGTGTGGATTCGATCCCCGCCTCAAAGGGGATCAATAGTGGAAGGTGGACTAGGCCTTTGTGGCGGGGTTCATCGGAGAATAGGGTGAGGCCTTTGTGGCGTTGAGTAGGCCTTCATGGGGAGCTCACACCCCTCCAACGAGACGTACTCCCTTAACAAGAGGAACTATGGAATACATCGTGTCTCCGCGTGCTTCCTATCGGTTATCTCGTTTCCCTTATCCTTTACTCACTCGTGTTGCATTTATTGTTGTACTAGTTGCATTAATTGTTGTACTAGTTGCATTAGTTGTTATCCTTGTCATATAGATAAATTCACCTTAGTTTCACTATCTAGATAATTTACCTTTGTGTCAAGCCTAACTGTAAAGAAAAATTAAAATTGGTCGTAGCACCTATTCACCCCCCTCTGGGTGCCCATACTTTATTTTCAATTGGTATCAGAGCCTCGGCTCTTCTATCGGGCTTAGCTGCCTAAGAGTTTAAGTATGGTCGATGATACGGAGACCGTTAGTTCCGAGGTGCACGTCTCTATGGATTATCTCAATGAGTTAAAAAAATCATTGACCTCATCCATGGATAACAAAATCGATGAATTGCGTCAAGTCTTGATGAAATTCACGAAAAGCCAAGGGACCGGAGGCCACCGGCTCATCTCCTCTAGACGAAAACCTGGAGGGCGCCAAGAAAGGGGTATATGGTGATCTACCTAAAGATGCTTCCGCTGAAAACACCACCGAAAATGGTACGAGTGGTGATGGATAATATCACTCCGTCAAAGGACGTTATTCTCTCGATCCTCCCGTACCACATCCTCCTATAATCCCTAGAGGAGATCCACCTAAAATTGATGCATACTCTTTTAGTGAATGGCAGTATTACATGGAAAATCACTTGAATTCTTCTTGTATAGAACTTTAGAGGGTCACTCGAGATGGATACAAGCCACGTGACCCCAAGAACTTGACAAGAAGAGAAGCCGTAGATTGTCAACTCAACTACCCCACCTTGTCTATTCTTCCACAAGTCGTGGGTCCCAACGACATGCCTCATCTTCAACAATATTCCACCGCCAAGGAAACATGGGACGCTCTTTTCGTCATGTTTGTGGGAAATGAAAACATGCAAAGGAATAGGTATGATGCGTTGAACAATGAGGCCGAAGGGTTATATATTCATGATGGTGAGAGCCATGAAGACATGTACCGAAGGCTCAAGACTCTTTCCACCGCATTCAACAATTTTGGTGCTAAGTACATTGATGATGCTTGGATCAAGAGGAAGTACATGATTGCTCTTATGCCATTTGAGCCCACGGATTTGAAGAGCATTCAAGAAAGACATGATTTTGCTTCTTTGACCTCAACTCAAGTTATCCAAGAAGTGTGCTCCTATCAAGTGCAAACCAATAATGCTCTTGAAAACCGTGCTAGGGCCATAGGAATGCACAAAGGAGCATCGGTTGCTTTGAAGGCCAAGGTTGTGTCAAGGGAGGTTGAGTCTGAAGAAGAGTGCCATGAGGAGTTGGCTCCATTGAAGGATCAAGAATATGATCCCATGCTCAAAGACATTATTTCTATCACCGTGCAATTTTTTTGGAGGAATCCTCCCAAGGCCAAGGCATATGTTGAGGAGAAGACCAAGTCTTGCTATGGCAATGAGGGGACTCAACGTGTGAGGTCTTGCTTCAATTGCCAAGATAAGCACCATTTCATTGCGGAGTGTCCCTATGAAAATAGAGAACTCGATGGTGCCAAGCTCATTCGCAAGGACAAGTCCAAGGTTGATTACAAGAAACCTCACTTGAAGAGGAAACCATTCAACAAGAAGTCCCCCACAAGGTTTGTATTAGTGACTCAAGAGGAGTATGATTCCGGAAGTGATGAAGAAGAAGAAACTACAAGTGAAGTGGCTGCTCTTGCTATTGCTTCTACTCCATCATCTTCATCTCTCTTTGAATCCCCCAATGAGAATCATCCTCACACAAATGCCAAGTGCTTCATGGCTAAGGCCTCGGAGGTATCACATTCTCCCAACTCTAAGACCCCAAGTGAACTTGAAAAACATGCTAGTCTTAAAGTCGAAGATGAAATTCTCTCTTTGGAACGTTTTATGTCTAACATACAAGGGGAGACCAAGAAGTACTTTGATCATCTCATGAGCCAATTGGGAGAGGCCCGTGAAGCTCTTTAGAATAAAGGTGAGATTGAAATAAGGGATGTGGATGAGATAGCATCCCTTTCTATGACTCTTTAGGAAGAGCATGATAGTAGAGTTTCTCTCTAGGAGGAACTTGAATCTATTGAAGAGTCACATAATGAACATGTTTATAATATCACTAAGGAACGTGACCTTGAAATTACTAAATATAAAAAGTCTAAAAGGGATAAGGTTGAGTTTGGTGTTGGTCATGGTAAACTAATCGAGGAGTTTGAAAATCTAACCAAGGCTCACAAAGCTTTGGAGAGTCAACACTCTTCCCTCAAAGAGTTGCATGAACAAATTCAAACTCAACTTAATCAAATTAACAACCCTAGCACCTCTACTTCTTCTTGTGATCATGCAAATATCATTAAGGAAAATTCTAGGTTGAACGATGAGCTAGCAAGGCTCAAGGGAAAAGGCCCTCAAGTTGAGAAGGTTGTGGTCTCTACCCCACAAGTGGTTGCCCCTAGCCCTCATGTGGTTTTTGCTAGACAACTATTGAGTGCTCCTAGGCCACAAGTGGGAAAGCAAGGTCTTGGCTATGTTGCCAAGAAGAATAACAAGAGCAAGAAGAAGGCCAACAATGGTGCTTCGAGTGGTATTGTCATTAGGGACAACACTACTCGTAGCATTCCCGCTCAAGCTAACAATGTTGCCTCAAGTGGTGGTGTCATGTGACGCCCCGAGATCGGGCACTATGCAGATTTTAGCATTCCCGCCAAATCCGCATAATAACCGATTCCAGGTTGCCATTTATGATAACATTACAATAGTTCACGAATAATCCACGATTACAACAGAAACAGATAGATACAAGATGACTCACACGAGCCGGGGTTACAACTGATACAATACAAAGATCCAAATAACAGCGGAAGAAACAAACGTCCGTCTACGGACAAGATCCAAATTGGACTAAGAGTCCTGAAGATAACCGAAGGCGTCCAATCCCTGCCCAGGCCAAGCCGGAGGGATTCCCAAGCTAACGTCGTCAGACTTCAAACCTGTTGACTGCAATTTGGAAGTTGCAGCCACGAAAGAGATTCGTGGGTCAGTACGGTTAAGTACTGGCAAGGGGGATAAAACCCATACTCACAAGTTACCGGCGTAGCCAGTCATCACAAGATACAAATACTTTAGGATCAACGGAAAGGAAGGGGTTATTGCAAATAATTGACAGCAGGCTGCACTAACCAACTACAGAGATTCTATTACTTCGGACTAACAGAAAAGGGATACGATCGAGGATTTTAACCAACTGAAAGTAAATCCAAACAAACCCATCCTGGACCTCGCCCCTTTAGCCAAAGAAGCAATCCGAGGATAACTCACACAGTTGTATTAAAGGTGAAACAAGTTATTGTGTGAATAAACCTATTACTAGTCAAGTTGTTAATCATGGGGTGTAACATGGTTAATCATTATGTTGAAGTTGTCCTGAGTACTTGTTAGCCAGTACTTTCACCAAGTAATCCATAACCGCGGAAAACACGGCTTCTCGAGAAGATTATCCCTGCAGGGTTGCACCAATTTAGCCGTACTCATGAATAACCCGCCAGATGGAATGCCCCCCACCAAGCGGGGCACTCAACACAATCCAACCCTTCTTCGCATCAAGCCCAAAGCACCTTGGGCGCACGGCTAATCGAGCCCAGAAGAAAATGGACCCTCATAGCACTCTAAGAACGTGTCCCCCTATATGCCGACTACGAAAGTTCCACCCGGGATCCAAGGGCTCGCAAGATCATGCATGCAGCAAATGGAAAACCCGAACTAAATGAGGCGATTTGGACGAGATGCGAATCGGGTCAAACTGAGGGGGAGCCCATACTCCCCAAATGCGGGTAGTGCGCTCATCATGGATCAGTAGACAAGACCCTTTTCCTATTAGGGTCGACACTAGCAGGCCTCAAAACCACAAAGGGCCTCCTGCCGGTGCCTTATCATCAAATTTATTATTTACCAATAACATTAGCATGATTGATTGATTAAACATCGAGCCCCCAGAACGTAATAGAGTAATAACAGAAAGTAACGGGTAACAGACTCGAGCAAAACAACCTAAGCATGCTAGATAAGAACAGGCACAAACAAAGGCTGTAGGTATGGAGGTGAGGCAATATCAAGGTTAGGGGATTCATGTGATGGGTTCGTAACAGAAACAACTACCACTAAGGCTAGCAGAAAAGAATCAACGGAAAGAATCGGTAACAAGGGATGAAAGGCAGCCATATGGCATGCAAGTGAGTATACTTGCCTGAGATCCCGCAAGGTAGCAGAACTTGTCGTTGCTCACATCATCTCAACGTCCTATCCGAGAAGAAGCAACGAACCTCGAACAAACACCGGGATGCAACAATTACTACTACGGCAAAAGATCCAGCATGATCAAGATATGGATGCATGTCATGTTTAATAGATGCATCAAAGTAAACTAGTGGATATGATACACAAGTTAAATGGATTCCATATGCAAAGATTGCATATGGCAAACCCATGCCTTATAGTTGAATTAATTGTTCTAACACTAAGCATCATGTGTAAGTGAGTTAGAATGATGCATGCATGATGAAGAACAAGAAGATAACAATATGAAATGCAATTGGAAGGATGGTTAACAAGTTTAGAAAACATTTGTCAAGTTTGGAAATTATTGTTACTTAATGTTGTTGAACAAGTAGTGGTTATTATCATCAAGTTAATTTGGTCAAACCAAGCAACAAAGTTGATATTTGAAAAGGTTAACAAATTTTAGTTGGATTACATGTTTCACATTTTGAAATTGGACTTTGGATTATTTAATTATGAATTAAACAATATTAAACAATTTTTAATTGAATTAAACAAGATTTAAATTGTTTAGGCAATTTAAATTATTCAAACCATGGAACAAAATTTATATTTGAAAAGGTTATTCAAAATGGTATGGAAAACATATTTTATTTGCATTATTTGGAAATAGTAGGAATTAGTTATGAATTATTGCAAATTACATTTGAATTATCCAAATTTGAATTTTAAGAGTATTTTGAAAACTCAAAACAGAATACAATTTGATTATTTGGAAAGCTTATGAAATTTGGAGCAGTAAACATGTAAAACTTTTATTCATTGGGTTTATAGTTTAAAAGTTATTAAAGTTGTGGATTTAGTGTTTATTTCTGCCATTTTAAAAGAGATAGAAAATAAAACAGAAACGTGTTTGGACTTTTCTCACACAGCGTGCACTGACCCAGTGCCGCTAGCGGGTGGGTCCAGGGACACGGTGGCGCTGACTGGGATGGCTGGGGTGCTGAGGGAGAGTGACAGGTGGGCCCAGCGCTCGCGGAATAGAGGGAGTAAAAATGGGTGCGTCCCTGGGATTCGACCCCAGGACGTGCGCTGCGCGGACGGGATGCAGTACCACTGCACTGCTGCGGATGTGGTGATATACAGGGGTTGCGAGTGAGGTTGAACTCACTGTGGCGCGGTAACTGAACCAAAAGCAGCAATTTTTCCCTGACGGCGAACGGGGACGAGCAGACAGAGACCTCGGCGGTCGACGGCTGGCATGGCTCGCGATCGATGCGTGTGATCGCAGGATCGCAGTGTGGAGGCGTGCAGGAGATCGTGGCTGTGAACATGAACCAGAAGTGGGAGAGGGAGGAGCTAGACGGCGTGCTCACCGGGGGGGGTGCCGCGGATGATCTCGACGGCGGGGTGACAGTGACGACCTCGGCGGCGCGTTTACAGGGGACCTCCGGGGCGATAGAGTTGTCGTCGAGGTCGAGGAAGACACGGGGCCGAGGTTCCCGCGATCATCGAGAGAGGAGGTGTCCTGGAGCGATGTTTGCCCTCGGAGTTTCAGAGAAAACTCCGGTGAGGTGACCACCGCGGCAGGCTTGCGGACGGCGGCGCGTGCTCCTTGCGCCTCCGAGCTGGTGCAGGTGTGAAAACGAGGGAGGAAGTGGGGCCGGTTCGATCCCCGGGCTGAGGTGGGTGCGGCGGTGGACGATTGCGGCGGGGCTCGCCGGGGTTCAGAGATCGACGCCGGGTTCAGAACGGTGGCAATTTGCAGAGAGGCGAGGGAGGCATTAGAGGGAGAGAAAGACGGCGGGAGGTAGGTGGCTAGCACGCCTAGGGTTAGGGCTAGCCTCGGGGAACCCTAGGTGGCTAAATAGGGCGAAGGGGAAGCTTGTGGCCGTCGCTGGCCACCGTACGGCGACGTGGACGCGACAGATGGTCGCCGTACGGGTGGAAGATGGTGGCGAACCGGTACGCAGGCCCTGGTGGGCTGGACAGCGCGCGAGGGATAGGAGAAGAAGGCGGGCTGGCGGCCCACTGCCCTCTGCGCAGAAATTCTTTTCTTTTTAAATTTCCCTTTCCTGTTTTTTTTTTTTTTGCTGAAAAGGATTTGGAAGGAAAAGATAGGCTTAGACTTAGTGAAAAAATTGGAGAAAATTTGAGTAACCCTTTGAGGTCATTTGCAAACAGGTTTGAGCTCTTATATTCAAAAAGTTTGAGTCTTTGTTTGCTGTTTGAAATTGAAACAAATTTAGGTGATATTGTTAATAGTAAAGATCATTAATGAAACCAACATTTAAATAGGGTGACCCCTATGAATTTTAAGAATTAAAATTATTTGGTTGAATTGATAATGTTTATAAAGTGGTTATGACCCAACTTGGGTGCTGTTTGGAAAACAAACCAAATTGATTGAAATTTGCAATATTAATTAATATTAGGAAAACAAGCAATTTCAATAGGGTTTCCCCTAGGGTTTAGAATGAGTTAAGGAATTCAAATTAGTGGTGCACTTCATGGATTCAAAAGTTTAATGATTTTGAGACATGGTTTGAGTTTGGAAGTGATTTGGAAATAAAAGATTAAGGTGATTGATTGAAATAAGCAACAAATTAATAGTTGAAACATTAAGCAAAAGATGTTTTTGATTTGCAATTCTTTATTTGAAAGATTGCAACAGACAAGTGATTAAAACAAAATCAACCAGTGGAAAAAACAATTTAGGGGTTTTAATTGCAATTTTGAAATTGGAAGTTTTTGAGCAAGCTTAAAAGTTTAAATTGTTTTGAAATTTTAAGTTGTGATGCAAACATGGTGCAATGCAATGTGATGCATATGATGCAAGCAATCAAACAGGTAACACCCCAGGTGTTACAGACGACACCACTAACAAGGGATTGCGCCCTCGCAATCCACCTGCTAACCCGGGAGGGGAAAGAAGTTCGACTATCGATTCTTCGTGCTTCCAGTTGATCTCCTCGACACCACTAACAGGGCTTCTCGACACCACTAACAAGGGATTCTTGCTCGGAGTGACGACGATGTTCTTCCACCAGGAATCTTCCGATGACCGAACCTATTAGGTTAAGGGCTCAGAAAACGTCCACCCACGTAGGATCCTAAAACTTTGAAAGATGGACAAGGGGAAGACTCCAAAACAAATAAGATGGGAGGGGAAATAGAATAGGGGTAAGGAGAAAACAAGAATCCTATTGAGATGTTTCCAAAATAGTTTAGCAGAAATAGTTTTTGACACCCTAGAAACAACGACCGTTAGCGAGGTTAACCTACAGGCTTTGCGGACCCGTTGCTTCGATAACCATTCGTATCGAAACAATCTCGGGAATCGGAACCAAGGCTCTGATACCATTTTGTGACGCCCCGAGATCGGGCACTATGCAGATTTTAGCATTCCCGCCAAATCCGCATAATAACCGATTCCAGGTTGCCATTTATGATAACATTACAATAGTTCACGAATAATCCACGATTACAACAGAAACAGATAGATACAAGATGACTCACACGAGCCGGGGTTACAACTGATACAATACAAAGATCCAAATAACAGCGGAAGAAACAAACGTCCGTCTACGGACAAGATCCAAATTGGACTAAGAGTCCTGAAGATAACCGAAGGCGTCCAATCCCTGCCCAGGCCAAGCCGGAGGGATTCCCAAGCTAACGTCGTCAGACTTCAAACCTGTTGACTGCAATTTGGAAGTTGCAGCCACGAAAGAGATTCGTGGGTCAGTACGGTTAAGTACTGGCAAGGGGGATAAAACCCATACTCACAAGTTACCGGCGTAGCCAGTCATCACAAGATACAAATACTTTAGGATCAACGGAAAGGAAGGGGTTATTGCAAATAATTGACAGCAGGCTGCACTAACCAACTACAGAGATTCTATTACTTCGGACTAACAGAAAAGGGATACGATCGAGGATTGTAACCAACTGAAAGTAAATCCAAACAAACCCATCCTGGACCTCGCCCCTTTAGCCAAAGAAGCAATCCGAGGATAACTCACACAGTTGTATTAAAGGTGAAACAAGTTATTGTGTGAATAAACCTATTACTAGTCAAGTTGTTAATCATGGGGTGTAACATGGTTAATCATTATGTTGAAGTTGTCCTGAGTACTTGTTAGCCAGTACTTTCACCAAGTAATCCATAACCGCGGAAAACACGGCTTCTCGAGAAGATTATCCCTACAGGGTTGCACCAATTTAGCCGTACTCATGAATAACCCGCCAGATGGAATGCCCCCCACCAAGCGGGGCACTCAACACAATCCAACCCTTCTTCGCATCAAGCCCAAAGCACCTTGGGCGCACGGCTAATCGAGCCCAGAAGAAAATGGACCCTCATAGCACTCTAAGAACGTGTCCCCCTATATGCCGACTACGAAAGTTCCACCCGGGATCCAAGGGCTCGCAAGATCATGCATGCAGCAAATGGAAAACCCGAACTAAATGAGGCGATTTGGACGAGATGCGAATCGGGTCAAACTGAGGGGGAGCCCATACTCCCCAAATGCGGGTAGTGCGCTCATCATGGATCAGTAGACAAGACCCTTTTCCTATTAGGGTCGACACTAGCAGGCCTCAAAACCACAAAGGGCCTCCTGCCGGTGCCTTATCATCAAATTTATTATTTACCAATAACATTAGCATGATTGATTGATTAAACATCGAGCCCCCAGAACGTAATAGAGTAATAACAGAAAGTAACGGGTAACAGACTCGAGCAAAACAACCTAAGCATGCTAGATAAGAACAGGCACAAACAAAGGCTGTAGGTATGGAGGTGAGGCAATATCAAGGTTAGGGGATTCATGTGATGGGTTCGTAACAGAAACAACTACCACTAAGGCTAGCAGAAAAGAATCAACGGAAAGAATCGGTAACAAGGGATGAAAGGCAGCCATATGGCATGCAAGTGAGTATACTTGCCTGAGATCCCGCAAGGTAGCAGAACTTGTCGTTGCTCACATCATCTCAACGTCCTATCCGAGAAGAAGCAACGAACCTCGAACAAACACCGGGATGCAACAATTACTACTACGGCAAAAGATCCAGCATGATCAAGATATGGATGCATGTCATGTTTAATAGATGCATCAAAGTAAACTAGTGGATATGATACACAAGTTAAATGGATTCCATATGCAAAGATTGCATATGGCAAACCCATGCCTTATAGTTGAATTAATTGTTCTAACACTAAGCATCATGTGTAAGTGAGTTAGAATGATGCATGCATGATGAAGAACAAGAAGATAACAATATGAAATGCAATTGGAAGGATGGTTAACAAGTTTAGAAAACATTTGTCAAGTTTGGAAATTATTGTTACTTAATGGTGTTGAACAAGTAGTGGTTATTATCATCAAGTTAATTTGGTCAAACCAAGCAACAAAGTTGATATTTGAAAAGGTTAACAAATTTTAGTTGGATTACATGTTTCACATTTTGAAATTGGACTTTGGATTATTTAATTATGAATTAAACAATATTAAACAATTTTTAATTGAATTAAACAAGATTTAAATTGTTTAGGCAATTTAAATTATTCAAACCATGGAACAAAATTTATATTTGAAAAGGTTATTCAAATTGGTATGGAAAACATATTTTATTTGCATTATTTGGAAATAGTAGGAATTAGTTATGAATTATTGCAAATTACATTTGAATTATCCAAATTTGAATTTTAAGAGTATTTTGAAAACTCAAAACAGAATACAATTTGATTATTTGGAAAGCTTATGAAATTTGGAGCAGTAAACATGTAAAACTTTTATTCATTGGGTTTATAGTTTAAAAGTTATTAAAGTTGTGGATTTAGTGTTTATTTCTGCCATTTTAAAAGAGATAGAAAATAAAACAGAAACGTGTTTGGACTTTTCTCACACAGCGTGCACTGACCCAGTGCCGCTAGCGGGTGGGTCCAGGGACACGGTGGCGCTGACTGGGATGGCTGGGGTGCTGAGGGAGAGTGACAGGTGGGCCCAGCGCTCGCGGAATAGAGGGAGTAAAAATGGGTGCGTCCCTGGGATTCGACCCCAGGACGTGCGCTGCGCGGACGGGATGCAGTACCACTGCACTGCTGCGGATGTGGTGATATACAGGGGTTGCGAGTGAGGTTGAACTCACTGTGGCGCGGTAACTGAACCAAAAGCAGCAATTTTTCCCTGACGGCGAACGGGGACGAGCAGACAGAGACCTCGGCGGTCGACGGATGGCATGGCTCGCGATCGATGCGTGTGATCGCAGGATCGCAGTGTGGAGGCGTGCAGGAGATCGTGGCTGTGAACATGAACCAGAAGTGGGAGAGGGAGGAGCTAGACGGCGTGCTCACCGGGGGGGGGGGTGCCGCGGATGATCTCGACGGCGGGGTGACAGTGACGACCTCGGCGGCGCGTTTACAGGGGACCTCCGGGGCGATAGAGTTGTCGTCGAGGTCGAGGAAGACACGGGGCCGAGGTTCCCGCGATCATCGAGAGAGGAGGTGTCCTGGAGCGATGTTTGCCCTCGGAGTTTCAGAGAAAACTCCGGTGAGGTGACCACCGCGGCAGGCTTGCGGACGACGGCGCGTGCTCCTTGCGCCTCCGAGCTGGTGCAGGTGTGCAAACGAGGGAGGAAGTGGGGCCGGTTCGATCCCCGGGCTGAGGTGGGTGCGGCGGTGGACGATTGCGGCGGGGCTCGCCGGGGTTCAGAGATCGACGCCGGGTTCAGAACGGTGGCAATTTGCAGAGAGGCGAGGGAGGCATTAGAGGGAGAGAAAGACGGCGGGAGGTAGGTGGCTAGCACGCCTAGGGTTAGGGCTAGCCTCGGGGAACCCTAGGTGGCTAAATAGGGCGAGGGGGAAGCTTGTGGCCGTCGCTGGCCACCGTACGGCGACGTGGACGCGACAGATGGTCGCCGTACGGGTGGAAGATGGTGGCGAACCGGTACGCAGGCCCTGGTGGGCTGGACAGCGCGCGAGGGATAGGAGAAGAAGGCGGGCTGGCGGCCCACTGCCCTCTGCGCAGAAATTCTTTTCTTTTTAAATTTCCCTTTCCTGTTTTTTTTTTGCTGAAAAGGATTTGGAAGGAAAAGATAGGCTTAGACTTAGTGAAAAAATTGGAGAAAATTTGATTAACCCTTTGAGGTCATTTGCAAACAGGTTTGAGCTCTTATATTCAAAAAGTTTGAGTCTTTGTTTGCTGTTTGAAATTGAAACAAATTTAGGTGATATTGTTAATAGTAAAGATCATTAATGAAACCAACATTTAAATAGGGTGACCCCTATGAATTTTAAGAATTAAAATTATTTGGTTGAATTGATAATGTTTATAAAGTGGTTATGACCCAACTTGGGTGCTGTTTGGAAAACAAACCAAATTGATTGAAATTTGCAATATTCATTAATATTAGGAAAACAAGCAATTTCAATAGGGTTTCCCCTAGGGTTTAGAATGAGTTAAGGAATTCAAATTAGTGGTGCACTTCATGGATTCAAAAGTTTAATGATTTTGAGACATGGTTTGAGTTTGGAAGTGATTTGGAAATAAAAGATTAAGGTGATTGATTGAAATAAGCAACAAATTAATAGTTGAAACATTAAGCAAAAGATGTTTTTGATTTGCAATTCTTTATTTGAAAGATTGCAACAGACAAGTGATTAAAACAAAATCAACCAGTGGAAAAAACAATTTAGGGGTTTTAATTGCAATTTTGAAATTGGAAGTTTTTGAGCAAGCTTAAAAGTTTAAATTGTTTTGAAATTTTCAGTTGTGATGCAAACATGGTGCAATGCAATGTGATGCATATGATGCAAGCAATCAAACAGGTAACACCCCAGGTGTTACATGTCATGAGGGACTCCACTACTCGTATCATTTCCGCGGAAACTAACAATCCACACCATTTCTTATATGTTGATTATTATGTTGTTGTGCAAGCTAAATATGTTGGTCCTATTGAGGGTTACATTGACTATACAATTTGGGTTCCAAATACCCTTGTTGCTAACATGAAGGGACCCTCCTCGGGTCCTAACTCTAGTCAATGATCTCTTGCAGGACTATGCTTTCGGTGTGTCTAAATGGATAATTGATAGTGGATGCACTAGCCATATGACCGGAAGCAAAGAACTTGTGACGGAGTTGCGCCCAAATGACATTCAAGCAACCGTCACTTATGGAGACTCGTCCTCGTCCAAGGTATCGGGGTTCGGCAAGGTTGTGATTGCTCCCGATGTTACTATCGTGAACGTCATGCTTGTCGAATCCCTTGGTTTCAATTTACTTTCCATATGTTCTCTTGGAAAGATGGGCTTCTCTGTCTTTTTTGATGAAGATATTGTGGTCCTTTTGAGGAGCAAGACTCTTGACGTCGCATAAGTGGGACATGTTGAAAATGAGTTGTTCGTGGTGGACTTTTTGAAGTCTACCAACTCTCAATTAATGTGTCTTTTCGGAAAGGCGGACGTGGGGTGGTTGTGGCATCGCCGCTTATCCCATGTCAACATGAGAACTTTGCAAAGTCTTCACAAAGGTGGCCTTATTCTCAGACTAAAATAAAACGTTTCCTTTTCCAAAGATCGGGTTTGTAGGTCGTGTGTTGAAGGAAATATGCATGATGCCGCTCACAAGTACAAGACCATTATCTCATCAACGAGGATCTTGGATATTCTCCATGTTGATCTCTTTGGTGTCGTGCCCGAGGAAAGTCTTGGTGGCAAGAAGTATTGCTTGGTGATTGTCGATGATTATTCAAGATACACTTGGGTTTATTTCTTCAAGTGCAAGAGCGAGACTCAACAAACCATCATCGACTTCTCCAACCAAGTGCAACATCGACACAATGTGCTAATCATGTCTATTAGGAGTGATAATGGCTCGGAGTTCAAGAACTACACTTTGAATGAATTCTTTAGTGATGAGGGCATTCTTCATCAATACTCCGCCACTTACACTCCTCAACAAAATGGTGTTGTTGAAAGAAAGAATCACACCCTATTGAACATGGAAAGGACCATGTTGGCGGAGTATTCTTCTCCCCAATATTTATGGGACGAGGCCATATCCCACTCCTCCAACCGCCTCTACATCCGCAAGGACTTGGACAAGACTCCATATGAGATCCTCACCGGCAACAAGCCCAACGTCTCCAACTTACGTGTATTCGGTTGTAAGTGCTTCTATTTTATCAAGGGCGTTAGGTTGTCTAAATTTCAATCCAAAACTATTGAGGGTATATTTGTTGCTTACGGTGCCGAATCGCACACTTATAGAGTCTTTGACAAAGCCTCACGGATTTTCATAGAATCTTGTAGTGTGGTGTTCGAGGAAAATGATGTCTCCCAAGTGGCGCAATTTCATGTTTCTAATGTAGATTTTGAAATGCCTCAAGAGTCCATGGGAAGGATGGGTGTGGGATTTTTCTGCCCCATTGAGGGACATCTTATGGCGACTCGAGAAGGACTATGCTCTACTGAAGTGGAGCCCTCCTATACAATAAAATAACAAGCCAAGGAGCCAAGTGATGCACCTAACTAAGAACATGTTGAAGACCCTCCTCTCATTGACCAAGTTACTACGCAAGATGCAACCACTCCTATCATTCATGCTAGTCAAGGTCAAGGCCAAGATCAACCATCCTCATCCTCCCCTCCTCAATTTGAATCAAATGTTGAAGTTTTTGATGATGATCATGATGATGATGATGATCAATGCCAAATTGGTAAAGACGGGGGCCCAAATGATCAAGAGATACCTCCTCGCAATAATGAGGAGATTGAAGACCGTCATGCTAGAAGGATAAGAAGAGATTTGAAGCAAATTAATGCCCAAGACAACAAGGTATTAGAATATGTTCAAAATAGAAGATCCACAAGAAGGCAATTGGCTCATTTTTGTGAACATCAAGCTCACATATCTATGGTGGAACCAAAGAAAGTGTTTGAAGCTCTTGAGGACTCCGATTGGGTTTAAGCTATGCATGATGAGCTCAATAACTTTGAGCGCAACAAGGTTTGGAGATTAGTTGAGATGCCCAAAGATTGCCACAATGTTATTGGCACTAAGTGGATATTCAGGAACAAGCAAGATGAGCATGGCATTGTTATAAGGAACAAGGAAAGATTGGTAGCTCAAAGTTACACTCAAGTTGAAGGCATTGACTTTGATGAAACCTATGCTCCCGTGGCTCGCCTTAAGTCCATATGTATCCTTCTTGCATACACATCTTCGCATAATTCAAATTGCAACAAATGGATGTCAAAAGTGCTTTCTTGAATGGTCCACTCAAACAGGAGGTATATGTTAAGCAACCTCCGGGGTTCGAGAACCTCAACTTCCCTAACCATGTCTACAACCTCGATAAGACGCTCTATGGACTTAAACAAGCACCATGTGTGTGGTATGAGCACCTTAGAGAATTATCGGATGACCGTGGTTTTGAAGTTGGGAAGATCGACCCCACTCTCTTCACAAAGAGAGTAAAGGGAGAGTTGTTCATATGCCAACTCTATGTGGACGATATTATCTTTGGCTCAATTAACCAAGCTTTCAATAATGAGTTCTCAAAGCTTATGACTTACATGGTTGAGATGTCCATGATGGGAGAGCTTAAATTCTTCCTTGGCTTTGAGATCAAGCAATTGGCTCGTCGGACTTTCATCTCTCAAGCCAAGTATACCCAATACATGCTCAAGAGGTTTAATTTCCAAGGTGCAAAAATAAAGCCATCTCCTATGCAAGTCAAGTGCCACCTCAAGCGCAACCTGTATGGTAAAGATGTGGACCAAAAGTTGTATCGTTCTATGATTGGTTATTTGCTTTACATTTGTGCATCTAGGCCCGATATTGTTTTGAGTGTAGGTGTGTGTGTGCAAGGTATAAAGAGGCTCCTAAGGAAAGCCACCTAGTGGCGGTCCATAGGATCTTTCGGTATTTGGTTCATACCTCAAGGTTTGGTTTGTGGTACCCAAAGGGGCACAATTCTCTCTCAAGGGCTACACAGATTCTGATTGGGCCAGTGATCAAGAGGATAGGAAGTCCACTTCCGGGGCTTTCCAATTCCTTGGTAGGTCCTTGGTGAGTTGGTCTTCCAAGAAGCAAAATTGCATATCTCTCTCCACCGCCGAAGCCGAGTATGTAGCCGCCGTAAGTGCTTGCACCCAATTGCTATGGACAAGGCAAACTCTCAAGGAATATGACGTTCATTTGGATAAGGTGCCTCTCATGTGTGACAATGAAAGTGCCATCAAGATCGCCTACAACCCTTTACAACACACAAGAACGAAGCATATTGAGATTCGCCATCATTTCATCCAAGACCATGTGGCAAGAGGTGATATTGCACTAGCTTATGTGCCCACCAAGGACAATATCGCGGATATCTTCACGAAGCGACTCGATGATGCAAGATTCATGTTCTTGAGGAATGAACTAAACATCATTGATTCTATGATTTTGACTTGAGGATCTTACACACACCCCTATAGATGAGACGTGTTTGGGTTTAGGTGTAGGCATGGACATAGGGGGAGTGTTATCCTAACACATTGGGTTCTCCCTCCCCCCATTATGCCCATAGCAAAAATTCATTGTTATCTCTCTTTTTCTAATGTTGAATTGTGAGCTTCAATGTCGAGGATTGGAAATGTACCCAAGATATATCTTCGCGGTGACTACCATGTTCTCTTACATGGTGGATTAGGCCACCAACCTCTTCCTTTGAAGAGTTGGTTCTTGTTTGGTCGTATTTTGACTTGTTCAGAGTTGTTTGCCAGTTTGAATAACATACTCAAAAATTTGATGTTCAAATGATTTCTTGCATTCCTTGAGTATGAAGTTCCCTCCCTGCTGTTGTTTTTCATTTCCAAGCCAAAAATTTCCAAACAAACGAGTTTTATTTGCCGCGTACATGTCCTGCCCTTTCCTTGGTGTTCTTGGCGTGTGGTCCGGAGACTCCGGTCTGCCACACCGGAATCTCCAGCCAGTCCGGAGACTCTGGTGTGGGGTGCGGCACTATAAAAAGAGGGGGCTCGGGGAAGTTAGGGTTTTCATCCCCACTCCCCCCCGCCCCCAAAACTGCTGCTGCACTGCCGCCGCCGCCAAGGACACCTCTGGCCGGTTTCCACCACCGGAATCCCCCTCCCTCGACTTCCCTTCGCTTCTCCCCTCCGTGGGAGTATCCATGGAAGACTTGGGTGGCAAGGGTACCCTCCTCCCCTCCTTTTACTTGTTTTATCTAGATCTCGTTCTAGATAGTTGTTTTGGGAGAATGGTACCTTCTACTTGCTGTTAGAACCACCCTAGGTTGTTTTTCACCGGTAGAAATCATCTAGAAACCGGTTAGAATAGATTGTGTTGAATTCATATCATCTAGAAACAGTCCGGAGACTCCGGTCTCTCAGTTCGGAGACTCCGGTCTGCCAGACCGGAGACTCCGGTGTGAATTCTCCAGAACCTGTTATACTGATTCTGGTTGATTTCTTCCTCCATATGTGGACATGTATGCTCACTGTTTGTGTTTCCTCTCTGTATTTGTGTTTGGTTGCGTGTGTTTTCAGGGAAAAGGACTAAGTCATCATCATGAAACCCCAACATTAGGCCAAGGAGGTACCGTACACACTCTCGCAACTATCATGTCACCGATGAGGCTACTGGCAGGGTTGGCCAGAGAAGGACCTTTGAGGATGAGCAGCGTCAGGAATCAGCTGCACAAGCTAGGCAGAGGGATGAATTGGCTAAGAAGGCCAGGTTTTATAGGATCACTTCTGTGGCGTCTGTGAGCAAGAGGGGGTACATGATCATGAGGGCCAGACCGTTCTTCACCATGGATCGCACTTCTGAGTCTTCTCATTACTGGAGGAGGGAGTCCGAGCTGATTCAGAGGAAGATCTACTCCAAGGTCAGGCAGACTGTTTGTCCTCATAAGGTTCTCGACTTGGAGGCTCTTGGCAGTTCTGAGTACTTTGAGGAGGTTGTCTGGATAACAAAGAATCTAGGACTTAGAGCATCTTGTGGGCATTCAGCAAAACTACAATGTCTCGGCTGTTCAGCAGTTCTTCGCCACTCTCACTTTTGGTGAAGGTGATGACGTTCCCTTGATGTGGATGACTGGGTCTGTTCAGTGTGAGTCCTCCATCAGACGCTTGGCTGAGCTTCTTGGTTATGCTTGGGGTGACAACAATGGTCAGTGTATGCATGTTCATGGAGTGGCCTATGACAAGAAGAGGATGGCTCCCATGTACGAAAAGCTGTCTAGCACGGGCACCACTAAGGATCTCAAGAGGGTTTACAACATTTGCCTCTGCCTCTTTCGCAACAACATTGCTCCCAAGGCAGGAATGTGTTTGCTATTCGTGGTGGTCTTGTGAACTTGCTCTACCAAGCCTTCCAGTGTCACTTAGGTGGTCCAGATGGAGAGGGGTACGAGATTTATGTCATGCATTTCATCAAGGAGGAGATCTATTATGCTATGATTGAGATCAAGAAGGTCCCTGTGTATGATCCTTATGTGATGAAGCTCATTCTCGAGTTCACAGGCTTGCATTGTGAGGTTGAGCACACAGTTGGCACTCTTCAGGTTCTCTCCTCTCACCGTCCTGACACTGACACCCCCATGGGTGATGCTGAGGTTGCTCCTAGGTCCAGGAGGAAGAATGCAGATCCTCCCTCTCACCGCTCTAGTAGGGAAGAGACTCAGGAGGAGATGAAGAAGTTTTCATGGTTTCAGTGCAACATTCTGTGCATGACGATTGTTGTCCACAAGGAGAACCATGTGGCCTATAAGGAGAGGCGTGAGCTAAAGAAGATGGTCACCAAGCTCCAGGACCATGCAGGTTGTGGGGCTACTCCTCCTGTTGGTACTCCTCCCACTCCTCCCACCGCGTTCGTGACTGCGTCCTATGAGAATTGGAACACCGACCTCTTCCCGTGGGGTGACTTTGAAGAGGTCACTTTAGCTCCTTCCTCCTCGACCAACCGTGGCAAGGCCCCTATGACTGAGGAAGAGGAGGAGGATGAGGAGCATACTGAGGTTGAGGATGAGGATCTTGAGTTCTTCAACAGTGGTGATGAAGAGGAAGATGAAGATGATGATGGAGGAGAGACGGAACGAGTCGATGATGAGGACGATGATGACTATGAGGATGATGAATGACTCCTTGGGTCCGTGTAGTGCTCTTTGCCCTTTTTGGTGTCTCGATGCCAAAGGGGGAGAAGAAGCTATAGTGTTCTCTGGGCTTTGCAAGGGTTGCTTTGATTTGATTTGCTTCGGAACACAAGTCTGTGAACTTGATTTTCTTTTATGACTTGTGTTCCCTTTATCTTAGTTGCTTTGATTTCCTAGTGAACTATGGATATTATGTGTGTGGTGAGAATACGTCATGAATCTTTCTATCACATTACGCTTAATATTGCTTTATCTATCGTATCCATGCATGTATGTATTTTGTTCACTAGTAGTTGATCTAGAGGGCTCTGTTTGTAAAACATAGGGGGAGCTCACGACTAGAGTGTTTGAAAGCCCGTCTATCTTTTACAAACATAGCCTAGCTGTGATTTTGTTGCAAATATGTGTGTTGTCATCAAACACCAAAAGGGGTAGATTGAAAGTTGAAACGCGCTTAAATCATCTTGTTTTGGTGTTTGTTAACAACACATGTATCCTTAAGTGTGTTGATGCTTTTCAGGGCCTAAACAACATATTTGATATGGTGGTAATGAATTAAAAAAAGATGCAAAGTTCTAGGAATTGATTCTGCTGGAATTTATTCCAGGCCGGAGTCTCCGGTCTACCAGACCGAAGTCTCTGGTGTGAATATATTAGTGGGACTTTGTTCTCTGGATTTCTGGTGTCACCTGCTGTACCCAGACCGGAGACTTACCGCAGATACACCGGAGTCTCCGGTGTGGGCATTACTTCGAAGAATCTGGCTGGGGTTCATCTGGTGTCTCCCGCTGCATCGACAGCAGACTTACCGGAGACCATTTGGAGTCTCCGGACTGGTGTTAATTGAAGACCCCAGACTCACTCTGGGCACAGGCGACAAGGCGTGCTGGACAAGACCGGAGTCTCCGGTCTGAAGATTTCCTGAAGAAAATGGAGGTGGAGAAACTGGTGTCACCTGCTGCATCGACACCGGAGACTTACCAGAGAGTGTCCGGAGTCTCCGAACTTGTGTTCTGCGAAAATCCTCAGACCGGAGTCTCAGACCTTTACACCGGAGTCTCCGGTGTGAGTTTGTAAGAAATGCCTCTAACGGCTCCAAACTTTATGAGGGGTATAAATACCCCCTCCCCTCCACCTACCTCCAGCTAGCTCGTCCCAAATAGATCTCACCATTGCTAGAGCTCACCCACCTTGCTAGATCTCCAAATCCCTCCACCCAAAAGCTTTGATCTTTGGAGGATTGAAGGAGAAGGCCCCGATCTACGTCTTCACCAAACGGATTTCCATTTCCCCCTCATTATCTTGAGGGATCTTTTCCTAGGTTTCCTCTTGTGGAGAACCTAGGCTTCTTGCTAATCTTGGTGATTTGTGAGTGCTGGGAGCCCCCAATTTGGTTGTGGGTGTGGATTCGATCCCCGTCTCAAAGGGGATCAATAGTGGAAAGTGGACTAGGCCTTTGTGGCGGGGTTCATCGGAGAATAGGGTGAGGCCTTTGTGGCGTTGAGTAGGCCTTTGTGGCGAGCTCACACCCCTCCAACGAGACGTACTCCCTTAACAAGGAGGAACTCGGGAATACATCGTGTCTCCGCGTGTTTCCTATCGGTTATCTCGTTCCCTTATCCTTTACTCACTTGTGTTGTATTTATTGTTCCACTAGTTGCATTTACTGTTATACTAGTTGCATTAATTGCTATCCTTGTCATATAGGTAAATTCACCTTAGTTGCACTATCTAGAGAATTTACCTATGTGTCAAGCCTAATTGTAAAGAAAAATTAAAATTGGTCGTAGCACCTATTCACCCCCCCTCTACGTGCCCATACTTTACTTTCACCATCTATATAATCATCCACCCATCCATCTCCAAGCATCCTCACAATCAACGTTTGATTGCTCCTCGACCTATTTAATTATACAACCTCATGTGCATAACCGATATCATGGAACTTGTTCAAGAACACTTAGTAAACCATGCCTTCATTAGATTAGCCTTTATGTGGCTTTTCAACATACATGGGAGCACAGTGAATTAAGGGAGCATGCTTCAAACAAACATTAAGATACACAAAGAGTAAAATGCTTGAAGATGGCCACTTGAAGTTTTGGATGTGTACTCTAGAAAAAGTGAGTCGAAGTAAGCAGAGATAATCCCAAGATCACGAGGATGGGAAAAATTCAAATAACCACTAAAAATCTATCAAAACACGATTACATATAGGAAATATACATAGAGGAAGATGTTGATGTAGAACATATGGGGACAAGTTCCATAAATCATTGTAGAAGAATGCATATCAACTGAGTAGGGATAGGTTGAGGATAATGATGAGATAAACAAGGGTCACGATAATATAGAATCAACCATGATGAAATCTCTACTATATAGTACGTCCTAACGGTCGTACGTACGTCGGACGTTTTTTCACTTTAGCCCCTCATAAACAGAGAAATCAACCCGTAGTCCCTATCTCTTTCTCTCTCCTCTCGTCCCAACTATGGGGACGGTACGTGAGGTCAACGAGGCAACCCTAGAGGAGAGGTGAGGCTAGCCGCTAGCGAGGCGGCGCTCCCTTACGGCGCTCGAGATGGATCTGGTATCTGATTCCATCTGCGCCCACCGAGGAAGCCAAGGCCATCGAGGCGGCACTCCCGTACGGGATCCTTCGCGGTGCTCGAGATCGATCCAGCTTTCGAGTCCATTGGCGCCAGCTGAGGAGACAAGCTTGGTGGAGGGAAAGCCGTCTACTGGAGTGGTGTAGCAGTGAGCAGATAGGGAGAGGAGGCCGGTTCCTGGAGAGGTAGATCAGGAAAGAAAAGACGGGGATCGGAGCCTATGAGGTGGTTCGCCTGGGAGAGGTAAAGGGGATGACATGCTCATGCTACTACTGCTTGCCGTCGCTCATTGCTATTGCTGCTGCTTGCCATGATCTTGCTCTGCTGCTGCGTGTGAGATTGCATGTCCTTTGCTTCTGCTGAGTACTACTATATCTCTTTGTGTGTGTTTGATAATGCTAGCGGCTGCTCTCTATTTTTTCATCTAGAACGAGCTTGATGAAATGGCTCTGACACGCTTCACCGTTCTGTACCCGGACGGCCCGCACAGCAACTCCCTCATCCTTTACCGCGGCCTAGCTTGAAGGTCTGACACACGATGGTTATGTTTTGGTTATTTAAATTGTGAAGGTTCTTGATTTCTTACCCATTAACCTGCATTTCTTGCCCATTTACCTATGATTTGCAGGTTCACATTTGTGCTCCTCACGTGCTTGGTAAAATGCCTGAACGGATGGTTGTTGGATGTGTCATAATTTATCTCAAGAAGAAGGGAACGTGTTGTTCAAGGCGAGGTAAAATTTAAATTAACTCCAAAAACACCTGCTTAGAACTTGCATGACTATAATTTAAATTCATTCTGAAAGCACCCTTTTAGTGCATACATGTCAGAATAAACTTTTAATTAAGATGATTTTTTAATCCATTTTGTCTTTGAATGCCTGAATGTTCAGTGCACAACTTAGCTGAATCTTTAGGAGCAACATTGCTTTATTATCTACCAAGAATGATGTGATTGTTGATAGTATGTGGAGTAATTCAGCAAGCTACCTACCAAGCAGTATTCCAAAAGCTTCAGCTTGGTGCGCTGAAGTAACCCTGGGAGTTGATGCTCAAATGTATACAGCCTGGCGGTGAGCAGTTCATGCATTGTGAATAGAAATGCCGAGTCCTGCTGGAACCTATGTTGTTATTGTTGTACTAAAACATCAATTACTTCATCTCTTTATCTGACTTGATGTTCCTGCGCCAATGCTGTTTATGTGCATAATAAGCTAACTAAACTTGTAGAATTGTTACTTTCTACAGCACGGTGAGATGGAACCATCCTAACTTCAGAGTACTATTATGGCGTTCATCTCACATGAGAAAGTATCAGATGTTCTGATGGTTTGATTGTGCACGATGGATTAACTGGAACTACCACTAGCTCTTCATATGGGTTAAAATCGCGAGGAGAATCAAGTTACACAAGCTACCATGGTAAAAGACCATGGTTCAAGCAACTACAAACGGAAGTATCTTGGCAAATTCAGTCAATTTGTGTCGGTTCGGTCAATCCGCAACCTAACATATCCGCCTTCCTCTCCATCTACTCCTGGACCCGTGAGAGACGAAGGCCTTCCTGTTGGAACTACTACTAGCTCTTCATATGGGCTAAATCGTGAGGAGAATCATGTTACACAAGCTGCTGTGGTGAAGGACCATGGTTCAAGCAAGTAAAAAATCAGAAGTACCTTGACAAATTTAGTCAATTCAAGTCGGTTCGTCAATCGACAACCTAACATATCCGCCTTCCTCTCCTTCATCCACTCTTGCACCCCGTGAGAGACAAAGGCTTTCATGGAGCGAGGTGAGGTAGCACTAGGGCACATGTACTCGGTGGCTTGGCCGATGCGGTAGGCGGCGGGTAGAGAGTACCAACGCACCTGACCGTGGAGCACATAGCGTATGCGCTAAACCTTGAAGGTTTATGCGGCACACGCGACTCAACCGACGAGAACTAACAGGCAATGCAATAATATAAAAAGAACTCCCGTTGCATCGCACGGGCATGTTTGCTAGTAAATAGTAATGACTCGAATTGATCAGGGATCGAGTGTACAGATAATAGAGAAAGATTTAAAACAATTGCACCTGATATGTTTCCGGAGTTCGATTTGTTGGTACTGACTCTACATCTCCGTTTGGATAGGCTATGCGCACATGCTCCTAATTTCATCAGCAGCATCCACTGACATGCAAGAATCACACACTTGCATGCGGGCATCACTCGCTCGCGGACTAAGTCTTATTCTTTGTTAACCTAGCTTTTCCCGTCTGGCCCGATCACTCATGGAAGATCTTTGATAGGTGATCTACAAACCTATTCTCAGAAAATCCCCACCTTGAATGAATGATCTTCCTGGATAGATGTGTTCTTGGTACACTTGATCATTCTCACAACCCACTCATTCTCTCGATGGATAAGAATGGATACAAGAAACAGCGAGTGGAAATTGGGAGGAACTATATACGCAATTTGTATGTGTCCTCCAATTCGCCAACATTGCCCGTTTGGTTCTAAGTGTTATTTATAGGTGCTCACGAGATCTAGCTGTTGGATAGAAGTGGTTGTGTATGGATTAGTAAAATGGCTAGTCTTTCGCTATGGTTGACATTGGATAAGGATATCCTCAGTTGAGTTCTGTGTATGAGACCAGGTCAACCACATAGGGTGTGTTTGGTAGCCCGGGTGGGCTATCTCAACCCATACGAGCTTAGTCTAGCTATGTCAGCCTTATACAAGTGTGTTTTATTGGTTGTGTTTGGTAGATTGTATGACGTGACCTGAGCTCAGTTCAGAGTTTGTTTGGTAGTCTTGTATGACTTGAACCCTGTTGTACAAAAATAATTAGCGATCAGGTCTCTCGCAAAAAAAAGCAATCAAGTCCCTGGCCATAAAAATAAAAAAGCAATCAGGTCACTCGCACGGCCGCCGCTGTGCGCCGCCATCACGGTTCGCCTTCACCGTCGCCGTGCGCCGCCACGGGCCCCCGCCGTGCGCCTCCACGGGCCACCGCCGTGTGCCGACGACACGCGTAGCTACGAGACTCCTGCTACTCGCGCGTGTGAGCTCGAGCTCGTAGAAGCTTCGGCCGCGGAACATGGTCTCCGGGCGGAGAGAGGTGGCGCCGGGCGAAGAGATGCGGTGCCGGGCCACAGTTGAAGCTCTCCGGCCGTGGAACATCGTCTCTGGTGGCGGCAGAAGCTCCCAACGGTGAGGTGGAGGTGGAGCTTGATGGCAGGTAGCGAGGAGCTTGGGCTCCAAATCCGGCCATCGCCGGCGAGTACCCACCGCCTCCGCTATGCTCCGCCGCCACGGGGTGCCGCCGGCGAGCATTCCTGCTGCTCATGCGGGGTGAGGTGGAGGTGGAGCTTCATGGGAGGCGACGGGAGCAGAGAACCAGAGAGAGGATATAGGGGAGAAAATGAGCCACTTTTTTGGACCGGGGTGGGAGGCGGACGGCGCATGCGGGGCCACGCGTGGGATTTTTGGTACGAGGCGGGTAGTGCTGAGTTGAGAAGCTCGATCTGAGCTTCTCTACTTGGCAGGGCTCAGAGGCATTTTGGGGCCAGTTGGGCAGGGTGGAGACATACGACACAAGCTACCAAACAGAAAAAAACCGAGTGGATGAAGATTATCTGAGGGGAGCCGGGCTACCAAACACGCCCATAGAGTCTTCATGTGATGATCATAAAGCTCACAGTCAACCAGAATCAACTTTTCATTACATGAGATGCTGATCTCAACACGGGTTTACTAGATCGTGGCCTCCGCTTCAACCTTGTGCCGAGTACAGTGTCTCAAGCTATTTCAAGCGGGTTGATTCCGGTTTCTAGCGTAATCGCCCTTTTATGATTGAGGCGTTGAACTCAACACATGTGTACTAGGACACATTCTCTTGCTTTAGCCTCATATTCAGTTCAAAGTCTAAAAACCGAAGTGGTTGATTCTTGATTGCTAGCCTAATTACTTATCTAATATATGAGGCACTAAACTCAACGCATGTCTATTATGCTGCAACCTCTTGCTTCAACCTCATGTTCCAATCAGTGTCTCAAGAAAGTAAACTGAAGTGATTCTGGTGTCTAATCAAAGTTGATGTTGTGCAGAAATGCAACAGCCATCGAGAGCTTCAATCATGGTCTTGAAGTTCTAATTTCTAGGCATCACTTATTATCACATGAGTCATTAGTCTCAACACATATTTGCTAGGTTGCGACCTCTTTTTCAACCACGTGTGTTGAGACTATGTCTCAAGATGTTAACGCTAGCTGATACCTAGAGAGATTCACAAACGAACTTGTTATAGATAATGGGAGTGTTTTGAGAACATGAAAAGTTTCACTTATTTAGTTTAAGGTCTAACTCCCTCTTGATAATATTATTATACTATACGACTCAAAGCTATAAAAAGATAACTATGACTTCAACCTTGTCATCTTTAAATCTTCATGTGTGTTGGATGAGTTCTAAGATCTTGAGAAAGAACTTGCGTCTTGAGTCTTCAAGCACGCCATATGTAAACTTTTGGCTCATCCAAGCGTCTGCATCGTTTGGTATTCATCCCGTACAGTCTTTAGTGTTGTTCTGCGACGAATATCCATGTACGCCAGGATCACAACTTGAGTCAAGGTAGTGTATGTGTTTTGATCTTCACCTTATCGTCGCGCAACAGATATTCCTCCAGGGCGCTAGCTGAGTTCTTGCATTGAGCAATGTGTGCCTTGAGTTCATGTAGTGTTGTCTTCAACGTTGTATTTTGGAGGACCTCGTGCACACTTGATATATTGATTGTTGGTGTTTAATTCTTGATTCTTTTGAGAGGATGTCTTCAAGGTTGTTGAACCAGCTCAGTAGGTGTTGATGTAGATGAGCAGAGTTAGTGTTGAAGATGAAGTGTTTCATATGTGAAACAGTCCATTGCTGAAGTGGTTCATGAAGTCCTTGTCTTGTTGAGGGATGCTTCTTGATCCTCATATATATCGACACTTCTTATGATTGAGGAGGATGCTTGTGTGCCGACATAATTCTTGTTCCCTAGGGATCCTTGGAACGCGTCGATTCAATCTTCGCTTGATCCAATAGATTTTTTTCTTCAAAGCAGCGGATCAAGATGTTGCTGGTTAAACCAACCCCATCGTTGGAACTAAGTTTCTCCAGTAGTCCCTTAATAGTGCCTTGGTTCTAAAATCCACGTAGGAGCACGTCAGATGCACTTTCAGCATTGTTACTTAAAATGCCCTTGTCACCATAATGGACATTCACGATTCTCGCCATCTAAAATAAATGAAAGCAAACTCAATACATTATGGCAGTGTAATATAAAACACGTCAAAAGTATTTAAAACAGACAATTGCATGTGTTCTAACCGCTGTCACAAATCCTAGACCCAACCCTAATTATATTTAAAAATCACATGTATGTGACTAACCAATTCAGGCAATGGATTTGGGACAAATCGACAAATTTAGGGTTTACCAAAAGTGAGCAATAACACAATTTCAACCAACCAAATCATGAGATCAGGAAGCGATTGCCTCAAAGAATGCAAAGTGGTTTGATTCCACAATGTCCTTTGATTTGGAGGGGATTGTTTTTTTTTTTTGCGAATTTGGAGGGGATTGAGTTGGGAGGAGAGGACAAGAGGACAACTGCTCAGGTTGGAAGAAGAAAGAATGGGAGGTTACGACGCGAGAGGGCAGCCCACCCGCGATCTCGCAATCACTTAGCACATGCTACCGCCTACCACCGGAGGAGATGGGATGTTTTGGTGGTAGCGGTCGACGTCAGCAAGGTCAGAGCCGTTTTAGTGGCCATTGACCAAGGCGGCCACCGTCAAGAGTACTCGGCACTATCACTAATCCTACCATCATTATGTTTGGTGGTACTAATAAATTTAAATCCAGCTAAAATTTTGAAAAGACTTTGGTCGGAAGGTTAGATTTGTCGTTTTGACCGGGTCCTAGCGATTCGGGATGGATTTGCCAGGGCACTGTCTGCATAAGCAGCGTCCTTTAATATTAGGTAGAGACTACAAAGATGGACCACCCTGCTTGGGCTTTGGAAAGTCGAACAAACGTCAAACAACGAGAATTCAGATCAAGGGATCTCCTCGTCGGTGTGAGATTTACGTTCGGAATAATCATCCGAGTCTGATTCAACTCAGAGGACTTGTTAAGGGAGAGGTTCATGGGAGAGGCTCACGGAGTTTCTCAGATAAAGATCTGCAAGCCGAGCCAAGGGAGAGGTTTCGACGACGCGACTATGTCGAGATCGGGCGAAACCGCAGGTGGCAGAGCAAGCAAGGCTGATGGAGATGAAGCCTTGGCTAGGGCTTTACAGAATATAGAGCTGCGTGAAGGGGAACTGGGTGATGTTTTAATTGGGGATCAAGCTCTCCAAGATCTGAAGAAAGAAGCACGCTGGCTCGCCGTGGCGAGGGTCCAAACTCGGAAAGCAGTGAACTCGGCGGCAGTTTTTGAAACCCTACGTGGAGTATGGGGTTTAGCATATGATCCTGAACCGAGAGAGGTTGATGATAATTTGTTTACATTCAGATTTTTCTGCAAGGATGACTGGAATAAGGTGATCAACCAAGGCCCGTGATTATTCAAGAAACATGTGGTTGTGATTGCGGAATTTGATGGATTGCGGCACCCGTCAGAGGTAAAACTGGATAGGACATTGGTGTGGGCGCAGATACACTCTATTCCAGAACTGTACCGCTCGCAGCCAATTGTGGACCAGTTAGCTCGCATAATTGGCAAGGTACAAAGTGTGGAGATGAACCCACAACGATGGTTCGAAGGGGATTATGTTAGAGTGCGAGCGAGCATTGATGTTAGTGCTCCACTGATACGATTTACCCCTTTGAATGTTGTTGGAGCTGACCGTGTGTTATTGCATGTGAAATATGAGAAGGTGGGCTTTTTCTGTGATGTTTGTGGTATTATGGGACACGACATGGAAGAATGTGGCGATGGTGTTCACGATGCAAAGACACTCCAGTATGGTAAATGGATGATTGCCAAGAGGAGGAACCAGGGGCCGGGACAGTTCATGTCAAGGGCTCCAATAATGGGCAGATCTGGAGGTCGGGGTAGGGGAGTCCGTACAGGCTTCGAGCAGAGGAAAAGAGCATCCAGTGAGATGGAGCCCGAGGAAGACTTGGAGGACACGGCATCGAGTCCTCTGAAAAATCCACAGGACGCTATGGAGGAAGAACAGGAGGAGAGGGAAGGAGGGTTAGCCAGAACACCTAACAAAAGGCTGGACTTTGATACTGGCGGAAAAATTGCGGAGAAAGCTAGTGTTGTCACGGAGAGGAGCTTGGTGGTAGCGGAGAGGCCATTATTTCCTCCACCACCACCGGAATATAATGTGACTAGGCAAAAGAAGAAGCCAAAGAAGGTTACGGAGTTGGGCACGGCAGATTCAAACAATAGCACATCGGCGGCATCCCTCGAGGGTGACCGCCGGTCACAATGAGTTGCTGGATATGGAACTGTCGCGGGATTGGCAATGACGCGACAGTTTGTGAGCTCCGCGGTTTCGCGCAGGGATTTGCCCCCTCTATATTATGCATAGTTGAGACGCAAGTTTTAAAGCAACAGGTGGAGGGTCTGACTCGTTCATTAGGCTATGACGGGTGCTTTGCGGTTAGTAGCAGTGGAAGGAGTGGCGGTTTGGGTATTTTTTTTGGAAAAGTGAAGTGGATTTCACATTGTTGCGCTACTCTCGTTACCACATTGATGGCGAGATCCTACCAGTGCACTCCATGGAGGATCACTTGTGTATATGGGGAAGATCAACGCAACATGAGACATAGGACTTGGGATCTTATGAAATTTATTAAAGCAGAATCAAGTCTCCCTTGGCTCTGCTTGGGGAATTTCAATGAAGTGCTGAGAAGAGAAGAACATTGGGGGATTGGAAGAAGGGAAGAGAGATCAATGCTAGGCTTTCGGGGGGCTGTGGACGTGTGTGAGCTTGTAGACCTTGGCTACACGGGCATCGATTGGACATTTGAAAAACGGGTCGCAGGAGGGAGCTACACACGGGCTAGGCTTGATAGGGACTTTGCAACGCCAGAGTGGATGGAGGCGTTCCCAATGGCCGCGGTTCGTCATATGAGTGCGGTTAAATCTGATCATGTACCTCTCTATGTGGTAATGGATTGTGATTGGCGACAAAGGAGGGATTGGATTCCGAAGCTTTGTGGATATGAGAAAATGTGGGAAGAACATGAATCTTTCGCAAGTTTTGTCAAAGATAAATGGGAAGATACACGAGCAAGTAATTCTGTGGAGATTTTCCAAAAATTGGACCGGTTGGGCAAAGAGATGACTACATGGAGCGGGTCTGTTTTTCTTCATGTGGCTCGGGAGATAAAGGAGCTGAAAAGGAGAATACAATTCCTTCGATCGGCTCCGGGGCGGGTTGGACCATCATACGAGGAGATTAAAGCACAAGATAGACTTGTTGAATTGTATCACCGCGAGGACGTAATGTGGAGGCAGAGGGCGAGGGTACAATGGTTACAAGAGGGGGACAAAAACACTCGGTTCTTCCATCAAAAAGCCACTCATCGGAAGAACAATAATAAAATATCGAGACTGACTAAAGATGATGGCTCCGTGACAGAAGATAAAGAGGAGATGATGAGCTTGACGAGGGGGTTCTATGATTTCTTGTACCAATCCGAGGGTTGTTCACAGATTGGTGCGGTTCTGGATGTGGTACCACGCAAGGTGACTGATGCAATGAATATTGAATTAGCTAAAGATTATACGGAGGAGGAGGTAAAAAATGCATTGTTCCAAATGTTTCCTACTAAGGCTCCGGGACCCGATGGTTTCCCGGCGCACTTTTTCCAGAAACATTGGAGTGTATGCGGAAAGGAGGTGACTATGATTGTTCTTCGTATTCTTAGAGGGGAGGACAGTGTGGAGGTATTGAATAAAACTTTCATTGTTCTTATTCCCAAAATTACTAACCCTTCACTGTTGAGCCAGTACAGACCAATCATCCTATGCAATGTACTGTATAAAATTGCATCCAAGGTTCTAGCCAACAGGTTAAAGAAGGTGCTCCCGGAGATTATTTCTGAAGAACAATCCGCTTTCGTTCCTGGAAGACTGATTACGGATAATATCATATCAGCGTATGAGAGCTTACACTTCATGAAAACCAATAAAGCAAAGCGTAACAGAGCTTGTGCGCTAAAATTGGATATGATGAAGGCATATGATAGGATGGAGTGGGAGTATCTGGAGAAGATTATGCTGAAATTGGGCTTTTGTGCTGCTTGGGTTTCGTCGGTTATGAAGTGTGTAAGAACTGTCTCTTTCTCAGTTCTATTCAACGGAGAACAACTTGATGAATTTAAACCGACCCGTGGAATCCGACAGGGCGACCCAATTTCGCCATATTTATTTTCTCTGGCCGCGGAGGGTTTTTCCTGTCTAATGAAATACAGAAGTAGAGACATGATCAATCTGGGTTTAAGAGTTGCTCCTACGGCACCAGAGGTGAGCCACCTACTGTTTGCGGACGATAGTTTCTTATTTCTAAAAGCTAACACAGAGGCAGCAGAGGAGGTAAATCAGATCATTGAGATCTATTGCAGGGCCTCGGGCCAAAGAGTAAACCTCTCCAAGTCATCGATTTATTTCAGTAATTCATGCCCGAGTGGGGTAAGGGAGCAACTTAAAAATATTCTAAATGTGGCTGTGGAGACTCTGAACGAGAAGTATCTTGGCATGCCCTCGGATGTAGGGCGTTCGAAAGGGGGTGCATTCAAATTCCTAAAAGACCGAGTTTGGAAGAGAGTGCAAGGATGGCTGGAGCAATGTTTGTCGGTGGGAGGCAAGGAAGTGTTGATTAAATCAGTGGCGCAAGCATTACCAACATATTCTATGTCTTGTTTCAGATTGCCGAAAGGTTTGTGCGAGCACTTGAATTCACTAATGAGAAGGTTTTGGTGGGGAAGCAAAGAAGGTAAACGGAAAACTGCTTGGATCCCCCGGGATGTCTGCTTACGGCCGTTTACTACCCGAGGGGAGGAGGGCCCTACTGAAGTTTATGAGTTGATTGACTCATCATCGGCAACATGGAATATGGCGCTGCTTGAGGAGGTTTTCCGTCCCTTGGATGCTGAAGTAATAAGCACTATTCCGATCAGCACCACACCTATGGCTGATACGTGGGCATGGCATTATGAGCGATCTGGTGTTTTCTCGGTACGGTCAGTATATCGGATGGTTATAGCTACCAAAAGAAGGAGAGAGGATTGGATGGATCATGCGGCTGGGTCTTCAAACTCGAACGAGGGGACTTGGAAGAAACTGTGGACGACTAAGGTCCCGGGGAAAGTGCGCGTGTTCGCCTGGAGACTTGCAAAACAAAGCATCCCTACTGTTGAGGTTCGGTGCCATAGAAATATGTCAACAGAACCTGGGTGCGTAATTTGTGGTGTTCCTCTAGACAATTGGCGACACAGCCTGCTGGAGTGCAACATGGCCAGGTGTGTTTGGGTGTTAGTGGGCGAGGAATTATACGAGCATGCTCTCAATTGCTCTTATCCGGATGCGCAGAATTGGCTTTTCTACATGATCGACTCACTGACACATAGGGATTTTGTGAAGCTTCTGATCACCTTATGGGCTATATGGACAGCTCGGAGAAAAGCAATACATGAGGAACTATATCAAAGCCCACTGTCCACTTTTAGTTTTATAACTAATTATCTACGAGACCTTGATATGCTTAAAGATCAGAAGAAGTGCACGAGACCCAGTACAAATATTAGAAGGGTGAAGACATGGCTAGCCCCGCCTGCGGGCTTTTCCAAGGGCAATGTTGATGGGGCTACTAACAGCATGGGTACAAGAGGAGCTGCGGCAGCTATTTTCAGAGATGCAAATGGCAGTTTCCTAGGAGCATCTGTACTGATTGTTCAAGGACAATCGGATCCGGGAACCCTGGAAGCATTGGCATGTAGGGAAGGTGTGACACTGGCAGAAGACCTGCGACTGGAAGGAGTGAGAATTGCGTCAGACTGCGCATCGGTGGTTCAAGATATCAAATTGGCGAGTAGAGGAAGGTATGGTACCGTGATAGCTGAGATATCAAGAAGGATTTTGGGGCTAGGAGAAGTAGAATTCATACATGAGCATAGAGAGTCTAACTGGGAAGCACATGAAATAGCAAAGGGCTCTCTAGGTCTTGGAATTGGTAGACATTTGTGGCTAGTTAATCCTCCAGAATTTGTAAACATTCCTTTTGTCATTGATCAATAAAGGTCCGCTATTTATCTAAAAAAAAAACTACTATATCACCGCCCATCGGTACTGGATCTACGATTTAGAGTAGGATTTAGTTATCAGATTGAGAAAAATCTCGGGGGCACCAGATTTCCCATAATCATGGTCACCCGTCGGTTATCGGATGAGATTCTGAGACAAAACTTAAAATTCAGACTTGAAACGGGAAAAGAACTCAATATAACTGATTTTAAAAGGATAAATTAGTTCCAAATTCAAATGGTCCAGGATTTTAACTCATTTAGCCTGGGAGGCCGAGAATTCCAGTTACCAAGCCAGTGATCGCTTCCCTGATCCAGATAACCGTCCCACCATTCACCCGAAAAACGCAACGGGGCTAAAGAAACACACGAATGCGATTCATCTCACATTAGAACGGACTTAGGTCAAAGCTAAATAAACGAGATACCAGTTGCAAGTTACAGTTCTGGGAACAAAGGGCACTAACAATAACTAGGTAAAACCTACAAACTGCATACGTACTCCCGTCTTGCTGCTGCTGGTTAGTACCTACACGAAGCAGCTATGCTTGCCAAAGCACTACCGAGCAGACTCTCTCGTTCACTTGCCGTCTGCTGGTATGCTGAAGCTTACCACCTTCGCCTTCTTTGCTACGGGAAGGACCTCGACCACATCATCATCACTGCTGTCATCGTCGCAATGGCTGGGAAGCTCGGCCATTGGCTTCTTGCCCCGCATATCTGCCATCTTCCTCTTCACCACTTCATACTTCAGCCCCTTCTTGTCATCCATAGCATCAATGGAAACTATGGACCCCTTGCCAGCATCTCCTTTGACCAATAACTCAGAGAGCTTTGTCATCACATTCTTATGCACCCACCTCCTTATAGGCCTTGCACCATACATCTGCAAGGGGCATAAGCATGGTTACAAAAACATACAAAGTGGTGAATAACTATTTCTTGGCTATGTGACTACAGAAGAAGCATGATCACAAAGGGATGTTGAAAATGAACTTCACTTACAGGGTTGTATGATTCTGACAAAATAACATCCAGCGCGGTATCACTTGTAATTAGAGAGATGCCCTTGTCAGCTACATTGGCAACAGTACTCTTCATCTGGATTTTGACGACCTCCTTCAGTTTGTCGTGCGAAAGCGGTTCAAATATCACCATCTCACTCAATCTGTTGAGAAGCTCGGGCTTGAAGTGTTCCTGGACCTGCTCAAACAGTACATATGACAATCAGAAGGTAGCTACTTCAGCCTTAAGAAAATGGTTAGTTCACAAACCTGCTTCATGACAAGACCGCGTGCAGCTTCCATTGTTGTTTCCCCATTCATTCCTGCTGTCAGGTGCTCTGCTCCCAGATTTGAGGTCATAATGATGATGGTATTCTTGAAATCTACGGTCCGGCCTTTACCATCAGTCAACATACCATCATCAAGAAGCTGAAGAAAAACATTGAACACCGAGGGATCTGCCTTCTCCACTTCATCAAAAAGAATGACACTGTATGGACGCCTCCTGATTTTCTCAGTTAGTTGTCCACCGGCTTCATGACCATTATAGCTTTAGAATGTTACAAAAGAAGCACTAAAATCAGTACAACCAACAATAAGTATGTGAAAATATAATGTTGACAAAAGAGCACAATATACAAACCTTGGAGGTGCTCCAATGAGGCGCATCACAGATCCGCGGTGAACATACTCAGACATGTCAAAGCGGACCAACATCTTCTCACTGTTAAATAGCTGCTCGGCAAGAGCTTTCGCAAGCTCGGTCTTTCCAACACCGGTCGGCCCCAGAAAGAGGAAAGATCCTATCGGTTGGCCAGGTTGATTAAGACCAGCCCTGGAGCGTAACACTGCTTGGACAACCAAATTGACCGCTTCATCCTGGCCAACGACTCGCTCATGCAATCTGTCAGCAAGGTGGATTAACTTATCTTTCTCCTCTTGATCAAGCGTAGCAACAGGAATGCCGGTCCATCGACTCACAACCTTCAAATAAAAATGGAAGATGACAAACAGATCGTATTGAAACAATGGAAAATATTCACAAGAAGATCACCGTGACACAATAGAAATATTAACAAAGACACAAATAAGAATGCCTACTTGTGCAACATGATCTGGGACAAGAATTCCTTCCTTCGCTACTACTGCAGAACTACTTTGAGCTGCGCTCGCTTGTTTTTGGCTGTCAATTTGCATCCTTGTGGTAGAGCACGCCTCGTCAATCAGATCAATTGCCTTATCAGGAAACTGACGATCTGCAGGCAACAGCAAAATCTATTAATTTTCTCTCACAATAAATTTGGCACACATGCATGCAGCTCGATGGGAGCATTACAAGTTGCTCCATTTACTATTTATCAAAAAAAAAAGTTGCTCCATATACTCATAGGCATTGCCACAAATTTACTAATTACAAGTTGCTCCATTTACTCATAGACATTGCCACAAATTTACTCAATCTAGTATGAAGTGAGAACGTAAGCTAAAGATGCATGTGAGGACTGGAATTTGGCTATGACCAATTAAGACCATGCCCTATTTAATCGCAAAAAAGAGAAACCACTCTATTTTATATTCGTTCTTTTTCATTTTCATTATAGTTTCTACATGACTAATTGAGTGAAACTCATGTTTGATTTCATGAAGAGCTCAAGACTTTGAGACTGATACCGGCAACGAAGAGCAAACATACGGACAAAATAACATGTAATTTAATTTTCCTGTTTCCTGTTGCCCCATCTATTGACATAACAATACACAATCTCGATACGCTTCACAAATAGGTCTTTTTGCAGATTAGCTCAGAAGCAAACTAGATTGCGAATATAATTTAATTCAGTATTGACGTGACTGTTTTAGTAATTAATTGAATTTTATTATGTCATCAGATCTGGACTCAAGCTATTGCTTAGTAGGAGTAATATAAGACATTAATGCTTTTAACCACTGGATCTATGAACACTTGCTAAAAGCAACCTGGGCTACATAGTTCCAGTAATGTGAAAACTGAAGCGCTACTTATTGCCTTTTAGAATGTAATAAAATCACTTCTGCTTATGCTACTCCATAAATGTAACTATTTTCCATCATCAACCGATATCTACTATCACACCAAGCTTTAAACACATGGCAATTGGTAATACAACTTCGATCCATAACATTGCTATAGCCAAACCACAAATGGCCATAAATGCAGTAACAAGGAAACCAATGCAAGATAGATACAAGATTAAGATTCCTCACCGGTTATATAGCGGCCAGCAAGCTGTGCAGCAGCAACAAGAGCAGCATCCTGAATTTTCAGGCCATGGTGCTCTTCATACCTCTGTTTTAGCCCCTGCAAAATGGCAACGGTTGCCTGTGTGCTCGGCTCCTCCACATGCACCATCTGGAACCGCCGCTCCAATGCGGCATCCTTCTCAATGTGCTTACGGTACTCATCAAAAGTCGTAGCGCCCACGCAGCGGATACGGCCCCGTGCCAATGCCGGCTTCAGCAGGTTGGCGCCGTCCATGCTGCCGCCGGCGCATTTCCCAGCACCAACAAGCATGTGCACCTCATCGATGAACAGAATCACCTTGCTGTCTTTCTCCTCCGCCTCCTTGATCACATTCTTCAGGCGTTCCTCGAACATGCCGCGATACTGGGTCCCAGCCACCATGGCCCCAAGGTCGACCTCCACAAGGCGCGCTCCAGCAAGCGCGGCAGGGACCGTCCCGGCGGCAATGCGCTGGGCGAGGCCCTCTGCAATGGCCGTCTTGCCGACCCCCGGCGCGCCGACTAGCACGGCGCTGTTCTTGGTACGGCGGCAGAGGATGCAGACGACGCGATCGATCTCGTCGTCGCGGCCGATCACTGGGTCAGTGTTGCCGGCCGCGGTCGTCATGTCCCGGCCGTACTTCTGCAAAGCCTTCTCCTTCGGTGCCCCTGCCCTGGACGCCGCGCCGGCGAGAAAATCGCGCGCAGCTCGAGCAGAAGTGTTCAATATGGTGTCGGGGTTCCTGGAAACAGGCGGCTTCGATGCGGATCGGGGGACCCGACTGCCGGGAACGTAGACCGAGGCAGCTCCCAAACCGGTCGGCGACGGAGAGGTCGAGGAGGAGACCGGGCTCGTCGTTCTTGCGGTTGGGGCCGGGGCCGGGGCCGGGGCCGAGGGGTATGCGAGGTAGGCGGCGGCAGACGCAAAGGAGACCCTACGACGCCGAGGGTTCTCCTCCGCCGGCGAGCCAAGGATGACGGCCTCCGTGGAACTGGAAGAGGCTGGAGCCGCAGCCGCGCGCTTCAATCTCAAGGGTGCAGGGAGGTACGCGCTGCTGCGACGGCAGACGTACTTGGCTTCCATCCGAGCCGGCCGGGCGAGGGACGAGGGGTACCTGCTGAGCCGGAGGAACGTTGAGGGGGGTGGAGGGCCCTCTTCGTCATCGTCGACGTCGACAAGGAAGCGGCGGCGCGGTACGAAAGAGACATCGTCTTCGTACTCTAGGTATCTGCGGTGGATAGGGGGGACGTCGAAGTCGTCGGTGGACGGCTGGAGCCGGGCGGGAGTGCTGCCGGAGGACATTGTGCGGGTGCGGGAGCGGCGGCGGGTCGAGGTGGTGATTGAGTACCGTGGGCGGCGCGGGTTCCAAGAAGGAAAGTGAATCCCCTGGTGTCCGGTTTTACTGCGCGCTGATGACGGTGGACGTGAGAGGAAAACTCAACGCTCCGGTTAATTTTCTTCACCGGGTCCGTTCCGTTGTACAGTACATACGGCCAATATCTCTTTGGACACGTCTACGTAGCGACTCCCTCCTCCTTCACCCGTTCCTCCTCTACTAGTAGTAGTGTTCTCGTGCTTGTTGCTGTGCCATCCACGCATCAAATCAGCTATCTAAGGGCATCTTCAGCCGTCCCCCCAGAGCCCCCCAGGGGGCTTTTTTCGCGGCGAAAGCGACGAATAGCGCCGCTTCTTCACCACTCGGCCCCCCCAGAGGCCCAAATAGCGCCGTTTCGGCGCTAAATAGCGCCGCGGCACCCAGGCCGAACCCAGCCCGCTGGGTTCGGCCTGGGGGGCGAAAATGCGCGACCGCGCGTGCGGGCCAGCCCTGTCAGCGACGCGACGGGAAACCGCGGGAACAGACTCCCTCGCCCGTGACCTCCTTCTCGGCGCCCGCGCCGTCAAAGGCTGCCGGAGTTATGGCGTGGCGGCCGGCCTGTGCATGCGCCCCGGTCAAAAGGCTGCCGGATTAATGGTGGGGCGGCGGCGGTGACACGCGTGGCGCGGCGACTGGCCCCGCCAGGCTATAAAAATGGTGTCCGCCCCTCCCCGTACGCACATTCTCGCCTCCTCCTCGCCGTTCTTTCTCCACCCTTCTTCTCCTCCCTCAATCTCGCCGCAATGGAGAACCTCTGGGACGCGTGGCCCGAGAGCGACGACGACGAGCTGCAGCCAGCGCAGCAAGCGGCGCCGGAGCCGCAGGTGGTGGCGCCGGAGCCTCAGCAGCCACCCGAGCAGGACGAGGCGCGAGAAGCACGGCGGGCTGCCCGTCACTGGAGGCGAGAGGTGAGGAGGCAGCCAGTATGGCCCGAGCAGCACGCCGGGCTATACTCGTTCGAAACCTCGCAGAACGAGGACGCGTACCGCGAGGTGCGCGGCGTCCTCGAGCAGGCCGCAGCGGCGGCGGAGGCGGCCGCCATTCGTGCCTCCCTGGAAACGCACCAGAGGGAGGAGGCAGCGCGAGCGGTGCGCCGGCAGATGGCCCAGCGCGCTGCCTCGGCCGAGCAGGAGGGCATTATCGCCCTCTATGAGGCCGACAGGCGGCAGGTGGCGCTGCAGAGCGAGCGGCGCAACCGCCCGCCCTCCGAGCAGGCGCAGCTGCACCGGCTGCGGCTGCAGGCCCGGGCGGAGCGGGCGGAGCAACGCCGTCTCGCCGCGGCGAGCCAGGGCGAAGCTGGCCCCTCCAACCAGCGCCGCCACGACGACGCCGCTGATGAAGACGACGATGCGTAGGCGTAGGGGTAGTCGTCGCGTAGTTTACATTTCCGCTGTTTTAGTTTGAATTTCCCTCGAAAATGTACGCAATCCGCTTTGATCAATAAAATTTCGCCTCTTTTCAATTTGCTTCGTTTGGGCCGATTCTTGGGCTCGGGACGCGACTGGGAAACGCGCCCCCCAGGTTTCAGAATAGCGCCGTTTAGCGCCGCGGCAGCACCAAAACGGCGGCGTTTTGGGCCCTGGGGGGGCGCAACGACTGGAGATGCCCTAAACACCACCGCGCCTCCGACCGTGGTGCTGCATTTTTTCTACAGCAACCACATATTTCATTAATAGAAATTCTACAATACGTAACACATATGAAAACTAAAAGACAAACCGGGGTAAAATGATTACCCTAAATTTGCAGATAAAAAATTAATAGATCGAGAAATACAAAACGACCCCTAAACTTTACTGCAACCACCATAGCAAGCGGCCATCGTTCAACTCCAGTGCCGCCGAGACGAATGCCGGAAAAAACGCCGAGCCTCCACCATTGAAAGATTCGAGAAAACACCATCGCCAACATGACTTTGTGAGTCGATGAACAGACCCGCTGCTGCACTTGAGAGCACCGCGCCAAGCTGTGTGCACGCCGCAAAGAAAAGATTAGAATCGAAATAATTATGCAAATAGTGCCGCTCCCGGCAACCCGCACACGCCGCACGTCCCCTCCATCGCTGGGTGAAGGCCGTGTCCCCGGTTGTACCGCGCGGTTTCCGGCCGTTGAGGTCGTGTCCTACGGCTGCTCCGCACTGCACCATAGGCTGCTCCGCACTGTTGCGTCGAGGCCGCGAGTCAGGTTCCGGTGCATCTAGCTCTCCCACGAAGCACAAAGCTGGCTGCATGTCTCGGCATGTTTTTTTTATAAGGCATGTCTCTGCATGTATTGAGCCAATAACCGACGTAGGAATTAATCCCCTTTTGGGCAATGCCTTGGGCTCTGGGTTTTTTTGCCGGGCCGGCCACCAAAAGAACATGTTCTTAGCTTCCCGTGTGATGTAAGACAACAGGTGCTCACTGCTCAAACACCGCAAACAGCAACACTCTTTATTCATCTGACAAGGAACAGCGACAACCTATCCACCATGCTTCACTGTAGTTTACATTTATCTTGTAGAGTCAAATCACTGGAAGCATGGTGTACTGCACCAGCTCTGAGCACCAGGCATGCTATATCTCCTTCCCTTCTAGTTAAATTTTCGGTAGATAGCTGAAGCCACCTAGCGGCCAAATGTGCAAAAGTAATTTTTTCTAAGAATCGAAAAACTTGCTAACAAACTAGTAGCCTGTTGGGGCGAGGCGCAAGGAGTAGGAGACAGGGAAAGAAACTACTCGGCGGCACAGCCGTGGTGAAAAATCACAAAAATAACCATGGGCGAAACTTTAGCAAAAAAAAATGAACCTAAAAGCAAAATAATTTCGATTCTAACCCTTTTGGGTAGCGCCCAACACGGCGGCGCGGTGGTCTTCACGGTAACTCCACCGAACCCGGCGCGGTGCTTCCGCCACGTCGGCTAGGCTAGGCCCAGGTGCGGATATGTAGCGCCGCCGCACTCGGCGCGATGCGTGAGAGGGTAGCGCCCCCGTACTCGGCACGGTGCTTCCAGGCACGTGAAAACGGCTCGGGCCCGACCCCTTCTCTCCCTCACCCTCATTCCCCAAGTCAAACAACGAAACAAAGAACATGGCAGCCGGCGCCCCCGTCTCCCCCTCCTAAATTCCACCCCAAATCCGGCCGGATTTGGAGGTTTTCTCCGTGGATTTGGATCCCCCTCCCTCTTCAAGGTATTCTCACTCATTCCCCTCAATTTTGTCCGAAAAATCTCTCACATTTGTTGTATTTTGGTAACCCTAGGTGGAACCTTAGTTCTTGATTGATATTGAAATTTGTAGATTCTTTGTTGTATGTAGTAGTTGTGCTAGAGATGTAGATGTGTGAGAGACATTTGACATATTTGCCACCTTAGAGATCTAGTTGTGCTAGAGATGTAGATGTGTGAGAGATGTAGATGGATGAAATTTTTGTATTCTCTAATGTGGTTTAAAATGTAGTGTAGTTGTTGAAATATCTCATATTGGCCATATTGTTTTGTTTGGTATGTAATTGTTGAAATATATAATGTAGGTGTATGTAATAGTTGTGCTATAGATGTGTGAGAGACATTTGACATGTGAAGATGAAATATTGGTATTCTCTAAGTTTGAGAGGTGTATATTTTTACGTGTTGTTTGGTTCATATATTACTTTTAGATGAATGCAAAAAATTATTTCGATGTGTATGTGAGACATGTGTCGTATATCTTGTTATATGGATGTCAAATATATTAGAATGTGTATGTGAGTAGTGGTTATTTACCATTCTATTCTTATTAGTTTGTCTATTTTGAAAAATTAGAGGATGGATGACGAGTATCTTCTCGAGGATAAATATGATGTCACTCACCGTGGAATGTTGATGGCGGAGAAGAAGAGGGTAATTCATATTTACGATGTTTGTTCATATATATCTAGTTTGCATGTTTATTGTTCTAACTTGTGTTTGTTTTTTAGGTCTTTGCCCCTCTTCGTTTGCGAGCCCATGAGGCCGCATACAAGGATATGTCGTTCGGCGAGCGGTATACGGACTACATCGAGACAATTGGACTACTTCCATTTATCTCGCTTGTGTCTTGGTCAAAGATGAACGTGAATCTTGCTGCCATCACCGCTCTTGTTGACCGATGGAGGTCGGAGACACACTCTTTTCACCTCCGCACCGGGGAGATGACCGTGACTCTCCAGGACGTGTCCATGATAACGGGACTCCCCATCAGTGGAGATCCTGTGTGTTTTAGCACCGATTCCAAAGACTGGCGTGCTGATATGTTCAGTCTCATCTGTAAGGTTCCACCAGAGAAGACAGACCCAAGTAAGGATAGATTCTCCGCCGGCGCTACATTTGTTTGGATCAGAAAAAACTTTAGAAAATGCCCCGCCGAAGCTGATAGGGAAAATGTTGAGCAGTATGCACGCGCATACGTGTGGTATGTCATCTCGAGGACTTTGTTTGCTGACAGTGGTGGTAGGAATGCTCCCTGGATGTGGCTTAAGGCGTTATCGGTGAAAAATCTTAGCCGGGGTTCGGTTGCGCTTGCGTAGTTGTATCGCCGGGTAATCCAAATAACTCTCATTTTCCAAATTACGTGGTTGTCTCCAAAACTTGTAAACTTACTAGTGTGTCCCTATATGCAGTTGGACGAGGCTTGCCGTAGGGCCTTGCCACAGGACGGTATTGGTGGCCCAATGGTACTACTCTCGGTTTGGATGTGGAACACTTTTTGATGGGACGGCCAAAAAAGTTGCAACCGACACCTTGGGATGATCATGGAAACCCGCTGCGTAAGGCTATATGGGCGTATTGGTGGGATAAGGTTGCGGAGTTCAAAGGTGACCCAAAGAGGGAGTATGTGCGATACACCAACGAGTTTGATGATCTGGCCCTGAGCAGGTAATAGATGGTGATATCATGTTCTGTTGTAATGTTGTAGGTAATAGTTGTTGACTTTTGTTCTAGTTTTTAAATCTTGTATATTGTTGTAGGTCACATGGGAGATCTATGACACTCGGGAATATTTCGGAAACACAAACAATCAGTTCGACATGAACCCAAAGTGTCGAGAGGAAGAATATCTTTGGTTGTTGAAGGTCCCGCTGATATGCATTTATGCAGTTGAGATCCACTTACCACATCGAGTGATGACACGATTTGGTTTAATCCAAACTACACTGCTGCAGTGGAAGGACACGAAGTTTCCGTTACAAGAGTAAGAAGCTAACTTTTCTCTCTTCCATTCTAATCCATGCATTTTATAAAACTAACACTTAATATCTTCTGATATGAAGGTTGGACCGTAAAAGGCAGATTAAGGTCGTGAAATGGGATGTACATCATAGTGAGTATGTCTCTAAATGGAAAGCAAGGGTGGCAAGGGCTAGAAAGAACAAGTTGTATCTACGTCATCACCCCCCCCCCCCCGTTCGATCATGCTGCATTCAATGCCTACCTTGCTTGGTTTCATCCATGGACTCGTCTGGCCCTATGGCCTCTAGTTTTCGAGGATATAGTCTTTGAGGATACTGAACTTGCAGATGTCGCTACTCAGTTCACATATAACAAGGTAGTGAGAGAGGGTCGCGGAAACGAGTTTGCACCTATGATCAATTATATCATGATTTCAACCATTTTTTCCGTGTTCATAATTTTAGATTTGGAGATCTAAAGTTCTTATTTTGACAGCGAAGTGAGATAGAGAACCAAGCCGCGAGGAAGCCGCGGAAGCAGCCGCTCTCCCTCGTACTAAGAAGGGTGACAACGCCCTTAGAGCTTATGTGAAAGTAAGTTGTTAAATCTTCTCGAGACCACTTATGTTTTCTTTGAAGAATCACTAAGATTTTGCGTGGAAATCTCACAGCGTAGTTCCTCTCGATTACGAGGATTGGCTCATATGCTTGGTTGTCGTACCGACGACGCCGCGTAACCGAGCAATGATTCCTCTGGCTCTCGAGGACATTCAGCCCCTTTCTGTGGTGGTGATTATAAAGAGAACATAATCATTAGCCCCAACAAAAATCTCATAAAATTTTCATGAATGGTAGGATATATACCTTGGGACGGTCATATGAAGATTTTGGTTCTTTCTTGTCCCTACAATAGTTGGGACACACTCAAAACTTTCTTCCTTTTGTCCCATCTCAATCTGTGGATTGCTTGGCCTTGCAAATGTCTTTGCACCAACACAAGAGTGGATCTTCTTTGGGAGTGTCAAGAGCATTCTTATACATGAAAGACCTCTCTATCCATGAGTCCGGGTCCATACCTACAAGAATTAGTAAATTTAATGAGTACATGAAAAAATGCAAATTCAAAATAAAGATAATAATGAAGCGATTTAATGTTTTATTCATACCAATCATCTAAGTCCTCGGGCACCCCCACGACCCCTAGTCGTTGTACGTCTACCACCTCTTAGTTTGTCAAACATTGATATTCTACCACCTCTACCACCACCACCTCTACCACCTTGGTGACTTGTGTTACCGCCACCACCATGACCGCCATGTTGGCTACCCCCTTGGTGGCTTGTGTTACCGCCACCACCATGACTGCCATGTTGGCTACCGTCTTGTTGGCTACCGCCTTGTTGGCTTGTGTTTGCATCATTCTCTTTTGATCTCTTGTTTCTTCTACAACGACCACCTCTATTGTTGTGCCCTTCGCCATTGCATGCTCCACATCGGAGAGGTTCCCTCGGTTCTTCAAAGTGTTGGTTGACCCATTCTCGAAGTCCTCCACGACCCCAAGTATCCATGTCATTTTTGAAGCGCTCTGTCCTCCTTCTTCCCCGTGTTTGCACCTTCAAAGCCGGATCGGGCCATAGTTGGATGCCATGATATTCCGGGCACTGGGATTGGTCATAGTAAGGGTGAAATATAGCCGCCCATGTCTCCTTGGTACCCTCAATAGAATACTCCTCCAACCTTACCGTTAGTGATTATTAACACCCACTTTTCGAATACGCGTCGCCATCCTCAAATGCGAGCAAGGGAGATGAAGCAATTGAGGCCTCATGCACGAGAACTCACATTTTTCCGAGCCATACTTTGAATGCCCGACCTCCGTGTTGCACACCTCCTACTGTGGTGCCTCCTGGCTCATTGACTTGGTAAATCCACTCGTCGTTCTCAAAACATTGAGCGGTTTGGGAGTCAGCCTTCCTTTACTGGTATTCTATCATTTGTCAGCTTCCGGTGGATACTTGTACTTCTTTTTCATCTTGTTTTTTCCTTTAATCTTATCATCCGTTTCCTCACTATACTTCTGAAAATACACATTCAACTTGTCGAATGTATATTGGACTATTGCTGTCACGGGCAACACACGGACACCCTTCAACACATTTTTGAAACATTCTGCCATGTTGCTTGTCATGTCTCCGTACCTCCTACCGTCAACGTCAAAGGCTCTAGACCACTTGTGGGCCATTTCCCCGTGCCTATGTAGGAACTCTTGACCCCCTTCCGATGTTGTGAGTACGAGCAAACGATTGTACAATCTTGCGGAATGACTCTCGGTGAAAGCGAGGCAACAATCTTTGAGATAATCTTAAAGCTCCTTATTTCCATATGCCCCATAGAAGTTGGACACAAAATGCGTCATGCACCATCGATGGTGCAAACGAGGATGCCCGGGGATATCAATCTCCATCGCGTTAAGTATGCCTTGGTGGCGGTCCGAGATGACACAAACCTCTCTATGAGGCTCGAATATATTGGTACTCACTTGGAACATGAACCACGCCCAATTATCATTGTTTTCCGCCGTAACCAAAGCAAAAGCTAAAGAAAACAACCGGTCATTGGCATCATGCCCTACCGCAACCAAGATTGCGCCTTGAAACTACCTGGTCAAGTATGTGCCATCCACCGAGATAACCGGCCTACAATGCTTGAAGGCCCTTATGCATTGCCCAAAAGCCCAAAATGCACAGCCAAATACCCGGACATTTGAACCCTTGTACTCTCTAGTCATTATGCCAATTGGCTCTACCACCACCACCATGCCCGGGTTTGTAGCCGCCATCGCTCCCAACATCCTAGGGTGTCGGTTATATGCTTCCTCCCAATCACCATACATCATTTTAAATGCGGATTGCTTCTTCTTCCATGCCTTCCTAAACTTTACCGTGTAACCGGATAGTGCTTTCACCGTACCTATGATAGCCCGTATCGCATAAGACGTGAATGACGATATTTCGGTGGAAAGTCTATAGCCAATGAAATTTGAGGTTAGTTGCCGGTGAGCATTCTTAACTTCAATGTCATCGCTATCTTTGCCACCGCACATGTGAGTTGCCACACAACTTGTTATCTCCCATTGAGGCCCTCCTTTCCATGGTCTCGCATACACAATCCATGGACACGCTTTGTGTTCCTCTTCACATTTAACGGTGTAATGCACCTTGCAGTCCGATTGAACCACCTTGAAAGGTCGGTAATACTTAACCGCATACTCCTTGAGCCATGTCTTCAATTCCAACAAACTTTCAAACTTCACCCCCTTACAAATACCATACTTTTGGGGATCCATATCCTTCTTAGAACTTGGCCTTGGTCCAAGCAATTCACTCATGCCTCCATCGACCACGGCTTTGTCAGCGAGACTGGAATAATGATATCCAATGATCCCGGCCCACTACCTTCTTGAAAACTTCGGTTTCTCTAGCCGTTAACCCATCCTCATCAACATCTTTCTCCGGACCTTCATCGTCGGAGTCATCTGCATAACATCGGGTGTAAGGCATTAGAGGATCCATGTCCTCTTGCAAACAATATGCCTCCACATCACCAACATCATTGGTGTGAATCTCATCCTCCAACTCATCGTCTTCCGATGATACATCTTGATCATTTTGAGAAGGGTTTGGAGGTCGGTTGATTTCATGTTGAGTCATTATAGGTTGGTTCATGTCATGTTGGGTCATTGGAGGTGGACTTGATGATGTGACATACACTTCATGGTCATCAAATGACTCATTAGGAATATGGCTCCTAACATCACTTTGGGAGGCACACCGGTTCAAGTCAAAGTGCATGAGGGGATCAACCTTCTTTGTGGAAAATAATTCACGAGCTTTGTCTTGAGATTCCGCCACGGTCTCCTTGTAAGCACTCTAACGTGACTCGGAGTTGAGAGGCATGACCTTCCAACGAGAGTGCACCCCGGTGACAATATTATGATCAAACATCAACACAACCTCCTCTGGGTCATGGTCAACATTGCCTCTCAAAAAATAATCCTTATCCACATGATGAACACTAACACATTTCTCCATCTAAAAAGTAATTACAACAACACAACAAAATTTTCTCATCAAATATAAATATATACATTTAGCATTGAATTGAAGCTACTAAAATAATAGTATGTAACCATACATCTCACTAACTACATCTAACCCTAAGCATAATACCAATTATTTAACACTAATCATAATTAATATATTCCACTAACTAGATCTAACAAAAATCCTAATCCCTAACATTGAAATCATGAGCACACCACTATATAGATATCATACACAACCATTGAGCAATTAAACCACAAATTTTCCCTCATATGCAAAAGTTAGAGTTTCCTAGATCTACACAAATGCCACCTAAAATTGCAAAAATTAATTGGACACAAAGATTAAGAATAGGGAGAGTACCTCTTGCACAAAGGGGGGCCAAAATCCACCAAGTATGGACCCAAAAATGGAGAAATTTGCTAGTGGGGGGACTTGGGGGAGTGAGAGGGAGAGAGAGAAGGGGACCAGCCCGAGTTAAAGATGAACAAGTGGAGTGGAGAGAGACGGGGCCGGGACCGAGCCGATATCACGTGCATGAAAGCACCACGCCAAGTACCGGGACGCTACCTTCTCATGAACCGCGCCGAGTGCGGGGGCGCTACATATCCGCACATGGGCCTCGCCTAGCCGACGTGGCGGATGCACCGCGTCGAGTACCGTCGCGTTACCCTTAAGACCACCGCGCCGCCGTGTTGGAAGCTACCCAAAAGGGTTGGTTCCAAAAAATAGTTTAGCTTTGGGTTCATTTTGTGCCGAAATTTCTTCCCAAGGTCATTTTTGTGATTTTTTACCAAAGTCGTGTCCGCGGCTAAAAGTAGGCCTTGACATGAGATAGGTAGGAGCTTGAGGAGAGAGCACAACAATGGTGGAGTGGTAGACAATAGCTCTATTTTGGAAGGGGAGCTCGCACGACCACTCCCTACGACATCCTATGGGCATGTGGTGCATGAGCCGCATGGCTGGGTGGTAGGACACTGGTAGGATGGGGTACTAGGCCACGGAAGGAAAGAAAGGTGACGCGAGAATGTCGGAAGTAAACAGGGATAGGACATTGTTGGATGTGACAGCAAAAATATTGGAAAAAACATATGGGAAAACCAAAATGTTACACTACTATGTGGGCGCAGATCTCGAGGATTCATTGAACGTCACAGATAGCAACTATACCCATGCGTGCATGTAGAAAATCCACTCGAAATTACATTTCTACATGCACATATGGGTACAAGAGCTATCATGTCCACACAACATGATAGCAAGCAACTTTGATACTAAGACGAAACAACTTGATACTAAGGCGAAGCAACTTTGTTATTTAGGCGGAAAAAAATTAAGTGTAATGAGACAACTCCATAACTGTGGTAGAATTGAGCAACTACGACGTCTACCACTAGTTCAAGTTTTCGAATATCGATTAATTTATATGTATCTACCACTAGTTCATGGTGTCAGATTGTCGATTATTTTAGATGTATCTATCACTAGAACATGTTGTCAATTGTCGATTCTTTTAGATGTAACTACCACTAGAACATGTTGTCTATTGTCGATTATTTTATATGTATCAACCACTAGAACATGTTGTCGATAGTTGGATATTTATATTGAGATGGCCTTATCAAAGATGGTCTAGAATTGTTTCCTGACTCTGAACACAGATTTTGTGTTAGAAAAATGCACTAGAACATCAACATGTTGCATGAGGGGGAAGTGGTGAAAAATCATGTTTGGGTCTGTGCTAGATCAACCAATGTTTCTAGGTGGGATGATAACATGGAGAAGTTCAAACAAGAATGCCCTGGTGCACATTCATGGCTTGAGGAAATGCGACCAAATACTTGGTGTAGAGCTTTTTTGCAGAATTTCCTAAGTGTGACATCCTCCTCAATAATACTTGTGAAGTATTTAACAAGTAAGATATTCCTAGATAGTTACTTACAAATATATCTTACTTATAGTGTGTATTTCCCTTCATTTATGGTAATAGTATGTGTGAAAATGTATGTAGTGGATACTTGAGGCAAGAGAGCTTCCAACTCTCTCAATGTTGGATAGGATACATAATCATCTTATGGCAAGGTATATGAGAAGGATAAAGAGGCTAGAGAAAATTGGGTTGGACAAATTTTCCCAAAAATTCAGAAGAAGCTAGAAAAAATGCAGAATTTGCGCCCAATTGTTTTCCAAGAGCAGCTGGTATGGGAGTATTTAACGTGGGCAGTATCTACAACAAAAACACCTACATTGTTGAGCTAAATCGGAGGAGTTGTAGATGCAGGAGGTGGCAGCTCACTGGCATTCCATGTGGCCATGTGATAGCATGCTTGAGGCATGAAAGAATCAATCCAGAATCCATGGTAGCAAACTGCTATTCCTTGCGGTACTACATGCAAGCATATGGTTCTTACATTAGACCACTTAGATTGAATGGGCCAGAAATCAAGCCACCCTTCTATGAAAAAGTTGTTGGCAGTCCAAGGGAAAGTAGAAGGAAAGCTCCCCAAGAGAAGAAAGATGGTACAAAATTGAGCAAACATGGAGTTCGGATCCATTGTCTCTACTGTAGAGCAGAAGGTCACAACAGAGCAGGTTGTGCTAAGCTTAAAGCGGATCTTGAGGATTATGCACAGCAAAATTTGCAAGAGGAGAATTTGCAAGACCATGTGGCTGGCACAAGCACTAGTCTACCTTAGGAGGAAGAGGAGGACAGTTTATGAGAAAATTAGTGTAACAAATCCAATAAGAGAACCAACTACTATTGATGAGTATGGAGATGTAGATGTTCCAGAGATAAGACAGGTAATTTTCATGCATTTGTAGGATTTTTCCTTAATTAGTTGTTTCAATTAATCATTGTCATGAGTACATTGTGTGTAGCATATTGACCATGTGGAGTTGGATCCATCTCTTGACCCTACCAATATGAGAGACTCAATGGTGTCAATTCGATCTCATGAGGCATGTTTCCTGCATGTCTATGAATTTTATTGCATTTATATGAATTTTATTGCATTTGTTGCAGCTCTATAATAATAATAGCATTGTCGGCATTTAATTGCATGTTCTGATTTTTTTTTTGGCAAGAACCAACTTTAATCATTATAGAAAATGATCCCATACCCACTAAATCATATTTTCTTGCTGAGCATAGAGAGGCCATTCCAACTAGGGAAAGAGTAACTACTGCTACTACTACAAGTTTAACAACTATGAGAGGAGGCAGGGGCAGGCCAAAACACAAGTTTAAGAACTATGAGAGGAGGCAGGGGCAGGCCAAAACAACCTACAGTAACTAGAAGACCTACATCAGCCATTACTGGAGGTTCATGGAAAGGAAGATAAACAAGAAAAGGGGTAGCTAGAGGTGCAGCAACAGCTGCTGCAAGAGGTGCAGCAAGAGGGGGAACAGGTGTTCCAGCCAGAGGGAGATGAAGAGCAGAGTGGCTGCTGTTTGATGATGGACAAAGCAGTTCAAATCCACAACACGCAAGAACGTCTAAATCTATAGTACAAAATGTGCTTGCATGCAAAAAATGGTGTACTTACTCTCCTAGAGCTTTTGCTAGCTTTGTATGGTGCAAAACTGTGATATCTGGCAACATTCAGTTATTTGTGCCATATTTTTGTTCACGAAACGTGTGTGTTGTTCATGTAAGAGACATGTTCAATGCAAACCTGTCAAAAATCCAAGTTAAATGGATGTAATCCTATTTCCAGTACTAAATATCTTCTTGTTCACTGTCTAGCTATTTCATTATCATGTTAATTGAATGCAAGTTAAATGGATTGTCGAGTAATATTTTCTCTATTCATTCTCAAAGAGTTAAATGGATACATTTTCTCGATGTCTATCTATCAAGTTAATACAAGTTAAATGGATGCATTTTCTTATTCAAATACAAGCACATAAGATTCATATACATATTGCAGATCAACACACGGTTCAAATTAGCTACATACTGCTAGATACAAGGCTGAAAGTAGCTACATACTGATATATACAAATTGCAGAACAGACACAAGGTTCAAATGACATACTGCCAGATACAAGATTACAAACAGCATAGTCAGATTACAAATTTTGCACCACCGGCTTTCGCCTTAGAACTTGGCTCTCCAAATCATTGCCCACCATCGCGGTTCGTCGGCGGCCCGGTGCCATCTACAGCACCTGCCCAGATAAAGAACTTGTGCTTGCGCTTCAACGAATGTTCGGCGTCATCGCCAGACGAGGGCGTGCATCTGATCAATGGACCATGGTCCATCGCCTTTTGAACATGAATGAAGATCTTGTGCTAAACGGTGCGCTTCTTCGTCGGCGAATGTGGTGGCGATGGCGTGGTCTGGTCTTCAGAGTCCGACGACACGTCGTACCGTTGCTAAAAATAGGGCTCAGGCACCTCCACAATGTATTCCTTCGGAACATGTGAGGGCTCCTTCATCCAAGCCACCACATCGACGCTCCACCTATCTGACGGCGGCCCCATGCGCACAAGCTCCCTGCCAAGACTGTTTACAAGCTGGCCAAGCACATCATGTTCCCGGGCTTCTTGAGGCAGCCCATTGATAACTAGCTTCTTTAGATAAACAAGCCCCCGACGAGCTGCCCCCGCGGCCTCTGTGTCACTGATAGAATGATAGCCATGTGCCACCGCAACGGATATTCCGGGAAGCATCGAGTACCCGCTGACAGTCCTCCTCCTTGGTGAACCTGAGCAGAAAATCATCAGGAGGAGAGGCTACCTCCACGAGCACTACGTCGCACGCCGCATTGAGATTCAAGTGTCTCTACCATTTTCTTCGGCGACACAGGCGGACGCTCACCGAGGAGGGTGGCAAAAAGATCTCGGCCACGGAAAGCCGCCTCCCGAGCTACTATGCCCTATGTGCGCGAGAGCACACATCTCCCAAGTGTTGGACGTAGGTCCGGCTCGCCGCGCTTGACCAAGTAGATGGCGCGTTGCGGCGGGCATTAGAGTTGATTTTGTTGTATTTAGAAAAAAAGCTGAACAGTCTATACAAATAATTGTCATCTCTACATACTGGTGTACGACAGTATGTGTGTCGGTTTGATCGCGGCTTATAATGCCTTGATGCAGTGAAATCAATCATCCGACAGTAAGTTGCAGGGTCTTGCTGCGTTACCATGGCTTCAGGTACTAACGGATGCTCCATTGGCGGGAATTATGCGAGGCACGCACTTACCAGGAAATGTCTGCTGCTGCGGTGCATTTGCATAACCATGAAGAACCTCAAAAGCACAAAAGAATTATGGCCTCCATAACATTAAAGAGATCAGTTTGTACAACAACAATCTCACCAGGAGATGCAGCGACAGCTTGCCATATAACCAGGGAGAAATTTCACATCAATACCATTAGACTGATGACCTGAAATATGAAGGGAAAAGAGAGAGGAAAGTCCTATCACTTGGTACAACGGGCTGGAATTTGGCTTCTCAGCCTAGACGTATATTCATTTGAACATAAGAAACTTGCACGATGCAGAGTATAGATATCATAACTCGGACCGGAACTGAGAGAAGATATCAAAAAATTATAAAGAATCCGTTCAGTAAAGATAGTTCATATAGTTGGTGACCCGTGTGAAGACTCCACATTGAGAATGTCATCTGTATCGCGATTCTCTGTAGGAACTAAAAATATCACACAGAGAAAAGGGAACATATCGACGTGGTTCTGCAAAACAAAGAGTTTCAGAACTGAATATGACGTAAATCCCACGTAGGAACTGAACATGCAGCAGTGTAGGGTGAATCCATGTGTGTGAAGGCCCAGTCGGAAAGACAGGCGGTGAGGAGCTCTGCAGATGTGTCCTTTCAAGCGTGCGGGGTACCACTAGGAGATGGATGTCTATGACGCAGACTCCATATTCACCTCTACCAATCTCGTGGAATTTCCAGCAGATACGTGATCTATATTTTAGCATGTCTTTGAATCTGCATCCCAGTAACAATCTTCATTCTACCAGCAGCCCCACTTAGAAGGAAATACTGATCCATCGTTACATCAACACAATACATGGTTTCTGTAACTGTCCTGAGACCACTTTTCCATGAAACATGTCACATGAGTTGCCAAGCAATCTAATAAGTCGTTATGTATACATGTTTGTCCTGAAGTACAATAGAACTTGACAATAGCTAACCTCTAGTCCTAAGCTCTGTGCGCCGACGTCGGTTACCGGAAGAAGCAGAATTATTTGGTTCAGGGGTGATGGCAGGTTGTGACTGACGGCGAGGGCGGCCACGGCCGCGCGAGACTTGACGGCTTGTAGGATTTTGCGAGGTCTTAGGGTTCTCCATCTTTGCAAACTAAGCACTTACAAATTGCCGTATAGGAAGCAATTTTTTTGTGTGGCGTCTATGATTCCAGTGGAGAAAATTTAAGTTCACTAATTAATTTAGCGGACAATTGAGTGAATAAAAAGATGCGAGTAAGAAGAGCAAAAATTAGAAGATAGATGTCATCAGATTCAGGTATAGAACATTTAGCTTATTTATGGTAAACCAAAAATATATTGCAACAGAGATGCGAGTAGGAAGAGCAAGAAATTACAAGATACATGTCATCAGATTCAGGTATTTGTGATAAACCAAAAAAAATTGCAAGAGATTGGAGATTGTGCATCTTCTGTACGTACAAATGGAAGCAGGTTATGTAGCGTGAACTATTCCTCGTATCCTCCTTGCTAGAGCAACCGGCAGTGAGAATCCAAGTGTGTCCTTATCAATTCAGTGAGAATCCAAGATGGGAGTAGCAGACTAACTCAACGAAAATCCAACCAAATCGGAGGAGGAAAATCGTCGAGCACGTCTCGAGCGTACAGCAACCGGAGATTTCAGAAATATAAGTGACAGGGATAGAAACAAAGGGGTGGGGGGAACCTGGGGGGACCTAGAGGACACAGGTACCTGGGGACAGGACAGTTGCAGAGATGGGCGCCAGGTAGCGGCGGCGACGGAACTCCATTGGAAGAGAGGGAGTTATTTAAAGGTGGAGGTGATGCCGGATTTGTTCAGTTAGCGGTTTCTTCCGCAATTATGTAGGGGGAATCATGGCAGATTATTGGCTGGCACGATGGGGCGGTTTCATCTGTAGCGAGAAGGGTTGCGGTCGCATGGCGGCGGCGGCGCACAAACGCACGACGGAAGACGAACAGAGTACGACCGAGGGAAGAGGAAACAAACCAGCAAGCATACGTCCCAGTTTGGGCTTCTCGTGCAGCCCAGAAGCAAAGGGTGAGCGATGAGATGGTGGGCTTGTTGCGCAACCCATAAGCAAGCGCGAGCGACGCGAAGGGATTGCGAGCTAGGCATCGCAAGGGCTAGCGACGCGAAGGGATTGTTATGGCGGCAGGGTACGAACGCGAACGTTACTTGCCGAACCAAAAAATCGTGCATCCAAGCAGCCAAAGAACATGCGGGGCAATAAAAGGCGATGTGGACGCCTGAGAGACATGGAAATTCATGTAGTGGGTCGTTCCTATTTAGGTATAGAAGATTCCTCCAGTAATCGAAATCCCGCCATGCGTTCTAAGGTTAGTGTGGCGCTCGATTGGGGGATTTTTCTTCTGCGGCCGATTTGGGAGACGGGGGATTTAATACATCCGACGTTTCACGAAAACACTCTTCAAGGACAGGGATGCAAAAATTCAGCCCCTGCTCAATCTCACGTGCGGGGCACGATCCTCTTTTTCGCGCCAAAACACACTCACCAAGCCAAGTGACCTTGAAAACCATCCCGCAAGCCAATTTGTGCCCAAAATACTCGCCAAGTGAGAGTTCATTGACCATTTTGCACTTTATGTGACTTCAGTGACCAATCCGCTCATCTCGTGTAAGTTCAGTGACCAACAATGTGTTTATCTCTAAATAAATTTTCAAATTGTACAGATGGACACATCGCACCATTAGCCGTGTACCAAGTAGGAATAAAACAATAATGTAAACAGTTCGATTTAATTATGCTCTAGAGGCTGTTATTAAGATATTTGTTCGGTCGCACGTTTTAGAGAACTTCACCAAAAATATGTATAGACTATATAATTTATGGTGTTGTTAGAAAATAATTCAAGAATATACTATTGGTACGAAGGACAATTTAAACTTATCACAACGCATATTTAATTTAAATATATATGTTATCATCGTATAGCAAAGAACATATAACTAAGGTTCAACATGAATTGCTATGTGGCTAACTGTGTTAAATATGTATCTGCAAGTTATACTGACCGATAATTCAACATGCCAAAAATAGTTTCTCAAACTATTAAATTTCAATATAAATTTTAACTATTTATGTATAGACTTGCATGCCTCTTCTGAATAGAAGCTTAACTCATAGTGTGGGGTCCAATTTTTGTTTATCATAAACCCACTCATATGAAAAGATTACTTTGTTCATTCCCGGTGTGGGCTCAACAACTAGAAATGACACTAGGCACCGTGCTCAACATTACCGATGTCACATTTAATAAAATCTTTCTTAGCACAGAGTGGCGCAAGAATAGCCCGGCAAGTCCGGGTGGCTGCACATACAAATTGTCTTGATGTAAAAGAAGAAATTAAGGTCAACTCGGTTTTGATTTCGTAGGTCAGACACTATTCTGTATAATATTAGTTATATTTTTCCAGAATAAAATAAATTATTTGATCTGTCAATACATGCACAGCCTCCTCTCTCGAATATGATGAGGGTGTGGCCGCCACCACCGGTGAGGACATCACCTGCTTGATTTAAACCCATGCTATCGTAGAGATCACATTCTTTTTTTTGTGTACCATCACCCAGTCCCTCTCTCACCGTAGTTGTTAAAAATTGTATGTCATGTTGTAAATATTGTGTCATAATATACTTGCACCATGATACCTTTTTTTTGTTCGTTTAGCTTCACAATCTAGCTGACCGTGAATATATAAATTGAGACTCATTGTTCCAAATTCACTTAGTTTGCTTAGTTTTTTCCACCTCGGTAATTTAGGCATTCAAGAAAGCGTGTAGGAGGTTCTTGTGGAGTGCTTTGACTTCGGCAAAGGGAGGTTATTTCCCCTTAGCTTGTCGCAGGTTTGCACCTATACGTGGTCGTGCGGGGGGTGGGGGGGGTAACTTTCATTTGATAAACGATGTCCTCGGCATGAAATGGATGTGCATTAGTAGAAACTTGTCAGGGCCTTGTGAGAACTCCTAATTTTCTAGTTTGGACAACTATCGAGGTTTGTTCACGGCCTATGTCAAATAAGCGATGGTGCCCTGTACCTTTTTGGAACGATAGGTGGATCAAAAATCAGAGTGTGGAAACGATTGCGTCGAATCTTCGTGGCCATGTTGATCATAAATCCAAAGCTCTTGCTTTTATGCTGAGGGGTTTGTGTAACATCCCAAGTATGAAAACACCTTTAGAATGTTTGCTTTTTGTTAAATTATGTTTTGCATCATGACATCTTAATCATTGCATTTGTTTTGCATTTGTTTTCCACTTGTTTTCATTTGTTTTCCCTTGTTTTTCCATTTGAAATTCAAACCAATTTTCAAATTCTTGTTTCATACTTGTTCTGTTACAATTTTTCAAATGAAATATTCAAATCAAACCAATCTTTTGTTTCCAATTAACATGAAAGTACAAACTATTTAATTTGCTTCTCTCAATAATTTAATTAATGTCAAATTCACTCAAATTCAAATAAAATACAAACAGCAACATAATTTAAAATTTTGTAAAACAAATAGTTGCACATTTGTGCTTTTATAATAACTAACCTATAAAAATTATACCTAAATTTTCTAACCACAAAAACCCTTTCATTTCTTTCCTTTTCTTTTTCTGCAAAAAAAAAAAAAAAAACAGAAACAGAAACAGAGAAAAAAAACGCAGAGGGGAGAGGGCAGGCCAGTGGGCTGAGCCCAGCCCACCAGCCACGGCCTGGTACCCCCTCGTCCCTTACCTATACGGCGCGCATCGGAGGCGCCCACGTCGACGGTACGGCGGAGGGAACGGCCAGCGAGCGCCCCCTCCTCCTTATAGCTGCACCGGCCTCCACCCTCTACCCTAAACCCCCCTCCACCTCTCTCTCTCCCCCGCGCCGCCATTTTCCCCTCCTTCCACCTCTGCTCCTCTCTCTCTGTCTCTCTGCACCTCCACTGAGCGCCACCCGGCCTGGCTAGCCACGGGAACGAACTCCCCGTAGCTCCCTCTTCCTCCTCGACACCTCCGCTGTGGCTAGAAGCTCACGGATCGCCGCCGCCGTCCATCTCCCTGTCGCCGCCATCGTATGCACCCCGTCGAGCCGCTGCCACGGCTACAGAGGCGGTGAGCACCACCTCTCCCCCGTTTCCTTCCCTCTCTGCATCTCCACGTCGCCTGCACGAGCACGCACGCATCCCTGCACCCATCCACGGCGAGCAGCAGCAGCACAGCGAGAAGATCGCCGCCGGCGAGCACCGTCACCTGTCGGGTTCAGTTAACTGAAGAAATTCAGTTTCGTCAGATAACGAAACTGAACCTCAACCCCCCGCGGTCTCCCTCTCTGTCACGATCCGTTCAGCAGCGCAGTGGCAGCAGCACTGCGCGCACGCTCACGCGGTCGCGGGATCGATCCCTCGCCTCGCGGGATAAAAACCCCAGTTTTTGCACCATGCCACGCGCGCGAGTGGGTGGCCCACCTGTCTGTGGCTCTGCGAGCCCAGTCAGCATCCACCCGCGGCCACACAGCGCCCAGCTGGGCGCTGGCCCACAGGCCAGTGACCCAGGGGTCGATCTGCTGCGTGAAAAAGGGTTCCAGGGGCCTTTCTGTGAGATTTCTTTTTTGCATCCAAGCCCCTGGACCAAATCTAAATGTTTTAAAATTGCAGAATAGCCCCTGCATTCAAAATTCAAATAACTTTTGTATTTCAAATCCAAATAATATAAATAAAATATGTTTTCTGCACCAAATTTAATTCTCTACCTGTTTAAATCATTTGTTTTCTGTTTGAACATTTCAAATGTTTCCAAAATTCAAATTCAAACAACTCGTTTCAAATTTGGTTAAATTCATAACTAATTCAAATTTAATTTAAATGTCACATATAAAATATGTTTTCCATGCAAAATTAAACCACCTTTCCAAATATAAACTTTGTTTCATGTTTTGGATAATTAAAATTGGTTAAATAATTTAAAACTTGTTTAAATCATTTAAAATTGCTAAAATCATAACTTGGTCAAATTAAATTCTTTTTGAACATATAAAATATGTTTTCAAACCAGAAAAGTATAAACTTTTTAAATATGAATTTTATTTAATGCTTTGAACAAATAAAAATTCAAATAATTTCATACTTGAATTAAATTCATTTAAATCTTGTTTAAACTTGTTTAATTCATAATTAATTCATTTTAATTCCTTTTTCAACAAATGAAACATGTATTCCACCTAAAATTTTGTGTTCTTTCCAATTATGAACTTTGTTATCTATTTTGAACAATTAAAATTGGTGAAAACAACAAATGCTTGTGTAACTCCTTTAAGAAGCCAAAAATTCATAACTTAATAAATAAAATTCCAAACTTGGTAAACACCTTTTAAAATTGAATCTATTGTTGTTTTCTTATTGTTTTCCTCATCTATGCATCATTCTAATCAACTTCCACATGATGGTTAGTTGTAGATCATTTAATCCAACCTTAATTCATGGGCTTTCCATATGCAATCCAAATTGCATATGGGTCCATTTAAACATGTTATCATGTCAACTAGCTTATTTTGATGCATCAATTAAATTGCCATGCATCATCCCATGATTGTGCATTATGCCATGTTATTGATTGTTTGTCTCTCTGCGTTGTTTGTTTGCTTCTCCTCGAATAGACGACGACGTTGAGACAGACGAGGTTTACGACACTACTTCTGAGGAGTTAGCTCAGTACCAGGCTGCTGAGTTTGCAGGCAAGTATTCACTCACATGAACCATTGTGTTCCTTTCCACATTGGATACCGATACTTTCCGTTGTCTATTCTGCTAGCCTTATGAATCGTTGCTTGTGTTCCGATCCTATCACATGTTATCCTTTAACCCCGATATAGCCTCACCTCCACACCTATAACCTCGTTGCTTGATGCCCGTGTCTTACTAGCATGCTTAGGGTTGTTTATGCTCGAGTCTGCTGTCCGTTACTTTCTGTTACCATATTTTTTATTATGTTCTGGGGATCGATGTTAAACAACAACCTGTTAATGTTTGAGGTAATGCTAATTTGATGATAAGGCACCGGCAGGAGGCCCGGCGTGGTTTTGAGGCCTGCTAGTGTCGACCCTAATTAGGAAAAGGGTCTTGTCTACTGATCCATGATGAGCGCACTAACCGCATGTGGGAAGCGTGTATGGGCGCCCCCCTCAATTTGATTCGATTCGCATCTCGTCCAAATCGCCTCATTTAGTTCGGGTTTTCCATTTGCCGCACGCATATGCAGGTACGACCCCGAGGCCAGGGTGGAAACTTTTGTAGTCGCATTTAGGGAGACACGTTCTTAGAGTGCTATGAGGGTCCCCTTTTCTTCGTGGGGCTTGATTAGCCGTGCGCTCAATTGCACGGGGTTCTTTGGGCTTGATGCGAAGAAGAGTTGAGTTGTGTTGAGTGCCCCGCTTGGTGGAAGGGCCATTCCATATGGCGGGTTATTCTTACGTGTACGACCAAATTGGTGCATCCCTGTAGGGTTAAATCTTGTCGAGAAGCCGTGTTGTCCGCGGTTATGGATGACTTTGTGAAAGTACTGGCTAACAAGTACTCAGACAACTTACACCGAACTATAATAACTTGACTAGTAACAGAGATTACTTCCACCATAAGAATGATGTCACCTTAATCCAACTGTGTGAGTTATCCTCAGATTGCTTATTTGGATAAGGGGCGAGATCCAGGATGGGTTTGTTTGAGGATAGTGGTAGTTGGCTACGATACGCTATCTTATCCCCTTCTTTTAGCCGGAAGTTGTAGCGTGTTTCTGTAGTTGGTTAGAGCAGCCTGATGCCGCACTTTTGTATCACCTATTCTTCCGTTGAACCCAAAGCATCTGTACTTGGTGTTGCCGGGTACACTTTGGTATCTTGTGAGTCTTGCTTGCCAGTACTTGTCTGTACTGACCCCTTTGGGGTTGTGGTTTCCGCAGACTATGTTTCCGAGGATCCCCATGGTGGCTACTACGTGGAGTATGACGAGGCTGCTGACGAGTAGATAGCGGACCCGGGCAGGATCCGAGACATCGTGGATGGGCTCCGTCTTTTCGTTTCCGACCTCTTAGGCCTATTTGGATCTTGTCTGCACTCAGACACTTTGGATGCTTCCGCTGTGATGTAATGATGAATTGTTGGGACATGTGTCCTCTGGATGATTGTATTTGCTATCTCTGCTCTAGTGAGAGCTATTTGCAACTTATTTCAATCTTTTGTGTCTTAGAGATATGTTGTGATATCACTTGTTCAAATGCCGTTGACGTACCATGTGTGTATGTTATGAAGTACGTCAATGGTAGTAGTCGGATTTCTATGGGATGGTTTACGCAGACGATGGATAGTAGAGAATGGTTGTCACACGTTTACGTGTTGGCCTGCTCATATTGAGATGCGGGTGCCGGTATTGCCCCGTAAGCCATTTGTTCTACTATTTAGCGGACTGTGAGTATCCTCTAGAAGTCCGGGTGCGACAAATGGTATTAGAGCCTGTCTGCCTGTAGGATCCCTTTTACTGGTCGCAGTTGAGTCTAGAAACTATTTTGTAGCTATATAGGTGTCGTGGTGGTGTCACGGCAGATGCCATGGGATGGCTAAAGATGTGGGGACGAAGGACGCTGGAGGTGTCCGGGGAGGGATCACGCGACGAGTAGCCGCGTGAGGTAAGAACAACACACTGCAAACAACACGATCTACCCAGGTTCAGGGCCCTCGTGAGGAGGTAAAACCCCTACTCCTGCCTCTCTGTATGTATTATGATGTTTCTCCGAGTAGCCACAGTACAAATGGTATCGCTACCGAGTAGCCACTCCCCTCTCTCCGAGTAGAGCTAGGTCAAGAACTTAAGGTTCTAGGGTTTATGCGTGACCCAGTATGCGATCGATATGAGCATGCCTCGCGCAGGAGGCGGCGGGGCACCTTATATACCTGGTGCCCAGCCGGATACGTCCAAACATGGACAAGTGTCGACATAGTGTGCACACCGTCCTTCTTCCGGGTTCCCGCTGACAGCCTTGGTTCCTAACCTTGGCTTCATCTGGAAAGTCGTTGGGCAAAACTAGGGGACAGACTGGTATCACTGTACCTAGGCACAGAGTAGGCCCCCCTTATCCTGCCACGGCCTGCTTCCATGCTGTCACTGTCAGGCAGGCCGGTCCCAGATGAACAGTAGTTCGAATGTTGCCAAGTACGGACCCAGGATACGCGGGATCCTGTGTCAGAACGGCTCCTTTGACTTTCTGGCCCGAGTAGGTTCCCGCCAGTTGTTCCCGCCAATTGTACTCGGGCCAACTCTTCTACTCGAAAGGATAGAACTTGATTGACATCTCCTTCTGGTCATCTTGAGGTGAGACCGAGTAGCAGTCGACCGGGTAGCGAGTACCAGGTAGTCGGCTACTCGACCAAACCTCTCTTCTGTAAGGCGCCTTTACCCTTTGTCTTTACCCTACTCGGGGGTAACCCCCCGACAGCAGTCCCCGAAGCTGGTTGAGTCTTGCGAACTTGTTCACTAGGCTCTGCCAGCTTAAAACCAATTTTTGCCTCATAGCCCTTGAACCTCAAGATGCCGAGTAAAAGGCCTCCGAGTAGTACTCTGAAAAGTACCTTGAGTCTTGTGTCTTCCGAGTAACACCAGCCTTCTATTCGGCGACCGAGTAAAAGGACTTAGAGAATCTCTCCTTTGGCATCTCTGCAGCGCAGAGCACCATCCAGCCGTCCGTGCCGCAACCGGACGCGTGTCAAGCATCCACGACCCTGTCGTTTCGCTGCCCACGACACATCGTGCCACGCGCCCAGTTTTCACGGGGCGGGCCCACCGGCTCGTTATGTCCCATCAATCGTAATAATAGGCCACGATCTGATCGTGGGATCTACTGTGGCCGTTACGCGCGCGTTCCGCGCTTCCGTGCGTTTCTATTCGGCCACAGGCCCCACCACACAGCAATCATGGCCACGATTGATCCCACTACGCCGACGGTAACGGTAAAATCGCGGAGAGGGTATAAATACCCCCGCCGGTAACTTCCTTTTCCCCTTCCCTTGCACTATTCCTCTTTCGTCCTCTGCTTTCCTCCGCCACCGAGCTCTCCGCCGCCGCGCAAGCTTTCGCGCCGCCGCGGACTCAATTCGCCCAACCACTCCGTCCAATTTCTTCCACTCCTCCTGCTCGCAACAATGGCCAAAGCCGGCTGGGCGGGCTCAATCGTTACCAGTGAGGATTTCGCCTGGCTCGTTAATACCAGGCGAGTTCCTCCCGGCGTGGAGTGCCGGGCGCCTGACGATGAAGTCTTGCAAACTCCAAGGGAGGGTGAGCGCGTCGTCTTCATGTCGCACTTCGAGCGCGGCTTCGGACTGCCGGCCTCCAAGTTCCTCCGTAAGTTTCTCGACCACTTCGGCCTTCAGATGCATCATCTGCCGCCGAACGCCGTCGTCTTCCTCGCCTACCACGCCGTGGTGTGCGAGGCCTTCCTCGGCATCCACCCGACGTCGGTGACCTGGCTGAGGTACTTCCACCTCCGCCAGCAGACTGTCGGGAAGAAGGACAGCGCGGGCGTGGCCGGCCGCGCAACCGACACCGGCTGCGCCATGATGGTGCAGCGGACCGGGACGAACCACCCCCGTATCAAGGGGCTGGACTCCGTTCGACTGTGGCAGAAGACGTTCTTCTATGTCAAGAACATCCCCGCCGCTGAAGGAGCCCAGGTAAACGACAGGATCAACCTTCCCGCCTGGAGCCTCCGTGCTCCCACTCAGAAGAACTGGAAGGAGAAGCCCGCCAACGACGACAACGCCATCGAGATAGAGAACAGGCTCGGCTGGCTGATAAAGCAAGGCCTCAAGAATGATGATCCGGTGGCTTGCTGGATCCAGCGCCGAGTGCTGCCTCTGCAGGAGCGCTGCCATCTCATGTGCTACATGGGAGGCCCCCGCGACTGCACCAGGACGACAACCATCGAGATCGACAACATTGATGTTCCCGGGCACGCAAGGGCCATCTTGATGACGAGCCTCAGCGACCATTGGCAGTACGGGTTCGTCCCGTACAGCCGTACGAAGCCGATTGAGCGGGTACATTCTCCTTACTCTGTTTTTGCATATGCTTTCCGAGTAGATAACTCTTCTTCTTGCCGCGAGTAGCAATTGCCTTCTGCATCGAGTAGGATACTTAGCCGAATCTCCTAGGCTTAATGTGTTTTGTACTTGCACGCCTTGTCGGGTAGCCTACTCGGGAACGATTTTTAGGCTTAGTGTGCTTTTGCGCCTGCATGCCTTTCCGTGTAGGATACTCTACAATCATGCTTAGGCCTCGTATGCTTTGTATTTGCACGCCTATCCGAGTAGAAACAATCAGCGAGCTGCCTAGGCTTAGTGTGCTTTGTGTTTGCACGCCTATCCGAGTAGAATTCCTTCTCGATACTCGGCTAATCTGTGACCCTTCTCTGTCTTTCAGATCCTTACTCGCCAGAAAATTGAAAGCTGCGAGCGCTTCGATGGCAACTTCTCTGCCGATCGCGAGGAGGACGATGTGCCCTCCTTCAATGCCGCGGATCAGATCAATCTCCCACGCTCCCCAACGACGGAGAAACGCGAGGCCGAATCGTCTCTTCGCGATTGGTCTGAAGATGACTTTGAAGGTAACAACGTACTCACTTTGCTTGCTTGCGAGAAGCGTCAATCCCTTGCTTGCTGTTCCTAATTTTCTTCTTTTCTTTTCTCGGACTCGTAGATGAAGCTGCTGACGAGGACGAGGATGAGGACGATGACGAGGACAAGGACGATGCGGTCCTTGTCGTCAAACCTCTGTCCGTCGCAGCCCCCAGCACCCGCAAGCGGACTGGCAGTGACGCCCAAGGGCCTCCAGCCAAGAAGAAGAAGCCAGTCGAGAAGCCGAAACCGACCAAGACAGTCGTGAAGAGATTAAGGCGAAAGCTCCCTTCCACCACTGCGTAAGTTTTCTTCTCGACCGTCTCTCCTCCCGCGCTGTGGTGTTTTCCCCAATCTCCTTCTAATTTCTGATATTTTCTTTCTCGGCAGCCCTGCCATGGACGCGAATGCCGTTCTCGCGCCCGACCAAGCCAACAAAGCACCAGTACCTCTGATCAATCTCGACGATGAGGAGGATGACGCCACCAACATCCAAGGAGCAGAGACAGAACAGCAGAACCGTGCGTCGTCAGCAGCACAGGACACTGCTACTCATCAGGACAGAGCGCCTTCTCCTCCGGCCAGCAATGCCGAGGAGGATCAGGACCAGGAGATGCATGACACCGCCACCCATGAGCAGCCAGACGCAGAGCAGGAGCAGCCCACCACCGGGGCTGCCGCACAAGAGAATCCCGCTGGCGAGCAGCGGGTAGAGGACGCCACCACCACGGATGCCACCATGGCGGACGCCTATCCACTGAGCGACGCGCACACAGGCGCCGCACCGACTAGCGCCCAGCCCGATGCCGCGCAGGGTGATGGTTCCGTGGTGCCTCCAACCGTTCAAGGCACCGCACCGCTAGTTTCCTCCTCGTGCCACAGAACCGGGACCCAGCCAGGCAACAGGCCCTAGATGCCCTGAGGGATGAAGTTGACAGAAGAGCAGCCGAGAAAGAAGCTGCCGAGAAGGCCGAGGCTGAAAAAGAGGCAGCCGAGAAGAAAGCCGCCGAGAAGGCCGAGGCCGAGAAAGAGGCAGCCGAGAAGGAAGCTGCCGAGAAGGCGAAGGCGAGAGCTGAGGGAAAGAAGCTCGAGGATCCCGAGAAGCAGAGAGCCGAAAAAGAGAAGGCGAAGAAACGGGCCAGAGATCAGAATCAAATGCCGCCGCCAGCCTCGGGTGGAGCACTGGTAATTCGAGAGTCCGGCCCGGTTTCCACTGCGACCGCTGCCGCCGCCATCGCCGCTGGCCAACCTTGCTTCCCGGATTACATGGTTAAGGTTAGCCAGCAAAACACAATTGGCTTCTCTCCCCAGGACAAGCAGCTTGCCCTTCTGAGGGGACGAAAGGTCGTAGCCAGGAACTCCCCTCCCCCAGATCCAAACCAGAACCAGTCCGTCACTATTGCTTCTCGGGGAGTCCAAGATCCAACGATAAAATCCCGGAGCCTTGAGCAGGTGCTGGATACCATTGGCTATATCGACGCCAAATGGGACAACAAGGTTCTCGGCACGGACAACTGGCACGGTCTTGGTCTCGGCACAATTGACCACATGCGCGTCGAGTGGAACAAAGTGGATCTGGGATACAAGCCCATGACCGTCTCCACCGAGACTGCCACTCTCGCCGCCAAGATGTTCTTGCACCGCAAGAACGCCGAGGACATCGAGCAAGCTTATGCAGTAAGTTTCACTTGTCCTTCTCTGAGTTGAATTTTTCTTCTCTTCTATTCGCCTTCATTCTTCTTTGCCATCACCCAGTCCCCGAGATTCTGGCCGAGTAGGCGGATACTCTCCGAGTAGCCTCCTACTCGGGTTGAATCTTTTCTGCTCTGTCTAACTTGTTTTCTTCTCGCTTCTCAGGATAGCGTCCTGAAGCGGACCAACTTATACCGCGTGCTTCTCTGGAATCACTTTATCGCTAGGAGGCGAATCGCTGCATTGGAGAAGGAGAAGGCAGCTGCGGAGGCTGCGAGCAAGAATGCCAATGACAGCACTCAGCAGCTGGCTGAAGTGAAAGGTACGCTTTTAGCCATGCGGTTACTGCGTTTCTTGTTTACGCCCGCGTCTGCTTTCTTTTGCGCTAACCTTTCCTACTCTGCAGAGAACCTGAAGAACTTGGCCGAGGAGCACGAGAAGTGTCGTGCGTTTGTGGAGAACGCCGAGGCCACCATCAAGAAGTTAGAAGGTGAGTAGCCGTCTTCTCGGAATCACTCTTGTTTCTGTTTCTTCTCTGCTTCTCTGCTAACCTTGTCTGTCTCTCCGCAGAAGATCATAAGTTGTTTGTTGAAGAAAATCAAGATTGCATCAAACCGGAAGAGGTGCAGAAGCAGCTGTCCGACCAGGCTGTCGAGCTGGTGAAGGACCACACTACGGAGACGGAGCAGCTGCAACTCCAGCTGCAGAAAGCACTCCAGGATGCTGTTACACTTAGTGAAGAGAAGGACAGAGTGATTGCCGAGAAGACCAAAGCGGAGACAACCCTCAAAGCCAAGATCAAGGCCTTAGAGCTGGAGTGCGAAACACTGAAGAAATCCAATGCTGGGTACTTCGCTCAGTTGGATACTCTGCGCCAGATCCAGGATAAGCACATATCCAATGAAGAATCCTGGAAGACCCAGCTGCAGGCGCTGCGCATCGAGCTTAAGAGTAAGCTTTCTTTTCTCTGCATCCTTCTCTTCTCGGTCAAATTTCTTCTCGGTTCTTCCTCTACCCGGTTCTTTTCTCCTCTGATTCTGAATTTCCTACTTGCTTTCCCAGAAATCTTTCCTGCCATTATTTCTTCCTGCGTGCCCGCTCTGGCCAAGGCCCAAGCAGCACGTGCTGCGAATGGCGAGCCAGAGGACACCAGGGCCGAAATTGAAGACAGTATGCTGGTGATGCGAGGCCAGTTCGAACGCCTAGCCGGCGTTGGTAGAGACCTCGTGCGCGTGGGCTTTGAGCTTCACAAGCTCTTCTGGCCTGAGGATCCTGAGCCAACAACCATTCGGGGCCTCGCACTCAAGCTGCAGAATGTGAAGGCCGAGTTGAAGAAGTGGCGTGCCTCGGGAGCTCGGGCTGGCGCGGACATAATGCTCCTCTGCATTGCATCCTGGTATGAAAATCTTGACATGCGACTCATCCGCGGGAAGCGCAACGACTCCAAGTGGGAGACAGACCCCGACTGCGTGGCCGCGCGCAAATTGCTCGCGTATGAAGTGGCGGAGTGCGCTGAGACGGAGATCTACATCGACGGCCCCCCCGAGCCCGACACCGAGGTGGAGGAGGACGAGGAGGAGGAAGATGAGGAGACAGACTCCGATCTGGAGTCGGGTTTCTTCGATTCCCCCAGGAGCAAGGCCGGGAAGGGGAAGGGCACGGCCGTCTCGAGTAGCGATGAGGAGGCCGAGCACATCGACACCGCCCCACTCGATTTCGGTACCTCTTCAGGAGCCGCTCTTGACGACACGATCCGTCCTCCTGGCCAAGCTTCCGGTTCCTCTACAGCTCCAGGGCCCATCTCGGTGGCCACGGCCACTTCTGACCTGGCAGCCACCGAGCAGGACGTCGAGATGAACAAGTCCGCCACCATTCAGTCGGATGCGGATGCCACCCATGCCAGCGCCGGGGAGGATGCGGCAGCCAGGGCCACCACAGAAGATGCAGCAGCCAATGCCAGTACCGACAACACTGCCACCTCCACCTGATTTTATCTGCAAACTTTTTCACTCGAACACTTATCAGATCCCCGGGATGCCGGGAGCAGATGTAATAGACTATCTTTGTTTTGCTTGCTACACAGTTTTTATGCCCACTCTTTTTATTTCGCAATTAATCAATTTGAGCGACACTGGCTCAATGCCGAGTTGCGTTTCCATGCGAGTCCCCGAGTTGCATTTCTTATTCACCCTATCTTTTCATCTCTGCTCTACCCGCAACTTGTTGCTTTTTTGGTATTCGAGTCACAAGAATCAAAGAGTAGAGCTGCAAATACTTAGCCGCTAGAAACAATCATGATAACGCAGCCCACCACTTAGCCGAGAAGACAAGACAGGAAACAAAAGTAACAAAACACTCTACTCGGTTCCTGCACTTTTTCTTCCTTAGCGATTTTCGTGTGCTCATTGACCTTTTGCTTGTTCTCTTGCTTGCCATGAAGCCGGGTTTCGGACAGCAGCAGAGTCGAAGAGTTGGCATATAGGTTTAAACACAGTACTCAATGCGCTTATGAGTTCTGAAGTGGAGCAACCGAATAGACAAAAGGTCAAGCCGAGTAAAAACACTTAGAGCAATTTTGGACGAGGGCAGTCCCCGAGAACGATTTTAGATTGCAGAGTAGAATTTCAACTCGGATAAGAGGGTACATACACATCTTTGCTTACGAATGAAAACGACGAAGTAGAGCTACATTCCAGGGGCGCTTGGTTTCCTCTCCAGCTTTATCTGCCCTGTTCGCCTGCGATGGTCGCACATCTACAAGGTAGTACGCATCATTGTGCAGCGCTTTGCTCACAATGAAAGGCCCTTCCCATGGAGGAGACAATTTGTGCATCCCGGCTGTGCGCTGCACAAGCCTAAGGACCATGTCTCCTTCTCGGAAAACCCTTGGGTTCACCTTTCGGCTATGATAACGCCGCAGGTTTTGCTGGTAGATAGCCGAACGTGACAGAGTCAGCTCTCTTGCTTCTTCAAGCAGGTCAACGTCGTCTTCTCGAGCTTCTCTCGCCTCCACCTCAGTGTAGAGGGCTACTCGGGGGGAGTCATGCTCTAAGTCTATTGGCAACACGGCCTCAGCCCCGTATACCAAGAAGAATGGCGTGTAGCCGGTTGACCGGTTAGGGGTAGTCCTTAGACTCCACAACACCGCTGGCAACTCTTCTAGCCAACACCCAGGTGTTTTCAGCAATGGCTCAATCAGCCTTGGCTTGATGCCCGCCAGTACCATTCCATTTGCTCTCTCAACTTGCCCATTGGAGGCAGGGTGCGCGACTGACGCCACGTCTAGTCGGATATGCTTATCTCTGCAGAATCGCACCATTGCCCCCTCTGCAAAGTTGGTGCCGTTGTCGGTGATGATACTGTGCGGGTAGCCATATCTCATGATCACATCCTTCACGAACTTCACAGCTGTGACCCCATCGCACTTCCGAATAGGCTTCACCTCAATCCACTTGGTGAACTTGTCCACCATGACCAAGATATGTGTCATGTTGCCTTTAGCCGGCTTGAAGGGGCCAACCATATCCAAGCACCAAACAGCAAACGGCCATGTGATAGGAATTGTTTTCAACTCGGAAGCAGGCATGTGAATTTTACTTGCGAACATCTGGCGGCCATTGCATTTCCTCACAATGTCTTCAGCTTGCTGCAGTGCAGTGAGCCAGTAGAAGCCATGCCGAAAAGCTTTCTTGACCAAGGCCCGAGATGAGGCGTGATGCCCACATTCCCCTTGATGTATCTCCACCAGAATTTCTTCTCCCTCTTCCGGGCTCACACAACGTTGCAGCACACCAGTGGCACTTCTCTTGTGCAGCACATCTCGGACTATAGTGTAACCCTTGGACCTTCTCTGAATCTGCCTCGCAGTCACCTCATCTTCAGGTAAAGTACCGTCCCTTAGAAAGGATAATATGGGCATAGCCCAACTCGGTGTCTCCCGTATGGGAAACACTGGTTCGTCCAGTTCCATTGGGACAGGCTCTTGCGGTTGTACAGGAGGAGTAGGAGCGCTTCTTTGCAGCCCAGACCGATTGGCGAGAACTTCTTCAATGAATGCGACAGCCTCTGGGTTGAGGGCGGCAGTCCCCGAGTACGGAGTGGCAGTCCCCGAGTAAGGAGTGGCAGTCCCCGAGTAGGAAGTGGCAGTCCCCGAGTAGAGGACGGCAGTCCCCGGGTTCCCTGCAGCACTCTCCCAGTCAATCTCCATTGGGTCAGATTCTTCACTTGGCAGAGAAGGAACAAAGATGGATTCCGAGTTGGGGGAAGGCTTGATGGATGGCTTCCTCAAATGCTCCAAGGCAATCCCTGCCGGGATGGACTGCCGAGAAGATCCCAACTTGGATAGCTCGTCTGCTGCTTCGTTCTCTGCTCGGTGAATGTGCTGAAACTCACAGCCTTCAAAGAACCCAGTCATTGACTGCACCAGGAAACGATACGATGCCATGTTGGCATCCAAAGCATCCCAGGTCCCTGAGACTTGCTGCACCACCAGATCTGAATCGCCATAGCATATAATGCGCTGCACGCCAACCTCCTTTGCTACTCGCAAACCATGCACCACTGCCTCGTACTCGGCTACATTGTTGGATGCCTTGAAATGAATCTGCAGCACATACTTGAGCTGATCTCGCTTGGGTGACGTGAGCACGACACCAGCACCAAGGCCTTCCTTCACTTTCGAGCCATCGAAATGCATCCTCCAATAGTTGGAAACTGGAGCAGGAGGTTCATACTGCATCTCGGCCCAGTCCACAAGAAACTCCGCCAGGACCTGAGACTTGATTGCTTCTCTTCTAGCATACGCTGGAGCATATGCTGCTAGCTCGATTGCCCACTTGGCTACTCTGCCACTCGCCTCCTTGTTACCCATGATATCCGAGATGGGAGCAGAGCTCACAACAGTGATGGGGTGCTCCTGGAAATAGTGTTTCAGCTTCCTGGCGCCCAGGTACACACCATATGTCATCTTCTGGTAGTGCGGATAGTTTTGCTTGGAACTGGATAGCACTTCACTGAGATAATAGACTGGGCGCTGCACACTCTTGCCTTCTTCTTCTCGCTCCACCATAATCACCACGCTGACTACTCGGTTAGTCGCAGCAATGTATAGCAGCATAGGCTCCTTGGGTAGCGGGCTAGCCAAGACGGGAGCGCTAGCCAGCATTGCTTTCAGCTCATTGAATGCCACATCCGCTTGCGGAGTCCAGACGAACTTGTCACTTTTCTTCATCAGCTGATACAGAGGCAAGGCCTTCTCGCCCATTCGGCCCAGAAAACGGCTTAGAGATGCCAAACAACCCGTGAATTTCTGCACATCTTTCAGTGATCTCGGTAAAGACATGCTCTCAATAGCTTTTATCTTAGAAGGATTGGCTTCAATGCCCCGACTAGAAACCAGAAAACCGAGTAGCTTTCCAGCCGGTACACCAAAGGTGCACTTACTCGGATTCAGTTTCATTTTGTACTTGCGTAGGTTAGCAAAGGTTTCCTCCAGGTCGGCAAGCAGAGTATGTGTTTTATTCGTTTTGATGACAATGTCATCTACGTACACCTGCACATTCTTGCCGAGCTGATCGTGCAAGCATTTCTGCATGCATCTCTGATAGGTTGCACCCGCATTCCTCAAGCCAAAACACATGACACGATAGCAATAAGCCCCGTACGGGGTAATGAAAGCAGTCTTTATTTGATCAGCAGGGTTGAGTGCAATCTGGTGGAAACCAGAGTAGGCGTCTATGAAAGACAATAGTTCACATCCAGCAGTGGAATCGATCACCTGATCGATGCGAGGTAGCGGGAAAGGATCCTTGGGGCATGCCTTGTTCAAGTCGGTGTAGTCGACGCACATTCGCCATGCGGTAGCAGCCTTGGGATCCTCCTTTTTCTTCTCGACCATGACCGGGTTGGCTAACCAATCCGGATGCAGCACTTCCATGATGAAGTTACTTATCAGCAGCTTGGTGATCTGGTCGCCAATGGCCTTCCTTCTCTCATCTCCGAAACGGCGCATGGCCTGCTTCACTGGCTTGGCATCAGGACGCACATGCAAAGAGTGCTCAACCAACTCCCTCGGGACCCCTGGTAGATCTTCATTAGTCCAGGAGAATACATCCCGATTCTCACGGAGGAAGTGGATGAGCTCGCTTTCCTATTTCTCCGCCAACCCGGAACCAATGATGGCCACGCGGTCTGGGAACTCGGGGTCAACTTGGACCGTCTTGGTCTCCTTGGCAGCTTGGAAAGCAGTATCATGCTGAGTACTCGGCACACCTTGTGCGCCAGCTTGTGCGGACTGAGCCATGGCCACCACCTCGTACATCTTCTTCTTCTCGGCCTCGATCACCATCGACTCTGCCAGCTTGGAGCTAGCTGAGGCACACTCCATGGACTTCTTGTAGTCGCCAGCGATGGTGATGATGCCATTGGGACCAGGGATCTTCATCTTCAGATAAGCCACATGAGTAGAGGCCATGAACTTGCTCAGAGCAGGCCTGCCGAGTAGAGCATGATAGGGGCTCTGATGATCCACCACTTCGAACTGCAGACGCTCTGTGCGGCAGTTCTCCCGGGTACCGAATAGCACATCAATCCACACTCGGCCAATCGGGTTGCATGAGATCCCGGGCACGATGCCATGGAAGGTGGTCTTGCTAGGCAGCATCATGTTCTCGGCCAGGCCAAGTTTCTCGAGTGTGTCCTTGTACACAATGTTGATGCTGCTGCCGTTGTCGATTAGCACCTTGCTGAACCTCACATTCTTCTCGGGACCCAGGAAAGTAGGATCCAGCACCAAGGCATAGGTACCCGGGTTGGGCATCACCTTGGGATGATCTGCTCGGGTCCACCTGATCTCTTGGTCACACCAATACATGTAGTGAGGAACAGCAGGAATCACTGCATTGACCTCCATGGCCCTCCTATGCTGTGATTGCTTGTCGACTGCCTCGGACGTGAAGATCATATAGCTCTCATGGTGCTCTTGGTACTGGTTGGAGCCATTGCCCCCATTGTTGCCATTGTTGTTGTTGCCCTGATAGTTGTTGTTGTTGCCTCTGTTGTTGTTGTTGCAGTTGAAGTTGTTGTTGTTGTTGCGGTATCTCTCGTTGTTGAAGTTCTGGTTGGCTCCTAAAGCCACTTGGTTCACATTCTCCCTTCTCGGGTACACTGGCGGCCGAGTCGCGGGTGCGCGAGTAGGCTGAATAGTAGCATTGGCGGCTGGCAGAGGAGGAGGAGGAGGCAAGCCATCACTCTTGATCACATCCCACCATTCGCATTGCCGAGTAGTGTGGTTAGCAGGCCTCGAGGGATGGTGAGTGTGAAAGCTGCATGGGCCATCCTTCATGTCATCGAAGACAAACTTCTTCGGCTGCTCGGAGTTCCCGCTACCCGACTGAGAGGCGCGAAATGGCTTCTTGTTGCCTTGGCCCTGGTTCTGGTTCTGCCCGTAGGCTCCAGCAGGTTTCTGCCTTTGGCCACCACCGCCTCCGACATTCACTGCATTCACCTCTTCAGGATCATACCGAGTATCTACTCGGCGCTTGTTGCGGAACTCGTTGCGCTTGCTGCTGTTGAAGTTTCTCCTCGGCTCAGAGGAGTCCATCAGTGGCTGAGTAGGATCTCCGAGTGCGTACTGATCCACAATCTTGATGGTCTCCGCCAGAGTGTTCGGCATCTCCCTCTGCAATCTCTGCCAAAGCATGCTGCCATGTCGGCAACCCTGCGCAAACCAGGTAATGGCCTGTGCTTCATTCACACCCTCACAGGTGTTCCTCAAAGTGCTCCACCGAGTAAGGTACTCGCGGTCCGTCTCGTCTTCTCGCTGCCTGCAAGCTGACAGCTGCTGTGGCCTATTCGGCCTCTTGTATGTACTCGTGAAGTTGCTGATGAAGGCATCCGAGAAGTCCAGCCAGCAGTTAATGCTGTTCTTGGGCAAGTTGTTGAGCCAAGTGCGAGCTGGACCCTCTAGCATCTGCGGCACATAGCGCACCGCCCATCTCCTGTTGCCATTCGCGATATGGACCGCGGTGACGTAGTCATTGAGCCAATCTTCCGGCTTGGTGCTGCCGTTGTAGCTCTTGGTGCCTCTTGCAAGCTGGAAGCCCTTCACGGAAGGCTCGTTCATGATGCGTGGCCCAAAGCACTCGGGGCCAGGGGGACCCGTGCTCTCTAGCCACGCCGACAAGCTGATACGGTCCAGCTGGTGCCTTGCATCTCCAGGCGCCAACACGCGCTCACCAACACGGTCATGAATATCATAACCAGCCATCTCCATAGCCGAGTAGCCATCATCATACCTATCCACCTGCATAGCTGCGGGCTGCTCCACCGGGTTGGCGACTGGTGCCGCTGGGCGTGGCTGCTGCCTCTGCCGAGTAGGCTGAGCTGCGGGTTGCCGAGAAGAACCTGGACGCGCGGCATCTCGGGCACGGCTTTGAGCTTGATGTGCTTGAGAGCCTGCTCTTGCAGCGTTGTGTTCCCGCCCGGGCTGCTGCGGCACAGCAACCTGTTTCGCGGCAGCAGCCGGGTCATACACCTGCATTTGCCTGTCTCTACCCGAGCGCCCGCTGCGGCTCTTCTCGCGGCTAGGATGCGGAGATGAGGCCTGATCGTTAGATCTAGCCGCGTGCGAGTGAACCACCTGCGAATCTCCAGCACCCGGGTTGGCCTTCCGGAACTCCTCGTTCTGCCTAGCGGCCTCCAACACCAACTCGTTGAGCCTCTCCTGCTGCCTGAGACGCGCCTCTCCATCCAGGCGCGGCAACTCGGCAGCCACGACCTCTGCAGCTCTGAGCGTCTTGGCGGGTGTGCTATACCTTGGCCTTGTGAAGGTGTTCGCGGTGGCGGACTGCGCGGGCACCTCCGCAACTGTCGCCATCTCGACACCCAAGTTACGCCGCGTAGCGCCTACTCTGCTAGGCCTCCTGGCGACTGGCGTGAAGCCGTGAGCCTTGTTGTACTCGAGCTGGTCTAGACTCAGCTCAAGCCTGATCTTCTCCAACTCCGCCTGCTCGGCAAGCAGCTCCTGGCGTTGCCGCTCGAGCTGCTCCCTAGCGGCTAGGAGCTCGATGTCGGTGGGAGTGGGCATACCGGCTCGCGTAGCAGACGCGGGGATGACCGTAGAAGTGGAAGGCGGCAAGTTGTTCTCCCTCTCGTAGGGCCGGTGAGTCCTGCCACCAGCAGGCGGTTCGTCAACCTCCTCGACGACGGCCGCAGCGCCAGTAGCAGCTGCGCCAGTGTTTGCCGCCAAACCCGTCACCATCACCTCAGCGCAGCTCGCAGAGCTGCATGCGGGCCTTCCGCGAGCAGCAATCACCGCGGGAGGATCTTCCGCGTCATGCACCAGCTCGGGGTACGCGGTGTTGGCGACGGTGGCGACGTAGACGAGGTGAGAGCCGAAGGAGATCACCGAGCCGCCCTCAGGCATGGCCATGCCGCCGAAACAGCCGGCGTTGTCGGTGACGAAGTCGAAGGAGCCGAATCTATGGACAAGGCCACAGACCACGCGCTCCGCGGAAGAAGATCCCGTCCGAACAGAAACTCCAGCCAGCGCCGCTGGTTGCCCCACGGTGGGCGCCAACTGTCGTGGTGGTGTCACGGCAGATGCCATGGGATGGCTAAAGATGTGGGGACGAAGGACGCTGGAGGCGTCCGGGGAGGGATCACGCGACGAGTAGCCGCGTGAGGTAAGAACAACACACTGCAAACAACACGATCTACCCAGGTTCAGGGCCCTCGTGAGGAGGTAAAACCCCTACTCCTGCCTCTCTGTATGTATTATGATGTTTCTCCGAGTAGCCACAGTACAAATGGTATCGCTACCGAGTAGCCACTCCCCTCTCTCCGAGTAGAGCTAGGTCAAGAACTTAAGGTTCTAGGGTTTATGCGTGACCCAGTATGCGATCGATATGAGCATGCCTCGCGCAGGAGGCGGCGGGGCACCTTATATACCTGGTGCCCAGCCGGATACGTCCAAACATGGACAAGTGTCGACATAGTGTGCACACCGTCCTTCTTCTGGGTTCCCGCTGACAGCCTTGGTTCCTAACCTTGGCTTCATCTGGAAAGTCGTTGGGCAAAACTAGGGGACAGACTGGTATCACTGTACCTAGGCACAGAGTAGGCCCCCCTTATCCTGCCACGGCCTGCTTCCATGCTGTCACTGTCAGGCAGGCCGGTCCCAGATGAACAGTAGTTCGAATGCTGCCAAGTACGGACCCAGGATACGCGGGATCCTGTGTCAGAACGGCTCCTTTGACTTTCTGGCCCGAGTAGGTTCCCGCCAGTTGTTCCCGCCAATTGTACTCGGGCCAACTCTTCTACTCGAAAGGATGGAACTTGATTGACATCTCCTTCTGGTCATCTTGAGGTGAGACCGAGTAGCAGTCGACCGGGTAGCGAGTACCAGGTAGTCGGCTACTCGACCAAACCTCTCTTCTGTAAGGCGCCTTTACCCTTTGTCTTTACCCTACTCGGGGGTAACCCCCCGACAATAGGAAAAATGAAACGTGAGAGTAGGAATTCTGTTCTTTTATTTCTTTCCCCACCCACCCTCCCTTTTCTGGTGAGGAAGTGCAACGTTGTTTTCTCTTCTCGTCTAAACTTTCAAGTTAGGATTTCACGTATCCTGGTTTCTCTAGGATAGTTATATCTACTAGACCATAGGAATGGAGGTGGTTGTGACATGATTTATCATGTTGCCTACTCATGATTGAGAATGGAGGTGTGTAAGCCCCGGAAGCAGATCCTCTATTCCTTAAGCGGTAGATATTTATCCTTTAGAAGCCCGGATGGGTTTTTCGTAGTACCTCAGGAGTGTTTGGTCTCGTGTTTCCCCAATGTTGCTTCGATATCCTGTTCTTCTCAACATCCTTTTCGTCCGTTGAAACCTTGTTGTTGCTTGCCACTTCAGTTCTTCTACCGGCGTCTAATCAAAACTTCCCCGATCATCTGCAGATGGATCTCAGGTTCTACCCGCAGGTGGTTCGTATGACTCGTTGCGAGAGCACTGCCGGTTATCCGGAGATGCTGAGGGACATGGTCACTTTTCTGGGGTTCCGTTGGGCACGAGAGTACCAGGTCTACGAGCAGCAGCGAGAGTTTGACCAGACCTACTACCAGGCTATCGTCTACATTCTGTCAGATGATGGCATGAGCGTAGTCCACCGCTACGAGGCAGTAGGTTCCACAGTGGATATGGCTGTGCAGCAGGCAGCTTATGTGAGTCTCACCGTCCTTCGTGCTGACTACTGGGGATTTGACGATTCTATCTATCGCCACATCCCCCGTGGTTACATCACTTCGGAGGGAGCTCACTTCACTCTCTACGACAACTTGGATGTCTACGAGCATGATAACTCCAGGCTGCACACCACCGCTCAGTTTGTGAGGCACAGTGACGCAGTTGCCAGCACACTATCTCAGGAGTTAGCTTCAGTCAGAGAGCAGCTTTACCTTGCTTTGACTCGTCTGGCGACGTACACCACAGACTTTGTTGGAGACGAGCGCTTTGCACGTTTCGATCAGCCAGTTGGACGTCGTCTGCCAGATGCTGGAGGTTACGAGCCGATCAGAGGTCCACTACTTAACCTCAGTGCTGGTTACACTGGGATTCCACGCTTTGGAGCACAGGGAGTCGACGCTATGTACTTCACCACTCCTAGAGTCGCTCTCAGACCACGTTAGATCTACGTGGATCGTCGTTCTACCTACTTTCGTGGGCGTGCTCCTCACCGTACCTCTCGCCGTACTCCTAGCCGCTGTCCTGCGTGATGAGCATGGGAGTACCGATGTATCCATTCTTAGCTATGTTTAGTTATCTTTGGCATTTGAACCATTTATGGTGTGCTGGATATTCTGATGTATTTGAACATGTGATGATGTACCTGTTGGTTATCTATTCATGCGTCGGAATAATCTCTCTTTCGGTTTCCATGTCTATCCTTTTCTATTGTTGTGCTAAAATGCATTTCCATTCAGGATGCCGCCAACAAGGAACAACCCGCCTGAGCCACCGCCAATCACGGAGCTGTTGACTCAGATGACTCAAGTCATGGCGCAGATGGCCCAGTTTCAGACTAATCAGCACAACAACCAGACGGCTCCACAAGTCAGCATCAATGAGTTCCTCAGTATGGGTCCGAGAGCTTTCGTGGCCACACGCGAGCCTCTGGACGCTGATGACTGGATCCGTGAGATAGCTAAGGCTCTGGAGATTGCTCATGTAGCTGAAGAAGACAAGGTCAAGTATGCCTCCTATCTGCTGAAGGGCCAGGCAGCTACTTGGTGGGAAAACTATCAGGCCATGAGAGCTGGCATGCCAATCACCTGGGGTTGTTTCAAGGAAGCCTTCCTGAAGCACCACATTCCAGATGGTCTCATGGAAAGGATGCGTGAAGAGTTTTGCTCACTCAAGCAGGGCAAGTTGGACGTCATCGGCTATCAGAGTGACTTCAATCGCCTCTGGTGATGAGGTGTCCACTGAAGCTAAGAAGATGGCAAGGTTCCGCAGAGGTTTTAACCCGGAGCTCAAGTATGCCCTCACCAATATCAAGGCCAACAGCTTCGAGGATCTCGTTAACACCGCGCTCAATGAGGAAAATGGGCGCAAGGCGTTCGAGGAGTCTCGCAAGCACTCGCGTGAGGGTGGTTCCTCCTCCAACATGACCACCCCTCCGCAGAAGCGCCGCATCTGGGTGCCAAATGGTGCTGTCACTCGGGCTCCATACGCCCAAACTTCTCCAGGCTTCGCTCCCCGCCCACCCAACCCTGCTCAGATGCATGATCAGAGGGCTTCGATGGGGCAGCCAAGGCCAGGGCCTCCTCGTGTCGTCACTTGCTACAAGTGCAAGCAGACGAGGCACTACGCCGACAAGTGCACGCAGAGGCAGCTACCTCCACCACCACCTCGCCCTAACACAAACCAGGCAATGGTGCGCGCTCCCCCGCCTAAGGCCTTCAACTCCAACAACAGGCCTGTCGGGAGGACCGCAAGGGTGAATCATGTCAAGATCGACAAAGCTGAGGAAGCTCCTGACGTCGTTCTCGGTATATTACCCGTAAACTCTTTTCCAGCTAAAGTTTTATTTGATACCGGAGCATCGCATTCTTTTGTGTCAATTTTTTTTGCCACAACAAACAACCTAATGGTGGTTCCACTAAGCAATCAAATCACTGTTCACTCACCGGGATCTCAAATGTTGACTTCCAAGATAAGTAAGGACAATCAAATCCTAATTGGAGGCCACATATTCCTTGCTTCTCTCATGTTGCTGGGAAGTTCTGACATTGATGTCATTCTTGGTATGGATTGGCTGAAAGCTAATAAAGCAAGGATTGACTGTGCTCAAAAGTCAATAACTCCATCCCACCCTTCTGGCTAGATAGTCTATTCTCCACATGAATCAAGTTCCATTCAGCTGTGCAACCACGATGCAAAACCTCTACCTTCACTTGAAAATGTTCCGGTGGTTTGCGAGTTCCCTGACGTCTTTCCAGAAGAGTTGCCAGGGATGCCTCCGGACAGAGCTGTTGAGTTCGTGATCGAACTTGAGCCAGGTACTGCTCCAATGTCTAAGCATCCCTAGAAGATAGGAACTCCCGAGATGAAGTTGTTAAAGGAACAAATTGATATGTACATGGAAAAAGGTTACATTCAACCTAGTTCCTCGGCTTGGGGTTGCCCAACTCTGTTCGTTGCGAAGAAGGATAACACAAAGAGACTCGTTGTTGACTATCGTCCTCTTAACGAGAAAACCATCAAAAACAAGTATCCAATTCCTCGTATCGATGATCTTTTTGATCAACTTGCTGGAGCCTCAATATTCTCCAAGTTGGACTTGAGAATGGGTTACCATCAAATAAAGATCAGAAAAGAGGATATTCCAAAGACAACCTTCACCACTCGCTACGGTCTATATGAATTCACCGTCATGTCCTTTGGTCTCACCAATGCACCGGCGACATTCTCTCGACTCATGAATTCTGTCTTCCATGAATACCTCGACAAGTTCGTTGTGGTATATCTTGATGACATTCTTGTCTACTCAAAATCCGAGGAAGAGCATGAAGAACACCTTCGTCTCACTCTCATGAAACTTCACGAGCATCGTCTTTATGCCAAGTTCTCCAAATGTGAGTTCTGGATTTCAGAAGTTGCTTACCTTGGTCATGTCATCTCAGCCAAGGGCATAGCCATTGATCCAGAAAAGGTTAAAGCAATTGTTGATTGGAAACCTCCAAAGACGGTGAAGCAAGTAAGAAGTTTTCTTGGCTTGGCTAGCTATTGCCGTCGTTTCGTCCAAAACTTCTCCAAGATTGCCAAACCTCTCACTGACCTCACAAAGAAGGACAAGAAGTTCGTTTGGTCTCCACAATATGCTGAAAGTTTCAATCTCCTGAAGACTAAACTCACTACTACACCAGTTCTGGTAGGCCCAGATCCTACCAAACCTTTCCAGATATTCTGTGATGCTTCTCTCCAAGGTCTAGGTGCAGTTCTTATGCAAGAACGTCAAGTTGTGGCTTATGCTTCACGTCAGTTGAACGCACATGAGCTTAATTATCCCACTCATGACCTTGAACTTGCAGCAGTTGTGTTTGCCCTCAAGAAATGGAGACAATACTTGTTGGGTAATCGCACTGAAATCTTTTCCGATCATAAGAGTCTGAAGTATATCTTCACTCAACCATATCTAAACCTCAGGCAAAGGAGATGGATTGAAAAGATTAAGGACTTTGATCTTACCATTTCTTACACTCCAGGCAAGGCTAATGTTATGGCCGATGCTCTCAGTCGCAAGTCGTATTGCAATAATCTCATGATCATGGAAAGCCAACCTCCTCTTCATGAAGAATTCCAGAAGCTGAACCTTGGTCTTGTTCCTCAAGGCTATCTTGCAAACTTGAAAGCCAGTCCAACTCTCGAGGACAAGATTCGTTCTGAACAACTTCGTGATGCTGAAATCAAGAAGATGGTAGAACACATCAAAGAAGGCAAAGAGAAATTTAAGTCCTTCTCAATTGATGACAAGGGAACTGTGTTCTTCGAAGGACGCATTGCAGTTCCTCAAGTTCAAAGTCTCAAAGATGTCATTCTCAAGGAGGCTCATGAAACTCCTCTCTCCATACACCCTGGTGAAAGTGCATGGTGCCCCATATGTGGTTTTGGTAATTACTGACAATCCCTATGGACTAATGTTTGCATTGAGTTATCCTTGTAGTTCTTGTTCATAGGAAATAATGGAGTTCATGTGTTGAACTCTATTAGCTTCCTTGATGGCCATTGTTATATTCAAGGATTTATATGAAGAATGGTCATGGTTTGAGTTGAGGTTATTGCTAGTGTGTCTTGAAGAAAAGTATTATGTTATCCTTCATGGTTATCTTCAAGACATCATCATTTGAAGTGAGAAGAAAAGATACAAGGTTGATCAAGCTAGTGATCAACACACAAAGCTACACGATGTACCAAGTGGGATTGTGTATCTCATGGTATGGTAAGAAATTGTCAATATAGCTTTGTGATCTAACCCATATATGTGTGTGGGGCATCTCTATGTGTGTTTAGGTATCTTTCCATGGGCATGAACAAAAAGGTAGATTTCATATAGCCCATGGTCTATGTCATCGTCGAGCGATGTTCGTCACCTAGCTTGACGTGGAAGCTCAAGTGAAGCATCTAGAAGAAATCCTATGCTTGAATCTTTCCACCCATATGGAGATTATGGTCAAGTGAAGATGTTCATGTGATAAGCTCTCTCATATTAGCTTATGGGGGAGCAATTCACAATCCTCACGAAGCGAAGCGCAATCAAGAAAGGTGGTCCAACTTGAGGTGATTAAGATCGCCATCATCTAACTCAATTGGATTGCGCAAGGCAAATGTATGACTTATATAGGGTTTCTATTTTACCGGTCTCATTATGCTAGTTGGGAGACCGGATTATAGGATAGATAACCGTACTATCAAGAGGGGCTCTTGAATGCATATCTTGATCGTATCTATCGTAGAGAGCTCAAACCTTTGCATACTTGGCATCATCCTTCTTGGTTCTTATTTGGGTTTTCTCCATGTAAGGTTTTAGATCTTGTCATGTTCTTCATGTCAAGCTCAAGTTCATCAAAAATGGATTTCGTTTGAAAAACTTATCGCATTTTTGTTGTTGGAGGTTTCTACCGGTTGTCCTTCATTGACAGGCCAAACCTTTCATCATTTGGTTTTATATTCCCATTTGGAATATGATGTTTCTCTGCATATTCTTGTAGTACTCGTCGTTGCGATTTCAACGAGCCCAAGAACATCGAAAACGGAGTCCGGATGCAAAAGTTACGACCGTTTTCGTATAGGGTGTTCTGCAGTTTTTTCCACCAGCGGAGGCTCCGGTGGTAGCTCCGCCGGAAACCCCTTCGAGTTGATGTTGGCGGAACCTCCGGTGAAACCACCGGAGGCTCCGGTGGTTGGGGCATTTTTTCAGCCATTTTGATGTCCTAACTCATCCGGGGGGCGGAGGTTCCGGTGGTTTCACCGGAGGTTCCGCCCCTGCGCGAATTTTCCTCCAACGGTTGGATATTTGGGTGACCTATTTAAGGGACCTTCTTCCCCAATGGTTCCCCAACTTTTTGGGCAAGTTTGACCTCCATTGTTGACCTCCAAAAGCTTGCTCTCTCTCAATCCCTCCAATGATTCTTGCTTCCACTTGAGGGAAAAGAGAGAGGAGATCTAGATCTACCACTTCACCAATCAATCCCTCCTCTTTGTGAGGGGAATCTATTGGATCTAGATCTAGGGATTCATTTGTTGTTTTCCTTGTTCTTCCTCCTTCCTCCCTCCATAGCATTAGTTTCTTTGGTGGGATTTGGGAGAGAAGTTCTTGACCACTTTGTGTGTTCTTGCCATTGCATTAGGTGCATCGGTTTGAGTTCCCCACGAGATTCGTGAAAGAGAAGTTCGTGAGCTTGTTACTCTTGGGTGCTTGGTCACCGGAGAGATTGTTCCTCTTGGGTGTATTGAGCACCCTAGACGGTTAGTGCTTGGGGCTTCCACCTTGTTGCAAGAAGCTTCGTTGAGAGCCTCCAATTGAGTTGTGGAGATAGCCTCAACCTCGTGTAAGGTTTGGTCAACGCCTTCAAGTCGACCTCATAGTGGAAACGAGCATCTCCCTCACCGGAGAAGCTCAAGGAGAATAAGGTGTGCACATCCGTGCTATTGAGGAGCGCCTAGGTGGCTCCCCACCTCTCCAACGAAGACGTACTTCCCTTGGGAAGGAACTTCGGTAATCACACCGGTGTCTCCTTGTGCTTCGGTTATCTCTATACTCTAGCTCGTTACTTATGCATTTACCTTTGTGATAGCCATCGTACTTGAAGTCATCTATCTTGCTATCTCATAGTTGTATATCATGCCTAGCATAAGTTGTTGGTGCACATAGGTAAACCTAGCTTGCATAGGTTTTGTGCTTGATAAATTAAACGCTAGTTTTATTCCGCATTTACTCAAGCCTAAACCGTAATTATTTTAAAGCGCCTATTCACCCCCCTCTAGGCGGCATCCTTCTACTTTCAATTGGTATCAGAGCCAGGGCTCTCATTGTTAGGCTTCACCGCCTTGAGAGTAATGATGTCGCTTAGTGAATTAGTGCAAGATCTCACATTTCATTTCGATGGCACAAACTATGATCTTTGGAAATTTCGCATGCTCATTTATTTCCGGGTCATGGACCCACACATGGAGCAAATTGTAGAGATGGGTTTTTCTCCTCCAAAGGATCCTCAAAATCCAACTTTAGAGGAAGAGAAAAACTTATCTCTCGATGCTCTTTCTATTAATGCGTTTTTCCTTCTTGTGAGCCTTGTAGTTATTAAGCCACTTTTTCCTATTCGGAATGCTCATGAATTATGGACAAAGCTTCAAGATAAATATGGAGTGTCCAATATTATTGTGGATGATTGCTCTCCCTCCATCTCCGGTCGTGATGAGTTCTCAACTTCTTCTACTTCACCAACATGTGGTAAGCCACAAACTAATGAGATGGTGAGTAGTGATAGGCTTTGCAATAATGATAGTGAGATTATTATTGATGATCCTTCATCTCTATCTTATTGCAATGTCTCATCTTTGGACTTAAACACAACTAGCACAAAAAATGTTTTACATGCTTGTGTTGATAGTCTTTTCATATCATGTCGTCGTTGCTTGACTAAATCTCATGATGATATGCTTGCTTTATCTTGTTCCCATGATAAAAATGATTGTGTTTCCTCTAGTATTTGTATGGCTAACAATTTAAAGGAAACTCAACTCTCTATGGAACAAGATGTGGACTTGAGTGGTGCCTCAAGTAATGATTCATCATTATCTACCACATTTTGCCTTATGGCCAAGGATTCAAAGGTATCTTCCACTTTGAACCCCAATATATATTATGATGATAGTAGTGATGATGATGTTGGTAAGGAAGATGATGATGAGTCTAAGAAATTACGCTTATGGTTCGCAAGCCTTGTTGGTGAGACCAAAGAAAATGTGAATGCTCTCCTATAACAACTTGATGAGGCTAACTCTCTTGTAGATGAAAAGGAGGATATCATCGTGACTTTCGAAAGTCATAGTGGTAGTCATTCTATCAAGGAAAAAGAGCTTGAAAAGGCTTTTGAGAAAGAGCGGTCCCTTAGATCTTCTCTTGAAGATAAACTATATAGTCTAGAAGAAACATATGCTATTAGCGTTTCTAAGCTTAGAAGGGACAATGAGTTATCTCTTTCTCTTGCTAATGAACTCAAAGCTAAAAATGTTGATGCTTGTGCTACTAACTCTATTTCTTGTGAAGCATCCAAATTAAAGGAGAATGTTGAGCTACGGGCTCAACTTGAGTTGCTAACTAGTAATTATGGGAAATTGGAAGAAACTCATGAAAAGCTCTCAAGCTCTCATAAGGATCTTCTAGTCTCCCATGAGAGTCTAAAATTAGCTCATAAGGCTATGTTAACTAAGGTAACATCTTGTGAGCCTCATGTGGACAAAGGCACAATATCTACTCTAAATGCTATATTGCCTTGTGCTAGTCCTAGTAATTCATCCTCTCATAATGTTCCCACATCTTATGATGAATTGCTTTCCTTACCTTGTTGCTCTAATAATGATGCATCTACTTCCTCTAGCTCTTGTGTTGATACTAACCATGTAGAGGAAATCAAAGAGCTCAAGGCCCAAGTCACTTCATTGGAGAAAGACTTGGAGAAGTGTCATAAAGGGAAGTCCACACTTGATAATATGTTGAGTGTCCAAAAATCCCCCAATGACAAGAGAGGACTTGGATTCATTTCCAATCACAAGAACAAGTCCAAGGTCGACAAGAAGAAGGGCCATGAACAAGTCAAGAATTTGGCGAATATTGTTTGCTTCAAGTGCAAGGTTGAAGGGCATCATGTTAGATCATGCCCTATGAAGAAGAAGAAACTTAGCGAGAAGCAACAAGGGAAGCGGCCACAAGTTCAACCTCAATCTCAACTTCAAGTTGAAGAAAGGCCTCTTCCTATGAAGACTCAAGCTAATGCTTCTCAAGTTGAGAAATCAACTAAGAAGAATGGAAGGAGTCGTTGTTGCTACTTATGTCGTGAAAAGGGCCATCTTGCTTCTTCATGCACTAATGGTACATTATTCAACCCTATCATAATTGATGATGTGTATTCCATTCGGAAGGATGATGTGGGCAATGTGTTTGCCAAATATGTTGGTACTCAAAGTGGTGTAAAGAAAAGAACCATTTGGTTTGCCAAGCCTATTGTGACTAACCTCTTAGGACCCAACTTGGTTGGGGACCAACAAGCTCAAACTTGATCAATAGGTGTTATCGGAGGGCATTGGAGACTTGGCTATATCATGAATAATTAAGGGATCTTCATCACGTATATTTTCCTTAAGCCAAGTCATTTGGATTATCACGTCTCTATCTCATATTCCATGCTCCTTATTGCGGTAACTTGTATTTATTACATTATATATATATACATTGAAAGTTGCTTGCCCCTTTGCATATATTGGTTTTGTACCTTGCTTGTATTTTGTATATTTTGTGCTTACTACTTACTTATCCTTGAGTAATCTAGTATGTGTTTGTCGGTTCGCACAGAATGTATGTATGAGTTTGCTTTGAGCCTAATTGCATCTTGTGTGTATCTTATTTGGCTCTTTTGAGTGATTAATGGACTATCCCATTTTGGGAGAGTAATATGCCTTTGGCACTTCACAATCCCAAAATGTGTGTACATGAGGAATACCACATAGTGTTGATATTTCAATATTATCTAGTCTCTATGTGGTATCTCATACTCATGAGAAATTCAAATTCTAATGTCTATTAATTATCTCAAGTTTGTCTTTGTTTGCCTCTTGCTAAGAAGATACGGATTATCACATTATGGGGGAGTAATATGTTTGTGCATATTACAAGCCTAAAGAATGTGAACATTTAAGGTTTTTCCACATAGAATTGATATTGTTAATTATCTTATTCCTATGTGGCATGTGTGCTCAAACAAGTTCCAATTTTATTAAATGATTTTATTTGCTCATCTTTTGGTATCTTATTTGTGAGAGAGTTTCTTGGTGCGGTTTTCCACAAATTAGCAGTAGAATTTACCTTCTCGGGAACCGGTTGCTTCTTGATATATTAATCATTTCTTTGCATGATCATTCTACTATTGAAGCCACCAAGAATCTCTATTTAAGTATGGTGTTTTCATTCCTATCTTTTACCACATACTTATGTTTTGTGAATATTATTGTGAACAAATATACCACCGAGAAATATCTCCATACATCTCTTGTTTTTGACAAGTTATAATAATTTGTGGTAAGTTTATTGATCATATTTACTTTGTCCATTGCTCTAAAATTGCCTTGTTTCTTGCCAAGGATTTGTTTGGTTCAAACTCCTTTGTGTCTTCCTTACTCTACTCAAAATTTGTTTTATGCTTTATTGAGTTAGGAAAAGCAATGATCCCATTCGTGTGCACTCTTATTCAAAGTCATACTTCTTTGTGTTACATTTCTTGGGGAAGCTATCCTACATTGAGTAGAACACAATTCTTTAATTGGTATTGCATCTTATTGCTTTTCTTGAGCTTGACTAGTGTTTGAACAATATATATGGAGAGTAATGATTCCATTGTGTGAATCTTGTATTCAAATGCAATATCATAATTAATGCACTATTATTGGAAGAACTATCCTATATGTGTTTGAACACTTGTTGTCTTGAAATTGGTATTTTATCCCAATGACTTGTCTCTTTGGAAGACGAACATTTTTCGTCTTGGTACTTGTGTGCCATCATGAAAAGTGTAGAGGGTTTGTTTATCCGTTGATGCTGTTTTTGTTATCTTCTCTATTTGATTTCCTAAATCATGTGTTGATTTGGGGTTTTGATATAACTTGGACACTTTGTTTGATTTTATCTCTTGTGAGTGCCTTCTTTGTTTTAATTGGTATTTTGTCCAATTTGTATCTTGTTTGGTTCTTGAAAGTTTTGTGCATGTATATTTACTATGTATATTCTTTGACATGCTTACTATCGTTGATCCAATATATAGGATAAACTCCATCAAATCCTAAATGGCTAAGATGCGCATAAAATTCAAATTCATATTAATATGCATATATTTATGTGGAGTTTGTCTTATGTATTGTAGTTGTTCTAACTACGTTGGACCCAATAAGTTTGGGAACCATTTTGTACTTGATTTTTGTTTTTAGGTACAATGGAGATACATTGGTTGCTTGCTCCATTCATAAGGAAGGTGTTCTCACCATCATATCATAGGAGTCAAGCTACGATGATTATCAAACTCGCATCCTCTTCATCACCAATGCTGTCTCGGTAACAAGTATCTATTCCATGCATACATTTTTAGCTTTCAATCTTGTGTAGTTTGCATCTTGACATGAATTCCATTTGTTGCATTTCATTTGGCTCTTGCAAATGTCTTATCAAAAACATATTTATTGCAACTATGAGTAAGCCGGGATGATTACATACTAAGGGGATATTTATAATCAATTTCATGATTCACCAATCCCAAGTATATTAATCTAGTAACTTCTACTTTAAGTCTCTCATATGCAATATTTATGAATTCTCAAAAACCATTTGAATCTTTTGTGATATGCGTTACCTTTCTCGAAGCATTCCAACTATCACTTTTTCCTTGTGATATTTGTGATGCTTTGATGAGTTTATTGTTTGTCCATCTATATCCCCTTAAGATTAAACTAATCCTAGTGCTTTGCTTTCAAACAAAAATCTTATTGGTATATTTATGAACCTATCTTGGATATCATGTTCTTTACCCTTGTACCTATTTTTGTGTGTGCATATTTCTTTGTGGATATATATCTTTGTGATTGGTGTCCACTTAGAAACTTATACACACGAGAATAGTTACATATTTAATTGATACTCTATTTCTTTAGTGACCATGTTTTATTGCTTTATATTACTTGATGGTTCCTAAAAGGCACAAGCTTTTCTTTTTCTTTTGGTATTCCTTTGGAATCTTATAAAGCTTGTGGACATATGTGTTTTATCATTTGTTGGTTTGTGTGTATGGTAAAGACATTATATGCACTATGTGACTCATATATTTAAAGACTATGATGAAGCATTGCTCATCCTATTAGTCTCCTACAAATGTCCTTCCTTGTCACACTCATCTCTTTCGGTTGAGTAAATCTTCACTTGTCGCTTCTTGATCTTAATTGCTCAACTCTTGTTTGTTTGCAAGTTGGTTTGCTACATTTCCTATCTATTCTCTTTCTCTTGTTTGTGTTCAAAATTATCTAGAAGGGAGTGATGATTCCATGTTGTGCACATTATATAGTAATTCAAATCTAACATTGTGCATGTACCTTGGGGAGTTCCCTCTTGATCTTCTAGAACACTTGGTTGATCTTATCATAATATTGATTTTGGTCAATCGTTTTTTCGGATCCTTTGGTTGGTTGCTTCTTTATGAAAGTATCCTTCAATTTGACTTTGCTTGTAAATCTTTGGATCCTCAATATAGTTTGATCTCCCTCCATCTATTCCTAGTTGGATACATGCTCTTGATTTCACTCATATCATGAGGAATGCATACCCTATGGGGGAGCTCTTATTATATTTGCCTTCTAATCTTTTTTCCCATCTTGGCAATGGATGCCAATGGGGGAGAAGTTTAGAGGGTTTAAGGGAATTTGGTTCTATGCTTTAGTTTCGTTCTTAAGCATTTGCCTTCCATGCTATTGCATCCTTGCTCTTTGTTTTGCATGGTTGCTTAATTCATCATATAAACCCTCGTAAAAAGGGATTGTCATCAATTACCAAAATGGGGGAGATTGAAAGTAAATGGTGCCCCATATGTGGTTTTGGTAATTACTGACAATCCCTATGGACTAATGTTTGCATTGAGTTATCCTTGTAGTTCTTGTTCATAGGAAATAATGGAGTTCATGTGTTGAACTCTATTAGCTTCCTTGATGGCCATTGTTATATTCAAGGATTTATATGAAGAATGGTCATGGTCTGAGTTGAGGTTATTGCTAGTGTGTCTTGAAGAAAAGTATTATGTTATCCTTCATGGTTATCTTCAAGACATCATCATTTGAAGTGAGAAGAAAAGATACAAGGTTGATCAAGCTAGTGATCAACACACAAAGCTACACGATGTACCAAGTGGGATTGTGTATCTCATGGTATGGTAAGAAATTGTCAATATAGCTTTGTGATCTAACCCATATATGTGTGTGTGGCATCTCTATGTGTGGTTAGGTATCTTTCCATGGGCATGAACAAAAAGGTAGATTTCATATAGCCCATGGTCTATGTCATCGTCGAGCGATGTTCGTCACCTAGCTTGACGTGGAAGCTCAAGTGAAGCATCTAGAAGAAATCCTATGCTTGAATCTTTCCACCCATATGGAGATTATGGTCAAGTGAAGATGTTCATGTGATAAGCTCTCTCATATTAGCTTATGGGGGAGCAATTCACAATCCTCACGAAGCGAAGCGCAATCAAGAAAGGTGGTCCAACTTGAGGTGATTAAGATCGCCATCATCTAACTCAATTGGATTGCACAAGGCAAAGGTATGACTTATATAGGGTTTCTATTTTACCGGTCTCATTATGCTAGTTGGGAGACCGGATTATAGGATACATAACCGTACTATCAAGAGGGGCTCTTGAATGCATATCTTGATCATATCTATCATAGAGAGCTCAAACCTTTGCATACTTGGCATCATCCTTCTTGGTTCTTATTTGGGTTTTCTCCATGTAAGGTTTTAGATCTTGTCATGTTCTTCATGTCAAGCTCAAGTTCATCAAAAATGGATTTCGTTTGAAAAACTTATCGCATTTTTATTGTTGGAGGTTTCTACCGGTTGTCCTTTATTGATAGGCCAAACCTTTCATCATTTGGTTTTATATTCCCATTTTTACTATGATGTTTCTCTGAATATTCTTGTATTACTCGTCGTTGCGATTTCAACGAGCCCAAGAACATTGAAAACGGAGTCCGGATGCAAAAGTTACGACCGTTTTCGTATAGGGTGTTCTGCAGTTTTTTCCACCAGCGGAGGCTCCGGTGGTAGCTCCGCCGGAAACCCCTTCGGGTTGATGTTGGCGGAACCTCCGGTGAAACCACCGGAGGCTCCGGTGGTTGGGGCATTTTTTCAGCCATTTTGATGTCCTAACTCATCCGGGGGGCGGAGGTTCCGGTGGTTTCACCGGAGGTTCCGCCCCTGCGCGAATTTTCCTCCAACGGTTGGATATTTGGGTGACCTATTTAAGGGGCCTTCTTCCCCAATGGTTCCCCAACTTTTTGGGCAAGTTTGACCTCCATTGTTGACCTCCAAAAGCTTGCTCTCTCTCAATCCCTCCAATGATTCTTGCTTCCACTTGAGGGAAAAGAGAGAGGAGATCTAGATCTACCACTTCACCAATCAATCCCTCCTCTTTGTGAGGGGAATCTATTGGATCTAGATCTAGGGATTCATTTGTTGTTTTCCTTGTTCTTCCTCCTTCCTCCCTCCATAGCATTAGTTTCTTTGGTGGGATTTGGGAGAGAAGTTCTTGACCACTTCGTGTGTTCTTGTCATTGCATTAGGTGCATCGGTTTGAGTTCCCCACGAGATTCGTGAAAGAGAAGTTCGTGAGCTTGTTACTCTTGGGTGCTTGGTCACCGGAGAGATTGTTCCTCTTGGGTGTATTGAGCACCCTAGACGGTTAGTGCTTGGGGCTTCCACCTAGTTGCAAGAAGCTTCGTTGAGAGCCTCCAATTGAGTTGTGGAGATAGCCTCAACCTCGTGTAAGGTTTGGTCAATGCCTTCAAGTCGACCTCATAGTGGAAACGAGCATCTCCCTCACCGGAGAAGCTCAAGGAGAATAAGGTGTGCACATCCGTGCTATTGAGGAGCGCCTAGGTGGCTCCCCACCTCTCCAACGAAGACGTACTTCCCTTGGGAAGGAACTTCGGGAATCACACCGGTGTCTCCTTGTGCTTCGGTTATCTCTATACTCTAGCTCGTTACTTATGCATTCACCTTTGTGATAGCCATCGTGCTTGAAGTCATCTATCTTGCTATCTCATAGTTGTATATCATGCCTAGCATAAGTTGTTGGTGCACATAGGTAAACCTAGCTTGCATAGGTTTTGTGCTTGATAAATTAAACGCTAGTTTTATTCCGCATTTACTCAAGCCTAAACCGTAATTATTTTAAAGCGCCTATTCACCCCCCTCTAGGCGGCATCCTTCTACTTTCACCTGGAAGTACAAAGATGTACCAGGATCTCAAGACACTGTACTGGTGGACTCGCATGAAACGTGAAATTGCTCAATACGTTTCTGAATGCGACGTTTGTCAACATGTTAAGGCAGTTCATCAGAAAACAGCCGGTCTTTTCCAACCTCTGAAAATCCCTGAGTGGAAGTGGGACATGATTGAAATGGACTTCGTCAATGGTTTTCCAAAGTCCAAGAGGGGCAACGATGCAATCTTCGTTGTCATTGATCATCTCACTAAAGTATCTCTCTTCTTTCCTGTCAAAGAAACAATCTTAGCTAGTCAGTTAGCAGAGCTCTACACAGCAAAGATTGTTCCTCTTCATGGTGTTCCATTGGAAATAAGCTCAGACCGTGGAAGCATATTCACTTCTCATTTCTGGAAAAGCTTTCAAGAAGCATTGGGCACCAAACTTTTGTTCAGCACAGCCTATCACCCTCAGTCTCAAGGGAAAGTCGAAAGAGTCAATCAGATTCTCGAGGATATGCTCAGAGCATGTGGTATCTCTTTTGGCATGAAATGGGAGGAATGCCTTCCATATGCTGAATTATCCTACAACAACAGCTTCGAGGCAAGCCTAGGCATGGCACCATTTGAGGCCCTCTATGGCCGCAGATGCAGGAGTCCAATCAATTGGTCTGGAGCTGGTGAACGTTCACTCTTAGGCCCTGACATTGTCAAGGAAGTCGAAGAGAAAGTTCGCATCATCCGGGACAATCTCAAGATTGCTCAGTCTCGTCAGAAAAGCTACTATGACAGCAAACACAGGGATATGGTCTATGCACCTGGTGACAAAGCATATCTCCGTGTAACTCCCCTCAGAGGCACTCATCGTTTTGGTGTCAAAGGAAAGCTTGCACCAAGATACATCGGTCCTTTCAACATTCTCTTAAGGCACGCAGAAAATGCCTATCGTCTTGAACTTCCAGAAAAGCTATCCAAGGTGCACGATGTGTTTCACGTGTCACAGCTCAAGAGGTGCTTCAAAGATCCAGATCGTGCAGTTGATCATGATTCCATTGAACTGCAAGAAGATCTCTCGTATGAGGAGCACCCTGTTCGAATTCTCGATGAGACCGAGCGTAAAACTCGCAACAAGAGCACCAAGTTCTTGAAAGTGCAGTGGTCCCATCATTCCGATAAAGAGGCAGCGTGGGAGACCGAAGAGGATCTTCGCAAGAAGCATCCGGACCTTTTCTCTTCTTAGTAGGAATCTCGGGGCGCGATTCCTTCAAGGGGGGGCGTTTTGTAACATCCCAAGTATGAAAACACCTTTAGAATGTTTGCTTTTTGTTAAATTATGTTTTGCATCATGACATCTTAATCATTGCATTTGTTTTGCATTTGTTTTCCACTTGTTTTCATTTGTTTTCCCTTGTTTTTCCATTTGAAATTCAAACCAATTTTCAAATTCTTGTTTCATACTTGTTCTGTTACAATTTTTCAAATGAAATATTCAAATCAAACCAATCTTTTGTTTCCAATTAACATGAAAGTACAAACTATTTAATTTGCTTCTCTCAATAATTTAATTAATGTCAAATTCACTCAAATTCAAATAAAATACAAACAGCAACATAATTTAAAATTTTGTAAAACAAATAGTTGCACATTTGTGCTTTTATAATAACTAACCTATAAAAATTATACCTAAATTTTCTAACCACAAAAACCCTTTCATTTCTTTCCTTTTCTTTTTCTGCAAAAAAAAACAGAAACAGAGAAAAAAAAACGCAGAGGGGAGAGGGCAGGCCAGTGGGCTGAGCCCAGCCCACCAGCCACGGCCTGGTACCCCCTCGTCCCTTACCTGTACGGCGCGCATCGGAGGCGCCCACGTCGACGGTACGGCGGAGGGAACGGCCAGCGAGCGCCCCCTCCTCCTTATAGCTGCACCGTCCTCCACCCTCTGCCCTAAACCCCCCTCCACCTCTCTCTCTCCGCCGCGCCGCCATTTTTCCCCTCCTTCCACCTCTGCTCCTCTCTCTCTGTCTCTCTGCACCTCCACTGAGCGCCACCCGGCCTGGCTAGCCACGGGAACGAACTCCCCGTAGCTCCTTCTTCCTCCTCGACACCTCCGCTGTGGCTAGAAGCTCACGGATCGCCGCCGCCGTCCACCTCCCTGTCGCCGCCGTCGTCTGCACCCCGTCGAGCCGCTGCCACGGCTACAGAGGCGGTGAGCACCACCTCTCCCCCGTTTCCTTCCCTCTCTGCATCTCCACGTCGCCTGCACGCGCACGCACGCATCCCTGCACCCATCCACGGCGAGCAGCAGCAGCACAGCGAGAAGATCGCCGCCGGCGAGCACCGTCACCTGTCGGGTTCAGTTAACTGAAGAAATTCAGTTTCGTCAGATAACGAAACTGAACCTCAACCCCCCGCGGTCTCCCTCTCTATCACGATCCGTTCAACAGCGCAGTGGCAGCAGCACTGCGCGCACGCTCACGCGGTCGCGGGATCGATCCCTCGCCTCGCGGGATAAAAATCCCCACTTTTTGCACCGTGCCACGCGCGCGAGTGGGTGGCCCACCTGTCTGTGGCTCTCCGAGCCCAGTCAGCATCCACCCGCGGCCACGCAGCGCCCAGCTGGGCGCTGGCCCACAGGCCAGTGACCCAGGGGTCGATCTGCTGCGTGAAAAAGGGTTCCAGGGGCCTTTCTGTGAGATTTCTTTTTGCATTCAAGCCCCTAGACCAAATCTAAATGTTTTAAAATTGCAGAATAGCCCCTGCATTCAAAATTCAAATAACTTTTGTATTTCAAATCCAAATAATATAAATAAAATATGTTTTCTGCACCAAATTTAATTCTCTACCTGTTTAAATCATTTGTTTTCTGTTTTGAACATTTCAAATGTTTCCAAAATTCAAATTCAAACAACTCATTTCAAATTTGGTTAAATTCATAACTAATTCAAATTTAATTCAAATGTCACATATAAAATATGTTTTCCATGCAAAATTAAACCACATTTCCAAATATAAACTTTGTTTCATGTTTTGGATAATTAAAATTGGTTAAATAATTTAAACCTTGTTTAAATCATTTAAAATTGCTAAAATCATAACTTGGTCAAATTAAATTCTTTTTGAACATATAAAATATGTTTTCAAACCAGAAAAGTATAAACTTTTCAAATATGAATTTTATTTAATGCTTTGAACAAATAAAAATTCAAATAATTTCATACTTGAATTAAATTCATTTAAATCTTGTTTAAACTTGTTTAATCATAATTAATTCATTTTAATTCCTTTTTCAACAAATGAAACATGTATTCCACCTAAAATTTTGTGTTCTTTCCAATTATGAACTTTGTTATCTATTTTGAACAATTAAAATTGGTGAAAACAACAAATGCTTGTGTAACTCCTTTAAGAAGCCAAAATTTCATAACTTAATAAATAAAATTCCAAACTTGGTAAACACCTTTTAAAATTGAATCTATTGTTGTTTTCTTATTGTTTTCCTCATCTATGCATCATTCTAATCAACTTCCACATGATGGTTAGTTGTAGATCATTTAATCCAACCTTAATTCATGGGCTTTCCATATGCAATCCAAATTGCATATGGGTCCATTTAAACATGTTATCATGTCAACTAGCTTATTTTGATGCATCAATTAAATTGCCATGCATCATCCCATGATTGTGCATTATGCCATGTTATTGATTGTTTGTCTCCCTGCATTGTTTGTTTGCTTCTCCTCGAATAGACGACGACGTTGAGACAGACGAGGTTTACGACACTACTTCTGAGGAGTTAGCTCAGTACCAGGCTGCTGAGTTTGCAGGCAAGTATTCACTCACATGAACCATTGTGTTCCTTTCCACATTGGATACCGATACTTTCCGTTGTCTATTCTGCTAGCCTTATGAATCGTTGCTTGTGTTCCGATCCTATCACATGTTATCCTTTAACCCCGATATAGCCTCACCTCCACACCTATAACCCCGTTGCTTGATGCCCGTGTCTTACTAGCATGCTTAGGGTTGTTTATGCTCGAGTCTGTTGTCCGTTACTTTCTGTTACCATATTTTTTATTATGTTCCGGGGCTCGATGTTAAACAACAACCTGTTAATGTTTGAGGTAATGCTAATTTGATGATAAGGCACCGGCAGGAGGCCTGGCGTGGTTTTGAGGCCTGCTAGTGTCGACCCTAATTAGGAAAAGGGTCTTGTCTACTGATCCATGATGAGCGCACTAACCGCATGTGGGAAGCGTGTATGGGCGCCCCCCTCAATTTGATTCAATTCGCATCTCGTCCAAATCGCCTCATTTAGTTCGGGTTTTCCATTTGCCGCACGCATATGCAGGTACGACCCCGAGGCCAGGGTGGAAACTTTTGTAGTCGGCATTTAGGGAGACACGTTCTTAGAGTGCTATGAGGGTCCTCTTTTCTTCGTGGGGCTTGATTAGCCGTGCGCTCAATTGCACGGGTTTCTTTGGGCTTGATGCGAAGAAGAGTTGAGTTGTGTTGAGTGCCCCGCTTGGTGGAAGGGCCATTCCATCTGGCGGGTTATTCTTACGTGTACAGCCAAATTGGTGCATCCCTGCAGGGTTAAATCTTCTCGAGAAGCCGTGTTGTCCGCGGTTATGGATGACTTGGTGAAAGTACTGGCTAACAAGTACTCAGACAACTTACACCTAACTATAATAACTTGACTAGTAACAGAGATTACTTCCACCATAAGAATGATGTCACCTTAATCCAACTGTGTGAGTTATCCTTGGATTGCTTATTTGGATAAGGGGCGAGATCCAGGATGGGTTTGTTTGAGGATAGTGGTAGTTGGCTACGATACGCTATCTTATCCCCTTCTTTTAGCCGGAAGTTGTAGCGTGTTTCTGTAGTTGGTTAGAGCAGCCTGATGCCGCACTTTTGTATCACCTATTCTTCCGTTGAACCCAAAGCATCTGTACTTGGTGTTGCCGGGTACACTTTGGTATCTTGTGAGTCTTGCTTGCCAGTACTTGTCTGTACTGACCCCTTTGGGGCTGTGGTTTCCGCAGACTACGTTTCCGAGGATCCCCATGGTGGCTACTACGTGGAGTATGACGAGGCTGCTGACGAGTAGATAGCGGACCCGGGCAGGATCCGAGACATCGTGGATGGGTTCCGTCTTTTCGTTTCCGGCCTCTTAGGCCTATTTGGATCTTGTCTGTACTCAGACACTTTGGATGCTTCCGCTGTGATGTAATGATGAATTGTTGGGACATGTGTCCTCTGGATGATTGTATTTGCTATCTCTGCTCTAGTGAGAGCTATTTGCAACTTATTTCAATCTTTTGTGTCTTAGAGATATGTTGTGATATCACTTGTTCAAATGCCGTTGACGTACCATGTGTGTATGTTATGAAGTACGTCAATGGAAGTAGTCGGATTTCTATGGGATGGTTTACGCAGACGATGGCTAGTAGAGAATGGTTGTCACACGTTTACGTGTTGGCCTGCTCATATTGAGATGCGGGTGCCGGTATGCCCCGTAAGCCATTTGTTCTACTATTTAGCGGATTGTGAGTATCCTCTAGAAGTCCGGGTGCGACAGTTTGTCTCCAAATTGCGGGTGCAGGATATTGTAGGCGGTCTCTCTATTGCTACGACCCAATTTCTCCAATTGTCGTATCGTGGACCATTTTGAGTGGATTTGAAGAAATGATAAAAATCCTTCTAGTCTCGCGCTGCTTAGCTTTGTTTGAGGGACGAACTCAATGGACTCTCAATGTCCCTATCTGGAAGTGCAAAGCACCTCTCAAATTCATAAATTTTGGATGGAAGATAGCATGGGAGTCAGTGTTGGACGAGCATGGCCTCGTAGATTTGGATGTGTCCGATGTGCTTGCAGGATTCGGAAACCATTGATCATCTTATTGTGGACTGGCCGTTTGCTCGGGTGATCTTGTTCAAGGTCCTCTCCGGTTGGGCCAGCCTGACCTTGCCCCTTCTGTGTTGGCCATGTTGGAGCCTCGGTAGATTGCTGCTTCCATTGCATGGCTAGGCAAAAGTAGGCGAAAAAAATTGCTCCCTTATGTTCTTGAGCGCAACAACCGGGTGTTCAACAACAAGGTCGTGCCAGAGTAGCGTGTTCTTGATGGGATCACCGCCAAGGCCGAGAGATGGAAGATTGTGAGAGTGTGTTTTTAGTTTTTAGTTTGTTGCTTGTTATCTGGCTTTTGTTGTTTGTTGAAGACCCTTGTCAATCTATGTCGATTTATGAAGAAAAAAGATGTGTAGTCTTCGCGTGTTTCAACAACAAAAGTTCACTTGACATTCTTAGGAATTTCGTTTGAAGGAGCATCATCTGGTCTAGTGATGTGTGCTATCATGTAATAGCTTATCAAAGAATGGATGCATAATGTATTAATGATCACTTCATTTTCTAAACCAAGCCCCAACCCGTACGATTAATGTGGTATAATTTACAAGACAACAAGTGTTTGGTTTGTTGCCCGTTTTAAAGACCACGTCGAGACGGAATTCACCCCGTTTATTACAGCCCACGAAGCGGTCAGTCAAACTAGTCAGCATCTTGTCCATTGCATTGAACTTGGCATGAAGTCGCTCCGGATGAAGGCATCATATATACTCCATATCATGAAGCGGTCCATGGCTTCATGCTACTGGAGGTCATGGCGCCGTAGATCATGTCGGCATGATATGGAGCATGATGCCATTGATCGGGGGCATGAAGCCTTCAGGGTGACGTCATGAAAAATATGTTAATTTCAAAATAGTTTTGTTCTATGCATAAGTTCTCAAAAGAGGTAAGTTTCGTCAAAATCCACTCCGGACAGCCGAACAGGGCCCAAATCAACGCTATGTTCTCGTGGCTAATGCCTGCGGGCAGATCAATATATGCCCCTAGGGCCGTAGATGGTTGCGATCAACATTTTTTTTTGGATCACCAAGAAAATTGCAAAATTGAACAGATGAAGTGCGATCAACATTATTGTAATCGGTTTTGCTACGAGTGAGAATTAGCTTAGAGCAGAACGATTAGAATTAAATCGTGATTCGTGCATCATGTGTAAGTTGCAAGTTGGTTACAATGGTTTTCTTTTAGTTGCAAGTAGGATTTTTTTACAGCATTTTAGTTGCAAGTAGGTTAAAACTAAGTTTTTCAAAAAAAAAATTACAAGTGAGTGTTGCAGGTAGGTTGCAAGTGACCGATAATTAAGCTAATTCTCCATTGACCTAGAACTAGACACTCACTCTAGTAATTAACAACTTATATTCATATATAATACTCCGTCCGTCCCATATTAATAGTCGTAGGGTTATCAAAATATGGATATATCTAGACCAGGGGCGGCGCCAATAGGGGATCGAGGAGGGTCGCTCGACCTGGCTCAAACCGAGCGACAAAAAAAACCCAGACCCAGCCTCTCCCGAAGGAAGTTTAGCACAAAAAAAAAAAAAATTAAACGCATCTACATCTCAAGTTCGCAACTCCCCGCGTCCAGGCCCCATTCCTGTCCGGCCACCACCGCGCTTCGCCCGGGCCGCCACGCCTCCGCCCGGCCACCGCGCCACACCTCTCGCCTCTCCCCCAGTCCCTCCTCTGTCGGTCTGCCCGGCCGCCGCGAGTCCGCGACACCTCTGCGGCTCCGCCGGCCACCGCCACGTCCAGGGCTGGCTACGCCTCCATCCGGCCACTAGCCACTGCCACTCCTCTTCCCAGCCCAGGAGTTGAGGACTGCCTCTGCCCGGACACCATCCACCGCCACGTCTCAGCCAGCCATAGCCATGCCTCCTCCCGACCGGTTGTGCCTCACCTCCTCGCTCTGAGGCTCTGATGGACGCCTCTAGAAATTTGAAGAGGGGACGCAAGAGGAGGTTAATTTTCTCTTTGGATTTCAGTTTTAGTTTTGATGTTTGTCTAGTGACGAATAATGTGCAGGAGATTTTTGAAAGATTGATTTTTTACTTCAATGTTGCAGGACACTCAACAAGCAAATCTTTCTGAAATCTTTGATCTAGCGAATGTCGTTGCCGATCCTGAAATTCGGAGACAGATGGTACTCCCGAAATGAGAGATAAAATAATATGGATATATTTTTCAAGAGCGTAATCGTTTAGTTGGTCATAATTTTTCCAATACAATTTTTTTTCCGGGTTAGGCGGTCATTTCTAGATGCATGGTATACCAAATATGACTGGTTAGAATATACTATGGAGAAGGATGTTGCATATTGTTTCTATTGTTTTCTTCTTAAATCTTCAATCAATAGTTCATACTTTGGATATGATGTTTTCAAACAGATAGGGTTTAGAAATTGGATTCAACTTAATGGTATAATACCATCTTATCAAAATGTAGCACTATTTTTAATGTAGTTTTCTTGTTCTTCGTAGTCAGTTTGTAATTATTCTTGATGAATTATGAAATTGAATCTGTATGAACCTTTCTTGTGGTGAATACACTTGCTTTTTTGCCTAATTTTTTTTGGAGATTATTTGTTCGACCCGTCTCGGTTCAATTCCTGGATCCGCCACTGATCTAGACATATTTTATTGTATTGATACATCTATTTTTATAATCCACAACGATTTGGGAATAAGGGAGTATCCAACAACAAACGAAAATAAAATTATGTTATTACCGGGCAAATGTTACTGTCAGACATCACCCTCGGTCCGGCTAACAATGCCGGCATGCCCGAGCAACGCCCACAACACGGTTATGAACTCCCCGCCACGGCGGAGCGACTTGGCATGCGCCGTGACGTTCTCCGACGGCGCCAGGAAGAGGAGGAGCTCCGTCCAGAACTCGGCCAGAACCTTCCACACCACCTCCTCGTCGCCGACCTCCTCCGCCAGCTGTCGGGCGAGCTTTGCAGCCTTCCTGAGCGTCTCGTTCATGCTCCCTCCGAGGCAGGTTGCCGCACGGACGTACCGCACCAGTGGCCCCGTGCAGCGCGCGAGCACCCTCGTCACCTCCTCTACCACGCCCTCGTAGAGCTCCTCCGTCCACGCCGGGTGGTCCGGCAGCAGCTGTGGCTTCTGCGCCACGAGGTAGGCGCAGTACCCCGACAGGTGTGTCGCCACGACCACCGTGTCGCTGTCATGGTCGCTGATGCCACGAGCTCCCTCCAAGCGCTTGATCTCGAGTAGCCTTGTGGCGATATGCCACACAAGGATCTGCTCGGAGATGCTCTTCTCACAGGCGCCGGCGCGGCATGCCCAGATGAGCTTATTGGCAACGCCATTACGTTGTAACGACAGCACGCCGTTTCCGAGTGTTCCTTGGTTCGTCCTCAGTGTGGCCACGATGGCCGACTTCACTGAGATCCGGTCGACCTGCCGCGAAACGCGTCCGCAGTAGCACATCCGGGGCTGCAGGACGGACGGCTGACCGAAACGGTCGTCCCAGCGTTGGACGGGCTTGAACCGAAGAACGCGGCCAAGCTTGCCGCCAGTCCAGGGAGACTTGCGCCACGACGGCCGGCGCACGTACTCGCAGATGGTGGCCACCTTGATCCAGTCGAACCGAACATAGTTGGCCATCTCCCACCCCTCGGTGAACACGATGGCGACGATGAAGGACACGGTGACCAGGAGGTCGAGGCCGACGATGGCGTGGAACACAGTGCCGTGGTGTTGCAGGTAATCTCTGAGCCCCGCGTACTCCTTGGCGAGAGTCGTGCCTTGGTTGGTCATGTCGTGCACGATGGCGCCGCCCGTCGCGAGACAGCTGATCCACGTGCCCAGCACGAGGAAGGAGTTGAGCACCGGGAACCACCACCCGCTCGCGTAGAAAGAAGTGAGCTTGGAGTAGAGCAAGTCGGCGAGGAAGGCCAGCTCGGTCTCGATCACCGCGAAAGCTCTCCTTTTACTTTGGAGTAGAGGGAGCTTACGGTGCGGTGGCACAGGATTTTTTTTCTCCCGACATACGTGGCAGCATATTAATAGACTTTTGTAGTTCTGTTCTTATCGTGTATCTTCGTGTGGGAGGCATGTCTCTCTGTGTGGTCTTGTAAACTTTATTTGTCACGATAAACATCAATAATCAATAAAAGTTGTGTGTGTCACTCGATGCAGAGGGTGGGGTGATTCCCATTTCTAAAAAAAAAAGGAAGTGCGAACTCGCGACGGAGGGACGGCAGCAGGTGCCCAATCCGGTGAAGGGGCAACAAACTAACATAATTGAACAACTATTATTAGTTGCCCTAATTTAGCCACTAATATAAGATTTTAGGCAACAAATTGATAGGACCAAACAATTACTATGTGCCAAAATGTGCACACCATAACCAAATTTAGCAGTGAGGAAACATATAAGCATCAAACTAACTTGGGCAATTAGCCGCTCATACGTATTACATCAAACACCTAGGTGACAGAAAAGGAAAAAAAAACATGTGAGAGGGAGTGAGCTAGCTCGATGTGCTAAGTGGAAGAAAGATTAAGGGCATCTCCAGTCGTTGCGCCCCCCAGGGCCCAAAACGCCGTCGTTTTGGGGCCGCCGTGGCGCCAAACGGCGCTATTCTGGAACCTGGGGGGCAGTGTTCCCAGTCGCTCCCGAGCCTAAATTTCGGCCCAAACAAACGCAATTTGAAAAACTAGGCGAATTTTATTGATTTAGCGAAGTGCGTACATATTCGACGGAAATTTAAACTAAACATTCGACGGAAATTTAAACTAAACTACCCTAGGCATCGTCGTCTTCATCGGCGTCCTCCTCGCGGCCCCACTTCGCCACGAGCTGGTTGGAGGGACCAGCTTCGCCCTCCCTCGCCGCGGCGAGCCAGCGTTGCTCCGCCCGCTCCGCTCGGCCTTGCACCCGCAGCCGGTGCAGCTGCGCCTGCTCGGAGGGCGGACGGTTGCGCCACTCGCTCTGCACCGCCACCTGCCGTCGGTCGGCCTCGTACAGCGCGATGATGCCCTGCTGCCCGGCCGACGCAGCGTTCTCGGCCAGCTGTCGGCGCACCTCTCGCGCCGCCTCTTCCCTCTGGTGCGTCTCCAGAGAGGCCCGAATAGCGGCAGCCTCCGCCACCTGCTCGACGACGCCGCGGACCTGGCGGTACGCGCCCTCATTCTGCGCGGTCTCGAAGGAGAGCAGCCCAGCGTGCTGCTCCGGCCATATGGGATGCCTCCTCCGCTCCCTCCTCCAGCGACGGGCAGCCCGCCGGGCAGCCTGCGCCGCTTCCTGCTCGGGTGGCACCTCGTTCTGTGCAGGCGGCTGCTCGGGGGCCGCCGCTCCCTGCGCCACCTGCTGCTCCGGCGCCACTTGCTGCGCTGGCTGCATCTCGTCGTCGTCGCTCTCGGGCCACGCGTCCCAGAGAGGCTCCATCGTTGTGGCGAGGAGGAGGAGGCGAGAATGGGGAAGAACGGCGAGGAGGAGGAGGCGAGAATGGAGAAGAACGGCGAGAATGGGCGGACGGAGAGGGGCGGGCACCCTTTTTATAGCCTGGCGGGCCAGTCGCCGCGCCGCGCGTGTCACCGCTGCCGCCCCGCCATTAATCCGGCAGTCTTTGACTGGGGCGCATGCACTGGCCGGCCGCCACGCCATTACTCCGGCAGCCTTTGACGGCGCGGGCGCCGAGAAGGAGGTCACGGGCGGTGGACTCTGTTCCCGCACTTTCTCGTCGCGTCGCTGACAGAGCTGGCCCACGCGCGCGGCCGCGCAGTTTCGCCCCCCCCCCCAGGCCGAACCCAGCGGGCTGGGTTTGGCCTGGGTGTCGCGGCGCGAAATAGCGCCGTTTCGGCGCTATTTGGGCCTCTGGGGGGGCCGAGTGGTGAAGAAACGGCGCTATTCGCCGCTTCCGCCGCGAAAAAAGCCCCCTGGGGGGCTCTGGGGGGACGGCTGGAGATGCCCTAAGTCGCTAGAACCGCACGGCGTGGTGAAGGAGCTCACGCACGCATGAATCAGGTTCCGACCACCCTATCGACTTCGGTGCAGCTCCCGAGCCCCACCAGGGACCAACGGCGTGCCTGCCCAGCATCTCTCAAACCCGGCTCTCCTGAGCGCCCGCCACGGTCGGCCTCCCTGCTCCGCATGCGGCCGGCTACAGCCTCCCCCGGAGCGCCGAGCATAGCGCCGCCCATGTTCCCTGCTCTGCATCAAGTCTCGATAGTCGTCATAGCCGCGGCCTGGCGCACCTCAAGCTTGGAGAGATTGAGCTCCGCCTCAAGCCTTTCCACCGGCACGGCCTGACGCACCTTCGATCTCGGCGAATATCATGGTGGATTCAGTGTCCCCCGACGCTCCAGCTCGTCCCGGACGCGATCGGCGTGCAACGTGGATGGGTGATCGAGAGTGACACCGTGGGTGGATCGTTGATGATCTACGCGCTGCCGGGTCGCGATGGCGAGAAGCGGCGTGCGAGGAGTTCGGAGTTGCCCGGGAACGGCAGGCGAAGATTGCGTCGTTCGATCGTGGAGATGGGCACCTCACGCGCTAATCTCTGCACACGTTCAATCGTGTGGTCGCGAGCGTGAGCGCTCGAGACGACGGAATGGCGCAGCTACGGTTTGTGGCATTTCCGTATCTCTTTTTATTCGCGAATCAGGAACTTTATATTGACTACTCCCTCCGATCCCAATTAAGTGTCGTAGCTGATAAATGAATTTGTGCACGTTTAGTTCACTTCTTGCGTCACTTAATACGGATCGGAGGGAGTAGTAAAGGTGCATGTGCAATGCACGTGTAATCTTATGAATTTGTTTGCTGTATTGACCTCATCTCACATTCATTGCCCTTGTATGTCACTATGTGTTTTACCAACATACTGTTTCGAATGTCGTAATTGTCGTGCAAATGCAACATATGTGGGTATCATGAAGAGCTCACGTTTACAGTAAACATGAATGTTCAATGTAGCTGGTTATTTTTAAGGTATAACTGCAATCACTGATTTTATTTTTGATGACCGAATATGAAGTGTATCTTACTATTCTCATTATTTTTATGTATAACTCTAAGCCCAACTGTTCTATCATTGCTAAGAAATATTGGGAGTGCATTTCGGTCAAAGAGGGTGGCCCGCCGGTCAGTGACCGCGACGACGGCTCGCCTCCCCCACCGGTCCTATTAAATGGGACTGCGGCCACGCGTCCACCCCACGCGCACCGCCCCTCCAGTCCCCGCTGCCACTCCTCGGCTCCCTCGCCGCCGGCCGCGAAAACCCTAGCCAGCCAAGGGCAGGAGATGGCTGAACTGGGGCAAGGCCAAGAAGGACCACGAGGCCGGCAGCTCCCGCCGCCGCGCGCCCTCGCCCAGCCCTCCCCTACCGCCACCGCCCCCTCTGGCCCGCGCTCACGCGGAGCAGGTGCAGACCCCCTCCTCCTCCTCCTTCTCAAGGGCCGGCCACCCCCTTCCGCCTCGTGCCGGCGCGCGTCCGCGACAGGCCCTACCTCAACAAGAGGAGGTGCCAGTGGTACTGGGATCGCGCGATCCCAGTGCCATGGCCGGACGTCCACCTGCCGGACGGGTGGCATTTAAACCCGGATCGCATCCCGGTGCCGCCCGTTCCGCGCAGCGGGCTCGAGCGGGAGGTGGAGATCCACCGCCGCCGGGACGAGCTTCCGCCGGACCTACGCGGCCACCCCGCGTTCGCCGTGGACAGTCCCCACTGGGACACGTGGTTCACGGACGAACACGACCTGCGCCGCACGTCGTACTTTGGGACGCGCCAGGCGCGCGGCGCGGCCCAGTACCCGCCGACTTCTCCTCCACGCCCGGCGCGGCGTGGTCCCACGGCGCCGCCGCCGTCCCTTCGCCCCTCCGCATTGGCGACCACGCGCCGGTCGTCAAGGAGGAGCCACTGGAGGAGCCCCCCTAGTGGTACCAGGAGGAGGACGACGACGAGGAGGAGGCCGCCATGGCGCAGCCCAGCGAGGAGCTGGAGCTGGCCATGGCCATCGAGGCCTCACAGCGGGAGGCGGAGGAGGCTGCCGCGGTGGCGGACGCGCTCGCGGCGGTGGCCGCCCACCAGGCCGCGGAGGAGGCGGAGGCCCGGGCGGCGGGTGCCAGAGCGGTGGACGAGGCCGTGGCGGCCATCCACCGTCAGGCCGTACCCTACCCCCATGAGGAGGAGGCCGACGAGGACGAGCGCGACGAGAACCAGCCGATCCCGGCCTGGTTCGCGCCCCTCGTCGGCATGAAGTTGGAGTGGATGGGGCCCCCGCCGGAGATGGACGGGGCAGCGCCCCTGGCGGCGCCCCAGCCCGCCACCCAGCCGCCCACTCCTCAGAGGGCCGCCGCCCCCCCCACCTCTCGCCTGACACCCCGGAGTACATCATCCTGGACTAGAATGCTCCGGGGAAACTCCGGCCGCCGCGAGGCCACTGGCCAGTGGTCGTCTAGCTAGGGCTAGACTTTTTTTTATTTCTTTTTAATTTTTTTAATTGTAAACCTATGGGCCCCTATGGAGTCCGCTTTTGGTATGAGCAGCCCCGCAGGGGGCACCTGGTCCGGGCCCTGTCCGCGCAGCGCGGACCGCTGCTCAAACAGACATATTGCGGACCAATTTGGTCCGCAAATGAGCAGCCCCGCTGGAAATGTCCTTAGGATCCTTATCCCGAATCCTTGTCGCTGATGTTGGGAGAGCGAGGTTTGTGTTCCACAACCGAGTTCTCGTTTTCTCCCGCCCAAATCGATAGTGTCCTGCCCGTTGACGGCAGCGACGAGGCTCAAATTGCACGCACGCAACGTATGGGCTTCTTCCTTGAGGGCCTATGGTTGTTCCATCAACCGGTCGATTGGCCCATCATCCTATGACCCGAAACGTTCCAGTAGATGTTGCCGTATTCATGTTGCCAAGATGAAACCGCCGGGTGTTAATCATGGTGGTATCAAATTTACCCATTTACCTCATGTAACGATGGTCGTTAATCTCAGCGTAATTGTCGGTTCTCTCTCCAGACTATATACATGACAAACCAATCAACTTTGTTTACCTATTCCGACTCGCTTTCCTTCCTACTCCTATTGATTTTCAGAGATGTTGGTTAAGGTTGTATTTCCTGTTTGCCCCTCATGCTTGCTCTTCCCTGTAATTTCATCCACGTGAACATTAGTTACCCAACTGAATTCCTATTATTTGTTTCAGGCATTCTTGTGGCTGTTCATCCAGTGTTACAATTCAGAGACTGCTCAGTTTATTGCTGTAACTTTCATTTCCAAACATGGTTGCTGGACAGGTAAATTTATTCGTGCAATTTTATCTGTTTTTGCTGATCCATTGTAGCTATTTCTTACCTCTTTTCTTCATTTACATTTCTTCTCTACTGTTTGCAAGTAGTTAAATTTTTAATCATCAAGAATACAATTTTTTAATTGCTGCATTTGGTTAGTATTAAAAAAGTCACGTATTTGTCGATCTATATTCGTGACTGCATATATATTACAGGAAAAGACTTTATAGATGTATAATTTTGTGTTAAGAAACCTCTTGGTAATTTAGATTTTTTTTAATTTTCCAAATCTCCATATTAGATATATCAGAAATTTAGAGTTGTGTTGTTCACTATTGAGAAAACATCTAAACAAATTCTTCTAAAAATTGTGCTCACATGTACCAGTAAAGAAGTCATTCCGTAATTCTAATTCCTGGTGCACTTATGATATGATGACTACGTGATCTTGTGCTAATTCTTAGAAGTTTGTAAACATATTAATTCTGAACTTTTATCGTTCCCATAATCCTATGTCCCTCATTTTCGACAGGTTATATAAATTGCGGTCTCACTGAACATACTTGGGAGTATTTTTGTGTTTATGGAAATCTCTTGGCTAGCAGTTGTCACTGGATATGCACGGTAAAATTTAACTTATTCAAATATGCAAAAGATTTGGGTGCATCTAAAATTTAACATTGCTTGGTTAATCTGGTGCATGATTCGATCAATGCAAGCCAATGGACAAGACCCAAAAGAAATGGTTTATAATGACATATCTACAATTGATGTCATCAGTGACTCAAGTACATTACACTGAATTTTGCTATCGAAATTAATTTTCTATAAGTTCATGCGCAACTCATAGTTCCAAAAAATAATGTAAATACAACATCATTACTTCTTGTATACATGAAAAATATATTTAGGCAATCAAAGGTAAATTGGTGACATCAGTTTCTGAACTATAGAGAAGTAATATACTATAGATGAGTTTATATGTAATATAATGCTTATCTATAGGTTTCTTTTTCCTTAGGCAGACAACAAATCCCTCGAAGATATTCCATCGTTCTGTTTGTTTTTTTGTACCATCAGTTGCATCTTTCAAGATTTTGTTACCATTTTAATCCCTTTGAATTGTCTCTCTTTCATGTTCTTACCAACAAGTAATTCATTTCCAGTTGTTCCTTGCATAGTTCACTTCAAGCCGTTCCACAAAAAGTTCAAATCTGAATTGTCACCTTCAATATGTCAACCAAAACAACAGTGGTTTCTTCCTCTGCATCTACTATGGAGTTTGCCAAATGAACAAAGGCCTGCTCTAAGTTAACTGGTGTGTTATGTTCAGTTGTCATAGTCACATTGCACTGATACCTAATATACTCTGATTTTCTTTCTCCAAGTTTTGTAAGAACCTCCACCAATATAATCTTGTGATAGATGTAAATGGTTGGATGATGGCTAGGTTTTCTGCATGCTCGAGAATACAAAAACATAAAAAAAAATTGCTTCATCTAAGCTCTATTATCAATTCAAAATTATCTACATGTTAAAATCACAGAGTGCAAACTGCATATTGAAAGTTACTGCTCGTGGCAGATAAGAGGATGCGCGAGACTGGGAGTACTTTTGAGGAAGTGCAAACATCCAGAAGGTAAAATTTAACCCCAGTTCTTCCGCTTCCTCATCTCTAGCTGACCCACACACTAGGTTTCATGCACTTCGATCTGGCAGCTCCAATCCTCCCACGGTCCTCTGTTGTGTATTCCAGGAGGATATGTAAAATGCGTTCAACAGAGCAGCAAATTTTACTGGCGTTAGCATTGCTGACTGTTTAACTCTATTTCAAATGGTTGCTGCATAGTTACTACTCCCTCCGTATCAAAATGTAAAATGTTTTACCATCTCTTAGACAAAATGAACATAGACATGTTTTGTGTAAGATGCATATGAATCTATATACTAAAACATGTCTAGATATGTTTTGTCTAGAAAATGGTAAAACATCTTATATTTTGATACAGAGGCAGCAGAAAATTGTAACAAATTCTAGCATTTGTGCTGAATTATTAAGTTACTCTTTGGGATAAGAGATCAGTATTTCATTATTATTAGTTTACAAGTTTTAGAGTGGTTGGTATTTTTAGTGACCGTCCATCCACTCGAATCCACCGGTGGTAAAATAGGAGGTACTGAAAAGTACCAGATTAAAGGTACCCGGAAGTACCAAAAAGTACCACGATTATTGATTTTTTTTAATCTAATAAAAGGTTAGCTTGGGGTAAATTCGTCTAATCGCCCTGTCTCTCTCCTCCTCTCTAATTTCACTCTCCCACGCTGGTCAGGAGACATCCAATCCGCCGCCGACGCCCCCAAATGCCTTTCCCTCCACCCACCGGCCGCGGGCGCCGTCTCCGTCCTCCTCCACCTCCCCACCAACAGCTGCAGCCATCCGCGGACGACGTTGTCTTCCCTCCACCACCTCCCCGCCAGCATCCGGCCGTGGGCGTTGTCGCCGGCTTCCTCCACCTCCCCGCGACGCCGCCAGAAGCTGCAATCGTTCGTGGCTCCTTCTCCTTCCCTCCTCAACCTCCCCGAAAATAGGAGCAACCGTCCGCGGGCGCCGTCACCGGCCTCCTCCGCCTCCGCAGAAGAAACAGCAGCCGGCGCCGTCGCCGGCCTCCTCACCTACCCGCCAGCAGCAGCCGTGGGCGGGCGCCCTCCGGCCTCCTCACCTCTCTACCAGCAGAATCAGCGGCCCACTGGCGCCCTCTGGCCTTTCCCTCCCCGCTAGCAGCAGCATGCGGCTAGGAGATGTATGACTTTGTGAAGAAACTGGAAAATAAGTTACTGATAGCTGTAATCTGTAGTTTTGTACTCGAAGTTATTCGAGCTCTGCATCTAAATACCAGCACGAGTTGCCAGAAAAAAACAGAGAATTTACACAGAACCTCTATTTTTCTGACTAGTTGTACTTCGTAGCACCTGAAAGTTAGTTGAAAGTTAGTTGCAGGAGGAGCGGAAGGTCTTTGACAGCATTGTACAGCTTGAGCATGTCAAGATGGGACTCCATGAACATGAATGCACGTGCAAATGATGGTCTTCTCATTCTGTACTTCTGATTCGTCCAGGCGTTGGTAACATCTTCATAATGTGAAGCAAAAACTGCAAGCTTGGCTGCCGACAGTGTACGACTGTGATTATGTGTTTGCTTGAAGTAAGTTGAGATGGTGACATTCTTTGTGCTGTGTAAAACAGGGTAATGTAAAATTAAGTTTCGGGTTCTCTTTTCATCAGGTATACAACATACAACCTGTATCTGACTTGTGCACATTCAGACAATTAACTAGTCAGAGGAAAGGTTTTAAGAATAAGCTGGTACAATTAACCTGCTATCAGCCATCAAGATTGTGACATGTTCCTGAGATTAAGCTGGTACAATTAACTTCACTGATCATAGCGCTTCTAAGACTCGAAATAAAATGAATTTTGTTCATTACACCAAGCAGTACTGGAACAACATTTAAAAAAAAAAGTACTGGAACAACTAGCTGGACTAGGCCACCACGAGTTGCTGAATTTATTGCTCCACAATAACAGCATGCATGTCAGATAACAACAACAGGGTTCATGTCATCCCCAAAGCCATCGGAACTTGCTGTTTGTTGTGCAGGGAAGGCCCTGGCCACCCGGTCCAAGTCAAGCTTCTTGCCGCGGTGTATCTTCCACACGAGCTTCGCGTACTCCGACACCAGGTCGCTGTCCTCACAAAGCCATGAAATGTCCTGCTGACAGTATCACAGGGCTCGGCAACAGATTCATCACTTATATGGCCATGTGTTCTTGCATATAAAAGTAACAATTAAAGGTCAATAATGTGGCGGACCCAAAAAAGGCAAGGAACAATGCATGAAACAACCAGTATTGAAAGAAGCTAAATTCAACAATCCATTCTACTCAAATTCAGTTAAATACATTGGAAATAAGAAACTGCAGCACATCCGCAGAACACAGTGTGGTACTAAAAATTTAAAAAAGCACCTCAATGTTTCTACTATTCAGAAGCATATATTATCAGCTCACATGCAAATGGGGACAGGACATTAATAAGTTGAATATAGATATTCCTTGAACATATCGTCCAAAATATTGTTGTCGTGGTATCATATTGAATGCAACTCGTGCCAATCCAAAATAAAATAAAAAATCAGTTTGCAGTTGAATTTGTCAATAAAATCTTTCACATAAGATCCCGGTGATACACGTTACGTGCAATTATATATGGTCGCAGAAGGAGCATATCAGCACATGATGTTTATCCAAATTTTATTGCTAAAAGGACTCTGAAGATAGTCCACTATTTGTTGTATAGAAAACTACCAATACACATGTGTATCATTTGAACCAATATATACGAGAAGTTATGCAAAAAAATATTTAATCTACCAACTCAATAAGTAACGAGGAAGCAACACACTCTATATGTAAACAAATCTGGTCTGGTGTTCCTTCCCCAATGCCTACCTACGAAGAAACTGTTTCAGTGCACACTTCGAATTCAAGTGAAGGGCATATATTTATCACCACTTTGCTGCTACCCAACCAGTATGACATTAGTTGGTTCAAGTTTTTCAGTGTAAATATAAGAACTTCAGCTAATATAATATATGGTAGGAAAATGATTGAAGAAGCTACGAATATTTTACATATTGCACCGACTAAAAACAGAGGGCTGAGTAGTATACTGCACCGACTACCGACTATAAACAGAGTGCTGGGAATCTGCAGTACAACAAGTATACACATATATACATATGTTCAGGTCTCTAAAGTGCAGACCAAGCTACTGAATGGGCTGAGCCACATTGAAAAACATGCTTTTACTTGGTACTATGGTGCAGATTATCCAGGCCTGAGGATTCGCTCAGGACCTATTTTTCATAGTGGTTTGGCTCAAGTATTGTTGTGTTGGCTAAACTAGTGTATACAACCGTAGGACTTTGTCAGCAATAATTGAGCTTGTGCATGACACATTCCCATGCTAATTTCTGCACTTTTACTGTGCTAATTGATTAATCGATCCATTCGTTTGGAGTTCCGGCTAGCAATCAATAAGATTATTCCCAGTTTTAGAAAATCAATGGAGAAGGAAGACTGTACTCACAATAAAGCCGGGTTGGTGAAGAAGAAGCAGTGGCGTCCGAACCCAGAGGCGGGAAGAGCGGGGGCCGGCGGCTCCGATCCCGCGGGTGGTCCTGGTGAAGGACGGCGGCGGCGTTCGAGCGGTCAGGGCCACGGTGGAGAAGGTCGGGGGCGAGGCGGTGGCCTGGATCCCAGACATGAGGAGGGGGCAACGTTCGATCTGTATGCGGGTGAGGCGACGACCTGGTTCCCACAGACGAGGACGAGCCGGCGTTCGGCTGGGGCAGGTGGAGAAGGTTGCCGACCTGGTACTCGCGCCGCCGTGTGCGTGGTCGAGATGGGATCGTGGGAGAGCCGGAGAGGTACTGGTTTGACTAAACATTCGGGAATGACCATACTACCCTTAAGTAATTAAACTTGCTAATTTCAATTAACAGGTGACATCAACGGCTGAAAATAATCTGTGGCGGAGGTACCTGAAAGTACCTGGAGTACCTGGCCAATCACCCTAGAAGAGCTCTTATTAGTTTCATGTTCTTTCTTATTGTATAGAAAGGCAAATGAATGGAATCGTGGATTCTAGACAGATTGTAATTTTTTTTCTCCATCTAATTTTCCTGTGAAGGATACGCAGTTCACCCTATTAAAAAGATATTCAATTTTCCTAGCATAACATTTAATTAGCTGCCTAGAATAGTTTCCTTACTGTTATAGGAATAGAATAGCTAACACTCAAGGGCACTTTTGCGCCTCTCGCTTAATGTATCATGTTGTTAATAATACTAGATGAATCCCCACGCGTTGCCGCGGGAACGGATTGTCTTAATTTGGGCACCTACTCTTTCAAAGTGTTATTCTGCAGTTTGAATCTCTTAATCTAATATGTAAAGCTAAAGTTGATTGTAGTAGTTATTCTGTAAGATGAACAATTGTTGCAAGACCGACGCAGCCGCGCCCCAAGGGGCACAGCGAGCCGGCGAGCGGCCAGCCAGGGCACAGCAATGGCGAGGGCACAGCGAGGCCGCCTTGTTTTTTTCTTTCTTTTTTCTTTTCTTTTCTTCTCAGATATTTTATTTACTAATTGGGCTGACATGTGGGACCAGATTCAGTATTAGTGTTTTCTGCGAAGGACTCGGAAAAATTCGGTAGTTTTATGGGATTCGAAAATTTACGACGTGCAAAACTGGCCACGTCATCAAAGTGGTGGGCCACCCCTGTCAGTTTCCTTGTCAATTGGCCAGCAGAGCGAGATTAGAGTTTTTTGCGATTTCAAAAATGAAATGTAGTAGTTCTGTGAGATTAGAACAAAAAGTGGTAGTTTTTCAAAATTTTGCCCGTAAAGTGGTAGTTCTATGCTAACATCTCTTAGGATTCGAGAAGAGGAGGAGAAAGAAACGGCTGTGCGTTGTCTTTTGGACATAATTAATTGTTAGGATTTGGAGAGACATGGGGGAGGAGAGCCCGACGCTTGAGTTTTCATCTCCAGTTGGTCGCCGTGTTAAATATACATAGAATATTTGTTGAATGCAAACTTAACGGGGAGGCTGCTGAGGTGGCAAAAAACCTGAAGTGGAAGGCTGCATGTTGCTAGATGACGTGGCAGGCTTGCATGTTGAGAGAAATCAGGTAGTGGAGGTCTCCTATTTAGATATAGAAGATAACTTTATGCAAAAAGTTTAACTATTTTGTTCTATCCCGAATTCCTAATCTATGTTAGTCTTTTATTTCATGGATGTGCGTACAATTATATTAAATGATTTCGCTCCTGTTTTTGCCAGTACCATGCAACTCGACTTCGATTCAGATTCGAGTGTCTGAATGTTGCCACACCCTTTTGGCAAGCTGACGATGTGCTCCATGGAAAAAGTCTTTTTCTCTTAGCTCTTCTAGATCAGCAAGAAACGTAGACAAACTCTGTAGCTGGTCAGAAGAGAGCTTATGTAATTGTCAGGTAGAATTGCATGCTCCCTTGTGAACTGAATATGATGCTATTTAGTAATCTAAGATCTCCTAAGAATATTAAGTGTACTGGAGCTAAGGGACATGTCATGTTGCAGGGGAAGACCAAGTTGATAAAATGAAGATATTCTTACACGTTCGGACACACGTTGATGAAAGAACTTTCCATTTTCATAATGTTGATCTTTTCAAGCCATACTTTCATCATGAGATAAGTCAGCATATGTGTCCATTGATAAGATGCAACAATTCTACTATTTTTCTTCAATGGTTTTATTTATACTTCGCATATGCCTTACAATGTGTTTTTTTAAGAACATGCTCCACAGTCAATAACAATGCAATGTAATTCAAAATGTTTGAATTTTATCATACGTTTGTACAACTTCACTTTATTTAAGTATTTTGTTTTTCATTTTTTATCATAATGGACGGGCGCGGCAAAGCGCGACTCGATTGTCTAGTTATCTAGAAGTTCATAGTTCAAAGTAAAAAATGATTCTAGAGTAAGAGAAAAACCCTTATCAGGCAAAAAAAGATAGTACAGTCGAGGTGACACCATTGTTGTTCTTAAATTTGCAAAGAACCAACACAGCTAGATATGGTAAGAAAAATAAATACCATGATTATGATAGAATTATAAACCACCCAAATATTGTGCATGTAGAGGAGTGATGACTCCCAAGTGCAGGAGATCATTTGTAGTACCTTTCGATAAGTATTTGAGTGTCGAACCCACGAGGAGCTGAAGGTAAGCTATCTATTCTCTAAAGCCCTATAACCCTCTTATATGGTTGTTTATGCAAAGCAATAAGTTTGATTAAAAGGAACTAATTAATTAAAAGCAAGTGACGTGGAGTGTGGTTTGTCTAGTAACTAGTGAAGTAAGTTTAAAATGCAAGTAATCCTAGAGCAACTTTGTAAAGCAAGTTTCTAAGCAAGTTTCACAAGTAGCAAGCAGCAAATATCTCAAGTATCTCAAGGGAGCAAATGTTCTAGCAATAGGTGTTTCGTTTGTGTGGTTGTCACAATTAGTGAAGCACGTGTTTTAGTCTTAGTTGTTTCTTCTAGGAAGGAGCCATGAATAGGTATAGTCAAGTAAATGATCTACAACCCCTTATGATGGATCATGTGGCCAAGTAAATGACTGCACAAGATTGATTAAGACATAAAATCCCACCATAGCCTTACGTTCTAAGGTCCCCTATATATATCCCCCAATAACTTAACTTTGTGGCTCGGTCTCAGGCTACTGTCACTCCCAAGTCACCACCACTCCATTATGCTACCGGTGATCACCTTACATGCATTCCCCAACATATGTGTGCACTCATATATTATACATAAAGACAATCATAGAAGATAACAAACTTGTATCAACCAATCAACGAACTATTTCACCATTGCCAAGAACAATTCACTACTCAAACATAGACGGGGAGACACAATACATCTAGGGAATATAGTATTGCATCATACATCGTGTTTGCCAAGAGATTACAGTGGAGAGAAGGAGTTGATCTTGCTGTAGATGTTGATGATGAACACGCTGGAGGGGGGTGGAGCCCTCCGGGGGTGATCTCGGCGGCGTTTCCCCCCTCCGATCTTCTCCGGCGGCAGCCTTCTGTCTCTCTGTTTCGTGGTTTCGTCTCTCGGCGCCGCCTCCTTCTCGAAAAGGCCAGGGGACCCTTTATATAGTCGTTTTTAGGTCACGAGACACTCGGGAGAAGAAAAATCGACGGCATCGGAGCCACGGGGGCAAAAAGAGGGCCCACACGCGGCCAAGGAATCTGGCCGCGTGGAGGGTCATCTTTTCCACCTGGTTGGCCTTTTGGCCCTCTACTTTGGTCCATGGTCTTCGTCTCGAAAATTCTGAACCGTGCTCTTTGCCTTGCCCTTTTTGGAGTCCCGAAGCTCCCGGAAAGTCTGAAACACTAAAAAGTACGTTTTCTGGAAAAACAGGGTTAGAACCAAAAGAAGAGGGATTGTTCATAAAATCCCCCAAATCATTATAAAACATGAATATAAGTTGCTAATATGTAGGAAAAACAAGTAATAACATGCAAAGTTCATGTATGCATTTTACATGCATCAACATCCCCAAGCTTAACCCATACTCGTCCTCGAGTATGAAGGTGATAAAACTAACATGGACTTTGCATTTTAAAACAATCATGGAATATCAAAGAAGATTATTCATGCTACATATAATCAAATGATTCATAATATAGATGAGTAGCAACATACAATTCATGTTATAAGAAATATCAAATATGCAAGCAAAGATGCTTCATGAAAGTTCACAAAATGTATAATGAAATAAAAGCACTATGGACCAAATGCATACACAAAATGAAAAATAAAATCCTATATTGGTCAAAGAATAGCATAATGGAAAATATGGTGGATACTTTGGAGAAAATTGAGTAGAGGTAAAACATGATCAAGTCTTATTTAGCCTCTAAATTATTCAACTAAAATTACTAATTGAAATGTGGCATCCATTGGTCTAAGACTCTCATTGCCCCTTTATCACTAGCATCTTAAATTGTGAATGTTGAAGTAATGTGATTGACAAGGTGTTGGTTGAGTGCCTCATGCCGCGTGAGTGTGAAAACCTACTCCATGATTACTCAACTTAAGATTCCTAATAAGATTTGTACAATCATAATAAGTATTAATGACATCATAGAGAACCGCAAAGAGGTACCTCTTGCCCCATGACATGGAAACCAGCCCATGTCACAATGACAAGATGAACAAACGGAGTAGACTCATCATCATTTTTTATTTCATTCACTATATGCATAGCTTCTTATTTTATTGTAGTATGTGTTTGTAGAGTCCACTCTAGCTGTAAGTAAATTTCCACCATGATCAAGCATGGCTTGGTTTAGCGGCCCAATGCGCTTCTCTAGTCATAAATATACTTACTCATCAAAACTTACTATTCCTCTATTTCATTTCGGCATGGCAGGAGTCCAAAAACAAAAGTACATGATATCAACCAAATGTAAGTTTTTGTGCAATGTTGAAAGCTTTCCAGTGATACACGTTTATAGATAACTCCCAACCAAACACTTGTCAAGCGCAAAACTTTTAGCTCCCGTTATTGGGTCATGTTTATTAAGTGCAATGAAAAGTGAAGGTGTGCATTCAAAAGTTCGTGAGAGTCCTATCCCAAATTCAGGTCATGACAATTAATAAAGTGAATATCTTAATTTAGAACATAAATAACACTATAACATGGTGAACATACTCGGAATATCTCTGAAGCTAATAGGTAGATATGGTGGACTCGCTGGAAATACTTGGCTAAAGGGTGTTGGAAACAAGTTTATACTTGTTGGAATTTTTACTTTTTTGGCTAGCAAGAGGGAGATAGTTGACCAGATACTATGCATGCATTAGTGTCCATAGAACTACTCATTTCATGACAAACTAAGTAAACTAACAATTAACATCAAAAACATGAATAAGAGATAGCTCATGACAACACTATTGCAAATTTCTACACCTAAAACAACATATAAATCATGCAACTATAAGTAGCTTTTATAATCAACTAAAGCATCCCTTTCCCAATAAATATAACAGCATCCAACTTAATTCAGCCCATTATTCTAGTAGTTGATTCTCATAAAGATAATTGTGGTGGTGGTCTCACAAATAAACTAAAAAACAAAACTAGACGCTTCAAGTTTCTGCGATAAATGCTTTGCTTAGAAAAACAGAAAGTAGACGTGTGCTAACCAAAAGAGTGTTGGTCCAAGAGGGTGTTCACCACATCCCCAAGCTTGTGGTTTTCACCACTCTTGGATCTCTCTTGGCGCAGCTCCTCTATTCCCTGTGAAAAAACTTTACAAAACATGTTTCTCCCATTCTTTTTATGTGGGGTGAGATAAGCAAGGACAAACAAAACGTATGCATGCTGCGCAAAATTCCAAAACAAATGCTCCAGAAGATAGACAATAAGGTTCATAATGTTGTATGTTCACTCTCTAGATCGAAAAGATCAAGGAAATTCAAGTCCCAAACCCAAAGAGTGCATCCAACAAAAGAAGGCAAAATCTGTCCAGAAAAGCAATAGCGGCAAAACGAACGTTTTCCCTAAGCTAGACTCATCAAAAAATTAATCCAATTTTTGTGCTTACAGAGTACGAAAAGTTGCAGAACATACCAAAAAATTAGCTCAATCCGACTTACAGATAAAAAAATGAAAAATCGTACGGTGAGCAGAATCGTGCTGAAACAGAAATTCCAAGCACTAGGATAGCAACCTTTAAATCCAAATGGGTGAAACTTGACACTTTATTGAAAACTCCAGAAACTAAACTAAAGACTAAGTATCTTGTTACAGCAAAAGGACACTAGGAAAAACAACTAAGAACAACCGGGTTGCCTCCCGTAAAGCGCTTTATTGATAGCTGTATAGCTAGGTTTTTCTTACTTAAAATCATGATGGTTGAAGTGAGGTGGCTCGGCATCCCCAAGTTTGGATTCTTGTACTTATTTGATACATGTAGGGTGAGCCCAGGGGTACATCCCCAATATTGATTGGTTGTCCCTCTTGATCTTTGTTCATCTCACTCAACTCTTCCTCCTGAAAAATTCTTCTTACACAAATCTCAACATAAAACTTGATTAGAGGGGTTAGTGCCTCCATAAATAAAATCCACATAGGTACAGCAAAGACACATCATGAGTTGATTCTAAATATTAACTACTGTTACTACAGTTGTGCATTGCTCCTTGATCAAAAGAACCACACAAAACACAAGTAATGAGAGCAATGCAAAATAAAGACATAATCTGCCAAAAACTGAACAACCCGTAAAGAGTGAATTTTTAGAGGAACTTAAGTTGCTCAAATCAGAAAACTTAAAACTAATGAAATATGAAATGATAACTAAATATTTCTTTCGTAAATTACCAGGTCAAAATTCCACTTCTGTGATTTTAAACATTTTTCGCAGTGAAGTTCAGGAATCTGTTTTCTGGACAGATAATTACTATTGTTTAATCCTATCTCTCATATAAGATTATTCTTGCCATTTATGATGAGAAATAAGACAGAAATGTGATGTTACAGTAGTGAACTAATATTTTTATTGTTTTTAGCTTTGGAAAAAGTTGTAATGATAGAGACTTTGCAATGGTTTCATTGGCATGAACAACACATGTTCAAGGTCGACCCCAACTTCTCCATTGCTCATCCTTCTCATTTACTTTCCCAAAAAAATTATAAAATAAAAATCTTAAACTAAATGATAGATAACAGTAGGTAAAGGTATTTTACATGTTGAAAAGACATAAATGTGTGCTCAAACCGAATAGGAAATTAAAGCATAAGGAACACACCAAAAAATATTAAACACTTTATTTTTAAGTCTAACCCCTTTCCTATGCATTGGCATTTTGTAATGAAACAAATAAAAGAAGCACATAATAGCAAGCATAGAAAGGTAGATCAAGTGCAACTTCAATACTTCAATCATAAAGAGGGGAAACTTAATATTGTTGAAATATGTGTAACCATGTTTCCCTCTCTCATAATAATTTTCAGTAGCATCATGAATAGATTCAACAATATGAATATCACATAAAACATTCTTATCATGAGCCACATGCATAAAAGAATCACTACTCTCCACATAAGTAAAATCCTCATTAGTGATAGTGGGAGTTAAACATTCATAATTTTCATTGCAATCATCATATATAGGAGGCATAGTATCATCAAAGTGAATTTTCTTCTCCAAGCTTGGGGAACTAGAAATATCATGCTCATCAAAACCAACTTCCCCAAGCTTAAAACTTTCCATAGAATCAGCAAGTATATCATTTTTATCCTCAATAGTAGGGGGACTAAAAATATCATATTCATCAAGACAAACTTCCCCAAGCTCAAGGTTTTCCTTAAAAATAAAGGTGTTCAAAGAATTAGTACTACCACAAATATGATTGTTGTTCAAATAATTTTTCAATTTCTCCTCAAACACTTCATGTCCTAATTCAAGGTAGATATTATACAGTTCTAAAATTGTTTGGTTGTTTTCCATTTTAGAATTTTTTTTTGTGTTTTAGGTTTATATGTTAGTATGCAATGCAAACAAGAATAAAAGCTTAGCACAACGCTCCCCGGCAACGGCGCCAGAAAAGTGCTTGATGACTCCCAAGTGCAGGAGATCAATTGTAGTACCTTTCGATAAGTATTTGAGTGTCGAACCCACGAGGAGCTGAAGGTAAGCTATCTATTCTCTAAAGCCCTATAACCCTCTTATATGGCTGTTTATGCAAAGCAATAAGTTTGACTAAAAGGAACTAATTAATTAAAAGCAAGTGACGTGGAGTGTGGTTTGTCTAGTAACTAGTGAAGTAAGTTTAAAATTCAAGTAATCCTAGAGCAAGTTTCTAAAGCAAGTTTCTAAGCAAGTTTCACAAGTAGCAAGCAGCAAATATCTCAAGTATCTCAAGGGAGCAAGTGTTCTAGCAATAGATGTTTCGTTTGTGTGGTTGTCACAATTAGTGAAGCACATGTTTTAGTCTTAGTTGTTTCTTCTAGGAAGGAGCCATGAATAGGTATAGTCAAGTAAATGATCTACAACCCCTTATGATGGATCATGTGGCCAAGTAAATGACTGCACAAGATTGATTAAGACATAAAGTCCCACCATAGCCTTACATTCTAAGGTCCCATATATATATCCCCCAATAACTTAACTTTGTGGCTCGGTCTCAGGTTACTGTCACTCCCAAGTCACCACCACTCCATTATGCTACCGGGGATCACCTTACATGCATTCCCCAACATATGTGTTCACTCATATATTGTACATAAAGACAGTCATAGAAGATAACAAACTTGTATGCAACCAATCAACGAACTATTTCACCATTGCCAAGAACAATTCACTACTCAAACATAGCCGGGGAGACACAATACATCTAGGGAATATAGTATTGCATCATACATCGTGTTTGCCAAGAGATTACAGTGGAGAGATGGAGCTGATCTTGCTGTAGATGTTGATGATGAACACGCCGGAGGGGGGTGGAGCCCTCCGGGGGTGATCCCGGCGGCGTTTCCCCCCTCCGATCTTCTCCGGCGACAGCCTTCTGTCTCTCTGTTTCGTGGTTTCGTCTCTCGGCGCCGCCTCCTTCCCGAAAAGGCCAGGGGACTCTTTATATAGTCGTTTTTAGGTCGCGAGACACTCGGGAGAAGAAAAATCGACGGCATCGGAGCCACGGGGGCAAAAAGGGGGCCCCACACGCGGCCAAGGAATCTGGCCGCGTGGAGCGTCCTCTTTTCCACCTGGTTGGTCTTTTGGCCCTCTACTTTGGCCCATGGTCTTCGTCTCGAAAATTCTGAACCGTGCTCTTTGTCCTTGCCCTTTTTGGAGTCCCGAAGCTCCCGGAAAGTCTGAAACACTAAAAAGTACGTTTTCTGGAAAAACAGGGTTAGAACCAAAAGAAGGGGGATTGTTCAGAAAATCCCCCAAATCATTATAAAACATGAATATAAGTTGCTAATATGTAGGAAAAACAAGTAATAACATGCAAAGTTCATGTATGCATTTTACATGCATCAAGGAGTAGTAGAACAACAAGTACAAGCACGGAAATTTATTAGATATTGCAGTTTTAGAAAAGGTTAAGAGATGGAGAGATAGAGACCAAAAAAACATGTGCATAAATAAAAAATATGAAGTTTTCTGAATCACACATTTCTCATAGGTATCCTTCTACATATTATGTTACTAATTATTCCCACGAAGGTACTATTCATATATAGATCAAATAACTAAAATATCAAATTCGAAAATCAATAAGGCGTATGCAAGTACCTTCGGAGCTTCTATTTATGGTCACAGCATAAAATGAATTGATGCAGAATTAGTTCCAAGTATTTTTGAGTTTAAGTGAGTATCACAGTACCATTTTTCGGTGATAGCTGCAAGAAGAATTACAGAAATTCCGCACTGATTTAAAAATGATTTCTACTTTTACATCAAAAGAAAGATATAATGTATTGATTACAGGAATTTGTGCTTCTTCCATAGTAATTAGAAGCAGTTTGATATTAGATAAAGCTTTAAGCTTGATTAATTTGGCTTATTATAGGCCATATGGCGTTTTACTGTGGCTTCTTGTGGGCATTTTGACCCTACATGTTTGTGAATGTGGACCTATAGTTGGCATCGTTTATTGTTTGTTTTACAGAAGGAAGAAAAGGAACGACTAATTCCCATCCCATTCGCTAGCCCCACGGACATGCTTCTCCCGCAGTGGACGTTGCGTCGGCTCGCGTCCAGACCGATGTTTTGCATAGACGACAGTGAACTCTTACGCCATGAGATCCGATGGAGGCAGCGCCGCACCTGCTCCTCAAATACCTGAACTACCCGAACATGGAAACATATGAGAAAGCTTATGGGTAGGTACCATCTTATCTTGGCCCTCCATATTTTTTTAGATGTGTAACCAGGATTATTATATGTTGCCCAGGATAACATGTGTGTCTCTGACCAGTGGAACCCACCAAGATTCCTCTCCATCCAACATAGAAATGGAGGGTCAGGATAAGATGGTTCCTACATGTATGGTTACCAGATCCGTGCTCTACCTGAACAAGGCGAGCACGTTCACCGGCGAGGTTGACGAGCCGAGAAAGACGTTCCCCAAGGCGTTGTTATAGTAAATAAACACCAAAGTTAGAAAATTATCTGGATAGTTTGTAATCTGGTGACTGTTACAATGTGCCACCACCTTATTGATCACTTGGTTACGCAAGAAAACAATATCACATTGAAAACAACTTTTAAAAGATAACAAACACATTTTATTTTATGTTAAAAAGTGTAGAGATGATGACAAAGAGCTTAACTGAAAGGGATTATTAATCCCGTGCCCTGATTCCTTAGTTCTACTCACTTTTTCCCACGGTCGAAAGTTTTGCTCACTTTTCCCATCTCCTTAGGTGAAACTCTCACGAATGCTTACACCCGACGTTGATGTGTCTACCGGGAACTCTGACTAGTGGGGCCGTGTGGGACTGTGTCGCTCGTTAGACATGACAAGTGGGACAAGTGCAGCTGCGTTTCTGTGGCATTGTCTGTTGGGTCATTGTATACTTCGTACGTAGTAGAATGGGCCGAGTTTGTTGATAATTAAATTCAGCCTGCTAACATACCCACACGCGCGGTCAGCCTTTTATGTATGCCATCATTTCATACTGCTATGCATGTGCCCGACGTTGGCATTGATGAGCGCAACGTTGACTAGTTTGCATGCACGGCTTAAAAGGTTGCGATTCAGCCGCCACCTAGCCATGCACGGCTGCGATTCAGTGGCAACGCTGCCATGCACGCAACCACCTAGTCACCTAGCCACGCACGCGGGTGTGATTCGGTCGCCACCTAGCTACGACGCATGCATCTTGATTCAGACGCACACTCAATTAATTTGTCGTGTCGTTGCACGCGCCGAGCTACGCATCGGGACACGGCTGGACTGAGTGATGTGAAAACAGGCAAAAAAAGTACAACCGCGACGCCTCGATGCAGTGTTAAAAAACGGCGGTTCCATCCACCCCCTCCTCTCGCTTGGCTACTTAAACCGCGTCTCGTAACCTACTTCTCCAAACTTCAATATCTGCCTCCTCCCCATTCACTTCTCTCCAACCAAAGCCAAAGCACAACGGACGACTCGACGTACGTGAAGATGCAGTTCAACGCACCCACCTTCCGCTTCCTGCGCACCGCGCCAGAGGTCCGCTACCCCCCTGGCAGGGTCTTTGAGACCGCGTTGCGTGTTTGGGCGTTCTCACGATGGAGGGACGATACGGTGTTTGCCTGTGACTTCCTCCGTGCGGGATTTAACCACCTCCCGGCGAGGTCGCCAGTCATGTTCCGTCTGGAGGAACACCACGCCCACTCCAATGCTCCGGTGGTAGGCCTTGTCGCCTACTTCACAATCATGTTTGATGCGTACTACCTACTCGACCGCGTGTTCTGGTGTGTATGCGAGTTTATCGCATTCACCACCTACAACATGTACACCGACTTCGAGAGCATCTTCCCCGAGGAAAACCACATGCACACCCTCCCCTACTATCTCGGCGATGACGGCCTCGAGGAGGACTGAAGATGACAAGTACGGCGGCAAGGATCTGAGAATCCCATGTTGGGATCTAAGAATCCCATATTATGTACCATACTATATATATCATGTGTGTCATCCGTATTATGTATATCATGTGTTCCCCGTACTATGTACCGTACTATGTAGGGATCTAAGAATCTCATATCTAAGTTCTTTATCGTTGGTGTGTGATGAGTTCTTTTTTATCTGTATTCATATTTTTTTCCAAGTGGTTTGCCCCAAGTTTAGGCCTTTTGCTTCCTTTCGCTGCATGTGTATGATGTTGGACATAAGTTCTCATCAAAAAAAATCCTTTGAACTTCTTTAAAAAAATTGCGCTAGGTGTCGCATACATTCCCTATGCTCCACTTCAGGGAATAAAATTTATATTGCACTCTCTAGACCTTTGCAAGCATCTGTATGTATAGCTAAATCTGGAGGTGTGCCTATAATTTTGCGCAACTGCTGCAGAAACCAGACCCAAATTTCCTCGGACTCTGCCTTCAAGACACCAAATGCAATTGTGAATAGCCAGTTGTGTCCATCAACTGCAGAAGCTGCTACTAGTTGTCCTCTCCATCTTCCAGTTAAATGGGTAGCATCTACAACCAAATAAGGCATGCATCCATGAAGAAACTCCTGCCAACAAGCCTTGAAACATACAAAAGCCCTTCTGACGCACTCCTTCTCAAATGACTCCCCTTTTATTTTGAATGGAACTGTATGCTTGTCAATTTCTACAACACTACCTAGACTAGACATCTCCACTTCATCTTTGAAGGTGTAAAACTTTCATTACATTGACCATTAATCCTGTCAAGATCCATTTCTTTAGCATTGAAAATCCTCATGTAAGGAATTACAATCTTATACTTCTCAAAAATTTCCCTTGGAGTACTGTTGGACCAAGACTAGTTTTTTCCCTCAGCCAATCCAATATTGCATTTGCCACCCATCGAGTTCTTGCTAGTTTTGATTTTGCCTTCCCCCCTCCCCCTCCAGGTGGACATGTGTGCTTGTGTGGGTTTTTATTTATCTGAAACAAAATTAAGGGATAAAAAACATTACTCGATGATCTGAAATAAAATGATCAATTAACTTGGAGTACCCGAATCTGTTGGCTCTTTAGCATACGAGATGCATGCAAACTCTGCATACACCTATCACATGGACAATAAACTCTGAACCTTCTTGGCTCACTCCTTTTAATCTTATAGGAATTTTCAGTAAGAATGCAATATGTAGTTACTGTATTCCGGTAGTCCGCCATTGATTGAAATATGGTACCCTCAGTAAGCTCAGGATTCTCCACGTTCCACTCAATTGTTGGCACGTCGTCACCATCGTATTGATCCAAAATTAAGATGTCAATGTTCTCCTCATCCTCTTCATCGTCAGTGTCATCAAACCTAGCTCGTCTCATGGGCTCCTTCGGATATTCATCATCCACTGCTTGTTGAATGGCTCTATTACCAGTTCAGGGTACATCATCTCGTCTTCATCATCATTTCGAGGCACTTCCTCGTCAGGTTCTGCATCTTCTTTTATAACGACCATAGCAGGTAAAGGAGAATCAACAACACTATCGGCAACAGATTCAGCAGCTCACATGTTGTGGCTCCAAGAACCACTCGCTTTATTTGGTCTCTACCTACAAGGAGTCCCGGAGTGCTGGCTATTAGCAGAGATAGATGATTGTCGAACACCCTTCCCCTTGACTGGTTCTGCGCGTGGCTGAAGCACGTCGATATGAAGTTTACCGAAATGGCTGCCAGCATTCAGAGTAATAAACAACCCGAGATGCTCGTTGAAATTTAGTGGGATAAATCTTTGCCCGAAACTGCCGAAGTAACTCAATTCAACAGCATTGGCATCGCTCCACGGATAGGCTGAACGGAGGGTAGTGAGAAAATTTCTGAAGCAAACGTTTGTTTCTATCACAACCGGATAGAAAAACGAATGAAGAAAATGCGGTTTAGTACCACGCGGCACACTAGTTTCTATTCTAACCACCAGCCGGAAAGCCAACGCAGGATCAATCCTATCTAGTTCAAACATATGGCTGCAGTTAGGCACGGGACAGAGGAGAGATTTTGGAACGAACCAAGCTAAAAAAATGTCAAATACGGACTTCGTTACAAGCTAGAACACCAATTCAAGAGGAAACTTTCCTTACCCGGGTCTAATCCATGAAGTATCTATCGTTGATTCGGCCCAATCCTGTCCACGGCTGAGGCAATTCTGGGGGTCCTTGATCAACATGGCTTCAGAGATGGTGAGGTGGGGTTGATTGGGAGGTGGGGTAGATGTGTCGGAGAACACGGCGGAGGGGCAGCGATGAACGTGGCACAACGGCGGCGGAGGGGATGGGGGCGGCGGCGGAGGAGGTGAGGCTGCGCGATGTGGTGGTGTCGATCTGTTTCAGCTTCATACAAGCTCGCTTACTTATATCCTTGCGGTCCCACTAGGCACGCAACGGTCAAAGGAGGACCCGACCCTAGTTGTCAGCATAAACTCATCAATTGACTGTCAATGCATTTACTAGACGGCAAATGGCAGTTTTTAACTTTTGCGAGAGTTTTAGCTAAGAGAATGGTGAAAAGTGAGCAAAAGTTTAGAGCGTGGGGAAGAACAAGCAAGACGAAGGAATCAAGGGCACATAATTAAATATCCCTAACTGAAATGAGTAATTAATACAATCAACTTTATAATCTAATAATCCTTTAATGTTTTTGGTGAGAGTTTAGGAGGTGTGAAAACATTAGGGTTCGCTAATCAGGAAAATAATGTAGGGGTAGTTATTTCTGGTTATAATGGAATATTATAGAATTCCATTATACTTTTAAAACAAGTTCATAAGTTAAACAAAATGTTTTTTTTGACATTTTTGAGTTGAAAATGTCTTTCTCTTTAATTTGGTATATCATTTGAAACTTTTTGAAAATATTTGAATAAGTTGTTATTTTCTCAATTTTAAATGTATTAAATGACTAGGCAAATAGTGCACCCATGAAAACTTGTTCAAATGACTTTTAAAATATCATAGATGAGTTTCATTTCTCTTTCTAAGCATTTTAGTATATAACTTGTATTTTTCTGATTTTTCAATTATTTATTATTTTCTCAATTCTAAATGAATTAATTTAAATTCAAATAATGTTTAAATTTAAACCTTTGCAAACATATTTGAAAATTTTACTAACATTTAATTTTCTAAACAATTATATATTTTATTTGTATTTTTTTGAGAAGTATTTTAAGAGTTATTGTATTATTGATATTAATCAATTTTCTCCCTTTTTAAATTGACAGGTGGGACCAACCTGTCAGTTTTAATTCAAAATAAAACTTAAAAGAAAAAGAAAAGGAAAAAAAGAATTGTGACATCATGATGACATCATGGTTGCATCATCAACATAGAGGATTCTCTCTATTGGATACCAATCCATCAATTTAGCTCGAATTGGTGCAATTCATTAGTACCATCGGACATAGGAGTTCACGGAGAGTGTGGTGGTGGCGGATTTCGGACCAATAAGTCGCTGGAGCATCGCCGAAGGCGAGATTCTGCAGTAGTAGTGATAGCGGATCGGTGGCGGAACGATTTCATCGACAAAAAAATTAAAGGAGAAGGACCATATGGTGCATGAGCTCACTAGGAGCGCGTGGAAGTTGTCTACGACGATGATGATGGCCGGAATCGACGCCGGCGTGAGATCAACGACGGAGGCCAAACTCGGAGAAGATGCTCCGATTCGCCTCTTCCCGAGAGCCCCTGGAAGAGAGGCGCTACGGGGAAACAGAGGAGAGGACGGAGGTTCCAATGATAGCTTCGGTTCCTCGTGGGGTGACCGGAGGCGACGGTAGCAAGTACCGGATCATCAACTAGGGTTTTGGTTTTTGGCTTTCTCCCGGAGAAAACAAAGAGAGAGGAGGGAATAGAGAGAGAGGGAGAGAGGGAGTGAGGAAGTGAGGCAGGACAGCTGCCCTCTCCTTATTCTCGACGAGGAGGCATACAAGCAGGTGGGGGCGGCAGCCACACCACGACATCAATCTCCTCTGCTTTCTGGCAGAGGAAGAAGAAAGAAAAGAAACGACACATTTGGATAACCCCCTAGATCTTAAAAACTGAGAGTAAAACATTGGTTTGAGGGCCTATTTTTAAACATAAAAATTATTAAAAATCATTTTTGAATCCTTATAAAAAATTCAGCCTCACCATGGTTTTCTTTGGTGTAATTGATTAAGATTTTAATTTTAATCTTGGGTGTTCAATTTAAGCGATTTTTTTATTTCTTCAATTTAAAGTTTCAAATGGACTTAGAATTATTTTAGGCATGGTTAACATGAGTACACATAACAAACACGTGGTTACCAAAGTGGTGTGTTTTAATTGGACAATTTAGATACAAGGCATAGAGGAATTGAGGTAAATCCGGAGAAGATAAAAGCCATTCTGGACATCACAAGGTCAACATTTCTAAAAGACGTCCAAAGACTATGAAGATCATGGTACCTCAAAAATCCACATGGTAAGGGACCTAGGGTTTCGTAAGGGAAAAAACGTTGGTGGACTACTCAGTTAGACGGGTTACTGCCGGTCGGATTGTTTATTTATATGGGGTCAAATACATTACATGGAATCTTTAATATTGGAGCTGGCGCTGCTATCGACTAGAGTTATTGTTCCTCGCTATGACCCCCGCCTGTCCTTTATATAGGTAGCTGGGTCCCACGGGTCGTACATGAGCGGGACTCGATTTTGAGTCGGTTCTAGACTTTCTTAACTTCCTGGGCAAGTCCTTCCTTGTGCCTACTTTAGCTTGACTCCGTGGCATGCCTTAGTACAGTTGTCCAAAGGCCTTCATAAGGTATCCCCTGATGGACCACAACCGGTAGGACATTTGTGGGGGGTCTCTCGAATACCCCTGTCGGAGAGTGGTATGTCATAGCAAAGAGGCTCTCAAGAGGTTCGAACACAGGGGCTAACCACACTCTCTGCACCTCTCGTGAGGCCTGGTGAGAATAACTTGAGGCGAGCAACAACGGTGACACGGGAGTTTACCCAGGTTCGGGCCACCTTGTGGTGTAACACGCTACTCCTAATTGTCTGATGGATTGCACTACGATTGATTACAATACAAGATGCGAGCTTGTGCTCGGGTTCATACTAGGGGTTCTCGGAGTGAATCATCCGTCCCCTTCAATGGAAGGGACCTTCTCCTTATATACTCGTCACGACCCTCTTTTCCACTCATTCTTGGCGGGAAAGTGTCACCACACAACGACAAAAGGGGAGGCAGATTATGCCATGCGGCCTCTAGCGGGCTTGGTCTTTGGGAGACAACGCCACCGTCCATGGCAGGACGCTGGGGCTCTCGATGACGTTCCCCTCGTCTTGTAGCACCATCTTGGTCTTCTTGCACCGAAGAGGAAAACTTTGGGTCACTCTTTGGTGCGATCAGCTGTTGCCCACGCTATATACACGAGAACAACGATTGTTGTCAAAGGCGCCATGCGGCGCTGTCGCGCTCTTGTGAGCGCACACAGCTGCGCGCATCACCCGCACATGGGATGTTTCCTCCTGAGGGAAAAGTACTTTGGGAAGGAGCGGAGAGCTCGAGGTAGAGCTCCTCCCAAAGGAAAGACGAGAGCACTCCTCCGGAGGGGCCAACCACCTCATGTCCGTGTCCCGAGAGAGGCGAAAGTCCCACGAAGGAGATTTCCTCATGAAGTATCTTTGAGGAGACCTTTAGTGACCACTGGGCTGGGTCGTAGAAGACGCGCCGAGATACCCTAGTATCCACTAGACCGACAGTATCCCCTGGGCCCGCGGTGGACAAACGTCCAAAGGAGGCGAGACGGCGGAGGGCCGACTGCTGTCGGGCTAGTCGTGGGCACGTGGCGCGACGGTTCGCGTGCGGTGTCCCATGAATCAGTGGGAGTGGTCGGTAATGGCTCCCTGCGCCACGGTCAGACCATCATATAAAGCTTGGAAGACCATGCCTAGGGCTTGTTTCGCCATTCTGTCCCTCACTACCTTCCGCTTCGTCTTCCACGTCGGGTAACTTTGCCAGTTGCAGCTGCAAGGGAGACACGCTTATTGACCCGCCTCCTACTTCGGCCCCGAACTCGGCCGCCATGGTCCTTGTACTCGAGGCATCCCGCATCAGTACATGCAGGGCGATGGAGAGACGAAAGCATGATCACCCTCTCCTCCAACGAGCACGGGGCGACCATTCTTTATGTAGGTATGGTGGAGCTGGGCATCGTATCCTTTCTTCTAGCACACCCTCTTCGTGGGGATGATTCCTCCCTTCTCCACCTTATTTCTCGCCGTATTGGCCCACTACCAAATCCAGCCGCTTCAGCTCCATCCCAACTCCGTCCTCATCCTCTCCATCTTGACCTTTTACTGTGAGGCATTCTTGGGCGTGAGGCCCTCAGTCGCCCTCTTCCGTTGCTTCTTCGCCCTGCCCGAGGATGCAGAGGGTTCCGTCGTCGGGAGTGTCTCCTTCCATGTTGGCCCCAATATGGGGACGTGGTTTCCCCATATAGAACTCCCGAGGGGGGCAGGTGACTTCCGCACGCGCTGGGTGTATCTTGACACAGGCGACTGATATCCCACAAGTATAACGCATCGTCTGTAGCCTTTTTGATAAGTAAGAGTGTCGAACCCAACGAGGAGCTAAAGATAGGCTAAGTATTCTCTCAAGTTCTATCAACCACTGATACAACTCTACGCACACTAAACGTTTACTTTACCTAGGAAATAATACTAGAGCAACAATACGGGTAAACAAGATAATTTTGCAGGATAATAAATACATGAAAGTAAAGTTAGTTGCTGCAGCAATAAAGTACACTAAATGATTATAAACTAACAGCACCATGAGTGTGGGAAAGTGGTGGTAATTGTGATGGATTTGTCCATGATCAAATAGTCAAATACATGGTTGATATTCCTCTTTTATGTGGGAGAGACAAAGCTAACAAACTCTCACTATCCAATGCTTGCAAGTACTTAGGATTGGAACTCTACCAAACATTTGTAAATATTAGAAGATACATTAAGGTAAAAATACCCAACCATATCATTAAGATCAAAAGGTCCAATTTATTCCATATGCTTTAATCACTAGATTGGGGCTCATGTTTCTGTCACTCAAGCAGCCTCCCTCTAGCTTTCTTCACATACTACAAACCCTATGATGTGATCCACGCGCGTATAAACATATGATAGGCACCATAGGACTGTAACAAATTCAATATAAAGCTCAAACCATCCATATATATTCAACAATCAATCACATGACAAAAATGATCTACACAAACATGACATAGATGCAATAGGTCATCTGCAAATAATTTATAACGTCAAACACCATGTTTACATAGGGCGGTACAGAGGTGTGTGGGAGGATGAACCATTGTATACAAGTAGGAATTGGCGATGGAAATGGCGGTAAAGACGGTGGAGAGGACAACGCGGGGCGTAGGGCGATGCCGGCGGTGGCGCATGGACTCCTTCCCTGCGCCGCCAACATCATGGGGAGCGCCGCCCCTTAGCCCTCTTCCTTCTTGGTATTAGGATCCCTCCCCCATGGAGATGATATCCATGAGGAAGGCTAAAACATGGCTTTGGTGGCTGGAAATTCGTGGTACGGGGTGTCTCCCACGACCTAGGTTTCCTCCCTTTATATAGTCTCACGGATTTCCGTCATCCCATTTAGGGTTGCAGTAAATCGGGCGTATCTCGGCCGTAGAGTATCGTAATAAAACGAATTTTAACTCTAGAACGTACGTCGCGAAATTCCTTACAACTTTGTCTTCTATGAAATTTCCGTTTGACACGGTCTTTGTATTTGAAAACTGTTTTTAGACAGATTTCGGAAAAGTCCCAATTCGAAACCACAAGGTTTCTTCTTATATTTTTGTTAATTACTACACCTCAAAGTGTAAAACAATAACATTGTGCACTTTTTCAACTATTAGTAGGTTAGTCCAAATAAATCATAAATTTAATATTAAAACAATTATGAAAAGCATTAAAGTAGCATGAAACCATCAAAAATTATAGATACGTTTTGAACGTATCAACATCCCCAAGCTTAGTTTCTACTCGTCCTCGAGTAGGTAAAAATATAAAAACAAAATAATTTTTTAGATGACATGCTACCAACATAATATTGATCATCATAATGTAGAAGTATATGTAAGCTGGGATCATAGAACTTTAACACAAGCATGACAAATAGAACTTTAATAATAAAACATAGCAATCACGTTGCATCATGAGAAGTAACACAAATAAAATATCATGAATAAAAATACATCGAAAAGTTATACGTTTGTTTCAAGTATAGAGAAAGCATGGCAAAGTGATATTTCGCTAGTCCTTAAGAGTGGGGAAAAACATAAATGTCAGGACACCTTCAAAGTTTATGAGAAAGACTAGAACAAATAAATTGAGAGCAAGCAATAACACATCATGAATCAATTAATAATGTTTCTGGGACAAATGCACATTTAACTCAGAATGGCAATTATGCTCTCTCAACTGTGCATAAGTTAGAAGATGGAGACTCAACATAAAAGTAAAACAAAGGCTCTTCGCAGAGGGAAGCATGGATCACTCATGTGATAGAGATTTTATTTTAATAAACAGAGGTATAAAATGTTTGACACTCCTCACATCCATCTTACATAAACCATGGCTAAACGAATCCTCAGGTGCCTGCCAACAATCAGATACCGTGGAGGAGTGTCTATTTTTAGGGAGGCGTATGTTTATGTCAACGAATGGTAAACAGAAACTACAGTACGTCACAAGCCAACTACACTTCACAAGAGCAACTCCCATATGAAGGACGCAACTGGTGTAGAAGGTCATCCGTGTTTCTTTTTTATTTACACAATTATGCTTTGACTGGTAAATCAGGGGCAAAAATAGTGAAGAGAATTTGTCTGTATTAATTTGGGGCTGGGCATCCCACTGCCAGCTCTTCTATCAATTGGATAAGCGGATGAAGCCACTAGTCCAGGGTGTGAAATCCAATCAACAAGTGAGATAAATATTCTCTATTTACGTCCTCATGAGAAAAAACAGGAACACAAAACAGGACTATTTTTTAAAGTTTAAAGGTAACACATGAGCAATTTACTTGGAGTGGCAGTTAAATAGCAGATGTAGGTAGGTATGGTGGACACATTTGGCATACTTTGGTTTTTGGTAGTTGGATTGCACGAGTAGAGCTCATACATAGTATAGGTGGAGGCTAGCAAAAGACTGAGAGCGACAAATCAAGAGAGCAATAATGGCCATAATCATGCATAGCGACATAAAACATCATTAATCAAATCATAAGTGGTACCACAAGTTTAAAAACTAAATGATCATGGAGGATATTAGTGACTGGTTCGTAGTCATAAACATGGTGTGAGCATGTGCCAAGTCAACCAAATAAAATATTCAAAGGAGAATACCACAAAATCATGCTCCAATATGACAAGAACAACTCATGATTCTTTCAGTGGCACAATAAACACTCTCAGCTATTTGAGACAAATTATGTTACTCAATAACCACTAGGATTTAGAATTAAAATAACATCTAGCATGATATGAAAAAGTCTAGTCACAGTCCAAACAAGCTTCTATTTGCATCGTGATAAATTCTACCACATGCAGCGGTTTCTTTTCCCAACAAGCACCATACAAAGTATGTTTTAACAAAAACTCTCTGAATTATACAGCAATCAAGCATGAGAGTACTCACATAACCCTACTAAATATAACATCTCTGAATAAGAGATGCACGAAATAGGAGCTAAACAGGAATTTTGCAGCACATGGAGGAAAAACTAAGTATACGACTATAACGAGTATTCAAATGAAAAAGCGGAGCGTGTCTCTCTCCAAAACAACGATTCTAGATTACGATGATGTTTATTGCAGCAAGGAAAACAAAAGAAAAATAAGAAACGCTCCAAGTAAATTTCAGATGATGTGACCGAATAAAAATATAGTTTCACTAGAAGCGACCTAATAAATTGTTGATGCAGAAGGGGATGCCTTTGGCATCCCCAAACTTAGATGCTTGAGTCTTCTTAGAATTTTTTTGGATGAACCAACGGGACATCCCCAAGCTTTGACCTTGCACTCTTCTTGATCACATTATATCACCCTCTTCTCTTACCCTTGAAAACTTCCTTCGTACCACATTCAAAGAGTAATTCACATTAGAGGGTTAGTGCAACATAAAAAATTCATGGGTTATGCATGGGCATAGGTGCTATTGATACTTTTAAACATTAGCTACATCCACTAATGTTTCGTGAAGCAAAGAAATCCACTTGACATCGTAAAAGAGCAAATGTAAGAAAAATGACTGAATCTGCCAAAACTAGAACAGTCTGTAAAGAAGAATTTTTTCGGGGCACTTATGTTGCTCAAATCGAAAATCTTAAAGAACGAAAAAGTTTCTGAGTTAGCTGGGGGAAAATGCAAAAAAATTCAGGTCATTTCGATCTTTCTGTGAATTATACGATTTTTTACAGCGGACAGCAGAAATCTGTTTCCTGCGCAGAAATCCAAAACCAACTCCAACTTTCGTTAGAAACTTTATTTGGAACAACTAATACATGAAAATAAAGATACAAAGGAGTTGCTACAGAATTATACAACCCCTTGACTCAAATAAAACATAGAAAAACAAAGCAAAAATAAAACCATGGTTATCTCCTAAGAAGTGTTTTTCTTTAACGCCTTTTAGCTAGGCATGGAAAAAGAAGAGATGCCTTGGGCATCCCCAAGCTTTGATGATTGAATATTATTAAAAAATTAATTAAGGTGCACTTGGGAGTCCCCAAGATTGAGATTTTCTCTTCTCATTCATCTCGTATCGCCATCTCCATTGAATCTTAAATACTACTACCTCCGATCCGAATTAATGGTCGCACATTCACACAAGGTTTAGGCAAAACTTTGGCTAGCCCTCCGACCATTAATTCGGATCGGAGGGAGTACATCCACATAAAACTTGATAAAAAACTCATTAGTAGTGTTAGTACTCATTAAATAAAATCCACTCATGTTAAAGCATTGACAAGTTTCAAAATATTTACTCAAAATTAGCCACTGTATATACTGAGGTTTCTTATAAAATTTACGTTGTCCGTCGAAAAACTAAGGAAACTAAGAACACTAAATACAATATTAAAAAAACAACAAAATCTGCGAAAACAAAACAACATGTAAAGATGTCACTCAATGAGATAGTTACTTAGCTCAAATAAAAAAAACTTAAACCTAATCAAAGACAGATCATAATCTCAGGTTTATCCACAAAAAATTTTAGATCAAAATATCCCACAAGTATAGGGGATCGTGTGTAGCCTTTTCGATAAGTAAGAGTGTCGAACCCAATGAAGAGCTAAAGGTAGGATAATTATTCTCTCATGTTCTATCAACCAATGATACAACTCTACGCACACTAAATGTTGACTTCACCTATGAAATAATACTAGAGCAACAATACGGGTAAACAAGTTAGTTTTGCAGGATAATAAATACATGAAAGTAAAGTTAGTTGTCGCAGCAATAAAGTACACTAAATAACTATAAACTAACAGTACCATGAGTGTGAGAAAGTGGTGGTAAATGTGATGGATTTTTCCATGATCAAATATTAAAATACATGGTTGATATTCGTCTTTTCTGTGCGAGAGGCAAAGCTAACCAGTTTCCAAAATAGCAACGAAATCTAAATCTAGCTCCCTCACAATCTCATTCACCACTAAGTGCTTCGCTGGATCCCCAAAACCATATTTATTCCAAAAAAACTCCTTTCATTTGTGTTTAATTATTTTTCACTAACGATTTTAATCTGTCACTCCTTCTCTTAGGTTTATAAGAGCCCCCCTTCTTAATTTTACAGGACCGCGTAGTCATTACGCCTTTTGGAGAATCCACCGAATCTCCCAAGCCCTCTTCCTCAATATCTTGCACGTTTTCATCAATGGATGATGCCAATCGTTGAACCAAACCATTTGTTTCCATCGGTTTATTAATTTCATTATCTACGAACACTAACTGTCTTGCTGTTTCTAGGCGTTTAAGAGAGGTGACAGCACCCTCAATATCCGACTTACTAGTACCGAAAGAGACTCCTAAATTAGCAGCAAAATCAACAATATGATCATTAGACATATTAATTGTAACATCCCAAATCTTACATTTGAAATGTTTTGCATTTAGATCATATGCATAGCATAGCATGGTTTCAAAACTTGCATTTGAGTGTTGCATTTTAAATCCCAAAACAAAATCGTGTTTTAAAAAGCTCAAAATCCTGCTATAAGGAGTTTATAAGCTAAAGGATAATTGAATATTTTATTTTGCCTAAAATTACTTAATAATAGTAAAATATGATAGAGTTTTAAATTTAAAAATTTTAGAAATTTGTTTGACTCGATTCCGAGTTATATTTCAAAAGTTATGAAAGTTTTAAGGAAGTGATAAAAGGAAAAAAAAAAACTCAGCCGCACCACATGGGCCGGCCCAGGAATGCACAGCCCACATACGCAGCCTCGTACGATGGTACGAATCCGGTACAAATCCCGTTTTTCTTGACCTATACTCATTCAAACTCTCATATCTCTTTATTGGAGAGTCCAAATTCGATTCCGCTTCTTTCTACTTGTTCCCTACTCCAAGGAGCAACTTTCCACCGACCTCCCCACCTATAAATACCCCAGCCCCGGCCGTGAGGTCGTCCCAAACTCGAAACTCCAATTTCAGATCTGTTTCGTGGTATTTTGCTCGCCACGGTCCGTGAGTTGGTCGGTTGACGTAAGTCTTCGCGAGAGTTTTTGATATCGTCGATACCGATCCATTCCAAGAAACCTCACCTCTTTTCATCCACCACAGCCGGAGAATTTCGCGATCTACTGTCTCAGATCTGAAGCGGCAAAAGTGCAATTACTCTTCAACCGTTTGTCCGTTTTTGCTCAAATTTCTACTGTAGACGCATCTCATCATTATCTACAACTTTTGTTCTTTGAGTTTTTCGATTTAAGCTACAGATCTGTTTCTATAATTCCGATCTACTTTTACCCACCGGAGTAACTCGAAATTTCAAATCTATACTTTGCTCTTATCATCCAAAAAGTTTTCGTTGAGTGTTTTATTTTACTTTTTGGATCTTATTAGTATGTTAGGTTTAGATCTACCTTTTTATGAACTTTATTTCGATAAGATCATGTAGATAGTTAATTAACCCTATTTAATTTGGTTAAGCTGCTTCTTTGCCTCTTGTTGCATTACAAACTTTTTCATGCATCATATATTGTTTAGGCAACCAGAGAACTAGTAAATTAGTTGTCTTGCATTATTAAACCATCATGCATCCATATGTTGCATTGTTGTTTTGTCTGGTTTGGTTATTTATTGTGGTATGCTTGCAACGTGTAGATTGCGAGAGTTGCGGTTGTTGTTCGTGTGAGGACTGTGGTCGTTACGGTTGCGACTGACTCGAGTGCGTGAACGACTCCAATTTCTGTCAAGGCAAGTGACACACATGAACCCATTATTTTACTATATGCATTAGAGTTTTATAGTAGTTATGCATGAGTAGGAGTTGAGTGTTATAGCTATGCTAGTTATTATTAGGGATTTCTCCATTAACACCCAGGTGGAGTAATCACATGTTACCCCTAGATTGTAGCATCCTTATGGTAGGCAAACATCGTAGATGTAGATTGCTTAGCCATGCTCTAGCTATCCGTGGATGGGATCATTATCATGTTATGATGAAAATTGTTATTTTAATTGCTTATGAAAAACAACATGATAATTAATTAACCACTGGGCGGATTGCTAGAGAGTCATCAGAGTACAAAGTTTGGTGGGGACCGCCGCCCAGTATTCTGAGATCATGTTTACTTTCTTTATGTAGTTGTTATTGCGTGCAACCATGTTTCATATTAGTATGGGCTAGACATAGATTGTAGGTTGTGGTGACTCGAACCCAACGTGTCCAGAGATGTAGATTAGTGATAGGTTGGTCCGGCTCGTGGTGGGTTTGGTGATCTACTTCTTATGATTTATGGCTTGATCTTTTTTCCTTCCGTGGTACTAGTGGTGTATCATGGTGTTTGGGGTCGATTAGGCAACATGGGTAAAGGGCACAAACCTCGCGAGGGTTAAAACTAAGATCTTAGCCGTGTTCCATTGGTTAGGGACAATTCAACAACTAGATGGGAAACATGACATATCTCGTTCATCTTGTTTTATTAATTACTAATAACTTGACTATGGGTTATTGGAGAAGTGCCTGATGGTTTTTCAGCGTGCTAATCCAAAGGGTAGGAGCATCTTGCTATCAACCAAGGTGTCCAATTATTTAGGAGCACTTTGCTATCAACCAAAGTGTCCAGAATATGTGCAAAATTACTTTCTATTAAAAGATAGGACAAATGCATTTATGCAAAATAGCCTACAAACTCCACCAGCCAAATATGCATGTAGACTAGCACTTGCCATTTATATACCACCATAGTGTCACTTGCCATCATTGCTCAGAATGATCTGACCTCCTTTTGGGGGCTGCATATTCCAACGTGCAGGTTGTTCGGTTTCAGAGTGATCGACGTAGGTCTCGTGACTCCACTCAACATGTTTGTTCGCCTGTGGCACAAATTGAAGACTGGAGCCCTTATATTCGCTTTGTTATACTTGAATAAGTTTTGAGCTAGCTTCCGCTATGCAACTTGTAAAGAGTTTTGTACTCTGGATTATTCGCTAGATATGAGATACATTTGCTTCTTTTGATATCTATCTAGTTGTGTGTGCTGGTGAACGGTCCAGGGGCCAGTACTACACACAAAAGTATAGCTTGTGATGGGCTGTACTACTACAGATGGTATCAGAGCCATGTGTTGACTGTAGGAACGAGACCTTAGCAAATGGATTAGGAAAGCCATAGGAAAAAAAAACATATTTTCCAAAATCCTTTATACATTCTTCCTTTGACTCTATTCTTGTAATCTTCTTATCTTTATCTCCTACTTCCTTCTCTTCTTTTTAAATCATAGTGGAGATTCCCATCGAGAAGAAGATTCAATTCAATACAAAGGAGATTCACCTCAATTTAGAGAAGAAGGCTTACTGCAAGAAGGAAACACGATGCAGCTATTTGTAGCTATGTGAAGACACTAGGTTAACCACCATGTAGGTTCCTAGTTATCGAGATCGTGTTAGGTGTTGACCATATCAAATTATATGATGTGGCAATGATAGTACGAGTATTTTCAACGGTTTTGTTTTCAAAACTTATTGGTATTTTCGCAGGAAATTATACCATATTTTTGAAAACTATTTTAAAGTGTTTGGTTTGATTATATTTTGATTTCTAAGTGTTGCTTGGTTCATATATAGTATGGGTAGCTATTCTCCTTAGTCCTATCTATCTAAACTCGTCTATGCTAACCTTTAGATGCCTCCCCGTCGCGATCCCAACCGCAACAACGAGGAGGGAGAGAACAACAACAACATGGAGAACGCAGTGACCCAACTAGCCCAACTGATGGCCCAGTACATCGCCCACAACAACAACAACCCACCGCCACCACCACAGGTGGATATGCTCAGTCGCTTTCTGAGATTGAGGCCAACAAGGTTCTCAAGTGCTCCTGAACCCATGATAGCCCTTGACTGGTTGCGATCAGTGAACAAAGACCTAGTTAATGTTGGATGCAACGATGAAGAGAAAGTGAGGTTTGCTGCTCCCTTGCTAGAAGGACAAGCTGCTTCTTGGTGGGACAACTACCAGATAACCCATCCTATTGCGGATGTTACCTGGGAGATGTTCGAGGAAGGATTTAAGAATGCACATGTCTCAACTGGAGTGATGAGTCTGAAGCGGAGGGAGTTCCGTAATTTGCGTCAGTACCAGCGCTCTGTCACTGCGTACATTGACGAATTTAGCAACCTAGCTCGCTATGCTTCGGAAGATGTGGACACAGATGCCAAGAGGCGCGAGAAGTTTCTGGATGGACTAAATGATGATCTGGCTATTCAACTCTCAGTAGTTCACATTACCAACTTCCAAGAGCTCATTGACAAGGATGTCATTCTGGAGGGAAAATACCAACAAGCGGAGAAACGCAAGAGGAAGCACAATGGTGGCAACCACATATCTGGATCACATCAGAAGGTCCGTACTCACCACGACAGTATTGGAAGTTCTGGATCCCATATGCAAGAAGGTAATGGGCATAATCAAAGTGAAGGAAACAAACATAAGCAGGATGGAGGATCCAAACCAAACTCGTTCCGGAAGGCAACTGCGAACCATACGAACGTGGAGGAAGTATATGCAGCAGACCCTATGGCTGGTATGTTCTTCATCAGATCATAGCCCACAATAGTACTTATCAACACCGGTGCATCACAGTCATTCATATCAATTGCTTCCACGGATAAGAGTTAGCAAGCTCCTCCACACATATTGTTGAAGATACCAAGTATATTTCTCTTAAGGGCGTTAGCCTAGATATTGACCGTAGGAAAACCATCCACACCTATTTGCTAGCCATTCCGAATCTCGGGACGAGATTCATCTTAAGGGGGTTAGTTTGTAACATCCCAAATCTTACATTTGGAATGTTTTGCATTTAGATCATATGCATAGCATAGCATGGTTTCAAAACTTGCATTTGAGTGTTGCATTTTAAATCCCAAAACAAAATCGTGTTTTAAAAAGCTCAAAATCCTGCTATAAGGAGTTTATAAGCTAAAGGATAATTGAATATTTTATTTTGCCTAAAATTACTTAATAATAGTAAAATATGATAGAGTTTTAAATTTAAAAATTTTAGAAATTTGTTTGACTCGATTCCGAGTTATATTTCAAAAGTTATGAAAGTTTTAAGGAAGTGATAAAAGGAAAAAAAAAAACTCAGCCGCACCACATGGGCCGGCCCAGGAATGCACAGCCCACATACGCAGCCTCGTACGATCGTACGAATCCGGTACAAATCCCGTTTTTCTTGACCTATACTCATTCAAACTCTCATATCTCTTTATTGGAGAGTCCAAATTCGATTCCGCTTCTTTCTACTTGTTCCCTACTCCAAGGAGCAACTTTCCACCGACCTCCCCACCTATAAATACCCCAGCCCCGGCCGTGAGGTCGTCCCAAACTCGAAACTCCAATTTCAGATCTGTTTCGTGGTATTTTGCTCGCCACGGTCCGTGAGTTGGTCGGTTGACGTAAGTCTTCGCGAGAGTTTTTGATATCGTCGATACCGATCCATTCCAAGAAACCTCACCTCTTTTCATCCACCACAGCCGGAGAATTTCGCGATCTACTGTCTCAGATCTGAAGCGGCAAAAGTGCAATTACTCTTCAACCGTTTGTCCGTTTTTGCTCAAATTTCTACTGTAGACGCATCTCATCATTATCTACAACTTTTGTTCTTTGAGTTTTTCGATTTAAGCTACAGATCTGTTTCTATAATTCCGATCTACTTTTACCCACCGGAGTAACTCGAAATTTCAAATCTATACTTTGCTCTTATCATCCAAAAAGTTTTCGTTGAGTGTTTTATTTTACTTTTTGGATCTTATTAGTATGTTAGGTTTAGATCTACCTTTTTATGAACTTTATTTCGATAAGATCATGTAGATAGTTAATTAACCCTATTTAATTTGGTTAAGCTGCTTCTTTGCCTCTTGTTGCATTACAAACTTTTTCATGCATCATATATTGTTTAGGCAACCAGAGAACTAGTAAATTAGTTGTCTTGCATTATTAAACCATCATGCATCCATATGTTGCATTGTTGTTTTGTCTGGTTTGGTTATTTATTGTGGTATGCTTGCAACGTGTAGATTGCGAGAGTTGCGGTTGTTGTTCGTGTGAGGACTGTGGTCGTTACGGTTGCGACTGACTCGAGTGCGTGAACGACTCCAATTTCTGTCAAGGCAAGTGACACACATGAACCCATTATTTTACTATATGCATTAGAGTTTTATAGTAGTTATGCATGAGTAGGAGTTGAGTGTTATAGCTATGCTAGTTATTATTAGGGATTTCTCCATTAACACCCAGGTGGAGTAATCACATGTTACCCCTAGATTGTAGCATCCTTATGGTAGGCAAACATCGTAGATGTAGATTGCTTAGCCATGCTCTAGCTATCCGTGGATGGGATCATTATCATGTTATGATGAAAATTGTTATTTTAATTGCTTATGAAAAACAACATGATAATTAATTAACCACTGGGCGGATTGCTAGAGAGTCATCAGAGTACAAAGTTTGGTGGGGACCGCCGCCCAGTATTCTGAGATCATGTTTACTTTCTTTATGTAGTTGTTATTGCGTGCAACCATGTTTCATATTAGTATGGGCTAGACATAGATTGTAGGTTGTGGTGACTCGAACCCAACGTGTCCAGAGATGTAGATTAGTGATAGGTTGGTCCGGCTCGTGGTGGGTTTGGTGATCTACTTCTTATGATTTATGGCTTGATCTTTTTTCCTTCCGTGGTACTAGTGGTGTATCATGGTGTTTGGGGTCGATTAGGCAACATGGGTAAAGGGCACAAACCTCGCGAGGGTTAAAACTAAGATCTTAGCCGTGTTCCATTGGTTAGGGACAATTCAACAACTAGATGGGAAACATGACATATCTCGTTCATCTTGTTTTATTAATTACTAATAACTTGACTATGGGTTATTGGAGAAGTGCCTGATGGTTTTTCAGCGTGCTAATCCAAAGGGTAGGAGCATCTTGCTATCAACCAAGGTGTCCAATTATTTAGGAGCACTTTGCTATCAACCAAAGTGTCCAGAATATGTGCAAAATTACTTTCTATTAAAAGATAGGACAAATGCATTTATGCAAAATAGCCTACAAACTCCACCAGCCAAATATGCATGTAGACTAGCACTTGCCATTTATATACCACCATAGTGTCACTTGCCATCATTGCTCAGAATGATCTGACCTCCTTTTGGGGGCTGCATATTCCAACGTGCAGGTTGTTCGGTTTCAGAGTGATCGACGTAGGTCTCGTGACTCCACTCAACATGTTTGTTCGCCTGTGGCACAAATTGAAGACTGGAGCCCTTATATTCGCTTTGTTATACTTGAATAAGTTTTGAGCTAGCTTCCGCTATGCAACTTGTAAAGAGTTTTGTACTCTGGATTATTCGCTAGATATGAGATACATTTGCTTCTTTTGATATCTATCTAGTTGTGTGTGCTGGTGAACGGTCCAGGGGCCAGTACTACACACAAAAGTATAGCTTGTGATGGGCTGTACTACTACATTAATAAAAGAGCGTTGTTTCGTACCAGAAAAATCGTCGTCCCGCTGAGCCGCTAGGTTCGCCGCCCTCTCCGCGATAGGAGTGTCCGCGTCCGGAAGCGCACGCAGCCGTGCACTTGACCTCACCCCCGCGCTCCATGGCTCTGGAATTCCGCCGTACGCCACCACCTCCTCCTTGGAAGGCCGTCTGCACGGCGTGACCACCATCTCAGCCCGTCGAACACTGTCCTCCTTAGCATCCAGTGATACATGAGAACTGAACTGCCCACTAGTTGGGGCCGCAGGTACCGTCACGAGAACACCCGTCTTCCTCTGTCCCTTCCCCCTCGACGTGTACACCTGCTGCACACTTGGTTTGTGACAAACCGGACCAGGGGTCCCAATTTCCCCACCGGCTGTAGCATCAAGCACCTCCATGTGATTAGAAAGTACAACATTTGACAATCCCACAGAACTTTCCCCTCCAGCAGATTGTAAGAGCAGCGACACTGCTTCCTTGTCTGTGACCCCCGGCAGAAAACCCACTGGTTTTTTACTCCCGGCAGGCGAAAGCGTAGCGGCAGGGCTAGACGGCAGCAAAACGAGCGTTTTCTTCTTCCCGGCCGCCGAATTCTGCGCCATGGCAGCCGAATTCTGCGCCAAGGCAGGGCTGGGCGTCACGGATTTCTGCTGTACGGCATCAGAAGCACACACGGACACGGCTCCCGACAGAGAATGTGTTGCCGCAACCGGCAACGAGAACGTACCATGTGAAGGCCCTACTGTCAAACTTTCTGTGGCATGTTCCGTGACCAGAAGTTCAGAATTTGAAGCATGTACCCCTCCTTTCTCTGTAGCACCAGCAGACCCAAATAAATTCCTCAACTCCTGTTTTGTTCCCTCCATCGAATTCAATACTTGAGGAGAAAAGATCACCCCGGTCCTAGTAGCAGCAGCTCCACTCGGACCATTGGCAGCAGAATTTTGCATGTCCATCATAGGCTCATCATCCTTAGTAGTGCCACCATTATATTTCCCATTTGAAGCATCAAGAGAGGTATTAGCTAGTGCGTCCGAGAAATCATCTAGGATGTCATCATCATCCTCGTCCTCAACATTTGGCTCGGTCATAAGTACATCTCCATCCCTTGATTTGTCCTCCCCCTCAACCTCGAAGGTGAGATCATATATCCCATCTTTGATGAACAAAGGATAATTTTGTGGAATTTTCGTATAGTCTAGACAGCCCACCCTAATACGAAGCACTCCATGCCTTCTTGTGAACCCCATATCGATTTTCGAAGTTTTCCCAAGCAGAAACCCAACATACCAAAGAGCCAAGAAATCCTCCAAGCGTTCCTCGGGTATACCAGATACCCGCACCCAAAACTCCGGAAGGGTCTCTAAGGGTTCAATCTTCTGAGTCCAAGACTCAAATAGCATCTCACATGGGCTGTTAGGAACACAATATGTTCCAAAGACTTCTAGACGATCTAATTCCACTTTGGATGGAAATTGAACTTTAAAAACATTATGTCCCTCTTGAGACACTCTCCAAATGAAATTCTCAGTAGGGACCAAACGTTGTAGCTGAGCAACTACATGTGGAATAGACATCTACCCTTTTGAAACTACAATTGAGTCCATCTTCACATTTATCACCTTGGGCTTATAATGCTCTGATAGTGGCATCCCAAAGAACGTTAACTCGTCATGAGCATAACCATACATAGTGAGAGTTGGCTTTGGTGCTAGCAGGAGCGGGCAATTATTTGTGACATGCTCAACAGACTTAAATCTCACAAATTGGAGCTGGACAATCATTCAGGAGATGCCCAGCGATACCACACCTGAAGCACTTCATCTTCTCGGATTTTTTATTCTTCTGCACTGCCCCAGCCACTGCCACTGCCACTTGCTCCGTTGTAACCCGATGTGTTGCATTTAGAGGTACCCCATCCGCAACTCCTATCGCTGCATGGTTAGCAATAGGAGCCACTTGCTGCACTTGAGAACCAACACCTAGCCCTGCTGCCGGTTGAACCAATGTCCCCTGGACCGCAGTCAGCTGTTGCACTCCCTGTACTGGTCCTCCCCTATTCACATTCGCGGTCTGCACTGGAACATACCTAGCGCCGCCCACACCAATCCTCGGGTTGCGACGGAATCCTTGGTAGCCACCGCGGCCACGCCCGAGCGGACCTCGCCCTTGGTTCTCGTACCTTTGCCTCCCACGATAACCACCCTGATGATGATTGCCACGATAGGCATTGTGTCCACGGCCAGCATTGAAAGCAAACACCACCTGTCCTTGCTCAGCTCCAGCCCCTGGCGCAGCACCATTGTTAGCTACAGCAGGAGGCTGCACTGGAACCCCCGCCTGTCTGCTAGAGCTGCCAACTTCAAAGTTGTTTTGTTGCATGAATCCACGTCCAGAAGCCTCGTTTCCGCCTCCCAAACGCCCTCCACCTCGATTCGCCATCGGAACCCTAGATGGAGCTCGTGCGCTGGCGGCCAAGCGTTGCCAGGAGAACCCTAGCAATTTCCGTAGACGATAATCGTACGGGATCTTCGATCGATTACAAACCCTGCCAACCAGTACATGGCCCATATTGTCACGTTTCAATTTGGTCGGGCCAGAGACAACGTCAGGCCCACAGATGGCCTGATCGCTATTCTTCCTTGAATCACGGAAATTCAAACTCGAACGCACTGAGGGACACCGCCACCGGCGAACTTCCTCCCACGGGAAGGAGTCATCTTCTAGCAGAAAAGTAGATGGTGGAAACGGAGGCAATTTCCATACCTTTCGATTTGACGATCTCCACGAAGACGCCACGTTTGGTGAGACCGGCGATGAACATTCCAGCGCGCACTCTCTCTGAATTCTCCTCTTTTCCATCCGTTTCTCCCATCTGCTCCTGCTAGATCTCTGGATCGAACCATCCACCGGGTCAGGGGTACGGCATTGTAAGAGATATGATTCACTCACCAGATCCGTACTGTCGCATTGATCATCATCAGATGAGCCATCGTCCGGATCGGCCAACGCCCAAAACCGGCCACCATTCTGATGTGATCGCGCTCGAGAACGATCCTGCGAACCGGAGAATGCCGGAGACAACACGATCTCCCCATCCTCGATCTCCTCGACGTGCTTCTCGATGATCCCCGCATCCTCCTTAAGAATCGCCCCGGAAGTCTCCTCCGAAGTCGCCTCCATTGGCATGGTCACTTCCATCCAATATTTGACAATCTACAGCACTACTACTGGTGGCGGCGCAGTTGTTCTGCGACAAGGTGAGCGTCATATCTCCGTAACCACTCATTTTGTTGCCCCTAATATCCTTAATACGGTGTATTCCTGAATTTAGTCATCATAGAATTGGACATATTCTCTTGGTCTCCATAATCACTATTTCTGTAACCTCTATGATCCTTGCTTCAGAGCTGCAGTCCTGTGCTAGTCAGCTACCGTAGTACATCCAGTACAACTCTTGTCATTCTTTGTTGCTTGTGGCACGCCACCCTCTGCTGGTTGAGCTCGCTTCCTTGCCACCTCCATGCTCCTCTCCCTATGCCCACCGCATTCTCCTCCCTCTTGTTATGAACCTAAGTTGGAGAAAGGGAGAAAACCTGTAGGCGATAGGAGACCCTAATGACTATATGATTATCTATCCAGATGGTTGGTATTCACATGTGAATATCATTACCATGCCACTAGTGATGAGAGTCATTATTTTTTTACAATCATATCATAATTTGGATAACATTTTGTACAATACGATACACGGAGAGGACTACAAGAGTAAAGGACTCTTTTTTAGGGCAAGGAGTTCTCCAAAGAAATTTGATGGGCATACTGGAGGAGATGATTGGCTTTCTTGGAGTGAAAACCAAGGTTGTTTGAACTAAGAATTCTGCTGCGTGACATCTATAGTAGTATCCGGTATATCTCTAATGCAATATATGCCTCGGTCTGAGCTTGTTTAAGCTAAGAATTTCCATGTATTTAACACATAAATTTATCATAAACAATTGCAGAAGATTCGTCGCAAAATAAAGTAAAAGACGAAAAACAAAAATCATGCATGTTAAAATTACATGAAAAAAAAGTGGAACAGACACTCATCTTCCAAAGTGGAACAGACACTTTGGGCCTATCTTTCCTTGGTCGAGGCCCAGCTAAAAGCGACAGTATCAAACGCGCCATCGCAACGCTGCATACCATTTCCGGCGAACCTTTTTAAACGCAACCGCAGACCCGCCTCCTTCATTCCTGAGCCCTAGCCGCAGCTGCTACTTTGCCGGAGGGAAATGCGGCGGCGCAAGGCTCCACCGCCGCCGCCGGGCACAGGTCCTGTGACGAGGAGGAGCAGGAAGCTTGCGGAGTCCAGACCGCCGCCGGAAGACCCCATCAGCAACCTCCCCGATGCCATCCTCGGCGAGATCATCTCGCTCCTCCCCACCAGGGACGGCGCCCGCACACAGATCCTTGCGTTCCGGTGGCGCCACCTTTGGCGCTCAGCCCCTCTCAATCTCGACAGCCACGACCTCGCCGCCCGTGGGGTTAATATCGCTCCTATCATCTCGCATATCCTATCCTCCCACCCTGGTCCCGGCCGCCGTTTCTGCGTCTCCAAATACTACTTCGATAGCCAATCCTCTACTACCCTGGACGCCTGGCTCCAATCCCCCGCTCTGGAAGTCTGGATAACCTCCAGGAGCTTAGCTACTACTTCCTTCAGCAGCCGCCGGCATCAGTCTTCCGATTCTCGGCCAGCCTCCATACTCTCACCATCGGATGTTGCAGGCTCCCTGACTACACCGCCGAAGGGCTCCACTTTCCGATGCTTAAGCAGCTCGGGCTCCAAAACGTCATGATATCTGAGTGCTCGCTGCAGACCCTGATTGACGGGTGCCCCGCCATGGAGTCCTTGCTACTCCACCGGACGGCCGGCTTCCATCGCGTCGGGATCAATTCCGTCACCGTTAGAAGCATTGCTGTGCATAATATCGTTTCTTACATGGAAGCCCGGCCTCCTGTACAGGAACTCATCATCCACAATGCGCCTTGTCTTGAAAGGCTGGTCCTTAATGATGTGCAAATTGCTCTGCACGTATTGGTGATTTCTGCACCTAAACTCGAGACTATAGGCTTCCTTTCCGATGGGTCCTCGTATTCAGGGTGCTATCCTAATCACCTCTACAGGCTCGTGTTTGGATCTTCCATGGCTATTGAGGTAAAACATGTTTTCTCAATCGCATTTATTTTGTAAAAGAAAAACAAATACATATCACATGCCTTGTGAATGTCGTCTTTAATGCTTGACAAAGGGATTGCGCGTCGATAGTTTGGCAATGGCGGTGCGCACGGTTAAGATTCTGGCTCTCTGCATGGGAACTCTTTGTCTAAATACAGTTCTTGAGTTGCTGAAATGCTTTCCGTGCTTGGAGAAGCTTTACGTTAAGGTGATGATTTTTCCATCAAAAGTTCAACTACTCATTTGATCTACTTTTGTTCTCAAGTTGTTTATTTTATTATTGTTGCATGTTCTTTGTAGCTATATATTGGTTTGCGAAAGCCAAACAATTTGTGGCGCCTAAAACACCGGAAACTGGTCAAACATAATGACATCCGTCTGAAGACAATAGTTTTGAGGCAGTATTGGGGCGTTAATTCGCAAGTTAACTTTGTTACATTCTTTGTATTGAACGCGAGAATGCTAGAGACGATGACGTTTCAGGTTGCAACTGGTTACAATGAAAAGTTCGTGGCGGAACAACATAGGAAGCTTCAGTTGGAGAACAGAGCTTCAAGAGCTGCTAAGTTTCATTTTACACCTGATAGATGTATCCGCAGTACCTCAGACGTCCAGCATGTCCATGATTTGGGTGTAGTTGATCCGTTCAAACAAGTGCGCTGAAAATACTTGGTTGGTCCATTGACGAGCTGCACTTGCCAATCAGCTTATCAAATTTTGTGTTTTTGTTAAACCTTGGCTAGCTATGCTATTTGCATTTCTTAAGTTTGTATTATCGTGGAACCTTATGACATTGAAGGAGCTATTATCTATGCTTTTATTCGATATACTATGTGGCATATCTTGATTTCTGATGCTCATAGAAATCTATGTAAAATGAGGGCTAATCAAACAGTAGTAACGACATTTAGAGAAGATAATATCTGGAGCTGCTCACCTTGACTCCCACCTGAAAAGCTATAGGACTGATTGACTGTTAGCTAGGATTGTAGTTCAAGTTTGTCTGTCAGATTTCTTCTAACGGGGAGGAGAGAAAGTTTGCGTGATTAATTGTTTATGTTGACCAGTTTTTTTCTATATAATTTGCGGTATGGCTAAAGTATAAACTTGATTAGTTCACATGATTATAGTTTTTCTGAAGTTTGTATTATCCTAGGTTTAGAAGGAAGGTTGCTTTATGGTTTGTCTAGTTATACTTTATTCTACGTGACTAGAATTTATATATGAAGCAGAGAGGCTCGTGTAATCTCACGGAAAGTTCGAGGGCCACACTGGTAGCTATTACATTCCACCGGAGCTTCACTAAAATGTTTGTAGATATCACCTTCAGTCCCATTCTAGACTAAAATGGTATTGCTTGCCACTAATTGTCTCATAACCGTCATGCTTTTGGTTACTCTCTAATCTTCAAGAAAAATCCTAGGCTTGTTCCATGTATCCTGACAGAATATGGCTACTTATATTTGTCTAGTTTCTGGATGCATGATTTATACATGCACTTGAACACTGGAAATAAACAAGAGTGGCTGTTTACGAGTGCAGTGATTGTTGTAAGAGCCATTACATCACATAGATTCAGGTAGAGAGACTACAATGCCAATATATTATTTGTGAAGTACTTTGGCAGATTCCTAGTCGCGGAGAAAAGGGCTTCAAGAGGTGCTTGGTTTCGTTTTCAAACTGCTAGACATCTCTATTGTTATTTAAAAAAATGCGATTTGGACTTAAGTGATCCATTCGTATGTAACCGTTGAACTCTGGTTAGGTCTCTGTTGAGGAGTTTTTCTTGCCTATCGGACTATCTCAGTTTGTCATTGGTCCAACATGGTTAGTTCTCGTGTTCTCTTCGCCTTTTATTTGTGTTTGAGATTTAAGATCTATATTTTTTTAGCGATCAAAGGGAAAGATCTAAGATCTATAACAAGTAATCAAATTACTTTTGTATTTTCATTGATCAAATCGGTCATAAGACTTCCTTTCAGATGATGCAGTTCAAGAAGGTACGTACCACCCCTTTCCAGTCTCAGTTTGATACGACTGTGTTCTCTAAATGATTTTGTTTCCTCACATACTTATTACATACCACCCCTTTCCAGTCTCAGATTCATGCAATTGTGTTCTCAGTGTATATAGGAGTATTTCTTCATTACCCATTTTGTTTGCTGAATACCAGTCCTGTTGTTTCCAGAAGCAAGTTTGACCGCTTGGTTTGTAGTGTTGTGAGTTATTTATTCTTGAGAAAAAACCGAAACATGTGTAAGGCCTTAGTAGTAATGGATTTAGGTTTACTCCGTGTTACACATATAGAGAAAAAGAGAGATTATCATGCCTGCAAGGCCAATAGCTGAATATGAAATTTTTTATTTGCATCCTTTAAATGTGTTCAACACTACAAATGCCAACATGATTACCGGCAGCTATATATATTACAACCAATTAGTCACTTATAATCGTTGCCACCCCTTCCCTTTTCTCTGGTGCTCTACTTGGCATCTCCTGAAACCGGCGGCGCCGAAGAACCCAATAGTCCATGCCTGTTTTTATCCTCTAATTAGCTGTCTTCCTTTCTCCCTTTCATCTAGCATGCGCGCCTCACTTCCTTGAGTAGAAATATATCTTGCATATGTCAGTTTTGAGCCCTCCCACTGTCCTTCTTCCTCCCTGTTCTGTCATTGATACTCCCATTACCCAGTCAACATTTTACTTGTTGTGTTTTGTAATTGTTTCAGGGGCTGGTATGCTTGCTGGTTCAGATTCTCTGTTGAAGCTGAGCCAATAGAGATTATCTGAAAGGAGAGGACCAGAGGGACGGTGAATGAGAGGTGATAGAGACCATGATGGCGCGCCTGCGCGCCCGCCATTCTTAAGGTAGAATTATATGAATTTAATAAATATCTAGACATGAAACATGTTAACCAAATACATAAATTTACAAAAAGTGGTTTGTTATCAAATCGAGGAACTTTCCTTTTTTTTAAGAAGGAACTTCCACCGGTTTCTAATGAAATAATGTGGTGGTAGGAGACCATAAAGCTCAAGATGAGCTAATTTAGAAGAAAGAAGGGAGCATTTATTCAGTATTGTTGAATAATTCTATAAAGTGATATTTAAAACAAACGTAAAGTTGTGCTCATACTTGAAGGAACACTTAAAAATATAATATGAGAAGAAATTTCTCAATATTTGCACATATTTGCACGTACAGAGAAAGGCAGCTCATCCTTAGAAAAGAAGAAAGTTGCATACACACTAAAAACTTGATGGCGTACTCTGTTATACTGCAGCAACATCCAACGTAAAACATGATTGAAAAAGTATATAATCCCTTCCATGATGCAGAAGCTAGGAGTCATTTATTGTTAAAATACAGATTCTGAACTAATCTTATCAAATAAAAGTACATACTGAAAGGTCGCATAGCTGGCACGTGTTGGTTGGTTCAGGCTCCACAGATCCTTGTAGTCTGTTTGGAGGTAGTAGTAGTCTGTGTAGAGACCACCATGGATAATATTTACAATTTCACCTCATAAATGGATTTCATACCTTAAGCTTTTTTTTTTTGTGACAATATGCTAAAACTGGGTCAAAGGTAACGAAACAATTATGCTGATTGTCCAATTCAACAAAGAAGGGAAGATTATTAAGAGGGGTTAAGTTGCTAAAGCTAGTATATTTTGCGTAACTAAACCCATAAAATGAGTACAATACATGAAAATTCCAATCATGTAGACTTCTAGATTAAATTCAACAACGGTCAGTATACATGACAGCTAAATAACCTTACTGAAATAAGAAAATACACGACAAAGTGGTAATGGTATCTGATAGAGATTCTCGAGAATATTGAACAGAACATTCAAGTGTACTTAAATTCTCAATTTAGAATGCCCGTTGTAAGGATTGTGCCCTTAAAAGTTCAATCTCTTCAACATTAAAAGATGAGATGTGAAAAAATCACGCAAAGGTGGATTTAGTGCAATCAAAACATAAGACATAATAAAATTATCATAACGTAATATAAGGGGCGGGGTTAACAAAGACCTGAATATGAAAGGGCGAGAAAAATTTAGGAAAATCTTTTTGCACCAATGAAGTTGCATGTATCTCTATACAAGCCACACACTATAAGGTCAGAAGTTGAAGAAGAGTTCTATGTCTCAAATTATGATTTTCTACACTTACCAAGGTCTAATTAAAATTTAAAGTAAAATAAACAATAAATGAAGTGCCTGGTAATAGAAAAGGTAACTACTTTCATTCTAAATTAAGTACATTGTGCATCCCTTAAGAACCATACATAAGTTGAGCATTCCTCTTAATAATGTATAAAGTGAAGTCTACAAACCTTGAATTACTGCTGGAAGTAGTTGAAGCTCCCTTCATGCTGATTTGGTTGAATGTTGGTCGCTCGAAGACTTATTTGGCTTTGCTTCAATCCGCAGTCACGGAAACAACACTAATATTCGGCATCATAGGATAATTACGGCGGCATATACCTAACAAAATTGATTTAATGTATGGGATCGTCATCTTCCTTCACAAGTGCAAGTTCTGGCTTTGGTGCCTCACATTCACTCTGTAATGGTAGGAGCACTTTGAAATGTCAAAATTTTGTGGGTAACAAAGTATATCTTTATAAAAATTTAGTCTTGAAAAGGAGGCTGCAAAATTGAAAATTCTTCCGAGGGAACTCACATTATCAACAACCAACCTCAGTATTTAGTTGTATTGAAAAAAATAACTTATATCAAAACAAACATAAGTAACTACAAAATACAACTACCGGGCCAGCTATCTGAAGGATTTGTAGCACTCATAGCAGTCCTTAGCGTCGTGCATGTCGGTTCGTGAGGCGGGACCTGAAATCAACAAAAGCAACGAGTTTAATTAGCATAGTTAGAGTAAACCTGATCCCTACATACAAATCTCCTACGTTTTCGGTCAATATCATCTGGTGGGAAGAGTGAGTGCCTACCACAGTTGCGGCAGTGGTGCTGTGTGAGTGTACAATTCGTCAGAATAAAATAGGTTGCCTTCTCACTTCTCGCTATCAGACGATCTACAGTTTGATTCATAGCAGAGAAAGGAAGAAGTATCAACACATACCGCTGCTGGAGAAATTGCAGCGGCCGACGGCAAACTCTGTGGAATCCTGGAACGGCTGTCGCATCTCCACGCGGCGAGGGAGTGTGGAAGCGCAAGTTTAAAAACTAAACGATCATGGAGGATATTAGTGACTGGTTCGTAGTCATAAACATGGTGTGAGCATGTGCCAAGTCATATCCTTGAAAAGCATGTGCCAAGTCAACCAAATAAAACATTCAAAGGAGAATACCACAAAATCATGCTCCAATATGACAAGAACAACTCATGATTCTTTCAATGGCACAATAAACACTCTCAGCTATTTGAGACAAATCATGTTACTCAATAGCCACTAAGCTTTAGAATTAAAATAACATCTAGCATGATATGAAAAAGTCTAGCCACAGTCCAAACAAGCTTCTATTTGCATCGTGATAAATTCTACCACATGCAGCGGTTTCTTTTCCCAACAAGCACCATACAAAGTATGTTTTAACAAAAACTCTCTGAATTATACAGCAATCAAGCATGAGAGTACTCACATAACCCTACTAAACTTAACATCTCTGAATAAGAGATGCACGAAATAGGAGCTAAACAGGAATTTTGCAGCACCTAGAGGAAAAACTAAGTATACGACTATAACGAGTATTCAAATGAAAAAGCGGAGCGTGTCTCTCTCCAAAACAACGATTCTAGATTACGATGATGTTTATTGCAGCAAGGAAAACAAAAGAAAAATAAGAAACGCTCCAAGTAAATTTCAGATGATGTGACCGAATAAAAATATAGTTTCACTAGAAGCGACCTAATAAATTGTTGATGCAGAAGGGAATGCCTTTGGCATCCCCAAACTTAGATGCTTGAGTCTTCTTAAAAAAAATTAGGATGAACCAAGGGGGCATCCCCAAGCTTTGACCTTGCACTCTTCTTGATCACATTATATCACCCTCTTCTCTTACCCTTGAAAACTTCCTTCATACCACATTCAAAGAGTAATTCACATTAGAGGGTTAGTGCAACAATAAAAAATTCATGGGTTATGCATGGGCATAGGTGCTATTGATACTTTTAAACATTAGCTATAGCTACTGATGTTTCTTGAAACAAAGAAATCCACTTGACATCGTAAAAGAGTAAATGCAAGAAAAATGGCAGAATCTGCCAAAACTAGAACAGTCTATAAAGAAGAATTTTTTCGGGGCACTTATGTTGCTCAAATCGAAAATCTTAAAGAACGAAAAAGTTTCTGAGTTAGCTGAGGGGAAAATGCAAAAAAAATTCAGGTCATTTCGATCTTTCTGTGAATTATACGATTTTTTACAGCGGACAGCAGAAATCTGTTTCCTGCGCAGAAATCCAAAACTAACTCCAACTTTCGTTAGAAACTTTATTTGGAACAACTAATACATGAAAATAAAGATACAAAGGAGTTGCTACAGAATTATACAACCCCTTGACTCAAATAAAACATAGAAAAACAAAGCAAAAAGAAAACCATGGTTATTTCCCAAGAAGTGTTTTTCTTTAACGCCTTTTAGCTAGGCATGGAAAAAGAAGAGATGCCTTGGGCATCCCCAAGCTTTGATGATTGAATATTATTAAATACTTAATTAAGGTGCACTTGGGAGTCCCCAAGATTGAGATTTTCTCTTCTCATTCATCTCGTATCACCATCTCCATTGAATCTTAAATACTACATCCACATAAAACTTGATAAAAACTCATTAGTAGTGTTAGTACTCATTAAATAAAATCCACTCATGTTAAAGCATTGACAAGTTTCAAAATATTTACTCAAAATTAGCCACTGTATATACTGAGGTTTCTTATAAAATTTCCGTTGTCCGTCGAAAAACTAAGGAAACTAAGAACACTAAGTACAATATTGAATAAACAACAAAATCTGCGAAAACAAAACAACATGTAAAGATGTCACTCAATGAGATAGTTACTTAGCTCAAATAAAAAAAACTTAAACCTAATCAAAGACAGATCATAATCTCAGGTTTATCCACAAAAATTTTTAGATCAAAATATCCCACAAGTATAGGGGATCGTGTGTAGCCTTTTCGATAAGTAAGAATGTCGAACCCAATGAAGAGCTAAAGGTAGGATAATTATTCTCTCATGTTCTATCAACCAATGATACAACTATACGCACACTAAATGTTGACTTCACCTACGAAATAATACTAGAGCAACAATACGGGTAAACAAGATAGTTTTGCAGGATAATAAATACATGAAAGTAAAGTTAGTTGTCGCAGCAATAAAGTACACTAAATGACTATAAACTAACAGTACCATGAGTGTGAGAAAGTGGTGGTAAATGTGATGGATTTTTCATGATCAAATATTAAAATACATGGTTGATATTCGTCTTTTCTGTGTGAGAGGCAAAGCTAACAAGCTCCCACTATCTAATGATCGCAAGTACTTATGATTGAAACTCCAGCAAACATCCGTAAATACTAGAAGATACATTAAGGTAAAAATACCCAACCATAGCATTAAGATCAAAAGGTACTCTTTATCCCATATGCTTTAATCACTAGATTGGGGCTCATGTTTCTGTCACTCAAGCAGCCCTCCCTCTAGCTTTCTCCATATACTACAAACCATATGAGGTGATCCATGCGTGTATAAACATATGATAGGCACCGTAGGACTGCAACAAATTCAATATAAAGCTCAAACCATCCATAGATATTCAATAATTAATTATATGACAAAAGGGATCTACACAAACATGACCTAGATGCAATAGATCATCCGCAAATAATTTATAACGTCAAACACCATGTTTACATAGGGCGGTACAGAGGTGTGTGGGAGGATGAACCACTGTATACAAGTAGGAACTGGCGATGGAGATGACGGTGAAGACGGTGGAGAGGACATCACGGGGCGCAGGTAATTCTTCCCTGCGCCGCGGGCATCATGGGGGAACGCCGCCCCTTAGCCCTCTTCCTTAATGGTCTTGGGATCCCTCCCCTATTGAGACGAGATCCATGAGGGAGGCTAAAACATGGCTTTGGTGGCTGGAAATTCGTGGTATGGGGTGTCTCCCACGACCTAGGTTTCCTCCCTTTATATAGTCTCACGGATTTCCGTCATCCCATCTAGGGCTGCGGTAAATCGGTCCTATCTCGGCTGGTCGGATTTGGAATCAGGCGAATTTTAACTCTAGAACGTACACCGCAAAATTCCCCACAACTTTTTCATTTGTGATATTTCCGTTTGACGTTGTCTTCGACCCGTAACGTGGCAATCTTTAAAAAGTGTTTTCAGACAGATTTCAGGAAAGTCCCAATTCGACTCCAACAAGGTTTCTTCTTGTATTTTTGGTAATTCCTACACATCAAAGTGTTAAACAAGAAAATTGTGCACTTTTGCAACTATTAGTAGGTTAGTCCAAATAAATCATAAACTTAATATAAAAACAATTATGAAAATCATTAAAGTAGCATGAAACCGTCAAAAATTATAGATATGTTTTGAACGTATCAGCGACATCAACACCTCTTTGAGGTCCCTTCGAGGTACTTGGCATGGGCCCAAGAGGATCTCGGCGATGCCAACATGGTTCCCTTGATGGATCGCCTGAGGATGTTGCATAGTGGAGGCCTTACCGCTTCCATGATAGTAAGGGAGTTCATAGAGCATCTCCAGAGGCACGAGATGTGCTTTTGACTCTACACCGGCTCTGGCGATGCGATGTGACTCAGCGCTCTACCCCTTTTGAACAGGTCATTCATGGGCATGCTGAAGAGGCTCCTGGGTGATCCGTTGCCATCGGTGCTCCTCGACGGCTTCGCGCCCCTCTTTGATCTTGAGGCGGAGGATAGAGATGCAGTCGTGACCGCGATGTCACGGTTTGACCGTTGGGGTCCCCTCGCCGAGGGAACATAGTCGCGCGAAGACAACCCATATGCGTTAGACTTCGCCGAGGAGAGAGTTGGTGACTCCAGAACCGCTGAAGGCTCTCACCCGGCAAGGATGCGAGGGCCCCGCCTTCAAGGAAACATCGGGCGATGGTGGTTTCCTCCAACAAGAATTCTGCGTCGCCCCCTCTCGTTGCTTACATCTAAACGATGATGAAGGGTTGAGCGATGCCCTCGATGAGCTTCACGCGGTGAAGAAAAAATGGTCTTAGAGCGCTCACGATGGCTCTGGCGAACCCCGCTCGAAGGGACTCTCTATTGCGGCCTCCTCTTCCAAGAAACGTCTGCCAAGGGTATGGCGCTTCACGGGAAGATAAGATGGCTCCTCGTGCGCTTCCCATATTTTTTACCACGCCTGGTGGCTGAGCTCCTCTCCGACTTTGTAGGGGTCAAGAGGGAGGTGAAGCGAGAGGACAGCGGGTGAATATCCCCAATTCTTTTGCCGCCACGACCTCGGAGACTCCAGTTACTATGGAAAGGAAGGACCTGAGCACGGTGGAGCTCGAGAAGGCTTCCCCTTCTCTTGGGAACTCTTCTGCGTTGCATGTGGTTGTGAGGGAGCTCACGATCCTTCCTCTTCTTCGGGACACGGTTGAGGTTCCCAACCCGGCTAGGGGCGAGGTAGCGCCAGCCACCGCAACCAGCGAAGGGGTTGGCTAGGAAGCAGCGCCTGCTGCAGCGGAAGCCCATTCATCACCAAGGATGGCGCCCCTAGTACCCCCTCCAATCCCCCAGTGCGTGCGGGGTGATAGAGGCGCCTTGCTAATCCCGAGGGTGCAATGACTAGGACACCCACGGCCGCGTCTTCTTTGCTCTGAGCTGTCGGTAATACGAACGGCCTCATCTCCAACTTATCTTCCCTACGCACAGTGCGGGACGTGGCCCTAGCGAGAGAGAAGGAGCTCCAAGATGCTCCAAGCTCAGGCGCCTTCTCTATACTTGAGGATCTCCTTGGTGTGGTGGCGCACGAGGACCGTTGGTCCCATTCGGTCCACGATTTTTGCGGCACGAAGATCAGCCTTGATGGCTCCGCGACCGACATCACGAAGCAGGTTGGCGGCGTCATTCGGGCCCAGGCTAACTCCCACAAGGAGGTGGTGTCCAAGGATTACGTTCTCCTTGAGTCCCTGGGCGGCCAACTCCACGAGATGTAGCACTGGGCCACGAGCAGGAGGAGACCGCAGCGAAGACCAGCCGGTTGATGCTTGAGTAGGCTGGGCGGCAATGCCATAATTTCATCGCGGTCCTTGAAGAAGACAAGAACTGCCACCACGGGGAAGAGCTTTGCCTCGAGAAGAACCAACACGATCTAGAAGTGGGAGCGGGAGGACAAGCTCGCTGCTCGTGAAGGGAACCTGAACACACTCGTTGAGAAGATACATGATGAGGAGACAAACCTATCCTCCATAGAGGATAAGGTCAAAGTGGCCGAGAAGGACCTCGAGAGGCGAGAGGAGGAGATTGCCCAGGCGAATATTGAGCTCATCCTTGAGCGCGAGCGCCTCGAGAACTTGGACGACACTTGCAACGCCAGGCTAGCCACCGCGAAATCTGAGCGGGAGAAGGAGGTTGAAGAGAAACTCTAGGTGGGTCGCGAGGCTTAACGCAAGGTGCTCGAGAAGAGATTGACAAGAATCTCAAGGACCAAGAGGATAAATTCCCCAGGCAGAGGGGGGAACTAAACAAGGAGATCGAGGCCCTCCAGAAAGACCTCCAGAGGATCCGCTGGGAGCGCGGAGGGGAGAGGAGGGCGAAGGAGCCCGCGGCCAAGGAAGCCGCATGCTACCAGACCGTTCTGATATTCTTCTAGGGATAGCTTGGCCCCCTTGTCGAGAGAGGCGAGGAGCGCCAACATTCGGCCAGTTAGGCGCGGGAATTGAAGCATCGGTTTGAGGAGATGTTCCTCCGAACCGTTTGCGGGGACCGCCTATGCATCGATGTGCCGGATTTCCTGATCCATTATGACACCGCCGGCTGTGCTAACTTCTTATCGCGGTTTCTATCCACGCTTGAGGAAGAGGTTCAAGATCTGGACATCGCCCTTGATGAGGAGTGTCGCCAACTTCTATCGGTGGCGGTGTCGCATGACTTCTCCTAGTTCTCCCGCGCCGATCCTTGCTTCAACTTTGAAATCCTATCGGAGCCCATCCCCGAGGATCTCCAACTGACCCTCTAGAATAGGGTGCACATCAATGTGATCACCCTCCTTGAGGCGTTCAACCCTGCAGGCCGCATATGGCGTGAAGCGTCCTGCTGATGTCGGTGTCGAGGGTGGGGTAGGGATGTCTCAGGGCGACGAAGGAGGCTCAGGGGACCACCATGATACGTCATAAACTTATCCCTAATTTCTGAAGTTCCATGTTGTTTTCATGTTGTTTCCCTCATGTTTTCCTTACGCTTTATGTCATTTTTATCGATTTTCCGGACTAACCTATTGACAAGATGCCATGGAGCCAGTTCCCTGTTTTCTGCTGTTTTTAGTTTCAGAAAAGTTGTTCTAGAAATATTCTCGAATTGGAAAATTCGAAAGCCAGAAGTCTTAGAAGTCCCGGATGCTTCCAAAAGTCCCGAAGAGCCCCGGAGGGGGGCCATAGGGTTGCCACACCATGGGGGTGGCGCGGGTCCCCCTGTTCGCGCCACCTAGGGGTGTGGCCCCCTGTCCACCCCCCGACATCGCCCTTTCGCCCATATATACTCCCCGGTGCATAAACCCTAGGAGGATCGACATTTTCCGCAAAATACATCCGTAGCTCCGCCGCCGCCACCGAGAAGTTTCGGTGGGACAGATCTCTGTTCTGGCACCCTGCCGGGATGGGGAAGTGCCCTTGGAAGCCATCTCCATCGACTCCACCGCCATATCCATCGTTGTTGTTGTCTCCTATGATGAGGAGGGAGTAGTTCTCCCCCGGGGCTGAGGGCTCTACTGGTAGCTATGTGGTTCATCTCTCTCTCCCATGGTGTGATCTTTACGTGATCATGAGCTTTGTAATCTAGTTGAATATGTAGATGTGATCTTCATCTGTTATGCTACTCAAGTGGTTTTGTTATCTCCGTAAACACTTTGATCACGGTGTAAAGGTGGCAGTGTGTGCACCGCATGGTTTAGCATGATATTTATATCTTGTGTTGGAAGATGAACCTATGAAATTGTGGCATTTGTTTAGTACTAATTTAGGGCGCTCATAGTGATAGCGTGGGGTGCCCTAGAGAGGGAATATAGACTTGAGGAGTGTTGTTACAGCCCTACGCAATGATTGGTGTTTGTTATTCGACCGGAGAGTGGTTCCGAGTAGCATAGTGAAGAAATCATACTTATGCATTCAATTATGTTTTCATTATTGAGAGTGTCATATAGTGAAAGTAAGAGCCCTAGGCCTTATTTCCAAGAATTGAAACACCGTTTTCCGCATGTTCTGCTACATGTTTGCTTGCTGCCATTTCTATTTCAGATTTCTATTATCACTTATTGTCATCCATATTACTTGCATTTTACTCTCTCTTATACGAACTAGTGCACCTATACAACTGACAATTGTATTAGGTGTGTTGGGGACACAAGAGACTTCTTGTATCTTGATTGCATTGTTGCTTGAGAGGGATATCTTTGACCTCTACCCCCTGAGTTCGATATACCTTGGGTGATCCACTTAAGGGAAACTTGATGTTGTTTTACAAACCTCTGCACTTGGAGGCCTAACACTGTCTACAAGAGTAGAAGCGTGCGTAGACATCACACCACTCTGCCGCTTGAGGGATAACTCTGCGTACCTGATGCATGTAATAGAAATAGGTAACCTGGCGTGAATGTTATGGACTTCTGATCTTGTAAGAAATATCCTGCACTTCCTATTATCGTATTTCCTTCGTGTGTCTTTGAAGGTTTTGTGTGGAAAGACAACTTGTTGGAGGTCAAACCCTTTGTCGAAACGGTCGTGACGCTTGGAGAAAGTTCTCTCGAGAGGTTTCCCTATTGTTCCTCGTGGAGGATTTTCTTCTAGTTCCTCGTGGAGGATTTTCTCTTTTCCCTGAGGATATTGCGCGCCTCGCTCTAGAGGAATGTCCTTTCCTGCAACCATTTGTGTTTTTTGGTCGTGGCGCGTGTTTGTATGCTCTAGCGTGAGCATCTCGTGAGGAGATCTGTGCCAAGGGGAACTTGGCGAGGTGTTATGTACAATAGCGACCCGTACAATACACCCTCCCAGCCCTCGGTCGTGGGATGCTCTCCTGAGTAAAAGGCACTCCCGCGCCTCTTGAGAGTAAAGTATGCATCCTGAGATGAAGGTGCATAGATGTATGGATGCAAAGATGCAACCACGTCGGCATGCAAAAAGAGATAATTTCTTGAGAAAACAACTGAATTTACTGCTAGGGTGATACATTTTTCTTTTACAAAACTCTTGGTGTTGTTGTGACCTTGTGGTCCCCCAAGAGGCACCTGACGTCATCGTGCGGACACATGACTCCCATTGTCATGGGGCTGAAACTCGTGCGAGTCCAGGTGCATAGCTCGAGGATTTAGTGGCCTTGTGGCGCCATTGAGAAACAAAAGATTGCTCCACCGGAACGGGGATCCCACTTGTGTGGGTAGAAGCTCTCACGGCCATGTGGCAACACACGATGAGAAGCTCCATGAGACCCTCGTGAAGAGAGATCCTAGCGTCGTTTTTACTGTGTTGTCACGGGGTCACCTCGTGGGTAGAAGCTCCTACGGCCTTGTGGAGGCGCGTGGAGTGATTAGGCGACGGGCGCACCCTTCTAATTGGGAGGCAAGCCCGCGCGGAGAGAGGCAGTAACCCCCAAGCCACCAAAGCTCAGGGAGGTCTTCTGGGTGGCTGCTACCTCAGGAGAGAATAGTAGCCTTTTCTTAGGGACCTCGTCGAGTTGTCCCGCATCGTTTTGATCAGCAAGGTGTGAGGCTGCGACCTCCTTGTAGGCATGCTCTATGGAGATCATCGCGTCCTCCACCTCCCCTCGGATGGTGATGGTTCCAGCTGGCCCGGGCAGCTTGGCGATGTTATACGCATGGTGCGTGAATGCCATGAACGTGGCTAGAGCTGGGTAGCCTAGGATGGCGTTGTAGTGGAGGGCGATGTGCGCCATGTTGAAGTTGAGAGTCTCGGTGCGGTAGTTCTGGCGGGTGTCGTGCATGACAACAATGTGCACCTATCTCAAGGAGATCGTAGTCCCGTTGGTGACACCGGTGAAAGGCCTCGTGGGGGCCAAACGCTCGTAGGGAACCTGCAACCTCTTGAAAGTCTACACCGAGATCATGTTGAGGCTTGCATCCTCATCGAGAAGCGTCTTGGTGATGGCGATGTTGTTAATAGTGTGGGTGCAGACCAAAGGAATGGTGCCCACGGTCCTTCTGGACTTGGGGTGGTCGCGGATGTCGAAGGATATATTGTGCTCATACCACTTGAGGGTCTTGGAGGCTTCTATCCTAGGGAGAATGACATTGATTGTAGGGTTTCGTAGCAGATTTAAAAAAAAACGACTAACGATCACCCAAAACTGTTAGGATCTATCTACTAGTAAAGCGCTAACGGTTAATGCGGGGATTCGGTGACATACCCCCATAGACCGATTACACCCCCGCACAGGCGTTGCTGATGAAGAAGAAGAAGCCGACCTCAAGGGCGTGACGAACTTGACGAGTTGCCAACAGCCTTCCGGAACAACGACAAAGGTGTAGCGCCTCGTGCGTAACGGTGTATGACAAAGGTTCCCGGTCTTCGATCTAGCGGAGTTTGTGGTAATAGATCTCCCGGATCAGAGTTCTGCACAACGGCGTGCTGGAGTAGAGAAAAATCTCACACACGCAACCCAAACTTTGGGACCACACGATGCGGGAGAGAGAATTGTGCAATTTGTATTTTGCCCGAAAAATTATGTGTCAAAAAGTGAAACCGTGCCTCTTCTTATATAGTGGGCCAAAGGGTGGCCTCCCAATGTGGGACTAAAGAGAGGGGAAGGAGGCATGGAGCCAAAAATCATGGCTGCACTCCTCCTTTTTTTTTCTTATTAATACTAAATTAATTGTGTAATATATTTAATTAAATAAATATACTAAATCAATTAATTCTTTTTAAAATTAAAATAACATATGAATATATTTTATTCGAAATTAAATATATTTACATATTATTCGAAGTATATTTAATATTTAAATTAATATATAAAATAAATTAATTAACAATTGATTCATTTATATATTATTTAATATCAAATTAATTCCTATGGTTGCGGAACTCCATCCGGACCACCCCGAACTTCTTCGGTACCCCGGAGCACTTCCGGTGTCTCTTTCTCCTTCTCTCTTTGTAACCATTCCGATTTTTCTCTACCTAACTCTGATGATTCCGAAACGATCCCAAGCGTCGCCCCCCCCCTTAAGTGTGTTACCCTATCGGTTCAGGACTACTCCAGACATGACCGGGACACCTCCATGATCAGTAGCGGGACCTGGATGTGCATAATGAACCTTGTGCATCCATCGAATTAATCGTCATTGATCTTAACATAGACTCCTATTCCTTTCGTTACTCAGATACAAGTCTTGTCCGAGACTCGATCGTTGACATTCGCCATGTCATCTTCAATCTCGTTCCTGACAATATATCTTTAACTCATTATCATGATCCTTCATCCCCATGACCTAGTCATACGCTGCGCAACTTTATGGATCAAATATCACCGAGTGGGCCTAGAATATCTCCCCATCACGTGGGTAAATGGATCTCATTCTTGACCACACGCCTCAACATATCCCATTGGAATACCCAAGATGATACACCTTTATAATCACCATGTGATGGTGTGACGTTTGATGCACTCAAAGTAGGCTCTGAGATAGCAATTAAATGTGATCTCATGGTCTAAGGATTAAGATACTATATTTCTAAGTAATACAACTGGGAACTACGTGATACGATCGCAGTACAATACTTATATTGGGTATGTTCATCACCTCATTCACCAATGATATGACTCCACTGTCAACTGATATAAATGTCACATAATCGTGAAACCTCTAATCATCAATTACCAAGTGGAGTAGTTTGATATAGAGGCTAACTAGGAACTTTGGTTATCTAAAAATCTTTGGTTGTTTACATATCACCCATGTATTAATGGTTCATATTAATAGAATCATAGCTTGATATGAAACTATTTTAAACTTAATGAATTATTGCCTAAATATACTCCCATTTATTTTCCTCTAGGGCATAATTCCTTTATTGATCCCTCAAGAGATTTTCTTGAAGTCGCGGTTGGAGAGGAGAGCCTGTGCACCGCCGAGGATGCACGCGGTGTAGCCTCTGGGCTCCTGGTAGCCCCCGCATTTTTCCTCACCGAGACCCTGGTTCCTCTTACTGTGGTGCTGCATGGAAGCGTTGACCCAAGGAGGGGGTGAGTTGGGGCGCTGCTGAGGGAACTGCTGAAGTTGCTGTTGTACCCATTGCCATTGTTATTGTAGTTGTTGTATCCATTGTAGTTGTTCTGGACGCGCTCTTTCCGGCGACCACCGCCGCCTCCATTGCTACGCCTAGAGTTGCGCCACCCATTGTCTCGAGAGGAGCCTTATTGGCCACTCCTCATGAGGCGATCGCTGAAACGTTGCAAACGTATCTATAATTTTTTATACTCCATGCTTGTTTTATACATGTTTTCCCTATGTTTTCCAACATTTATTGGACTAACCTATTAACAAGATGTTAGTGCCAGTTTTTGTCTCTTTTGTTTGTGAATTGCAATAAAGGTCCAAAAATGAAAGTGCTCGGAATTGGATAAAAAGTTATGATGCTTTTTTATTCACTGAAAGACCCCAAGAGCTAGAAGGACACCCGAAGGGGAGCCACGGGGCCACCAGGGGACCCCCAGGCGTGGCCCCATTTTTCTGGTCCTATCTCGTGCCAAGTGGGACCATGGGGCCCCGGGCACCGTCTCGCGTCGCCTCTTTGCCCATAAATTCCTTCTTGACCTAATTCGGAGCCAGACCTAGGGATTTTTCTATGAACGCATCCGAGCTCTGCTGCCATTCAAAACCCTAATTTGGGGGACATAAATCTCTTTTCTGGAAGTCTACTGGGACGAGGAAGTGCCCCCGGAGCCATCCTCATGATATAGTGTGGAGTCGACCGCACCAATATTTTTCCATAGAGCAATGATGGTTTGTTCGTGTTAGTATGACATGACAGAAATCCACTCCCCTTTTTGCGGCAATCTCTGACATGGGATCAACGGAGAACTCACCGTACCAATACCACCTCCATGAAGAGACCCTTAATCACTAGTGCCAGTAGGCGCATCGCTTACCATCTGGGCTACGTGGTGGTTGTGAGTAGTGTGTTAACCGAGGCATCGGGGCACATTAATTTACGGAGCTCCGCCTCACAAATTATTCCTATGAAAACATGACGCACGCCTAATCAATTCAGAAGTATGCTAGTGGTAGAACCGCCTTTCTCGAGAACGCCTTTAGTACTATTGCAGTTCCAATCATTCAATCATCCATTGTTTACTTTTATATTTAGTTTATTTTACTGTTTCGTTTTACAGTCCTTTTATAATCTTCATTTCAGTCATTTTTACTGTTTGTTTTAGCCTATAGATAGTTTGCAAAGCACCAACGAGAGTAGGTGATCAAAACTAGACATAGAGGACCATCTCCACAGCTCCACCGTGGTTCGATACTCTTATTTTGAAACTACCTATAACAACCTTGTGCACTTGCAGGCATCTCCATAGCTCCACCGTGGATTAATACTCTTATTTCGAAACTACCTATAACAATCATGTGCACTTGGAGACATCACCTTACTTAAAGAATTGGAAGAAAAATCTCGCTACAGAATTTTCCAAGACAGAGATGAGTTCAATCCCGGCCTATGCCTTTAAGATTACCGAATTGATGAGAGGTTCAAGTGCAAGATGCATGTGCAAATGTATGACTTCATTATCTCGTCCAAGGTGAATCTGTTTGTCAAGCAACAACCTCTTGATATTGCTTTTCAAGCACTATTCGGATGTAATGAATATATGCAAGTTTCATGATCATGTAAAGCTCACGAAATTGAAGGACTAAAAAAAAATTAGTGATGGCATTCTTCTCCAACTTTTACTTCCACCCAGACCTCGATAGGACGATGACTTGTATGAGTGAGGTTCAGGAGTGCACCATACCATACGAGGATGATCCTCCTAGCTCCCAAAGCAGAGGATGATGAGAGGATCGGGGTCGCAGATGGGGGGGCTAGTCCACCCATGCTTCTATTTTCTAAACAACACTAGCCATTTGAGCTTTTAATTCTTAGCGGTTTAGTGAAATCTGCCCTCTCAACAAGTTTGCAACATTAAGTCTCTCATGTTAGCCCCCTCAATGTCACATGCTAGCTCCACCTCTGAGAATGGATATCACCGTACCATATTACTACTCAATCAGAGTAAGGCGAAAGCATTGCCACATTAGTTCATTCGATCCAGGGGAGAAGATGCAATGGAAGATGCGATTATGTATCATTTCGCCTAAGGCCAGACAGACTAAAAGGGGGCTTTTGGATATGAAAAAGGTTTTCACTTCTTGCCTTGGGTGGTATGCTCCCTCACTGTTGTTATTCTGCCCTTTCCCGGTAGTCAACCACCAACAAACGTAGGCTAGGACCTGAATGTAGCCGGACAAGTGAACTCACTTTAAACCAACTAAATGCAATTGTATGGGAATCAACTTCCCATTTATTGCCTTTTCAGTTGATGATCAACTTGGATATGCTCTTGTGGAGGAGTTTATGTGAGTCCATAAAAGAATTGAGTTTCGGTTTAAAAGCCACTCCGACCGCTTCGTGACTCGTTTAGAAAAGTAGTGGAATCCTACAAGTTATTAGTTATTACCGGGTTTCGGTCCTAGATCCTAGAGAGGAGAAGAGTGTCGGTCCGATTCAAATACTCTTACTTTAGTCTTGTTTCGTAGGCCCCATCTTCGGTTCTTTTTCTCGTGTTACAGATGATCAATTCAATTATTTTATAGCTTCCCGCAGTTATACTTTATTGGATTTTCCAAGGGGCAACCGCCGAACTCGAAAAAGATACAAAGAGGCATAGATAAAGCTCTCTCGTCGTGCATAGATTTTAGCCAGTTATGTTGTCTTAACCCGGGTCACATGTGAAAAAAAACAAAGAAACTGTGGCAACGCACCAACATTAAACTAGTTTGATGTAAAATAGATACCATGATTTTACAATTTGACTATTATTACTATCATACTATGTATTATGCATATAATATAGTTGAACTACTACTCACCAAACGTCACTTCGAGGCTTCCATAATCCAAGCCTGCCCCGAAAGGAAGAACAAGACGGAACCCCAGCATGGGCCCCACCACCATTAAGCATGATGGGCAGATCACACCGACAACACGGGCCTACCCATTTTCCCCTCCCGCAAGAACAACTCCGGTCCATAAAACTCGAGAGATGCTTTCCATTTTCCCCAAACTCTCCAAGCAATTACCATTTCCGCCGCTCCTCCTTTCTTCTCAGAACGCACCAAGCCGTCGGCGACTACTGCAGCACCGCCTCCTCTCCCTCATGGCCGATCCCTCCCACTCTCCCCCCACGGCGGCATCTGCGGAGGACACCCTCCTCGCGCCGGCTGTGGCTTCGGACGCGCCGGAGGCTGCCCTCCCCGCCGCGGCCCCCGATCTGGACGCGGAGTTCGGGTTCCAGCGCCCCGAGCTCGGGAAGGAGAAGCTCGCTGGGACGGTGGGGTTCCACCAGCGCCACGTGTTCCTCTGCTACAAGGGCCCCGAGGAGTGGCCGTCCCACGTCGAGGCCACGGAGTCTGACCGGCTTCCCCGCCTCCTCGCCGCCGCCATCAAGGCCCGCAAAGCCAACTTGAAGAAGAGCGTGAGCATCTCTACTCGCTTCCCCTTGCGTTCGTCTCGGCGATTCGCTTATTTGGTGCTGTGATGTGGTTGCTTGTCGCTACGATTTTAGCTTGTACTATAGTTGGTTGCTTAGTTCTCGATTAGCTTGAATTACTGTACGGTAAACTGCGTTTTGGTTATTCCATAAGATGATGGTGCTGGGTTCGTGCAGAAGATCGCTAATCCGTCGATCCAATCAGTGTTGGCGGACTATGTAGTTTCCAACTGCTTTTGTCAACTGGCCACTAGAAGCTCGTTTAATTAGCGTCATCCGTGGTGTTCATATGCTTACTATTTGATGCCGGATATGTTTGCCGAGCAGATAATTTCGTTGGCACTTTGTTTTGGTTCATGTTTCACTCAAGATCTGGTAGCTCGGTGCTCTCCTTTGAGGTTATTGGTGTTACAATTGGGCATGTAAATTGTGCTTTGGGGGTTTGAACTTGTCTCCGCAGTCCACACATTCCACCTGTATCCACGTGAGTCGAGTTTTGACGTGTTTGGTACGGTTTGGGTAATTAGATTGCTCCATACATTTAATTGAGTTGGGACGTCCTTTTGCTTAAATTCTCAGTGTTCTATTTTGTGCACAAATTTGTAAATCCAGCCCCATTTCTAGTGCTAGTAAAATCTGTAGATTCTCAGTATGTTTATGATATACGGTTCCTTACTCCTCGTAGCATATTCATATGTTTTTTTTGTTAGTTTTCTGGTTCATCTGGGTCTTACTCCCTCCATTCCGAATTATAAAATGTTTTAGCATTTTCTGAATCACATGTATCTAACGCGTTTCAGCGTGTAGCTTTTTTGAATCGCATGTATCTAGATGCTTTTCAGTGTGTCTGTTCAATCATGCGAACAGCCACACCTAACGCATCTAGATACGTGCAATTCAGAAAAGCTAACACATCTTATAATTTAGAACGGAGGGAGTATTATACGTTTTCTTTAAATCCACAGGCTGTACTATTTTTAGGATTGCTGGTATCTTGTGTACCCTGTGGTTCTTTTTTTCTTGAAGACCTATCTATTGTTTGGGTATTATATTTTGGTTCGAAAGTCAAGCAATATTTCTTCCTGTTTAGATTGTTTTCATTATTTGATTTTTTTTTGCATCTGTTGCTATGTCATCTGCTTGCTGTCTGTATTAGCTGGAGGTCATTATGAACCTTTTAAAATTGAAATCAAATGGTGCTCTGTGCGCCAATGTTTCTATTTCCCCTTGTATGAGCTTACTCATTTTTGTGCTTATCCACATAGTTCAATAGGTGGATTTGATGTTATGAAGCATTAATCTCGTGATATAGAGTAGTATATGGTGTGAGGTTCCTTTTTCCTCTGTAAACGGCGTTTGTGCTTGATCTATATGGTGCATTTCACTGATTTCAGTGCAGAAGATCTTCTGCTTTCTTTCTGTGTGTGAGTCTTGTTCCTTGCTGTTGGATGTGGTAGGATCTGAGCAACTGTATATATCCGAGAAAAATGCATTCCAGTTATGGCATATACATATATTGTCCATATGAGAACTATTACGCGGTTAAAAATTATGCCAAAATAGCTAGATACTGTGGAACTTTTGATAGGGTGATATTGTTCAATATTATTACGAAACTTCCTAAGATAGTTACTGCCTTATATTCTTTCTTTTTTCATATTCACTTTTAAGTTCTGTATGTATGTTTTGGTTGTTCTTTTTATTTCATTTTTCTCCTTCTGGAATTTGACAGATTATTTTTTTATTGTATATTGGTTTTCTTTTAATTAGCTCGAGTTGTACACGTGTGCCTGATCCTAGGGTCAATATGACTTGTGCTTATGAAAGCACAAGCCACATTGTGATTAGATTAATAGACAAGACCTCCTCATGTTGTATTTTTTTTATTGCTAATGAGTGGTTTATTCTACCTTTCTCAGACCAAACTGACCATTTGTGAAGGAGAAGATGGCACCGAATCATCTCTTGGAGACGTGTTGATCTTTCCTGATATGGTCCGATATAGGTACTTACAAGGCTGTAGACAAATAAACATGCAATCTTTCCCTTTCTGCTGTTAGGTGATAGAACATAGTCAACTGATTATTTTCTTCTATATGATGTTTGCAGAGGGCTGACCCACTTTGATGTCGACAACTTTGTTGAAGAAGTACTCGTGAAAGATATTGAATGGCTTCCTGGATCTCCTGAGGCTATAACAGGCTCCTATGTTTTTGTCTGCGCCCATGCAAGCAGGGATAAAAGGTGCGGCGTTTGTGGCCCTGCTTTGATTACAAGGTTCAAGGAGGAGATTGAAGGCCAAGGTCTGGATGGTCAGGTATCTGTTAGTGCATGCTCACACGTGGGAGGTCACAAGTATGCAGGAAATGTCATCATATTCAGTTCAGATGCCAAGGGAGAAGTGACTGGTCATTGGTAAGAACCAGGAACTATTCACGTTCTTATGCACTAGTAATCTCAATACCTTCCCTTAGAGCTCTCTATTCTAATTTTACTTCGTCAAAAGCCAGCCATTGCTCACTATATTTTTTATTCTAGGTATGGTTATGTTGCTCCTGATGACGTGCCGGTGTTGCTGAATAAACATATTGGACAAGGAGAGATCGTGGACCATCTATGGAGGTATTCTAATAACTATTCTATGTACTCCCTCCGATCCGAATTAATTGTCGGAGAGCTGGGCAAAGTTTTGCCTAAACCTTTGCTAAACGTGCGTCACTTATATCGGATCGGAGGTAGTATATTTTTTCCCTATCATGTGCATCCAATGTTTTTTTTAGTGTCATTGAGGATGATCAACATTTCCAATTCTGCATTATTTTCCTCTTGCTGTTGTATCTGGGCACTGTCATGCTTATCCAAATGTACATCATAGGTTCTGTGTCTAATCGCTGGTCTGATAATGTTATAAAATCTGCATGGTGTGTTGTTATTTTATGTCTACAGCACTACATGTACTCTGTTTTGAAATGATTTGGATCCTTCACGTACCATAATGTATAGTTCAGGAAAGATACTGGGATGAAAATCTGTCATTTTGAGCATTATTGTGAAGTAAGCCAAGAGTGAGGCTACTAACTACATGCATTTAAGAAGAGCATACATAAACAATGTCGTATGTTGTTTTACTACCTGTGGCTCCAGTATTTCTTATTTCAGTAATACAGTATTATGTTTGTTTTTCATGAATTATGTTGAAGCAATTATTTGTGTAAGATATCGTGTTGTATTTACAAAATGTTCTTGATTGTTTGTTCATGATGGCTTCAGAAATTAAAGGTTGACCGTTCTATGGTTAGTCTCATTGTAACCGAACCAATAACAAAGAATGCCATCTTGTTTCACAATTGCTGTAGAAAGCCCTGATATGTCATGTTCATGTTCATGTTCAATTGATGTTTTGCCCTATGTCTGCTCCGTCGCCGGATACCTTACAAGTGCTATCTTATCATGCAGGGGTCAGTTGGGTATGACTGAAGAGGAGCAGAAGAAAGCTTTGGAGCTGAAGCAGAGCGCCAAGGAATCCCCTGAAGTAAATGGAACCAATGGTGCTGCTTGCAACCCTGCCCCTGCAGGTGGATGCTGCCAGGGCAATGGAGGAGGCTTTACCTGCTGTCAAAGTGATCTACCAGAAGAAAAACAGGATAAGAGCATCCCAGCTGAGGAGAACCACAAGAACTCTGCGACAGGGACGGACGGTGCCGCCAGCAAGAAGGGGCACATGAAGGTTTGCCAGATGCCCAACTGGTTCGAGACCTGGGAAAGGAAGGACACCTATGCCACTCTTGCCGTTGTTACAGCTGCTGCCTCCGTGTTCGTCGCTTTCAGGATCTACAAGAACGCAAACTGAAGTCCAGGAATGAATCTCAAAACAAGGCCGGGTTTTGTGCACCAAGGACAGTCTGATTTGATAATAATATACTACTTGTGCATAGTAATGCAAAAGGGCTAGAACTTTTTTTTTGAATTTCAAAAGGGCTAGAACTTAAAAAGTAGCTGGTCTGGAGATGGTGATGAAAATCTGTTATGCATGATAACTTCATGTGAAACTCCCAAGTTTGAAGTTTTCCACACCTTGGCTGTATGCGTTCGTTAGCAAGGCTATGGCCCTGGTGTAATACGTCATGGATCTTATGCTGGTTTTGGTTGGAATTAGGATGTTCTGGTCATGTGGTTTTTGCATTAATAAAGCACACTTTAATCAATAAAAATTGTGGCCTTTTGCATTGGAAAAACTCTGCATTACTGGGACTGCAAATTCCGTCTGCATGAGAAATTTCTTGTTTCCCCGGGTCTTTTTCTTTCCGAAACGGTATCTGCTGCCTGTGGAATTTGGTATTGTGAATTGTTCGCCATATAAACTTTATCATTTTTTTTTGGAAATTTAGAATACTATATTAAGCAAGCAAGCCGCCTCATTAAAAACCTTTCAGACCCCACCTTTCAGACCCCTTAGGTACCCTGGTAAGAAAAAAAGTGCGTAAAAAATTTCCTGCCACAAGATCAAATCATAGTTACATCATCTAAGAGGTTGCAAAAGAAAACTAGGGGGTTCATCGACCCAATTACAAGAATTTCTAGAAATAAAACAGAAACTAGCTATTTCATGAACCACCTTATTGCATTCTCTCTTATAGTGTTTGAACTCAACATGACCAATTGTACCAGCACTTAGATACATTCTGCATAAATCGCCGTTGCTTCATTCCATTGTTCTTCCTCACCGGAGCAATATTTGATAACTTCCATTGAGTCAGACTCAACCTCCAAAATATTAGCCCCTCTGTATTGTAAGCTCTAAACCATACTTCATTGCTAGTGCTTTGGCTGTTGCAATAGAAGGGACATATGGAATATAGCACGAAGAAGCGGCAATAAAACCACCATAATTATCTCTAATTACTGCCCCTGCAGCACCCGTTTTATCCTGTTCGTTAAAAGTGGTATCAACATTTAATTTTCAAACATTGTATCTCAGTTTCATCCACACATGTCGCAACTCCATCTGATTTGGGGTATTTGAAATTGCGTAGTTCGTCGTTATTGCTTTAATGAAGACCGCACACTGGTGAACTTCTGGAATATTTTCGCCATGAGTACAACGACGACGAAGCCACCAAATGTACTAGCAGCCCGTAGCCACCAACTCAGGCAAGTTTAATGTCGAATAGCCTTGAACAATGTTGTTACGTAGCTTCAAAATCTCTGCTAGAACCACCTCACCTGATCGGCCACCCCGCATGGCATCCAAAATTGCGGACGAAATCCCGAGTTCATGCCAAACACTTGCCGCTACATCACATTGAAAAAGCATGTGCAAAATATCCTCGGCATGTAGATGGCAAATAGGGCATTGATCAGAGTCTCCAATATGTCTACTCAATACAATTTATTTCAAAGGCAAGATTCCATGCATAACACACCAACAGAAATTTTTTATCTTGGCAGAATTTTTAAGCCTCCATAATATTCTCCAAATGGGGCTATTAATATCTGTACTTTGGACCAAAGAGTGGATATTCTGTCCATTATATTGATGCTTCCATTCTAGGTGATACGCCGATCGAACCGAAAATAAGCCATTCCGATTTGCATTCCAATCAATAAAATCCTCAAAAGCATGAACGTTTAACGGTATCTGAAGGATTCGATGAGCATCAATCCCATTAAATATACTCTGAATTGTTCTTGGTCCCATTGGCCAGTTATCGGATTTATCAACTCATCAACAGTAGTTACTAAAGAACAGACCCCTCAGAGTAGTAATTCTCCTGTCTGCACTTTGAGGTATCCAAGGATCTGACCATATGTTATTTTTTTACCATTACCAACCCTCCATATGTACCCTCGTTTGAAAGTTTGAATCTCTGCCACTAAACTTTGCCAAGTAAAAGAGCTTCCCGCCTTCGAACCCTGTTGGATAGTATTTGGCTCTTAAAATCTTTGCACATAGAGAATCCGGGTTAGAGATTAACCTCCAAACCTGTTTAACAAGCATAGCAAGATTGAAAGAGTGGGAGGTCTCGAAACCCCATCCCTCCTTCACTTTTCGGAAAACACAATTTCCACCATGCATACCATGGTCATCATCACCCCCACCAGAATTGAGCTATAACATCTGTAATACTCTTGCACACTTTTTTTGATAATTGAAAAGCTGACATTGCATAAACCGAAATTGCTTGAGCAACAACCTTTAGAAGAATTTCTTTACCTCCAACTGATAAATGTTTTTCCTTCCATCCTTTAATTCTTTGCACGATCCTTTCCACAAAATGCATGAAACAATCACTTCTATCCGCCCCCACTAAAACCGGGAGACCCAGATATTTGTCCGAAAGGGCCTCTGTATTTATATGCAGAATATTACACATCTCAGCTCTCGTATCAACATTTGTATTTGGATTGAAAAAGATACTCGATTTAGCCACGCTAACTAACTGTTTTGCATTTCAGAACTATTATCCTGAAAGTTTCCAAAGAACAACAATCGCTGACTAAAGTGATTTTTTAAGTTCTTTATTTCCACAGCTGTTCTCTTGGAAACACCGTCCTAACTTAGCAGGGGTGATAGAATTTGAATTCTCGAGATGTTAGTGATTGTTACACTTTATAATACACAAATAACTCTTCAAAGCATCTGATGGTCAGAGGTCTAGCGCATGACTTGCATCTCCTCTGAAAGAACTGTTAATCGCTGCTCCGCCTACGTGTATTGTGTAAGGTTAGCTTGTGACAGCTATTTGAAACGTGGCAAAGTCAAATGCAGACGTTGCCATATGTTTGATCAAGTAAACAACTTTGTTCAAATTCGCCTTATCCAAGCAGCAGCATCAGCAACAACAACAAAAAAACCACATGCTCGTTGATCATGCATCGCAGATTCACATGGAGCCTCAATTATGCATCAGTAAAGCTTGAGCTATGCCTACACCCGACGATTCGAGCATGCAAGTATCACCACTCCCAGAACATTCAGTAGGAGGAGCCTCATCCAAAATATGATAATGGTTAAATTATACAATTCACTTCCCAACGTACAACAAAATTTTCTTTCACCACAAACTTGCACCGCAGACCAAAACTTAGTGCACCAACGTTTCCTTTTACATTCTCATATATAGCACATCAAATTTCACTTGCCCAAAGGCTTAATGGTGCCATCTTGAACCACCATCATTCATACCTTTGTCCTCTTCCCAGACTTCTGTTTTGCTTCCCTATCAGTAAGTACAATAGCCCATGTAAGAATAGATAAGCACACAGCAAATAATAGACGGTAGGACAAGGATAAACAGCCTTACCACTCCCGCCTCAGCTTGAATTGCCATTTCCTTTTCTTTCCTCCAGCAGCAACCGGTTTCTTTTCTTTGATGATACCTGAGGTGCTCTTGGAACCAGATTTTTTAGTTTTGTCCGACTCTTTCTTTTTGTGCCTCGTCTGCTTTGTTTCTTCATCAGGTGTATCGATCTTATCTCCATCTCCAGCGCTTTTATCTGACCGTTTCTTCCTGTTGCTAGTCTGCTCTGTTTTTTCATCGGGTGCATCCATCTTATTTATTCCAGCGCTTTTAGGTCCATTGCTTCTCTTCGCATTCTTATGGCCCTTGACCTGCTCTGTTTGTTCATTGCTTGGTTCTTTCTTATCTCCATGCTTTTCAGCATTTCTAGGACCATTACTTCTCTTAGCACCCTTGTTGCTCTTGACATGCTCTGTTTGTTCAGTGTGTTCTTCTTCCTTATCTCCATTCGTCTCGGCACTTTTAAGGCCACCATTCTTCTTCACACCCTTATTGTTCTTGAGCTGTTTTGCTGGTCTTTCAGGTGCCTGTCTCTCGTCTGCAGCCCCTTCAGCCGTGCTTGCTTGCTCATTTTTCTTCTTTCCATCTTTGTGATTTCTCTTTTTCAATTGAGGGGATTGTTCATCAGGAACATCCTTCTCGTCTTCACCATCACTGTCAAGATCAACACCCCCAGCTGCTTCTTCGGGATCTTTAGACGAATCAGAAGACGCTGGAATCGTATTGCTTATCTTTTTCAGCTGTATGAAATGAAATAACATGTCAGATATTGTGCTTTAATTTAGGTTTTTTACTTTCATATAATCAACTCTACATGATTAATTCAGTGTATCCTAACCAGCCCAATAAGCAAACAACCTGAATAACAATCCCACATGACTATGAAAGATAAGACGTTCAAGAAGCTAACCGAGCGCTTATGGTTCACAAAATCGTTAGGACCTCTCCGAAATTATCAAATATATCACAGAATGTACCTTAGCAACAAAAAAGCCATCCATGTTGTTGACATGAGGATAAAACCTCCTTGTTTTGTCTAAAGAAGTATGGAATCGATGCTCCCGGAAACGAATGAATCTGTACGATAAACAGGAAAACATAAGAATAGGAAGTAACAGTCTAACAGAATCCTATGGACGGAGAAGTAAGATTAACATACCCCGGCCGTCCAAAATCTAATCCACAAGGAACAAGCTTTACGTCTCTCTTTTTAAGAGCATAGTCAATGACTGCCTCGTTCTAAAAAAATAGGGAGTGGGTTCAGTTACTGAAGTTGAATCATCATCCAGCAAATAAGAAGAATCTGCTTACCTCAGGAATCATCATTGAACAAGTTGAGTAAACAATGTAACCACCTGTTTTGGAGTTCGCGTCAACCAAATCAATCGCAGCTAGCAGCAATTGCTGCAAAACAAATTAATCAGTTGCCGGAATTGGTGTGTTAAAATGAAGGTAACTGGGTATATAATTTAACCATATTATACCATGATTCTAATTTATTTGACGGAAAGCTGGAAGGTCTAGACTATAATCAGACATAGCCTAGGAAATAATGATTGGGCAAGTTGAATATAATATTTCTGGGGTTCATATATACACTAATTGCTTCAAAACCAACTTTGAACATGGCGTCAAGAGGAGGTGAGCATATTTTGTTTAGAGAAAATTACTGGTTTTGTAGGTAACTTTAAGAGGAAAATGGGTTGCAACTGGAGTGGTTGTAAGAACAAGTATAAGCAGGTTAGCTTTACATAAAATCTAGGAAGTGAATTGTACACAAAATGCACCTTTTGCACGAAAGCACAGTTCCTGATATCATCAATGCCCTTACATGTCTTTATTTGTGCATCTTTCCACACAGTCTGCAGAAATGAAAAGAAAGCATATATCAGTGTCAATAGTGAAGACAGAGCTTTGATTCAGAAGATTATATGGGATAGATTGTACTAACTCCAGTGCCTGTGCAGGGCGCATCCAACAGCACTCTGTCAACTGAGTTCATTCCGAGTACTTTGGGGAGCTGAAATAAAATGGATGTTATCAAAACATATGAAATCAATGAAAACACTTTGCAATGAACTGAAACAACTAAAAATTACTATGGTTACAATTCATTTTTCTTACAATTGAAATGAATCAAATATTATTGGCTACAGTGCCTACATAAAAAGCTGTGGGCGTAAAAAAATAAACCTTCGCAAATAGCTTTTGGCAAAACATTATGTTATTTTGGTTGTATTATTCTTGACAAGGATCGATAATTTATGATGTCAACTCATTGCATACAAGTATTGACTACCATTTGGCGCTTTGGCCAATGAAATGCTCTATGGAGGGCCTTAAGAACCAAGGGACCATTTGGCGCTTTGGCCAATGAAATGCTCTATGGAGGGCCTTAAGAACCAAGGGACCATCTAGTAGCCATACTGTCTACTCACCTCTTTACCATCATAGTTACAAACTATGGTATTTGTAACACCCAGGCGATGTATGTTGCCCAATAGTCCGTGCAGCCTTTTCTCATTGAGCTCATTTGCATATATTATACCTGTACGACAGATGAAGAAAACATGTTAACTGCACTTCATTTAACAAGCTACTAAACAACAACGATAGATTACCAAATTACTCTGAAGAACCACATGGTAGTCAAAACAGGCATTGTGAACTAACCAGTATTTTTCATCAGAGCTCCAATGTATGTGGTCTTGCCACCTGGGGCAGCTCTGGAACCATGAAAATAATCAGTTTCCATCTCTGGAAGTATGAGCATAACTTCCAACACAAGTTCCACATGAAAATCAATTGACGATTAAGATAAATTTAGAAGCAAGCATGTGATGCATTAGGGTTGCATGAGAAGGCACATACATACAAACAAAGTTTGTCTGCTATATTTGAACAATATGAATTATTGAAAAAAGTATGAAAAAAGGGAAACATCTTACGCCATATCAACAATTCGCTCCTTCTCCTGGGGAGCAAGAGCCATCACTGGTAAAAAGGAACTTGCACCTTGTTTCTGTCATTGCAGTAAAATCATTTTAGTGCGGGTAAAAGGAGAGTAATAACAATTGATCTTAACAAAATGATAGGGGAGAGGAAAAAGGTACCATGTAATGTCCAGCCATATATTCGACAGTGGCACCAGAAGAAATAGTCGAGTCGTACACAACTAATCCTACCTGAATTGTTCATACCATGCGAGTTACTTAAATATTCTGTCCTATTTTTTTCAAGTGCACATATTCTGTACTATTTACTTGTGTAGAAAATATATTGAAATTTTGAAATAAAGCCAACCTTTGACCATTTTCCTATCGGATCCAGATTAAACCCTCTTGGAATAAGAGCAGCAGCAAGATCCCTTCTACGGGTCTGCAAATCCCACAAAAGAGATTAGAGGACATACTTAATGAAGCCGAGATGAATCTGCAGTCCGTGATGTATAACTAAGAGATTGACTCAATATAGCATTACCTTTAGTGTATTTGTCCGCAAGCACTCAGGTGGTCTTTTCTCAAATGATTCGAGTAGCTCAACAACCTCGACAGCTGGGAACATCTGCTCAATTATAGCACAAAAGAATGTTAACAACAACAGCAACTACATTGTGATAACTTTCTTAACAAGCATGCCAGAGATAATTTGCAACTACTAATCTAAGACAGCTGGATCACCACAACTCAACTGAAAGAAACAATGCAGTGAAGATATAAAACAATCGCTGCTTGAGATAGGAAGCTCACCTCCACAAATGCTTCAATGAGAAACTCATTGTATCCATAGTATGACATCACGTCAGCTTTGAACTGATCAACATAATCTTTTCTTGGAACATCTTCTTGCCTCAGCTTGCTGAAGTTTGATAGTACCCGGACAACTAACATACAGAAGAGAAGAAAAAATCAGGAAGAACGACAAATTGAAGTGCAGAAAAATAAAGATAACCTATTCAATAGACAAGCAGTAGATTGCATACTCTATATGCACTGGACTCCTTTTATTACATGCTGACTTTGCAGGTAGAGTTAACATGGGCTATAAGAAATGCATCTCATTACAAGCAGCAATTGGTTTTGTCCTAAGATCATTCCAGTTTTCTCTCTCTTTGTGTCTTTTAAGAATAATATGAACTAGATTAAATCAATAAATACAAAAAGTAACGCACTTTCTGAAATCCTCCTTTTCAGATTTGGCAAATTAGGTGGTCCAAGTGCCTCTTCTTCCAGCTCCTGCAGAGTTTAAACCATGGTAAGTACACGCAAACTACAAACTTTAATCCACACAGAGCACCCGATAAACAAACAAATGAGAACAGAAGGGGAAAAGGCAACCTCCATAGTGGGTAATCGGAATTCATCGGATTCTGATTTTATGTTGGTTTGAAGTTCCTCCTCTGCTTCTTCTTCAGTCCTTTCCTGCTGTCGATCAATAGCTGCTGATCTCTTCACTAAGTCGTCAGACCCATCTGAGTCATCTCCGGAGTCGTCTCCCTCGTCTAAGAAAGCCAATAAGGTCCATCAACAGCGATTCCCAAGACAGAAAATCAAACATTGCACTTAGAAAACCGTGCATTGTTACCACAGCTGACATGAATTTTACAAGCTATATTGGCTTCATAGAAAGAAAAAATGAAGCTGCCGAAGCTAAGTCAATTCGATACAAAGTAGTACGTTCCTAATCGTCCACTGGTCAGAGCGTTACCACTGTCGTCGTCACTGCCGGAGAGGATGTCGCCAGCGAGCGGGTCGTCACCGGCCTCTTCATCGTCGTCTTCGTCCTCATCATCCTCTTCCTCCTCCTCGTCGCCGCTGCTACCGACATCCGAGCCCGAAAGCTCCTCGGCGCCAGAGTCAGAGGACACCTCGACGTCTGAATCCTCCTCCTCCTCGTGGAGCTGCTGCTCCTCCATCTCGGAGTCGTCGTCGGAGGACTCGAGAAGCTTTTGCTTCTTAGGCGCGGCCCTCTTCTCCGCCTTCGAGGGTACCTTGGTAACCTTCTTCGCGGCGGGTGGCGCGGGGGGCGCCGCCGGTCTGCGTTGCGCGACCTTCCTCGCCATGGGTGACCGTCGATGCGTGGGGGGAGGGTTGGGGTGGCTGGTGAATGGGGAGAGGGCGGAGAGTAGAACCCTAAAACCCTAGAAGCGAGAGAAGAGCCGCCCGTTTTAACACTGGGCCTAAGAGTTGCGCGACCTGACGCACCGGCTACGCTTGGGATGGGCCAGGCCACCATGCTGAAGTGCGGCAAATGGACATTCTCGCTCGACCCAGCTTGGTCTTAGTTCGGTACACGACGCACTGGGTGAGACTGTGGCCCAATCCTAGGCTGGTCCACACAAAACAATACTGCTACCGAACCCAAAAACAAAAAGTTGGGGCTACGCATCAAGGCATGTACAATCGTTTAGACAGCTACCGTTTATAATTGAGTACAAGTATTTACGACTTATTACTGGGCGACCCATCATCTAGACTATCCACGTGGCGCAAGACGTGAGGGCAGGGAGGAAAAGATGCCCCAATTTTTTTGGTTTCACCTAAGATATGTGGTATCTTGATGTATGTAGATCCTCTAGTGCTCTCTATAGAAGAAATTATTGTACTCCACATTTCATAATAGTGAAATAAAATATGGTTGCTTTGATTCTGTGGTCTCTCCTTAGTTTGAGGGGTTTCTATGTAAGAGATTGGTATCTTTGTGTTGATTGGGCAGAGAGCACCTATTACTTGTACTACATGGCCATTGTGTGCAACTAAGACTTTTCCTAAGTTCTCGCGGAACCTAGACCACGTTATAATTTAATGTTGGATCGGGCTTTCGTCCATTGTCCAAGATTCACAGCTGCTGCCCCCGCGGGAGTCTAGGCCGTGTCTCAGTCCTGATGTGGCTGGTCATCCAAAGGGACTAGCTAAACATGTAGAAAACTTTACCATTATCCTTATCCAATGGAATAACCTCATCATCGGTGCATTTAGGTAGAGGCAAACTTTGAGGGAGTAAATGGGGAACTACTCCAACCAACAAGTTAGTCCCTTTACAGATTCCATAGCATCCAAGCCATCTACTACCAAATTAAACAACAAAGGTGATAAAGGACTTCCTTGGCAGTGTTAAAAAAAGGGACCTCGCTTTTGGATCACGCTTATAGTGAAATGCACTCCCTCAAGATCATTAGGTTGTGTTTGGTTGAGCTGTAGATAGCTAAAAATTGCGGAAAAACTGCGGTGAGCTGCGAAAAAACAGGAAGTTGTTTGGTTGGAACAACAGAAAATATAAAAAGAAGAAGAAAATGTCTTTTAACATACATGGCACCTGAGAGAGGTGGGAGGAGATGTGAAGGAGGGAGAGGAGGGAGAACCAGCCGGCCGACGTCGTTCACGGGGCGGCGGCGCCACAAATCGATCTATGGAGGTAACCGTTGGCTGGGGGCTGGTGCTTGGCGTTGGGTCGACCATCGTTCCCGTCCAGGAGGGGAAAAGGAGCGGCGGGATCAGGGGGCTCGATTCGTAGTCGGCGCGCCGCCGAAATAGGCCGATGACGGGAACCCTAGACTGAGCTCTTCGTTTCTGGTTCAAGTCACAGGAAAAAAGAGATGAACGGGAGGAGAGGGGAGGGTTGAAGGAGAAAAAAACGGGTCAGTTTCACTTACCAGTGGCATGGTGGGTAATTTTTAAGTTTTTGGCTCGGACGCAACGCAATGAAGCAGCTTTCGCTTCACTATCCGGATATGGTGTTGCCTTACATGAATATTTGTCGCGCTCGTAAGCCTTTGGTTCAGATTTTAGCTTCCATGATGCGGCTATGGTTGCACAATCTCAACCAAACACACCCTTTTTTGAGCTTTAAACAAGCTTATATTAAGCAGACATGCGTCTCATTAAAAATCTTCTAGTCCCCTCAGGTAGCCTGGTAACGAAAAGAGTGTGTCTAAAACCTGCCGCCACAAATTATCCAATAGTTACATCATCTAGGAGAGACTGGAGGAGGAAACTAGGGGGTTCATTGAACCAATTACAAGATATTTTTGAATTAAAATAATTCCTATCTATGTCATGAGCAGTGTTATTAATCTCTCACACACAATATAAGAATTTCACCTTTCCAATGGCCGCTGAAGTGGAAAGAATATCTGCATAAATAGATGTTGCCTCGTTCCAAATTTTGTCCTTCCCAGAACATAAGTCGATGACTTCCCTGTTATCAGATTCAGCTTGTATCCTTACATAATCAAGAGAATTAACCAATTTTAGTCCAAACGACATTTCTATTGCTTCCACCATCCCAACCGATGAGACATGTGATATGAAATTTGAGGAGGCCGCCATAAAGACTCCCTGGCTATTTCGGAGGATAGCCCCCACAACACCAGCATTCTCCTCGGATATGAAAGTTGCATCTACATTCAACTTCTGAAAACCACCTCTCGGTTTCGTCCATGACTTCTTACCAACCGACAAAACATGAGGATTTTTTTTTAGCAGAGTTAGCAACCATTGCTAGGATAGATGTTACACAATTCCCGATGGGTGGTATTTGTTCCCCTCTAGTACGTTGACGCCTTAGCCACCAAATGTACCATGTCGCCACCACAATAGTCTCCTTAACTTGAATATTGTTGTATCCAGGAACCGGTAATGGATCCATCTTGAGGAATGCCTCGATGACATCTGCACCCGATCGGTTGTCCCGGATTTTAGAGTTAATCGGTTCGTTAAGTCCCATCATCTCCAAATATTTTCTGCATGAGAGCGTTTAAATATCATATGTATTAAGTCCTCCTCCGAGCTTGTACGTGCTGGACATAACCCGAAGTCCCCAATATGACGAGACAGCAAAATTTTCTTAATTGGTATAATCCCATGCAAAATCCTCCAACAAAAGATTCTCACTTTAGCTGGAACTTTCAAATTCCATACAATTTTCCAGATTGGGTTGTTTAGAGCCGTCCATGTAATTAATGAGAGACAAGTAACACCGTTAAATTGGTTTTTCTATTCCACGTGGTACGCTGATCTGGTTGAGAAAGCTTATGATCTTGTGCCTTTCCACCCTATGAAGTTTTCAAAACTATTGTTAGATAGAGGTATTTCAAGAATTCTATTTGTATCGACTTGGTGAAAAATACTAGTAACAAGTTCTTGGTCCCAATCCCTGATACCTCATAAACGTATACATAATTTTTATGTTCCATGTTATTTTCATACTATATGCTACATGTTTCCTATAAACTTAATGACATTATATCGATTTTCTGTGACTAACCTATTGACAAGATGCCACAAAGCCAGTTCCTATTTTCTGTTGTTTTTTATTTCAGAAAAGTTGTTCTGGAAATATTCTTGGAATTGGACAATTCGAAAATCCAGAGTCTTAGAAAGTTGTTGATGGAAGCTGACGTTGGTAAACCCCAAGAGAAAGGTTGTGAAGAGTGCAGCGTCAAGTTTTCCCTCAGAAAAGAAACAAGGGTTGAACCGACCAGTAGGAGGACAAGCAACTTCTGAAGGTTAATGCAATTGAAGTGGTAGGGCGCACTATCGGTTCAGCAACAACGTGGAACCTACACAACACAATCAATTCACTTTGCCCCAACGAAGCAGTGAGGTTGTCAATCTCACCAGTTTTACTAATAACAAAGAGGTTAAATGTATGGTGTGGAAAATAATATGAGAACAATATGAAAACAGTGTGAAAACAGTGGAAGTAGTGTGAAAACAGTGGAAGCAGTGGTTGTACTATCAGTATGAGAAAATGGACCGGGGTCCACAATTCACTAGTGGTATCTCTCCATAAAAGATAGCTAACATGCGTGGTGAACAAATTACAGCTGGGAAATTGATAGATAAAGAAACATGCATGACATGATGATTACTATGAGATTCATGTGGGCATTACAACAAGATACATAGACCACCATCCAACTGCATCTATGACTAATAATCCACCCTCCGAATATCATCCGAACAAACGTTGGTTATTAATTTGCAAGCGACAGATAATCGCAGTAAGGAAAGTGTGTGTAATGTAAACAATGTAAACATCGTTGTTTTCTCCTAATGGCAACAACACATCCTCCATCCGTCACATTTCTGTCACTCGAGCACAGATGCAAAGAAAGCATGAACCCATTATCGATCATAAATACTCCCTCTTGGAGTCACTAATATCTACTTGGCCAGAGCATCTACTAACAACGGAGAGCATGCAAGATCATAAATAGCATACACATGAAGACAACATCATAGATTGATAATCAAGAGACATAGCATTCAATAATCATCGGATCCCAGCAAACACAACATGTAGCATTACAATAACATGATCTCGATCATGTAGGGCAGCTCACGAGATCTAAACATGAGGCATAAAGAGTTGGGAACAACCATCTAGCTACAGTTATGGACCCGTAGTCCAAGGATGAACTACTCACGCATCACTCCGGAGGCGGGCATGGTGGTGTAGAGCCCTACGGTGGTGATTTTCTCTCCCGACAGGGAGCCGGGGAGAACTCCAAAACTCTCTCGATCTCGGGTTGACGATGACGGCGGCTTCGGGTGTTTTTCCTGGAAAAGTGGTATATTTTTAGGGTTCACAAATCGAGGGAATAAATAGGCAAAAGGGCGATGACGGTGCGCGTCCGAGGGGACCACACCACCTCCCGGCGGGCCAGGGGCGCACCGCCTCATTGTGTGGCCCCCCTATAGCCCCCCTCCGGGCCTCTTCGGGACTCCGTGGTACCTTTGGGAATTCTAAGACTTCTGGGTTTCGAATTTTCCAATTCGAAGAATATTTCCAGTACAACTTTTCTGAAACTAAAAACAGCAGAAAACACGAATTGTCTCTGTGACATCTTGTCAATAGGTTAGTCCCGGGAAATCGATAAAAATGACATAAAGTGTAAGTAAAACATGTACCATATGGCATGAAAACAACATGGAACATTAGAAATTAAGGATATGTTTATGACTTATCAACATCCCCAAGCTTAGCTCCTACTTGTCCTTGAGTAGGTAAACGATAAAAACACATATTTTGAGGTGACATGCTACCAACATAAACTTGATCATCTAAATTGTAAAAGCATAAGCATAGCTGAGATCATAGAACTTTAACACAAGTATGATAGATATAATTCTAACAATAAAACATAGCAATCACCTTGCATCATGATAAGTAACACAAACAAAATATCATGAATAATAATGCACTCGAAAGTTATACGTTTGTTTCCAGCATAGAGAAAACATAGCAAAGAGATATTTCGCATGTCCTTAAGAGTGGGGCAAAACATAAATGCCAGGTTACCTTCAAAGTTTAAGAGGAAGACTAGATCAAATAATTTGAGAGCAAATAATAACACATCATGGATCAATTAATAATGTTTTTGTGATAAATGCACATTAAACTCAGAATGGCAACTATGCTCTCTCAACTGTTCATAAAGTTAGAAGATGGAGACTCAACATAAAAGTAAAAGAAAGGCCCTTTGCAGAGGGAAGCAGGGATCACTCATGTGCTAGAGCTTTTTATTTGGTTAAACAGACGTATTGAAAACATTTTTTAAAGAGGTGTATGCTTATGCCAATGAATGGTAAACAGAAAATACAGTACGTCACAAGCCAACTAGACTTCACAAGAGCGGCTCCCATAGAAGAACACATATGGGTAGAAGGTCATCCCTCTTTCTCTTTTGTTTACACAATTATGCTTTAACTGATAAATCAGGGGCAAAAATAGTGAAGAGAATTTGTTGTATTAATTTGGGGTTGGGCATCCCGCTGCCAGCTCTTCTATCAATAAACAAGTGAGATAAAGATTCTCTATTTACGTCCTCATGAGCTAAAACAGGAGCACAAAACAGGAGTAATTTGGAAGGTTTTAAAGGTAACACATGAGCAATTTACTTTGGAGTGGCAGTTAATTACCACATGTAGGTAGGTATGGTAGACACATTTGGCAAAAATTTGTTTTGGGGATTTGGATGCACGAGTAGAGCTCATACTCAGTACCGGTGGAGGCTAGCAAAAGACTGGGAGCGACAAATCAAGAGAGGAATAATGTCCATAATCATGCATAGTGACAAAAACATCATTAATCAAAGCATAAGTGGTATTACAAGTTCAAAAACTAAATGATCATAGAGTCTATAAGTGTCTGGTTTGTAATCATAAACATGGTGTAAGCATGCGCCAAGTCAACCAAATAAAACATTCAAAGGAGAACACCACAAATTTATGCTTCAATATGACAAGAACAACTCATGATTCTTTCAAAGGCACATTAAATACTCTCAGCTATTTGAGACAAATCATGCTACAAAAATAACCACTAGGCTTTAGAATTAAAATAACATCTAGCATGATATGAAAAAGTCTAGCCACACTCTATACAAGCTTCTATTTGCACCGTTATAAGCACGAAAACTGTACTACTGCTTTCCAACACCAAGCAATTCATACTAAACAAAAACTCTCCAAGAGATACATAAATGAAACAAGAGAGTACTAACACAAATCTACTAAAACTAACAACTCTGAATAAGAGATGCAAGAAAAACATGAGCTAAACAGGAATTTTGCAGCAACTAGAAGAAAAACTAAGAATATGAGCATAACGAGTATTCAAACGAAAAAGTGGAGTGTGTCTCTCTCCCACACAAAGAATTCTAGGTTCCAAAAACATTATTGCAGTAAGGAAAACAAAATAACACAAAAGAAAAACAAACATACGCTCCAAGTAAATTTCATATGATGTGACCGAATAAAAATATAGTTTCACAAGAAGTGACCTGATAAATTGTTGATCAAGAAGGGGATGTCTTGGGAATCCCCAAGATTAGACGATTGAGTATTCTTAGAATTTGCTGGGATGAACCACGGGGGCATCCCCAAGCTTTGACCTTGCACCCTTCTTGATCACATTATATCACCCTCTTCTCTTGACCCTTGAAAACTTCCTTCACACTACACTCAAAGTAATTCGCATTAGAGGGTTAGTGCAACAATAAAAACTACATGGTTTCAGCGTGTGCACAAGTGCTATTGATACTTTTGAACATTAGCTACAGCCACTGATGTTTCGCGAAGCAAAGAAATCCACTTGACATAGTAAAAGAGCAAATGCAAGAAAAATGGCAGAATCTGCCTAAACTAGAACAATCTGTAAAGAAGAATTTTTCGGGGCACTTAAGTTGCTCAGATCGAAAAACATAAAGAACTAAAAGGTTTTGGAATTATCTTAGGAATAAGCACAAAATGTTTCAGGTCATTTTGATCTTTCTGGAATTTATACGACTTTTTACGGTGGACAGCAGAAATATGTTTCCTGCGCAGAAATCCAAAACCAACTCCAACTTTTGCTAGAAACTTTACTTGGCACAACTAATACATGAAAAAAAATATACAAATGAGTTTCTACAGAATTATACAACCCATTGAATCAAATTAAATAGAGAAAAACAAAGAAACAAAATAAAACGATGGGCTATCTCCCAAGTGAATTTCTTTAACGCCTTTTAGCTAGGTAGAGAAAAATAGAAACAAGTAGATGCTCACATAAGAAATATGAATTAAGCAAAAGAGAGCATCAAGAAGCAAGTATAAGACAATTTTAAGTCTTACCCACTTCCTATGCATAGGAATTTTGTAAATAAATAAATTAAAGAAACTCAAACTAGAAATCGTGGGAAGGTAGAACAAGAGCAACTTCAAAACTTTCAACAAAAAGAGTGGTGTTTTAGTAACATGAAAATTCCTAAAACCATATTTTCCTCTACCATAATAATTTCCAGTAGCATCATGAACAAACTCAACAACATAATTATCACATAAGGCATGTTTGTCATGGTCTAAAAGCACACAATTCATATCAAGCTCCAAAATAGTGGGATCAAAATTTAAAACCAACTCCTATTTTTTCCCACTTTTAGCAATAGCAAAACAAGATGATTGGTCACTCTTAAAAGGTATGGGACACATTATAGCAATCATATTTTCAGTAGCATTTTAATTTATATCATCAAGTAACATAGGACCATCATCTAGAGCATTATCATATAAATTTTCTAAACAAACTTCCTCGATATCATGCATATCAATAGTTGGAATAAAAATAGGATTATCATAAGATTTATCAAAGTAGGATGGATTATCATAAATAATAGTAGCAATTTCATTCTCACAGTTTCATTCATAGTAGTATCAAGGTCACAAGTATAGCAAGTATCAATTTCATCAAAAAGGGATATTTCAAAAGAATCAATAGGATCATCAATATAACACTCATCCTACTTTGGTGAGCATGGAAGGAAATCAAATAAGGTATGACTTAAAGAGTTACTCTCATTGGGAGGTAGACATGGTAGCTACTCCGTTCTTCCTCCTCTTGATCATCACTCTCCTCCTCGTTTTCATAGCCGAGATATTCATCCAAGTCACTATGGGCGTATTTGTCCAATTGACACGTCCGAAGGAATTAATGTTGACTGGCATGTACAAAATGAAAACTTCATTCTCGATCTAATAAGCTTCCAGAATCAGCAGTTTCTTCTTCCATAGGTTCCTGCAAGGCATCAGTCTCTCCCTCTGGGGGAAAGAATCTATTAAGATATTTAATTATGTAGCAATTACAATCCCTGTAATTATCAAAGCAATATTCAAGTATAGCATAAATCTCGTATTTATAAGGTGCATCATCAATACTTTTAAGCAAATAGGCAATTTCGAATGCACCCTTCCAAGCAATAAATTCCTCAATTTGTTCCACATTATCAAAGTCATAATTTCCCTTAACATAAGAAGATATGGTAACAATATCATTATAATCACATTGAAAAGGCAGGTGTTTATACCTCCTACAACAACAAGATTTATCAAAGCAATAAGTAACATTATAAGTAGAGCACAAGTTTTTAGCATAGTCATGCAATTTATTATTTTTCTCCCATAAGTGTATCCCTTTTTGTGACAAGTGGTGTTCCTTATAATATTTTTGTTGTTCATCTGTGAACCCACCTTGCAAATAAGATATAGTTTCAAATACATCAAACATTGCTAGCAAGCATGATCATGTAAGTAACAAGCAAAACAATAACAAAGTAAAAATGACTGGAGGTGAGAGACTCCCCTTGCAGAAATTCTCTTCCTCCCCGGCAATGGCGCCAGAAAACTTGATGGAAGCTGACGTTGGTAAACCCCAAGAGGAAGGTTGTCGTGGATGAGTAAAGACAGATGCCATGGGATGGCTTAAGGTTGGGGCCGATGGACGCTTCGGGGAGGGATCGCACGTCGAGTAGACGCGCTCAGGTAACACTGCAAACACCAAGAACTACCCAGGTTCGGGGCCCTCGTGTGGAGGTAACACCCCTACTCCTGCCTATCTCTCTGTATGTATGATATCCGAGTAGCCATAATACAAAGTTGTCTCTCAGCCGAGTAGCCACTCGCCTGCTCTCTCTACCTCTAGCACTTGTTCGTGCAATAAATGCTCTCTCGTGTAATGTCCCTCGCGCAGGAGGGGGTTGGGCACCTTATATACTGGTGCCCAGCCGAGTAAACAAAGATTAAAAGGTACAACGATGGGACGTCCCTACTGTGAAGCAGAGCACGCCTCCGGCTTCTCGCTGACGCGGGTGCGAGAAGTCGCCGCGCCATTCGGCTGACATGACCTGTCCACCCTGTCAGTCTCACAGAGTAGGCCCCCCGACACGTCCTGTCCCCTCTGTCAGTGACAAGACGTGACAGGCGCCTACCCTCACTGTACCCACGCCGTTGCGCGGATAATCATGTACTCCGTAAGTTGAACCGCACGCCTGTACGGCAGCGGGATACGCGAGATCTTGTCAGAACGGCTCCATTGACTTCTTGTCCGAGTAGGATTGCAGACCATCTACTCGGACCACTTGTTCTCTACTCGGACGATTCCAAACTTGCTCATTATCTTCTCTTGGACTTCAATGCTTATGACCGAATAGCAACTACCGGATAAAGGGTACCCGGATAGCCACCTACTCGATTAACAGCACTCTGATCTCTGTTTCACCACCTGTCTTACCCCTACTCGGGAGTAGCCCCCCGACATTAGTCCCCGAAGCTGGTAGAGTCCAGTGAACTTGTTCGTTGGGCCCTGCCAGCTTAAACCAAATTGTCTCCTTGAAGCACTTTGTCCGAGTTGCTCCTCAACCCGAACGCTCAGAATTCCTACTTGAACCACTCCAACTGTGATTATTGGAAAAATCTTCTTGGAGCAGAGTAGAGCACACTTTGCACAGCGTTGCCGAGTACTTATACTTAGCAAATTTCCCGCACGATCCCGCTCGATCAGACCAAATCCAGCTTCTCGTGTCGCCGCGGGGCACGTGTCACGCCCACATACCCCCGACGCCTCGGTGCCATCGCTACAGCAGGCCACGCGCCTATCACTGCACCCGGGGCCCACAGCCCGTTAGGTCACCTCGAGAGCCCACGAACCACGTCGTGGGATTAACTGCGCCCGTTACGCGCGCGGATTGCGCTGTGTGCGTTTCTAACGGGCAGTTAACCCACGCCGCACGATCTCAGGCCATGATCGATCCCAGTAGTAACTGCAGCCCGCGGAGAGTTAAATACCCTTGCGCCGCCTACTTCTTCTCTTTCCTGCTCACTTTCCCAATCTCGCTCTCTCTCTGCCCCCGTCACCGCCGTCGAGGACAGCGCCGCCGTGAATACACAACGCGCCACCACTCCGCACACAGAGAGAGAAATACCCCTCACTCGTCGCCTAATCCTCCGTCAACCTCCACGTCGACGAGCACCCGTGCCTCCACCAGCAACCGCGCCGTCATGGATCTCGAGCACGTCGCCGTGGACGAGCACGAGGAGGACATGGCGCCAGCCCGAGCCGGCTGGGAGGGCTCGGATGTCACCGCTGCTGATTGCTAGTGGCTAGTGAACACCCGCCGAGTCCCCCCAGGCGTAATCTTTCGCCCTCCCGGCGACGAACTCGTCCCGGCACCACAAGACGGTGAGTACGTCGTCTTCCTGTCACACTTCAAGCGCGGCCTAGGCCTTCCTGTCTCCAAATTCTTCGTCGATTTCCTCCGCCACTTCGGCCCCCAACCACACCATATTCCTCCCAACTCCATGGTGATGCTATCCATTCACGCCACCGTCTGCGAGGCCTTTCTGGGTGTCTACCCAACTGTCCAAACTTGGGCCCGCTACTTCTTCCTCCGCCAACAAAGCGTTCCAAACCCTGGCAATCCTCTTGTTCCCCGCGCGATGACCCAGACGGGTAGCGGGATGATGCTGCAGCGCAGCACCGGGCACCACCCGCGGGTTCTCGGTCGGGAAACCGTGCGCAAGTGGCAGCGCGGTTTCTTATACGTGAGGAATGTCGCTCCCGAGAAGGGAAAACCCGCCGAAGACCGGATTGGGCTCCCCAAGTTCGTGAATGCGCTGCCCACCGGACAGAACTGTGGATACCACCCAAAGAACACGGTGCCTGACGTCGTTCAGGTAGAGAAGCGCCTGACGCAGGTAGCGAAGGAAGGGCTCCTGCAGGATGACCCAATCGCCTGCTGGATCTCGCGCCGAGTGCTCCCGCTCCAGGAATGAGCACACAAGATGTGCTATATGGGAGGCCCTCGGGACTGTACTCGGACTACGACGTTCGAGCTCACCAAGGCAGAGGTGGCCATCTGGGCCAAGTCCATCATGCGGACTACCCTTACCGAGAACTGGGCTTACGGCTTCGTGCCGTATAGCCGCACCAAGCAGATTACTGTAACATCCCAATTTTGCTACAATAGGGTGTGTGGTGTTGTTCATCGCATACATGCATGGAAACAAAAATTGAAACCAATTTAAACCAATTTAAGTTATGAATTTAAATGGTTTGAGAAAAATCCCACAAAAAGCACTTATTTGGGTTCCAAAATCTTGTGTTGAAAAATATTTCAATTCTACCAAACAAAGATATGGTTTTGTTAGAAATTTTATAAGCTTTCCAAAAAGCATTTTTGCTAATTTTTCTTGTTGCAAAAAGGACCCCAATCTTTCAAATTTGTTTGCTGTTTTCTTTAGAAAAAGGACCTCTAGGTAATTTTCAAAAACCTTTCAGGGGATTTTCTTGAAAAAATCATTTTCTTTCTTCTTCTTCCCTGGACAGAAGGCAGAAGAAGCTACGTGGCCGGGCCACCTCCTTCTTCCCTCCACCCCGAAGATTAAGACGTCGGGGAGACGTCTCGATCGGTCTCAGCTTCCCTCAGAGCCCCTCCCCTCTCCCTCGGTTCCCCTGCCTGTGCCACGGAGAAGGGAATGGACCCAAAACCCTATCTCCGGCCCTCTCCATTGCGCCGCCGTGTCCGACCTTCTCCTCTCGAATTGACCATCCAGGGAGCCCCGCCGTGTTCCCCTCAAGCTCCAGGATGACTCGTGCGAGCCGGGACGGCCTAAACCCGACGAATCGGTCGTCCTTCATCTCTCCGGCCGGCGGTTCCCCGAGCTCGCCGTCGCCGTTTCCGGTGCCGCCTCGACTCCCCGACCACGCTGCGAGCTCCACCGCTCCGTGGTGAGCCTCCCCATGCCCTCCGTTTGCTCCCTCTCCCTCTATATTACATGGTCGTCGTGCGCCGCCGTGCGCTGCCGCCGATGGTGGTCGCCGGAGTAGCTCCGGTGACCATTCGGTCCCATCCCCGCCACCCCTAGGTTCCGCTTGGCGTCCTCTATGTCGTGGTGTATTTTGTTTCAACGAATTTGATACGGATTGATCAATTGCTTGATCAACAGATGAATTTGCCTCCGCATGATGTCACAGTGACATAATTGTGACGTCATATCCCTGTTCTTTTATTTCCCAGAAAATGTTTAATAATTCCAGAAAAATGATTAAATTTGTAAAATCAATAACTAATCTTTTATAATTCAGAAAAATAAAAATAAGGTACCAAAATGTTGAGAAAATTATTCTCTACCCAAATATGTCATTTTCAGTCATGTTTGACAAATTCAAAAATGACCATTATTTAATGTTGTTTAATCATTTAAAATGAAGAAAATAAGTTTTTATTCACTAAAATTAGAAAATTAAAAGTTATATACCATTTTGCTCAAAATGACAATTGGAATCTAGTTATGGTGTTTTCAAACCCATTTGAGCTTTAAAAATGGTACCTACTTTCAGAATCGCCCGAAACCCCCTCCGGGGTCTATTTCGGGTTAATTTCAGTAAAATTGCATAATTGCCATGCGAACCCTAGCAACCCAACGAACATGTATAGGGCTTTATTTCAATGCATTAACTTGCCCATGCATACATATTGCGCATTGCATCGATGCCATGGTTGATTGTTCTTCTTTGTTTTGGTGTTATTGCCCCTCGATAGAATCCGACTCCGAAGAGAAGGCCATCAACTCCATGACGAATACTTGATCTTAACCGACAAGTCAAGCACTTATTCCTGAAGACTTTATCTGGTTTTCTTATAACCAAGGCAAGCATAACCTCTTATCTGCTCATATATGATTTCAAAGTGATTTGAATCTCGTACTTTGCATTCGGTTCAAAACTATTTGATGTCAGTAGATAGAGTTCTCCTATATATTGCATAACCTAGATATCCTGATCCACTGCTCCTAGCAGCTATAGGTTTGTTTGTGCGCGCTTCGCTAAACCTTGTGAGTCTTGCTTAGCCATGCCTAGTTGATGAATCTGGTCAATGCATGAATCTACTATGTCAGGTGTTTATGATTTGAATTACCTTTGATAACTTGACTAATCACGGCATGGATGTGAGGCCACAATGGGTTGTGGCGTTTTGTCCTGTTCATGACCCTAGGAGCGAGTTCTCGCCTTCGAGCCAAGACTGAGCGTACAGCCACACGTGGGCCGATGAACCCCGCCCGGCTAACTAACTTGTTTAACCTTATCCATGCGCCACGTAGTTTGAGCTTTCCATCTGCGTGTGAGTCGGAAAATGTTTTGGAGAAAACTAGGTCGTGACCGGGACAAGTGATGGACGTACACGGATCTTGTTCCCGACTCACAGAACAGGTGCCGTCAGGAGGTGGCCAACTCCCTGTTGACGGGTGGCCCTGTTTGGGTTGACTCATGGATATGGTTCGACAAGGTAAAGGCCGGGAATCGACCACCCTCTGCCGGCACTTCCCGGACTAGTGCCAACCCGGTGGCACTAAGAGTCGGTTGGTATGTGTGGGTAAAGTTGTACACCCCTGCAGGGTTAAATCTTTTCGAAAAGCCGCGTCTGCGGTTAAAGACGACTTGGTGACGGATTCTGTGATCATAGACAATTTAAACGGAATGACTAAAACTTGTTGATAACGATTGAAGGATGCCTCCTCGGAGATGCCGAGAGGGGTTACCTTGTAGCATGAGATAGTGTGGAACAACTGGAGGAGGTGATCTTTGAAGCACGAGGTGCTGAAATGGTTTGGTGGATTAAAAGATGATGTTATCAGTAGTTGAGTAGCTTTCTCATCTGTTTTCAAAATACTCTATGAGACGTGTTGTTTCTTCCTCAACTTTGAAAACAAAGATGGCTTTACGCAAATAACCTTCATAAAACCTTTCTGAAGAAGCAGATATATAATAGGTTAACTAAGTCTTGTTGAGTACCTCCCATACTCAGGTTTGCTTAATTTTGGTTCAGGAGAAGATCTTACATCGGTGGTGTTTCAGCATGGACATCGACGAGTAGTTCGGGGTTCCCAGGTAGCAGCCTGGAATCTATGGGTTGGGACGTCGCCTTATGTTGCGGCCTGTTAGGCCTTTTTGGTTCTTGTTGATTAGCAACATAATTTGCCTTCCGTTGTCTGATGTAATGTTGGGTCGTATGACCTCTGTTTGTAAGCTATACTCTAGTAACACCTGTTTAACACAACTTTCATGTCTAGAGTGTTGCTTTGACCGGTTGTTGGTTTCGAGCTCATTGTTATACAGTTTTGGCTATGCCTGCATAGTTGTCGCAGTCGAGGGGTTGTGGAGCCGATGATCCATGTCCGAGCCCGCCTGTCGATGTGATCGGCCTGGGGCGAGGTAACCCCAGTAACCCTCGATTGTTGTTGCACTTTCTCGACACATATCAGCTCTGTATAACTTTGGTCCCGTTCCTTCAGTTTCATCCGACTCGTGGACGCTTGGGTATGCATAATTGGTTATGACTAGCATGGATACAAGGAGTAGTAGACCGGGGATCTGGACTACGTGCCGATGAATCCGGTCTGCCTGCCATTGTTTGTTGCGGTCGGGGCTGGTAACCCTGAAGCCCTTGTGAGTCCATGGCTAGGAGCACATAACAGTATGTATATCTCTGGGTCCGGGGTCTGACAAGTCTTGGTATCAGAGCAGGATTGCTTGTAGGAAAACCTTACTGCTTGGTCGATGTCGAGTCTAGTGTTTGTGAAAACTACTTTGAAACTCCAAATGAATTGTGAAAACCTTCTTAGGAATCTTTTTATTCCTTATCTGGTATCGCTCTAACTCTGGGTCCCCTTACCTGTTTTGATTTCAAAAGGTTTTGCTATCTCTTCTAGTCATTCAAAACTTAGGTGCCTTCTTTGGCAATGACGTTCTTTCAACCAAGTTGACCTAGTGTTAAAGTTTCTAGAGTCGTGTGTGTTCTGTGTTCCGTTATCCCTCGATTCAAACGAGAGATTTCTTTCCATCATAATCTCTCAGAGTTGTGTGGGTTCCACATACTCCTGTTCTAAAGTCTGAAAATCCTGAACCACGAGATTTGCTTTTCATCTCGAATGTATCCGTTATCCTCTGCTCAAATACCTCCAGAGCTATTTTTGTCTTCTTGGAAAGATACCTCGTGATTGCTATTCGTAGTGTCCTTCAAGGCACTCAGATGGTAGTTACTCCTTCCTCAATGTTTTCAACCTTGGACTTGAACCGAAGGTCTCGGAATGTGCTGAATTGCAGTGGATTGGATCGTGTGGTTTCTTAAGTCTCTGTTACAAATATCGGCCGATATTCTGATAAATCGGCCGATTTATCGCTTATCGGTGTCTGGCCGATAAGATAAATAGGCCGATATTTCGGCCGATATTCCGATATTTCGGCCGATATTCCGATATTTCGACCGATTTACCACTTATCGGGGGTCGACCGATAAGTTCCCGATAAGCGATATCTTAACTATCCGATGCTCACGCTATCAGTACAGGATGCTGACCTTTAACCCAAGTTCTGTTTCGTTGAAACCTGAGGAATCTGTTTTACCTCAAGGTGGCTAGGCAATTCCAACTTTCTTAGCCATAAGTTTTCTCTAGGAATCAAAAGGATCACGACAAGAGTGGTCTTTATGATTCCCATATCTTCATTCTTGACTCAACTATACCTCTCCTTTAGCATGGGTTTTACAAAAGAGTATCACCTGTGCATTCCCCATGATCTCTGGATTCCCCGGAGCATGTTCCTATCTTCCAGTTGCTCTCAAATCTCCACTCGTTGTTTGGAATACAAGTTGCATATGTGTGTTGGATTCTTTTAATGCATTTGCTCTTGTTTTTCGTCAGAACGTTCTACCTTGGAATGTCAGGAGAAACAAACTCCAGTACCTCGTTCATCTCCAGGACCAGGTCAAAGTTTTGTAATTCGCAGACTAAAGAAGTTTCATTAGCTTCCATTCTGTTCTACCTCAGGGTATCACACTTCTTATTATCAAGAGGCTCTGTGGTGTTTCATGTCCTTATTGATGAAGTGATGCTCTTACACGTCTTCACTCACCCTTCCTCCATGTCTGAAATGCCCGAGAAGGTTGGGTGTGTATTGAGGTGTGTATCAGTTATTCTTAGCAATTCTTATTGCTTTGAAAAATCTACGAAAACATCTGTATCTCTCTTAGCACTACTTGTCACCCAGCCTCTGTTTGAAGTCGATCGTGTCACCAAATCCGTTCTTTCCGGTGCACATTCTTGGTCAAAGAGTTAGGTTCATGCCGAAGCTCTCAAGACCATATCAGTTGCTTGAAAAGCAAGATTCCTTCTCGAACTCCAAGACATACCGGTGGGTTGTGATATTCTGGTTGCCTTTCTAGAAGTATCACCGGGTTTTACCTGACCGTGATGTCTACACAAGGGGTATTTGAACTACTCCTTTCTCCAAGAAACTACGCTAGACACCTTGGACTAGTCGGTTGAGCTTAAACAACAACTTGGAGAGTTGAAAGGCAAAAGCTCCGCCTAACTTGATCCTTTGTTAAGGGATGTCTAGTTTCCTTTGCGTTGAAGAAGGATAGTATCTCCTTTGAGGAGATGCTATCGTGTTACCTTGGTTCGATTTGGGCTATCGTCAAATCGAGAAAAGATCCAAGGACTGGCTTGATGGTGTTTTCACTCATGGTGTTTGGCCCGAGTATACCTCATGTCCTTCGGTCTGACCAATGTATTGCCTTGTTCATAGATCATATGAGTTCCTCTTCTTGGAGTGTTTTGATAAGTGTGTTGTCGAGCCCATCGATGACATTCCTATTTCTCCCAAGTTGCAAGAGGTTCATGCTGAACACTTGGCACTAATGTTGGAAACTTTCGAGAACCATCTTTGTTTCATTACGAAGATTGTGTTCTGGATGTTCGAAGTGACTTTCTCGGGTTCGTGTGCTTATAGTGAAAGTTGTCGCCATGGGCCCGAGTATAGTTTTCTTGTTCCTTCGGGAATAATCCCAAGTTGGTCATGCATGTGTGGAGTATTCTTGATATGGTGGGTTGTTACCACCATTTATTTGAAGAACTTTGCATCCACACCAATCCACTTACTGAATACCCGTGAAAGAGAAGAAGTCCAAAAACTTCGTTATCTCTGTAACCTCCTTCTAACAAGGACTTTGATGTGTACTTTTGCAAGTAGTCCATGTAGGTGCAACCGTCTTTCACAAGTTGCCAATACATGAGTTTTGCAATCTCGCTCATCTTCTCGAGCTTGACATCGTAGTCCATGTCTTGAGAATCTAGTAAGTGTATCTCGTTGGTAAACGTTGCAATCTCTTCGCTCAAACGTAACGAGTCTAAGTTATCAACCCACTAACCAGAGCTGAATCTCAAGCAGAAACGATGGTTGGTGTTTTCCTGAAGGGTATTGAATCAGGTCTTCTCAGAATCCGGCATGGTTGATGCTGTGGTTGACACAATTAGCCGGAAGGCCTAATGTCATATCTCTTTGAAACCGTCATAACAACCACTCTCCGTGAGAATTCTTGTGTGGCTCATTCTAACAAGATTTCCTCACCGTTCTTTTGACCGAAGTTTTACCTTCACTTGATGACCTATAGAAGGCCTGTTGTGAGCCTGCTGTTGGTATCTAAAACATCAAGGATAATATGGAAGTTGATCTTTCCAATATCTCTCCGTTGAACCTCTAAAACCTTTGTTTCAGTGGAAACAAGTTCATCAGGAGAACATCTCTTGGTGTTTCGTAACCGCCGTTGACCAGTTTCCTTTTTCAAGTGGTTTATACTTGAAGTTCCGTTCATCTCACACATTGTGTGAATTTGTGAGTTACTTCAGCCATGGGATCTTAACCATGTGGTAAACGTATTGCTACGGCAAATCCACAATAGGAAAAAGATTCCTTATCCCTTCCGGTATTCTAATCCGCGCCGGTTAACCATCCTTATGGTATGACCAAGACTTCCTCCTTCAATACGGAGTTCCAACGTCCCGTGGTTACTCATACTCTGTCGTGAAGTAACATCCCGATTCTTGACAAAGTTTTCGACAAAATTTGACGGAATGAAAGATCCGTGATCTTTCGTGTCCACTCCGAAGAGTGAACATGATCCCGTGTCAAATTCTGTCCGACACACGATTACAGTGTTTTCTCGTGTTCTCCCTCGTCTACGGATATTATGTCCTGTTATCCCAGACAATTCCCTCCATCTTGGTATTCTGTCTTGAGAAAACCTCGATGTCACAGGTTGTTCAACCTTTCTTTTTAAAAAGGATTTAAAGTCTTGTGCAAAACTCATATTCTAAATCCTTTCAAGAACTATCGTTCAAAAAACTTGAAACCTTCTTTTATTCCATCTGTTATCTTGATGTGTTCCATGCACGATAACTCAACAGTTATTTGTGAACATTCTATCATGAGTTACCCATGAGATACTCGATCTTCGTGAAGATCAGTTCCTAAGAGTTTCCCCTCTTACCTAAGGTGTATCCGTTCAATACTTCACGATGCTACGGATGAACCTCTTCGAGAAAAGAACCGTAAGGTTCAAGAAGATCGTTCAAAACCGGTGTTCCTTCTTTCTTCTCCTTCGGGAATCTCGGGACTAGATTCTCGTAAGGGGGTAGATTTGTAACATCCCAATTTTGCTACAATAGGGTGTGTGGCGTGTGTTCATCCCATACATGCATGGAAACAAAAATTGAAACCAATTTAAGTTATGAATTTAAATGGTTTGAGAAAATTCGCACAAAAAGCACTTATTTTGGGTTCCAAAATCTTGTGTTGAAAAATATTTCAATTCTACCAAACAAAGATATGGTTTTGTTGGAAATTTTATAAGCTTTCCAAAAAGCATTTTTTGCTAATTTTTCTTGTTGCAAAAAGGACCCCAATCTTTCAAATCTGTTTGCTGTTTTCTTTAGAAAAGGACCTCTAGGTAATTTTCAAAAACCTTTCAGGGGGTTTTCTTGAAAAATTCATTTTCTTTCTTCTTCTTCCTTGGACAGAAGGCAGAAGAAGCTACGTGGCCGGGCCACCTCCTGCTTCCCTCCACCCCGAAGATTAAGACGTCGGGGAGACGTCTCGATCGGTCTCAGCTTCCCTCAGAGCCCCTCCCCTCTCCCTCGGTTCCCCTGCCTGTGCCACGGAGAAGGGAATGGACCCGAAACCCTAGCTCCGGCCATCTCCATTGCGCCGTCGTGTCCGACCTTCTCCTCTCGAATTGACCATCCAGGGAGCCCCGCCGTGTTCCCCTCGAGCTCCAGGATGACTCGCGCGAGCCGGGACGGCCTAAACCCGACGAATCGGTCGTCCTCCATCTCTTCGGCCGGCGGTTCCCCGAGCTCGCCGCCGCCGTTTCCGGTGCCGCCTCGACTCCCCGACCACGCTGCGAGCTCCACCGCTCCGTGGTGAGCCTTCCCATGCCCTCTGTTTGCTCCCTCTCCCTCTATATCACCTGGTCGTCGTGCGCCGCCGTGCGCTGCCGCCGATGGTGGTCGCCGGAGTAGCTCCGGTGACCATTCGGTCCCATCCCCGCCACCCCTAGGTTCCGCTTGACGTCCTCTATGTCGTGGTGTATTTTGTTTCAACGAATTTGATACGGATTGATCAATTGCTTGATCAACAGATGAATTTGCCTCCGCATGATGTCACAGTGACATAATTCTGACGTCATATCCCTGTTCTTTTATTTCCCAGAAAATGTTTAATAATTCCAGAAAAATGATTAAATTTGTAAAATCAATAACTAATCTTTTATAATTCAGAAAAATAAAAATAAGGTACCAAAATGTTGAGAAAATTATTCTCTACCCAAATATGTCATTTTCAGTCATATTTGACAAAGTTCAAAAATGACCATTATTTAATGTTGTTTAATCATTTAAAATGAAGAAAATAAGTTTTTATTCACTAAAATTAGAAAATTAAAAGTTATATGCCATTTTGCTCAAAATGACAATTGGAATCTAGTTATGGTGTTTTCAAACCCATTTGAGCTTTAAAAATGGTACCTACTTTCTGAAGGGAATATGCCCGAGAGGCAATAATAAAATGGTTATTATCTTATTCCTTGTTTATGATGAATGTTTATTTCTCATGCTAGAATTGTATTAACCGGAAACGTTGATACATGTGTGCTTAATAAACAAACAATGGTTCCTAGTAAAGCCTCTCTTTTAACTAGCTCGTTGATTAATTGATGATCAAGGTTTCCTGATCATGAACATTGGATGTTATTAATAACGGGGTTATGTCATTAGAAGAATGATGTGATGAACATATACCCAAAGAGAATATAGCAATGCGATCAAGTCATTTAGTTTACATTGTTATATCAAACACACGAAGTAACTTATTCCTTATACCATGAGATCATGTCAATCACTGATACCGGAAGAGTGCTTTGATGGCATCAAACGTCACATCGTAACAGGGTGACTATAAAGGTGTCGTTGAGTATTCGGAAAGTATTAGTTGAGGATCATGGATCAAGAGTGGGATTTGTCCATCTAAATGACGGAGAGATATACTCTGGGCCCTCTCGGTGATATCACATCGAAACCGCTTGCAAGCACGTGATATGATCACAAGGATGTTATATCACGGGAACGAGAAAAGAGTACTTGTCGGTAACGAGATTGAACAAGGTATGGTTGATACCAATGATCGAATCTCGGACAAGTAAAATATCGCGAGACAAAGGGAATAGTTCACGGCGTTGTTGGTTCACACGATCACGAGAGTCATCGTTGAATATATAGGAGTCATCACGGATCTCCAGATCCCGCTGTTGATTATTGATCGGAGAGGAGTCTCGATCATGTCTATCTTATTCGCGAACCGTAGGGTGACACACTTAAGGTTCGATGACGCGTTTGAGAGGATACGGAATATCGAAGAATATTTTGGACAGCACCGAAATTGTTTCGGGGAAAATTGAAATAGTTCAAGGGGTTTTTCGTCGAATGGTTGTTAATAGAATTAACAAATGATTCGAGGTGCTTTATGCAAATGTTTGTTAATAGAATTAACAAATGCTGAAATAAAGAAATAAAAATGTTTTATTGATTTATTAAAAGAAAACCTTTGGATTTTCCAAGTGGAAAATTAAGGGAGCATGAGTGGGTGTGAGTGGAGCTTCCACTCACATGAAGAGGGAAGAGGTGGGGGCACACCATGGCTGGCCGCACCCCCCTCTTGGGCTGCCTCCCCCTCCCCTATAAAAGGAGGGTGAGAGCTCCTCTTCTCCACACACTTGGCCACTTCCCTTTCCCTCCACCCGCTGCTCCATTTCATGGTCTCCGGCTTGGCGAAGCCCTGACCGTGGGATTCTTCACCACCACCACGTCGTCGTGCTGCTGGAGTTCCGAGGGATCCTCTACTTCCGCGCCCCGCTGGAACGAGGGAACGGAGGTCGTCATCAACCGTACGTGTGACCGATCACGGATGCACCGCCGGATTGCGGTGCCATCTTCTCGCTATCGGGATCGGTGTGAGTACGACTACGCCAACAACGAGATTTAATCTCGTACCACTTTGAGTCTTCGAGGGTATGTGTTCTCCTTAACCCTCTTGTTTCCCGTTGCACTTCGTCTCATAGATTAGATCTTGGCCTTTCGGGTATCTCTCGCGTAGGAAATTTTTTGTTTTCTATGCTACGTTCCCCTTCAGTGGTATCAGAGCCGGATCTATGCGTAGATGTTTTGTACGGGTAGAACACATAGGTGTATGTGGGCGTTGATGATCATGTTATTACCTCCTTGACTATTTTATGATCTTAGTGGCATAGTGGGATGAAGCGGCCCGGACTAACCTTACATGTCCACGTACATGAGACTTGTTCCACAACTGACATGCAACTTGTATTGCATAAGTGGCTTGCGGGTGTCTGTTTCTCCTACTATAGTTAAGATCTAATCTATGAAGGGTTGTTAAAAATATGTTTATCAACGTTGTGGTTGATGTTCGTAGGTATGAACGGTTCTATCCTCGAAAGCCCTAAGCCACGTAAAATATGCAAAAATAAATTAGAAGCGTCTAACTAGTTTTTGCTGGGCATGTGATGTGATATGGTCAATATTACAAATTTGATTATGAGATGATCTATTTTGTAAATTATTGATATACCGGAAGGTATCCATATGGTTGTCTTCTTATTGATGGACAATCAAGTTTGGGGTACCGTGGTACTTGGTACCACGCCGGTGGAATGATTGAGATCATACCATAATGCACATGATGGAGATCAAGTGCAAGGAGGACCATATCATATCACGTTATCCTTTCATGTGATGTCTGTGATGTTAATCCTTTTTATGCATCTTGTTTTGCTTAGATAACGATGGTAGCATTATAAGATGATCCCTCTCACTTAATATCAAGATAATAATGTGTTCTTCCTTAAGTACGCACCGTTAAGAAAGTTCGTCGTTTCGAGACACCACGTGATGATCGGGTGTGACAGACTCAACGTTCGCATACAACGGGTGTTTTCAAGCCTAGCATGTACAGACATGGCCTTGAAACACACGCAATACTACGGTTCTACTTGGCGAGCCTAGCATGTACAGACATGGCCTCGGAACACGTAACCGAAAGGTAAAGCATGAGTCATATGGATGATATGATGAACATGTCGATGTTCGCCTTTGAAGCTACATCATCTCACGTGATGATCGGTTTTGGTGTAGTGAATTTGGTTCGTGTAATCACTAAAGACGACTAAGAGGGATGTTGTTTTTGAGTGGGAGTTCATGGTTTAATTTTTGAATTAACTTGAACTTATTTATCATGAACAACAAATCAAAGTGAATTTGCACAAATTGTAGTATTCATTGGCATCCACATAACTACCTTACACTTAGATTGTTAATTGAGATATAACTGTTATGATCTGGTAAATACCATTTAAGATTGGTACCGTATTAGTGAAATTTAAAATTGAGTCCTATTGTAGATTTTTTTTTGGTATTTCCTACCTAGCTCCATGTGGTTAATGATTGATTAATCTAGAGAGCAAATAATTCCTACTTAGAATCCAGAGTCATGGTTGCTTCCGTATTACTTTATCTTCAAAAGAATGTTTTGTTGATGAAGGTGATTTAGGAACTGAAAAGAGTTGTTTTTAGAAACAATCAAGTGAAAGATATATTGATATCTAGAAACTTATTTGTGGCAACATGACTGAGTATAATTTAGCGTGAAAATGTATGCTTATATTATTTGAATATATGCAATGATTGAAGACGCTAGGCGTTTGAATATTTCAAGAAGTTGGGCGCTAAAAATTATCCTCTAAATCCTTTCCTTCGAGCTATAGTAGCTTAATCATAAAATTGTTATGATGGGATGGATTAAAAGTATGTGTAAAGTCGTTTACCTTACTTGGAGATTGCTAAGAGTGGAATCTAGAAGAATTCTATTAATATGGTGATATTAGTAGAACAATCAAACTCAAAGTATGACTCAATGGGTGATAGTATATGACTAACACGCCAAAGAAAATGAGCTAGTAAGACTAGCATTGTTTGATGTTGAATGATTCTTCTATAAAAGGAAAGGGAGTATTGAAAATAGAATTACAAAAAGATATATGGCAGAAAAAGAAGATAACTGGAAAGTCCAGCTCTGGAGTATATGCTTGATATACAAGTTATAGATGTATTACTAGTTAACAAAGTATTTTTGGGTATTTTGATACCACATTGGTTGGTATGAGTTGTCATACAAAGCAACGCAATGAAAGAAATACAAGGGTCTAAAAGGAACTAGTAATAGATGTGGAATCGATTATGACAAGAACATAAATAAAGTGTTATTGTGTTCATTGTCATATCGAACCAACCAGTCAAGATTTATTTGAAGAACTTAATAATTTGTTATTTTGTTCTAGTCTTTTGTGAGAACAAATGAGATTGTTCAAACTATGATCATATTCCAGAATTGATGGATATGTTAATATAAATCATGTTGGTAAAGTAAACATCTATAAGACTAAATGCTAAACGTTGCAAGACGTTGAAGAGTTTCACTTAAATTGTGACACCACCATTTTAGTTCATATCGGAAAGGAAAACATGAAGGAACTCCATATTGATGGACTTCCGGAGTCATTTTATTGACGCTTGTGAGACCTCTTCCAAAAGATGACTAGAATTCCGTTCTTAGGCCAAAGTAGAATGGACGACTAATTTAGTGGAGATTATACATATTGATGTATATAGTCCATTATGTGTAGTCATGTATGGTGGATTAATTTTTCCTTCATAAAATTCTGTCGATGATTTAAGTAGATATGTGAGTATATCTACTAAAAGGGAACAGAGTTTGACATTTTGAATTGGTTCAAAAGGTTGTTAATATGAAGTTAAAATCAATGTAACAAGATAATCAAGTATTTATGATTGGATCATAAAGGATAAAGTTTGAGTTACAAGTTTAGCAAAACATCTGAGAAGTTGCAGAATTGTTCTACAACTTATACTTCTCGAATACCCCACATTAGATTGGAGTATTCAAAAGACAAAATCAAACCATGTTTGACATGGTAAGATTAATAAAATTGCCATTATATTTTTGTAGTTTATACATTAAGGACAACCGCTTTTACACTGAAAAGAGCACCATCATGATCCGTTGAAATTGACAACATATAAGATATGGTTTGGGTAATGACCCGAATTGTCATTTTTCTTAAGTTTTGGTATGCATAGCATGTGTAAAATGTTTACAACCAAAATAGGATAAATATATGTTTATAAGGTTATCCCAAATAAAACATTGGGTATTTCTCCTATCACCGAACCAAAAGACAAATGTTGTTTATCAGAAAGGGTTGAATTCTCGAGAAAGTAGTTCTTGCGAAACAAGTGAGTGGGAGCACAGTACAAACTCAACGAGGTTAGAGAATCTTCGTTATCATGTCAAGAGTAGCGCAGCACTGGAAGTTGTTCTGGGGTTTACTATTTTGACTAAGTAGAAGACACTACAAATGTTGTAGAAACTTCAAATGAGTTTGCGAACTGTACCAGAAAAGTCCAAAAACTTTGTACTTAGAACAACTTGTGGTTTAAGTGTAAAGTGTTGTTTTGACAACAAAGGACCTGGACCTTATAAAGGAAGCAAATAATGGGCCCTGGCTTCGTAAAATTGACTATGAGTCATTATATCCGCCATAGTATCCTTGTATGAATATCAAGTATGTGACTTGGTAGTCCTTTCGATAGGCATGATGCCTAGCGATAGCAAAAGGGTCTATATATCGACAAAGACATGGATTTTACATCTTATTAAAATTGTACTTATCGAAAAGTTGTTTTCGACGAAGTTCAAAGAGTTCACTACTACAAGATTTTGATCTTCCGTAGTGATGCTTAGTCTTTGCAGATAGTTCTAGCAAAGTTACATATTATGATATGGATGTTGAATAACAAAACCAATTTCCTCTCGAGGAAGTTTGTTCAAGGATGTGTACTTGACACAGTCTAAGAGTTTTGTAAAATTCAAAAGATTGCTAGAAAGGTATGCACACTTCAATGGTTGAAGTGAGCAAAGCGAAGTTGAAATCTTTAGCTTAATGAAGTTATCAAAAGAGTTTGATTCCATCATGAATGATAAAGATACTTGTAGAGTTACAAGAAATTAAGTGGGAGCACTATGACATATTTCCAATACTTTATGTAGATGACATATGGTTGATTGGAAAATATGTATTTTAAATTAACACGGTTAAGATTTTCATATTGATGAAAGGCTTAGAAGATATTGGGCATCGATATCTATAAAAGATGGATTGAAGCGCCTGATATGATTGAAGCCAAATTACATAGATGAAATATTGAAGTAAGTCAATATAGAAATGACAAGGAGTTCTTGTCACATGGAAAGTAATTGAGCAAGATTCAAGTGTTTTGACACATGATGAGCATCATTGAAATTGAGATTTCTAAGTCATGTTTCCATGCTATGTACACAACCAGATAAGTCCTATGCTATAAAATGTTATAGTAGGATAATTCATATGATGATTAGACAACAATGGGAGAGATCCTTGTGTCATTTTAGAAATGCTAAGGATATGTTTTCCTATATAGTAATGACAAAATATTAGTTGTAATATGTTACACTAATAGTATTGTCATTTATTCAAGTAATTTTATCTCAATTAAAATATGTGATGAACGGTAGCACAATAGGATGGAAGAAAGTTCCATGCTGGATTTGAAAGAGTTTCAAAAATGAAAATATTGTGACAGATACTACAACAAAGGCTAAAGTATATCGTTGTGTTGACAACTGATAATAAGCGTATTTTGTGTCAAGGAGTTCTTTATTGAACTTGGTGAATTTCCAAGAATGCTGAAACTATGGAGCTACATTTTCACAATGTTAGTAACATCAGTTTAAGCTGAGGAATTAAGGTATCACCGGAACTTGGTGAATTTCCAAGAATGCTAACACTATGAAGCTACATTTTGACAATGTTAGTGACATCAGTTTAAGCTGAGGAATTAAGTTTTCACCGATTGACCATATATATACAAAGCCATCTCATTAGAGAATGAGTGATGCGTGTAGACGCAAAGAACATGCAAATACAATAGGACCTGAACAGTTCAGATCTTTTTGATAAAGTTTACCACATGCGAAGCATGGTAATAACACTGGAACGCCATATGTGTTAAGTGCTTACAGACTAGATTATTGACTCTAGTGCAAGTGGGAGACTGAAGGGAATATGCCCGAGAGGCAATAATAAAATGGTTATTATCTTATTCCTTGTTTATGATGAATGTTTATATCTCATGCTAGAATTGTATTAACCGGAAACGTTGATACATGTGTGCTTAATAAACAAACAATGGTTCCTAGTAAAGCCTCTCTTTTAACTAGCTCGTTGATTAATTGATGATCAAGGTTTCCTGATCATGAACATTGGATGTTATTAATAACGGGGTTATGTCATTAGAAGAATGATGTGATGAACATATACCCAAAGAGAATATAGCAATGCGATCAAGTCATTTAGTTTACATTGTTATATCAAACACACGAAGTAACTTATTCCTTATACCATGAGATCATGTCAATCACTGATACCGGAAGAGTGCTTTGATGGCATCAAACGTCACATCGTAACAGGGTGACTATAAAGGTGTCGTTGAGTATTCGGAAAGTATTAGTTGAGGATCATGGATCAAGAGTGGGATTTGTCCATCTAAATGACGGAGAGATATACTCTGGGCCCTCTCGGTGATATCACATCGAAACCGCTTGCAAGCACGTGATATGATCACAAGGATGTTATATCACGGGAACGAGAAAAGAGTACTTGTCGGTAACGAGATTGAACAAGGTATGGTTGATACCAATGATCGAATCTCGGACAAGTAAAATATCGCGAGACAAAGGGAATAGTTCACGGCGTTGTTGGTTCACACGATCACGAGAGTCATCGTTGAATATATAGGAGTCATCACGGATCTCCAGATCCCGCTGTTGATTATTGATCGGAGAGGAGTCTCGATCATGTCTATCTTATTCGCGAACCGTAGGGTGACACACTTAAGGTTCGATGACGCGTTTGAGAGGATACGGAATATCGAAGAATATTTTGGACAGCACCGAAATTGTTTCGGGGAAAATTGAAATAGTTCAAGGGGTTTTTCGTCGAATGGTTGTTAATAGAATTAACAAATGATTCGAGGTGCTTTATGCAAATGTTTGTTAATAGAATTAACAAATGCTGAAATAAAGAAATAAAAATGTTTTATTGATTTATTAAAAGAAAACCTTTGGATTTTCCAAGTGGAAAATTAAGGGAGCATGAGTGGGTGTGAGTGGAGCTTCCACTCACATGAAGAGGGAAGAGGTGGGGGCACACCATGGCTGGCCGCACCCCCCTCTTGGGCTGCCTCCCCCTCCCCTATAAAAGGAGGGTGAGAGCTCCTCTTCTCCACACACTTGGCCACTTCCCTTTCCCTCCACCCGCTGCTCCATTTCATGGTCTCCGGCTTGGCGAAGCCCTGACCGTGGGATTCTTCACCACCACCACGTCGTCGTGCTGCTGGAGTTCCGAGGGATCCTCTACTTCCGCGCCCCGCTGGAACGAGGGAACGGAGGTCGTCATCAACCGTACGTGTGACCGATCACGGATGCACCGCCGGATTGCGGTGCCATCTTCTCGCTATCGGGATCGGTGTGAGTACGACTACGCCAACAACGAGATTTAATCTCGTACCACTTTGAGTCTTCGAGGGTATGTGTTCTCCTTAACCCTCTTGTTTCCCGTTGCACTTCGTCTCATAGATTAGATCTTGGCCTTTCGGGTATCTCTCGCGTAGGAAAATTTTTGTTTTCTATGCTACGTTCCCCTTCACTTTCAGAATCGCCCGAAACCCCCTCCGGGGTCTATTTCGGGTTAATTTCAGTAAAATTGCATAATTGCCATGCGAACCCTAGCAACCCAACGAACATGTATAGGGCTTTATTTCAATGCATTAACTTGCCCATGCATACATATTGCGCATTACATCGATGCCATGGTTGATTGTTCTTCTTTGTTTTGGTGTTATTGCCCCTCGATAGAATCCGACTCCGAAGAGAAGGCCATCAACTCCATGACAAATACTTGATCTTAACCGACAAGTCAAGCACTTATTCCTGAAGACTTTATCTGGTTTTCTTATAACCAAGGCAAGCATAACCTCTTATCTGCTCATATATGATTTCAAAGTGATTTGAATCTCGTACTTTGCATTCGGTTCAAAACTATTTGATGTCAGTAGATAGAGTTCTCCTATATATTGCATAACCTAGATATCCTGATCCACTGCTCCTAGCAGCTATAGGTTTGTTTGTGTGCGCTTCGCTAAACCTTGTGAGTCTTGCTTAGCCATGCCTAGTTGATGAATCTGGTCAATGCATGAATCTACTATGTCAGGTGTTTATGATTTGAATTACCTTTGATAACTTGACTAATCACGGCATGGATGTGAGGCCACAATGGGTTGTGGCGTTTTGTCCTGTTCATGCCCCTAGGAGCGAGTTCTCGCCTTCGAGCCAAGACTGAGCATACAGCCACACGTGGGCCGATGAACCCCGCCCGGCTAACTAACTTGTTTAACCTTATCCATGCGCCACGTAGTTTGAGCTTTCCATCTGCGTGTGAGTCGGAAAATGTTTTGGAGAAAACTAGGTCGTGACCGGGACAAGTGATGGACGTACACGGATCTTGTTCCCGACTCACAGAACAGGTGCCGTCAGGAGGTGGCCAACTCCCTGTTGACGGGGTGGCCCTGTTTGGGTTGACTCATGGATATGGTTCGACAAGGTAAAGGCCGGGAATCGACCACCCTCTGCCGGCACTTCCCGGACTAGTGCCAACCCGGTGGCACTAAGAGTCGGTTGGTACGTGTGGGTAAAGTTGTACACCCCTGCAGGGTTAAATCTTTTCGAAAAGCCGCGTCTGCGGTTAAAGACGACTTGGTGACGGATTCTGTGATCATAGACAATTTAAACGGAATGACTAAAACTTGTTGATAACGATTGAAGGATGCCTCCTCGGAGATGCCGAGAGGGGTTACCTTGTAGCATGAGATAGTGTGGAACAACTGGAGGAGGTGATCTTTGAAGCACGAGGTGCTGAAATGGTTTGGTGGATTAAAAGATGATGATATCAGTAGTTGAGTAGCTTTCTCATCTGTTTTCAAAATACTCTATGAGACGTGTTGTTTCTTCCTCAACTTTGAAAACAAAGATGGCTTTACGCAAATAACCTTCATAAAACCTTTCTGAAGAAGCAGATATATAATAGGTTAACTAAGTCTTGTTGAGTACCTCTCGTACTCAGGTTTGCTTAATTTTGGTTCAGGAGAAGATCTTACATCGGTGGTGTTTTAGCGTGGACATCGACGAGTAGTTCGGGGTTCCCAGGTAGCAGCCTGGAATCTATGGGATGGGACGTCGCCTTATGTTGCAGCCTCTTAGGCCTTTTTGGTTCTTGTTGATTAGCAACATAATTTGCCTTCCGTTGTCTGATGTAATGTTGGGTCGTATGACCTCTGTTTGTAAGCTATACTCTAGTAACACCTGTTTAACACAACTTTCATGTCTAGAGTGTTGCTTTGATCGGTTGTTGGTTTCGAGCTCATTGTTATACAGTTTTGGCTATGCCTGCATAGTTGTCGCAGTCGAGGGTTTGTGGAGCCGATGATCCATGTCCGAGCCCGCCCGCCGATGTGATCGGCCTAGGGCGAGGTAACCCCAGTAACCCTCGATTGTTGTTGCACTTTCTGGACACATAGCAGCTCTGTATAACTTTGGTGCCGTTCCTTCAGTTTCATCCGACTCGTGGACGCTTGGGTATGCATAATTGGTTATGACTAGCATGGATACAAGGAGTAGTAGACCGGGGATCCGGACTACGTGCCGATGAATCTGGTCTGCCTGCCGTTGTTTGTTGCGGCCGGGGCTGGTAACCCTGAAGCCCTTGTGAGTCCATGGCTAGGAGCACATAACAGTATGTATATCTCTGGGTCGGGGGTCTGACAATTACCCAGGTTAGTGTTCTTCTCTGCACACTCAGTACTTGTACTTGATACCGGATATACCTCCTCTTAGCTTTATATGCTTCATGTTTGCATGTTGTTCCGGGTAGAACCACTTAGCTCGATATGCTTTATGTTTGCACGCTAGACCGAGTAGAATCACTTAGCTTAATATGCTTTGTGTTTGCACGCTATCCCGAGTAGAATTCCTATTCTGCTAAAACTCAACTCATTGTGCTTTATGTTTGCACCAATAGCACATCAATCGCTAGAAGGACGAGGACAAACCCATCTTTGAGGCCAACTGGGAAGCAGACAGAACAGAGGATGACGCCACAACGTATGACATCCAAGCCACCCTCTGCGTCCCACGTGCCGGCCAGGACGGTAAGTCCCGAGTTACGGGTTCTATCCGGGACTGGTCTGAGGATGAAGAAGGTGACCGGGTTCACCTCTTTACTTGCTTGCACAGTTCATGACTCTCTCTTCGCTATTCTGAACTTCTCCTTCTTTCCATTGCAGAGGAGCCTGAGTTGGACGAGATGGAGGAACCCGTGGATGTGGTTCCGATATCCGTAGCTGCCCCTACCACGACCATAAAAAGAGTGGGTAGCGGGGCACAGGATCCCCCTGCCAAGAGGGCTAAGAAGAAGCCGTCAGTCAAAGCCACCACCTCCCGCAGGAGACGCGTCCCCACCATGGACAGGTAAGTGCTTTCCGAGTGAACTTTTGATTCATTGCCGCGTTCCTTCCTTGTTCCCTTCTCTGCCGCTGCTTTTAACTTCGCTCTTCCTTTGCACCTTTCTTTTCAGTGAGGCACTTGATGCGGATGCCACCACTGCACCAGCTCCCAAGAAGAAGAAAAGTCCACCACGAGATCTTGTGGAGCTTTCCGACGGAGAGGAGGACCGGGTGCCAGAGGATAGGACGCATGCGCCCTCCCCTCCCCGAGAACATCAAGATCCTGGCGCCGAGAACGCTGGCGCCAGGAGTGAGACTGAACACACCTCTGAGCAGCTGCAGCCTGATGTGCAGCCAGCTGCTCAGGACATTGATAACACCGCGAGGCCGCCAACTCCTCCAGCTGCATCAGCTGAGGAGAGTACTGAGCGCGCTGCCGAGCAGCAGCAGGACACCACAGCCATGGAGCGGCCAGATGCTGCCGCCGAGCAGCAGCGAGAGAACAATGCTGCAGAGCAGCCCAACCCCGCTGTCGAGCAGCCGGTAGAAGACCCTGCGGCCGCGCAGTGCATAGAGGACCCCGCTGCCGCGCAGTGCACAGAGGACCCCGTGGAGGAGCCCTCACGCGAGTACGCAGTGCAGCCGGATGCCGCTGCTGTCAATCAACCGAAGGCGCCTCCAACTCGCCAAATACCTCCACCTGTCAAACAAGTGCCACCTCCTTCTCAGCAAGCCTCTCCGCCATATCGCCAACCAATTCCACCTTCTCTGCAAGTGCCTCTTCCCAACACCAAGAAAACTGCCAAGACGGCTGCCGAGCCAACCCGGCACCAGCAAAACCGTGGCGTCGCACAGGCTGGGCAGCCGTTGCTGCCCTTCAAGCCGCAAGACAAACAGGCCGCACAGCAGGCCCAGAATACCTGTCGTGGTGGTGTCACGGCAGATGCCATAGGATGGCTAAAGTTGTGGGGACGATGGACGCTGGAGGCGCTCGGGGAGGGATCACGTGACGAGTAGCCGCGTGAAGTATGAAACAAGCACTGCAAACAACACGATCTACCCAGGTTCAGGGCCCTCGTGAGGAGGTAAAACCCCTACTCCTGCCTTTCTCTCTGTATATTGGTGTCTCACCGAGTAGCCACAGTACAATTGTTCTTGCTACCGAGTAGCCACTCTTCTCTCTACGTGATGAACTAGGTCAAGAATGTGCACCGGTCCTCGGATCCCTCGCGCAGGAGGGGGTATGGCACTTTATATACTCGGTGCCCAGCCGGATACAGCCAAATACAAACAGATGTCGACATTGTGTGCACACCGTCCTTCTTCCGAGTTCCCGCTGACAGCTTTGGCTTCTAGGTTTGTCCTGGTGCGGAAAGTCGTTGGGCAAAACCAAGTAACCGATCTGTTATCACTGCGGCGAACACAGAGCAGGTCCCCCCTATCCTGCGACGCCCTGCTGACACACTGTCGCTGTCAGGCACGCCGTCCTCAGATGAACAGTGCCATGAATAGTGCCAAATATGGACCCGGGATACGCGGGATCCCGTGTCAGA